>CAXIEJ010000019.1:0-1200000 GCA_964023215.1 Eledona agricola | reverse complement strand
ACCCCCAACTACACTTTACAGCAACAAACTAAGCCCAATCACTTTAAAATTACAAAAAAATGCTAAAAATCATAACAAACTAAACCAGAATTACCTAAATTACTTCGGCTACCTTAAATTACCCCCAACTATCCCTTACCACAACAAACCAAACCATATCATCTTAAAATTACAAAAAAAGGTGTTCAAATCATAACAAACTATGCCAGACTCACCTAAATTACTTCGGCTACTCTAAATCATCACCAACTAATCCTTACCACAACAAACTAAACCCAATCACTTTTAAATTACAAAAAAATGCTGCTACCCATAGCAAACTATGCCAAACTCACCTAAATTACTTCGGCTATCAAAAATCACCCCCAACTACACTTTACAGCAACAAACTAAGCCCAATCACTTTAAAATTACAAAAAAATGCTAAAAATCATAACAAACTATACCAGAATCACCTAAATTACTTCGGCTACCTTAAATTACCCCCAACTATCCCTTACCACAACAAAACAAACTATATCATCTTAAAATAACAAAAAAAGGTGTTCAAATCATAACAAACTATGCCAGACTCACCTAAATTACTTCGGCTACTCTAAATCATCACCAACTAACCCTTACCACAACAAACTGAACCCAATCACTTTAAATTACAAAAAAATGCTAGTAACCATAGCAAACTATGCCAAACTCACCTAAATTACTTCGGCTACCATAAATCATCACCAACTAACCCTTACCACAACAAACTAAACCCAATCACTTTTAAATTACAAAAAAATGCTAGTAACCATGGCAAACTATGCCAAACTCACCTAAATTACTTCGGCTACCATAAATCATCACCAACTAACCTTTACCACAACAAACTAAACCCAATCACTTAAAATTGCAAAAAAATGGTACTAACCATAGCAAACTATGCCAAACTCACCTAAATTACTTCGGCTATCAAAAATCACCCCCAACTACACTTTACAGCAACAAACTAAGCCCAAGCACTTTAAAATTACAAAAAATGCTAAAAATCATAACAAACTATACCAGAATCACCTAAATTACTTCGGCTACCGTAAATCACCCCCAACTATCCCTTACCACAACACGCCAAACCATATCATCTTAAAATTACAAGGAAAGGTGTACAAATCATAACAAACTATGCCAGACTCACCTAAATTACTTCGGCTACTCTAAATCATCACCAGCTAACCCTTACCACAACAAACTAAACCCAATCACTTTTAAATTACAAAAAAATGCTAGTAACCATAGCAAACTATGCCAAACTCACCTAAATTACTTCGGCTACCATAAATCATCACCAACTAACCCTTACCACAACAAACTAAACCCAATCACTTTTAAATTACAAAAAAATGCTACTAACCATAGCAAAATATGCCAAACTCACCTAAATTACTTCGGCTACCAGAAATCATCACCAACTAACCCTTACCATAACAAACTAAACCCAATCACTTTTAAATTACAAAAAAATGCTAGTAACCATAGCAAACTATGCCAAACTCACCTAAATTACTTCGGCTATCAAAAATCACCCCCAACTACACTTTACAGCAACACACTAAACCCAATCACTTTAAAATTACAAAAAAATGCTAAAAATCATAACAAACATTTCCAGAATCACCTAAATTACTTCGGCTACCGTAAATCACCCCCAACTATCCCTTACTACAACAAACCAAACCATATCATCTTAAAATTACAAAAAAAGGTGTACAAATCATAACAAACTATGCCAAACTCACCTAAATTACTTCGGCTACCATAAATCTTCACCAACTAACCCTTACCATAACAAACTAAACCCAATCACTTTTAAATTACAAAAAAATGCTAGTAACCATAGCAAACTATGCCAAACTCACCTAAATTACTTCGGCTATCAAAAATCACCCCCAACTACACTTTACAGCAACAAACTAAGCCCAATCACTTTAAAATTATAAAAAAATGCTAAAAATTATAACACACTATACCAAAATCACCTAAATTACTTCGGCTAGCGTAAATCACCCCCAACTATCCCTTACCACAACAAACCAAACCATATCATCTTAAAATTACAACAAAAGGTGTGCAAATCATAACAAACTATACCAGAATCACCTAAATTACTTCGGCTACCTTAAATTACCCCCAACTATCCCCTACCACAACAAACCATACTATATCATCTTAAAATTACAAAAAAAGATGTTCAAATCATAACAAAATATGCCAGACTCACCTAAATTACTTCGGCTACTCTAAATCATCACCAACTAACCCTTACCACAACAAACTAAACCCAATCACTTTAAATTACAAAAAAATGCTAGTAACCATAGCAAACTATGCCAAACTCACCTAAATTACTTCGGCTACCATAAATCATCACCAACTAACCCTTACCACAACAAATTAAACCCAATCACTTTTAAATTACAAAAAAATGCTAGTAACCATAGCAAACTATGCCAAACTCACCTAAATTACTTCGGCTACCATAAATCATCACCAACTAACCCTTACCACAACAAACTAAACCCAATCACTTTTAAATTACAAAAAAATGCTAGTAACCATAGCAAACTATGCCAAACTCACCTAAATTACTTCGGCTACCGTAAATCACCCCCAACTATCCCTTACCACAACAAACCAAACCATATCATCTTAAAATTACAAAAAAAAATGTACAAATCATAACAAACTATGCCAGACTCACCTAAATTACTTCGGCTACTCTAAATCATCACCAACTAACCCTTACCACAACAAACTAAACCCAATCACTTTTAAGTTACAAAAAAATGCTAGTAACCATAGCAAACTATGCCAAACTCACCTAAATTACTTCGGCTACCATAAATCATCACCAACTAACCCTAACCACAACAAACTAAACCCAATCACTTTTAAATTACAAAAAAATGCTACTAACCATAGCAAACTATGCCAAGCTCACCTAAATTACTTTGGCTATCAAAAATAACCCCCACCTACACTTTACAGCAACAAACAAAGCCCAATCACTTTAAAATTACAAAAAAATGCTAAAAATCATAACAAACATTTCCAGAATCACCTAAATTACTTCGGCTACCGTAAATCACCCCCAACTATCCCTTACTACAACAAACCAAACCATATCATTTTAAAATTACAAAAAAAGGTGTACAAATCATAACAAACATGCCAGACTCACCTAAGTTACTTCGGCTACTCTAAATCATCACCAACTAACCCTTACCACAACAAACTAAACCCAATCACTTTTAAATTACAAAAAAATGCTAGTAACCACAGCAAACTATGCCAAACTCACCTAAATTACTTCGGCTACCATAAATCATCACCAACTAACCCTAACCACAACAAACTAAACCCAATCACTTTTAAATTACAAAAAAATGCTACTAACCATAGCAAACTATGCCAAGCTCACCTAAATTACTTTGGCTATCAAAAATAACCCCCACCTACACTTTACAGCAACAAACAAAGCCCAATCACTTTAAAATTACAAAAAAATGCTAAAAATCATAACAAACATTTCCAGAATCACCTAAATTACTTCGGCTACCGTAAATCACCCCCAACTATCCCTTACTACAACAAACCAAACCATATCATCTTAAAATTACAAAAAAAGGTGTACAAATCATAACACACTATGCCAGACTCACCTAAGTTACTTCGGCTACTCTAAATCATCACCAACTAACCCTTACCACAACAAACTAAACCCAATCACTTTTAAATTACAAAAAAATGCTACTAACCATAGCAAACTATGCCAAGCTCACCTAAATTACTTCGGCTATCAAAAATAACCCCCACCTACACTTTACAGCAACAAACAAAGCCCAATCACTTTAAAATTACAAAAAAATGCTAAAAATCATAACAAACATTTCCAGAATCACCTAAATTACTTCGGCTACCGTAAATCACCCCCAACTATCCCTTACTACAACAAACCAAACCATATCATCTTAAAATTACAAAAAAAGGTGTACAAATCATAACAAACTATGCCAGACTCACCTAAATTACTTCGGCTAATCTAAATCAGCACCAACTAAACCCAATCACTTTTAAATTACAAAAAAATGCTAGTAACCATAGCAAACTATGCCAAACTCACCTAAATTACTTCGGTTACCATAAATCATCACCAGCTAACCCTTACCACAACAAACGAAACCCTATCACTTTTAAATTACAAAAAAATGCTACTAACCATAGCAAACTATGCCAAATTCACCTAAATTACTTCGGCTATTAAAAATCACCCCCAACTACACTTTACAGCAACAAACTAAGCCCAATCACTTTAAAATTACAAAAAAATGCTAAAAATCATTACAAACTATACCAGTATCACCTAAATTACTTCGGCTACCGTAAATCACCCCCAACTATCCCTTACCACAACAAACGAAACCATATCATCTTAAAATTACAAAAAAAGGTGTACAAATTATAACAAACCATGCCAAACTCACCTAAATTACTTCGGCTATCAAAAGTCACCCCCAACTACACTTTACAGCAACAAACTAAGCCCAATCACTTTAAAATTTCAAAAAAATGCTAAAAATCATAACAAACTATACCAGAATCACCTAAATTACTTCGGCTACCGTAAATCACCCCCAACTATCCCTTACCACAAGAAACCAAACCATATCATCTTAAAATTACAAAAAAAGGTGTACAAATCATAACAAACTATGCCAGACTCACCTAAATTACTTCGGCTATCAAAAATCAACCCCAACTACACTTTACAGCAACTAACTAAGCCCAATCACTTTAAAATTACAAAAAAATGCTAAAAATCATTACAAACTATACCAGTATCACCTAAATTACTTCGGCTACCGTAAATCACCCCCAACTATCCCTTACCACAACAAACGAAACCATATCATCTTAAAATTACAAAAAAAGGTGTACAAATTATAACAAACCATGCCAAACTCACCTAAATTACTAAGGCTATCAAAAGTCACCCCCAACTACACTTTACAGCAACAAACTAAGCCCAATCACTTTAAAATTTCAAAAAAATGCTAAAAATCATAACAAACTATACCAGAATCACCTAAATTACTTCGGCTACCGTAAATCACCCCCAACTATCCCTTACCACAAGAAACCAAACCATATCATCTTAAAATTACAAAAAAAGGTGTACAAATCATAACAAACTATGCCAGACTCACCTAAATTACTTCGGCTATCAAAAATCAACCCCAACTACACTTTACAGCAACTAACTAAGCCCAATCACTTTAAAATTACAAAAAAATGCTAAAAATCATAACAAACTATACCAGAATCACCTAAATTACTTCGGCTACCGTAAATCACCCCCAACTATTCCTTACCACAACAAACCAAACCATATCATCTTAAAATTACAAAAAAAGATGTACAAATCATTACAAACTATGCCAGACTCACCTAAATTACTTCGGCTATTCTAAATCATCACCAACTAACCCTTAACACAACAAACTAAACCCAATCATTTTTAAATTACAAAAAAATTTTACTAACCATAGCAAACTATGCCAAACTCACCTAAATTACTTCGGCTATCAAAAGTCACCCCCAACTACACTTTACAGCAACAAACTAAGCCCAATCACTTTAAAATTTCAAAAAAATGCTAAAAATCATAACAAACTATACCAGAATCACCTAAATTACTTCGGCTACCGTAAATCAACCCCAACTATCCCTTACCACAACAAACCAAACCATATCATCTTAAAATTACAAAAAAAGGTGTACAAATCATAACAAACTATGCCAGACTCACCTAAATTACTTCGGCTACTCTAAATCATCACCAAGTAACCCTTACCACAACAAACTAAACCCAATCACTTTTAAATTACAAAAAAATGCTAGTAACCATAGCAAACTATGCCAAACTCACCTAAATTACTTCGGCTACCATAAATCATCACCAACTAACCCTTACCACAACAAACTATACCCTATCACTTTTAAATTACAAAAAAATGCTACTAACCATAGCAAACTATGCCAAACTCACCTAAATCACTTCGGCTATCAAAAATCAACCCCAACTACACTTTACAGCAACTAACTAAGCCCAATCACTTTAAAATTACAAAAAAATGCTAAAAATCATAACAAACTATACCAGAATCACCTAAGTTACTTCGGCTACCGTAAATCACCCCCAACTATTCCTTACCACAACAAACCAAACCATATCATCTTAAAATTACAAAAAAAGATGTACAAATCATTACAAACTATGCCAGACTCACCTAAATTACTTCGGCTATTCTAAATCATCACCAACTAACCCTTACCACAACAAACTAAACCCAATCACTTTTAAATTACAAAAAAAATTCTAGTAACCATAGCAAACTATGCCAAACTCACCTAAATTACTTCGGCTACCATAAATCATCACCAACTAACCCTTACCACAACAAACTAAACCCAATCATTTTTAAATTACAAAAAAATTTTACTAACCATAGCAAACTATGCCAAACTCACCTAAATTACTTCGGCTATCAAAAGTCACCCCCAACTACACTTTACAGCAACAAACTAAGCCCAATCACTTTAAAATTTCAAAAAAATGCTAAAAATCATAACAAACTATACCAGAATCACCTAAATTACTTCGGCTATCGTAAATCAACCCCAACTATCCCTTACCACAACAAACCAAACCATATCATCTTAAAATTACAAAAAAAGGTGTACAAATCATAACAAACTATGCCAGACTCACCTAAATTACTTCGGCTACTCTAAATCATCACCAACTAACCCTTACCACAACAAACTAAACCCAATCACTTTTAAATTACAAAAAAATGCTAGTAACCATAGCAAACTATGCCAAACTCACCTAAATTACTTCGGCTACCATAAATCATCACCAACTAACCCTTACCACAACAAACTAAACCCTATCACTTTTAAATTACAAAAAAATGCTACTAACCATAGCAAACTATGCCAAACTGACCTAAATCACTTCGGCTATCAAAAATCAACCCCAACTACACTTTACAGCAACAAACTAAGCCCAATCACTTTAAAATTACAAAAAAATTCTAAAAATCATAACAAACTATACCAGAATCACCTAAATTACTTCGGCTACCGTAAATCACCCCCAACTATCCCTTACCACAACAAACCAAACCATATCATCTTAAAATTACAAAAAAAGATGTACAAATCATTACAAACTATGCCAGACTCACCTAAATTACTTCGGCTACTCTAAATCATCACCAACTAACCCTTACCACAACAAACTAAACCCAATCACTTTTAAATTACAAAAAAAATGCTAGTAACCATAGCAAACTATGCCAAACTCACCTAAATTACTTCGGCTACCATAAATCATCACCAACTAACCCTTACCACAACAAACTAAACCCAATCACTTTTAAATTACAAAAAAATGCTACTAACCATAGCAAACTATGCCAAAGTCACCTAAATTACTTCGGCTATCAAAAATCACCCTCAACTACACTTTACAGCAACAAACTAAGCCCAATCACTTTAAAAGTACTAAAAAATGCTAAAAATCATTACAAACTATACCAGAATCACCTAAATTACTTCGGCTATCGTAAATCACCCCAAACTATCCCTTGCCACCACAAACCAAAACATATCATCTTAAAATTACAAAAAAAGGTGTACAAATCATAACAAACTATGCCAGACTCACCTAAATTACTTCGGCTACTCTAAATCATCACCAACTAACCCTTACCACAACTAACTAAACCCAATCACTTTCAAATTACAAAAAAATGCTAGTAACCATAGCAAACTATGCCAAACTCACCTAAATTACTTCGGCTACCATAAATCATCACCAACTAACCCGTACCACAACAAACTAAGCCCTATCATTTTTAAATTACAAAAAAATGTTACTAACCATAGCAAACTATGCCAAACTCACCTAAATAACTTCGGCTATTAAAAATCACCCTCAACTACACTTTACAGCAACAAACTAAGCCCAATCACTTTAAAATTACAAAAAAATGCTAAAAATCATTACAAACTATACCAGTATCACCTAAATTACTTCGGCTACCGTAAATCACCCCCAACTATCCCTTACCACAACAAACCAAACCATATCATCTTAAAATTACAAAAAAAGGTGTACAAATCATAACAAACTATGCCAGACTCACCTAAATTACTTCGGCTACTCTAAATCATCACCAACTAACCCTTACCACATTAAACTAAACCCAATCACATTTAAATTACAAAAAAATTCTAGTAACCATAGCAAACTATGCCAAACTCACCTAAATTACTTCGGTTACCATAAATCATCACCAACTAACCCTTACCACAACAAACTAAACCCTATCACTTTTAAATTACAAAAAAATGCTACTAACCATAGCAAACTATGCCAAACTCATCTAAATTACTTCGGCTATCAAAAATCACCCCCAACTACACTTTACAGCAACAAACTAAGCCCAATCACTTTAAAATTACAAAAAAATGCTAAAAATCATTACAAACTATACCAGTATCACCTAAATTACTTCGGCTACCGTAAATCACCCCCAACTATCCCTTACCACAACAAACCAAACCATATCATCTTAAAATTACAAAAAAAGGTGAACAAATCATAACAAACTATGCCAAACTCACCTAAATTACTTCGGCTATCAAAAGTCACTCCCAACTACACTTTACAGCAACAAACTAAGCCCAATCACTTTAAAATTTCAAAAAAATGCTAAAAATCATAACAAACTATACCAGAATCACCTAAATTACTTCGGCTACCGTAAATCACCCCCAACTATTCCTTACCACAACAAACCAAACCATATCATCTTAAAATTACAAAAAAAGATGTACAAATCATTACAAACTATGCCAGACTCACCTAAATTATTTCGGCTATTCTAAATCATCACCAACTAACCCTTACCACAACAAACTAAACCCAATCACTTTTAAATTACAAAAAAAATTCTAGTAACCATAGCAAACTATGCCAAACTCACCTAAATTACTTCGGCTACCATAAATCATCACCAACTAACCCTTACCACAACAAACTAAACCCAATCACTTTTAAATTACAAAAAAATGCTAGTAACCATAGCAAACTATGCCAAACTCACCTAAATTACTTCGGCTACCATAAATCATCACCAACTAAACCTTACCACAACAAACTAAACCCAATCATTTTTAAATTACAAAAAAATTTTACTAACCATAGCAAACTATGCCAAACTCACCTAAATTACTTCGGCTATCAAAAGTCACCCCCAACTACACTTTACAGCAACAAACTAAGCCCAATCACTTTAAAATTTCAAAAAAATGCTAAAAATCATAACAAACTATACCAGAATCACCTAAATTACTTCGGCTACCGTAAATCAACCCCAACTATCCCTTACCACAACAAACCAAACCATATCATCTTAAAATTACAAAAAAAGGTGTACAAATCATAACAAACTATGCCAGACTCACCTAAATTACTTCGGCTACTCTAAATCATCACCAACTAACCCTTACCACAACAAACTAAACCCAATCACTTTTAAATTACAAAAAAATGCTAGTAACCATAGCAAACTATGCCAAACTCACCTAAATTACTTCGGCTACCATAAATCATCACCAACTAACCCTTACCACAACAAACTAAACCCTATCACTTTTAAATTACAAAAAAATGCTACTAACCATAGCAAACTATGCCAAACTCACCTAAATCACTTTGGCTATCAAAAATCAACCCCAACTACACTTTACAGCAACAAACTAAGCCCAATCACTTTAAAATTACAAAAAAATGCTAAAAATCAAAACAAACTATACCAGAATCACCTAAATTACTTCGGCTACCGTAAATCACCCTCAACTATCCCTTACCACAACAAACCAAACCATATCATCTTAAAATTACAAAAAAAGATGTACAAATCATTACAAACTATGCCAGACTCACCTAAATTACTTCGGCTACTCTAAATCATCACCAACTAACCCTTACCACAACAAACTAAACCCAATCACTTTTAAATTACAAAAAAATGCTAGTAACCATAGCAAACTATGCCAAACTCACCTAAATTACTTCGGTTACCATAAATCATCACCAACTAACCCTTACCACAACAAACTAAACCCTATCATTTTTAAATTACAAAAAAATGCTACTAACCATCGCAAACTATGCCAAACTCACCTAAATAACTTCGGCTATCAAAAATCACCCCCAACTACACTTTACAGCAACAAACTAAGCCCAATCACTTTAAAATTACAAAAAAATGCTAAAAATCATTACAAACTATACCAGTATCACCTAAATTACTTCGGCTACCGTAAATCACCCCCAAGTATCCCTTACCACAACAAACCAAACCATATCATCTTAAAATTACAAAAAAAGGTGTGCAAATCATAACAAACTATGCCAGACTCACCTAAATTACTTCGGCTACTCTAAATCATCACCAACTAACCCTTACCACATCAAACTAAACCCAATCACTTTTAAATTACAAAAACATGCTAGTAACCATAGCAAACTATGCCAAACTCACCTAAATTACTTCGGTTACCATAAATCATCACCAACTAACCCTTACCACAACAAACTAAACCCTATCACTTTTAAATTACAAAAAAATGCTACTAACCATAGCAAACTATGCCAAACTCACCTAAATTACTTCGGCTATCAAAAATCACACCCAACTACACTTTACAGCAACAAACTAAGCCCAATCACTTTAAAATTACAAAAAAATGCTAAAAATCATTACAAACTATACCAGAATCACCTAAATTACTTCGGCTACCGTAAATCACCCCCAACTATCCCTTACCACAACAAACCAAACCATATCATATTAAAATTACAAAAAAAGGTGTACAAATCATAACAAACTATTCCAGACTCACCTAAATTACTTCGGCTACTCTAAATCATCACCAACTAACCCTTACCACAACAAACTAAACCCAATCACTTTTAAATTACAAAAAAATGCTAGTAACCATAGCAAACTATGCCAAACTCACCTAAATTACATCGGTTACCATAAATCATCACCAACTAACCCTTACCACAACAAACTAAACCCTATCACTTTTAAATTACAAAAAAATGCTACTAACCATAGCAAACTATGCCAAACTCACCTAAATCACTTTGGCTATCAAAAATCAACCCCAACTACACTTTACAGCAACAAACTAAGCCCAATCACTTTAAAATTACAAAAAAATGCTAAAAATCAAAACAAACTATACCAGAATCACCTAAATTACTTCGACTACCGTAAATCACCCCCAACTATCCCTTACCACAACAAACCAAACCATATCATCTTAAAATTACAAAAAAAGGTGTACAAATCATAACAAACTATGCCAAACTCACCTAAATTACTTCGGCTATCAAAAGTCACCCCCAACTACACTTTACAGCAACAAACTAAGCCCAATCACTTTAAAATTTCAAAAAAATGCTAAAAATCATAACAAACTATACCAGAATCACCTAAATTACTTCGGCTACCGTAAATCACCCCCAACTATCCCTTACCACAACAAACCAAACCATATCATCTTAAAATTACAAAAAAAGATGTACAAATCATTACAAACTATGCCAGACTCACCTAAATTACTTCGGCTACTCTAAATCATCACCAACTAACCCTTACCACAACAAACTAAACCCAATCACTTTTAAATTACAAAAAAATGCTACTAACCATGGCAAACTATGCCAAACTCACCTAAATTATTTCGGCTACCATAAATCATCACCAACTAACCCTTACCACAACAAACTAAACCCAATCACTTTTAAATTACAAAAAAATGCTACTAACCATAGCAAACTATGCCAAACTCACCTAAATTACTTCGGCTACCATAAATCATCACCAACTAACCCTTACCACAACAAACTAAACCCTATCACTTTTAAATTACAAAAAAATGCTACTAACCATAGCAAACTATGCCAAACTGACCTAAATCACTTCGGCTATCAAAAATCAACCCCAACTACACTTTACAGCAACAAACTAAGCCCAATCACTTTAAAATTACAAAAAAATGCTAAAAATCATAACAAACTATACCAGAATCACCTAAATTACTTCGGCTACCGTAAATCACCCCCAACTATCCCTTACCACAACAAACCAAACCATATCATCTTAAAATTACAAAAAAAGGTGTACAAATCATAACAAACTATGCCAGACTCACCTAAATTACTTCGGCTACTCTAAATCATCACCAACTAACCCTTACCACAACAAACTAAACCCAATCACTTTTAAATTACAAAAAAATGCTAGTAACCATAGCAAACTATGCCAAACTCACCTAAATTACTTCGGCTACCATAAATCATCACCAACTAACCCTTACCACAACAAACTAAACCCTATCACTTTTAAATTACAAAAAAATGCTACTAACCATAGCAAACTATGCCAAACTGACCTAAATCACTTCGGCTATCAAAAATCAACCCCAACTACACTTTACAGCAACAAACTAAGCCCAATCACTTTAAAATTACAAAAAAATGCTAAAAATCATAACAAACTATACCAGAATCACCTAAATTACTTCGGCTACCGTAAATCACCCCCAACTATCCCTTACCACAACAAACCAAACCATATCATCTTAAAATTACAAAAAAAGATGTACAAATCATTACAAACTATGCCAGACTCACCTAAATTACTTCGGCTACTCTAAATCATCACCAACTAACCCTTACCACAACAAACTAAACCCAATCACTTTTAAATTACAAAAAAAATGCTAGTAACCATAGCAAACTATGCCAAACTCACCTAAATTACTTCGGCTACCATAAATCATCACCAACTAACCCTTACCACAACAAACTAAACCCAATCACTTTTAAATTACAAAAAAATGCTACTAACCATAGCAAACTATGCCAAAGTCACCTAAATTACTTCGGCTATCAAAAATCACCCTCAACTACACTTTACAGCAACAAACTAAGCCCAATCACTTTAAAAGTACTAAAAAATGCTAAAAATCATTACAAACTATACCAGAATCACCTAAATTACTTCGGCTATCGTAAATCACCCCAAACTATCCCTTGCCACCACAAACCAAAACATATCATCTTAAAATTACAAAAAAAGGTGTACAAATCATAACAAACTATGCCAGACTCACCTAAATTACTTCGGCTACTCTAAATCATCACCAACTAACCCTTACCACAACTAACTAAACCCAATCACTTTCAAATTACAAAAAAATGCTAGTAACCATAGCAAACTATGCCAAACTCACCTAAATTACTTCGGCTACCATAAATCATCACCAACTAACCCGTACCACAACAAACTAAGCCCTATCATTTTTAAATTACAAAAAAATGTTACTAACCATAGCAAACTATGCCAAACTCACCTAAATAACTTCGGCTATTAAAAATCACCCTCAACTACACTTTACAGCAACAAACTAAGCCCAATCACTTTAAAATTACAAAAAAATGCTAAAAATCATTACAAACTATACCAGTATCACCTAAATTACTTCGGCTACCGTAAATCACCCCCAACTATCCCTTACCACAACAAACCAAACCATATCATCTTAAAATTACAAAAAAAGGTGTACAAATCATAACAAACTATGCCAGACTCACCTAAATTACTTCGGCTACTCTAAATCATCACCAACTAACCCTTACCACATTAAACTAAACCCAATCACATTTAAATTACAAAAAAATTCTAGTAACCATAGCAAACTATGCCAAACTCACCTAAATTACTTCGGTTACCATAAATCATCACCAACTAACCCTTACCACAACAAACTAAACCCTATCACTTTTAAATTACAAAAAAATGCTACTAACCATAGCAAACTATGCCAAACTCATCTAAATTACTTCGGCTATCAAAAATCACCCCCAACTACACTTTACAGCAACAAACTAAGCCCAATCACTTTAAAATTACAAAAAAATGCTAAAAATCATTACAAACTATACCAGTATCACCTAAATTACTTCGGCTACCGTAAATCACCCCCAACTATCCCTTACCACAACAAACCAAACCATATCATCTTAAAATTACAAAAAAAGGTGAACAAATCATAACAAACTATGCCAAACTCACCTAAATTACTTCGGCTATCAAAAGTCACTCCCAACTACACTTTACAGCAACAAACTAAGCCCAATCACTTTAAAATTTCAAAAAAATGCTAAAAATCATAACAAACTATACCAGAATCACCTAAATTACTTCGGCTACCGTAAATCACCCCCAACTATTCCTTACCACAACAAACCAAACCATATCATCTTAAAATTACAAAAAAAGATGTACAAATCATTACAAACTATGCCAGACTCACCTAAATTATTTCGGCTATTCTAAATCATCACCAACTAACCCTTACCACAACAAACTAAACCCAATCACTTTTAAATTACAAAAAAAATTCTAGTAACCATAGCAAACTATGCCAAACTCACCTAAATTACTTCGGCTATCAAAAGTCACCCCCAACTACACTTTACAGCAACAAACTAAGCCCAATCACTTTAAAATTTCAAAAAAATGCTAAAAATCATAACAAACTATACCAGAATCACCTAAATTACTTCGGCTACCGTAAATCACCCCCAACTATCCCTTACCACAACAAACCAAACCATATCATCTTAAAATTACAAAAAAAGATGTACAAATCATTACAAACTATGCCAGACTCACCTAAATTACTTCGGCTACTCTAAATCATCACCAACTAACCCTTACCACAACAAACTAAACCCAATCACTTTTAAATTACAAAAAAATGCTACTAACCATAGCAAACTATGCCAAACTCACCTAAATTACTTCGGCTATCAAAAATCACCCCCAACCACACGTTACAGCAACAAACTAAGCCCAATCACTTTAAAATTAGAAAAAAATGCTAAAAATCAATACCAACTATACCAGTATCACCTAAATTACTTCGGCTACCGTAAATCACCCCCAACTATCCCTTACCACAACAAACCAAACCATATCATCTTAAAATTACAAAAAAAGGTGTACAAATCATAACAAACTATGCCAGACTCACCTAAATTACTTCGGCTACTTTAAATCATCACCAACTAACCCTTACCACAACAAACTAAACCCAATCACTTTTAAATTACAAAAAAATGCTAGTAACCATAGCAAACTATGCCAAACTCACCTAAATTACTTCGGTTACCATAAATCATCACCAACTAACCCTTACCACAACAAACTAAACCCTATCATTTTTAAATTACAAAAAAATGCTACTAACCATAGCAAACTATGCCAAACTCACCTAAATAATTTCGGCTATCAAAAATAACCCCCACCTACACTTTACAGCAACAAACAAAGCCCAATCACTTTAAAATTACAAAAAAATGCTAAAAATCATAACAAACATTTCCAGAATCACCTAAATTACTTCGGCTACCGTAAATCACCCCCAACTATCCCTTACTACAACAAACCAAACCATATCATCTTAAAATTACAAAAAAAGGTGTACAAATCATAACAAACTATGCCAGACTCACCTAAATTACTTCGGCTACTCTAAATCAGCACCAACTAACCCTTACCACATCAAACTAAACCCAATCACTTTTAAATTACAAAAAAATGCTAGTAACCATAGCAAACTATGCCAAACTCACCTAAATTACTTCGGTTACCATAAATCATCACCAGCTAACCCTTACCACAACAAACGAAACCCTATCACTTTTAAATTACAAAAAAATGCTACTAACCATAGCAAACTATGCCAAATTCACCTAAATTACTTCGGCTATTAAAAATCACCCCCAACTACACTTTACAGCAACAAACTAAGCCCAATCACTTTAAAATTACAAAAAAATGCTAAAAATCATTACAAACTATACCAGTATCACCTAAATTACTTCGGCTACCGTAAATCACCCCCAACTATCCCTTACCACAACAAACGAAACCATATCATCTTAAAATTACAAAAAAAGGTGTGCAAATTATAACAAACCATGCCAAACTCACCTAAATTACTTCGGCTATCAAAAGTCACCCCCAACTACACTTTACAGCCACAAACTAAGCCCAATCACTTTAAAATTTCAAAAAAATGCTAAAAATCATAACAAACTATACCAGAATCACCTAAATTACTTCGGCTACCGTAAATCACCCCCAACTATCCCTTACCACAAGAAACCAAACCATATCATCTTAAAATTACAAAAAAAGGTGTACAAATCATAACAAACTATGCCAGACTCACCTAAATTACTTCGGCTATCAAAAATCAACCCCAACTACACTTTACAGCAACTAACTAAGCCCAATCACTTTAAAATTACAAAAAAATGCTAAAAATCATAACAAACTATACCAGAATCA
The DNA here is from genome assembly GCA_964023215.1 of Eledona agricola. Lineage (NCBI taxonomy): Eukaryota > Metazoa > Arthropoda > Insecta > Coleoptera > Tenebrionidae > Eledona > Eledona agricola. The sequence goes on along the minus strand of CAXIEJ010000019.1, from coordinate 1,183,447 downwards.
CCTAAATTACTTCGGCTACCGTAAATCACCCCCAACTATTCCTTACCACAACAAACCAAACCATATCATCTTAAAATTACAAAAAAAGATGTACAAATCATTACAAACTATGCCAGACTCACCTAAATTACTTCGGCTATTCTAAATCATCACCAACTAACCCTTACCACAACAAACTAAACCCAATCACTTTTAAATTACAAAAAAAATTCTAGTAACCATAGCAAACTATGCCAAACTCACCTAAATTACTTCGGCTACCATAAATCATCACCAACTAACCCTTACCACAACAAACTAAACCCAATCACTTTTAAATTACAAAAAAATGCTAGTAACCATAGCAAACTATGCCAAACTCACCTAAATTACTTCGGCTACCATAAATCATCACCAACTAACCCTTACCACAACAAACTAAACCCAATCATTTTTAAATTACAAAAAAATTTTACTAACCATAGCAAACTATGCCAAACTCACCTAAATTACTTCGGCTATCAAAAGTCACCCCCAACTACACTTTACAGCAACAAACTAAGCCCAATCACTTTAAAATTTCAAAAAAATGCTAAAAATCATAACAAACTATACCAGAATCACCTAAATTACTTCGGCTACCGTAAATCAACCCCAACTATCCCTTACCACAACAAACCAAACCATATCATCTTAAAATTACAAAAAAAGGTGTACAAATCATAACAAACTATGCCAGACTCACCTAAATTACTTCGGCTACTCTAAATCATCACCAAGTAACCCTTACCACAACAAACTAAACCCAATCACTTTTAAATTACAAAAAAATGCTAGTAACCATAGCAAACTATGCCAAACTCACCTAAATTACTTCGGCTACCATAAATCATCACCAACTAACCCTTACCACAACAAACTAAACCCTATCACTTTTAAATTACAAAAAAATGCTACTAACCATAGCAAACTTTGCCAAACTCTCCTAAATCACTTCGGCTATCAAAAATCAACCCCAACTACACTTTACAGCAACTAACTAAGCCCAATCACTTTAAAATTACAAAAAAATGCTAAAAATCATAACAAACTATACCAGAATCACCTAAATTACTTCGGCTACCGTAAATCACCCCCAACTATTCCTTACCACAACAAACCAAACCATATCATCTTAAAATTACAAAAAAAGATGTACAAATCATTACAAACTATGCCAGACTCACCTAAATTACTTCGGCTATTCTAAATCATCACCAACTAACCCTTACCACAACAAACTAAACCCAATCACTTTTAAATTACAAAAAAAATTCTAGTAACCATAGCAAACTATGCCAAACTCACCTAAATTACTTCGGCTACCATAAATCATCACCAACTAACCCTTACCACAACAAACTAAACCCAATCACTTTTAAATTACAAAAAAATGCTAGTAACCATAGCAAACTATGCCAAACTCACCTAAATTACTTCGGCTACCATAAATCATCACCAACTAACCCTTACCACAACAAACTAAACCCAATCATTTTTAAATTACAAAAAAATTTTACTAACCATAGCAAACTATGCCAAACTCACCTAAATTACTTCGGCTATCAAAAGTCACCCCCAACTACACTTTACAGCAACAAACTAAGCCCAATCACTTTAAAATTACAAAAAAATGCTAAAAATCATTACAAACTATACCAGTATCACCTAAATTACTTCGGCTACCGTAAATCACCCCCAACTATCCCTTACCACAACAAACCAAACCATATCATCTTAAAATTACAAAAAAAGGTGAACAAATCATAACAAACTATGCCAAACTCACCTAAATTACTTCGGCTATCAAAAGTCACTCCCAACTACACTTTACAGCAACAAACTAAGCCCAATCACTTTAAAATTTCAAAAAAATGCTAAAAATCATAACAAACTATACCAGAATCACCTAAATTACTTCGGCTACCGTAAATCACCCCCAACTATTCCTTACCACAACAAACCAAACCATATCATCTTAAAATTACAAAAAAAGATGTACAAATCATTACAAACTATGCCAGACTCACCTAAATTATTTCGGCTATTCTAAATCATCACCAACTAACCCTTACCACAACAAACTAAACCCAATCACTTTTAAATTACAAAAAAAATTCTAGTAACCATAGCAAACTATGCCAAACTCACCTAAATTACTTCGGCTACCATAAATCATCACCAACTAACCCTTACCACAACAAACTAAACCCAATCATATTTAAATTACAAAAAAATTTTACTAACCATAGCAAACTATGCCAAACTCACCTAAATTACTTCGGCTATCAAAAGTCACCCCCAACTACACTTTACAGCAACAAACTAAGCCCAATCACTTTAAAATTTCAAAAAAATGCTAAAAATCATAACAAACTATACCAGAATCACCTAAATTACTTCGGCTACCGTAAATCAACCCCAACTATCCCTTACCACAACAAACCAAACCATATCATCTTAAAATTACAAAAAAAGGTGTACAAATCATAACAAACTATGCCAGACTCACCTAAATTACTTCGGCTACTCTAAATCATCACCAACTAACCCTTACCACAACAAACTAAACCCAATCACTTTTAAATTACAAAAAAATGCTAGTAACCATAGCAAACTATGCCAAACTCACCTAAATTACTTCGGCTACCATAAATCATCACCAACTAACCCTTACCACAACAAACTAAACCCTATCACTTTTAAATTACAAAAAAATGCTACTAACCATAGCAAACTATGCCAAACTCATCTAAATCACTTCGGCTATCAAAAATCAACCCCAACTACACTTTACAGCAACAAACTAAGCCCAATCACTCTAAAATTACAAAAAAATGCTAAAAATCAAAACAAACTATACCAGAATCACCTAAATTACTTCGGCTACCGTAAATCACCCTCAACTATCCCTTACCACAACAAACCAAACCATATCATCTTAAAATTACAAAAAAAGATGTACAAATCATTACAAACTATGCCAGACTCACCTAAATTACTTCGGCTACTCTAAATCATCACCAACTAACCCTTACCACAACAAACTAAACCCAATCACTTTTAAATTACAAAAAAATGCTAGTAACCATAGCAAACTATGCCAAACTCACCTAAATTACTTCGGTTACCATAAATCATCACCAACTAACCCTTACCACAACAAACTAAACCCTATCATTTTTAAATTACAAAAAAATGCTACTAACCATCGCAAACTATGCCAAACTCACCTAAATAACTTCGGCTATCAAAAATCACCCCCAACTACACTTTACAGCAACAAACTAAGCCCAATCACTTTAAAATTACAAAAAAATGCTAAAAATCATTACAAACTATACCAGTATCACCTAAATTACTTCGGCTACCGTAAATCACCCCCAAGTATCCCTTACCACAACAAACCAAACCATATCATCTTAAAATTACAAAAAAAGGTGTGCAAATCATAACAAACTATGCCAGACTCACCTAAATTACTTCGGCTACTCTAAATCATCACCAACTAACCCTTACCACATCAAACTAAACCCAATCACTTTTAAATTACAAAAAAATGCTAGTAACCATAGCAAACTATGCCAAACTCACCTAAATTACTTCGGTTACCATAAATCATCACCAACTAACCCTTACCACAACAAACTAAACCCTATCACTTTTAAATTACAAAAAAATGCTACTAACCATAGCAAACTATGCCAAACTCACCTAAATCACTTCGGCTATCAAAAATCAACCCCAACTACACTTTACAGCAACAAACTAAACCCAATCACTTTAAAATTACAAAAAAATGCTAAAAATCAAAACAAACTATACCAGAATCACCTAAATTACTTCGACTACCGTAAATCACCCCCAACTATCCCTTACCACAACAAACCAAACCATATCATCTTAAAATTACAAAAAAAGGTGTACAAATCATAACAAACTATGCCAAACCCACCTAAATTACTTCGGCTATCAAAAGTCACCCCCAACTACACTTTACAGCAACAAACTAAGCCCAATCACTTTAAAATTTCAAAAAAATGCTAAAAATCATAACAAACTATACCAGAATCACCTAAATTACTTCGGCTACCGTAAATCACCCCCAACTATCCCTTACCACAACAAACCAAACCATATCATCTTAAAATTACAAAAAAAGATGTACAAATCATTACAAACTATGCCAGACTCACCTAAATTACTTCGGCTACTCTAAATCATCACCAACTAACCCTTACCACAACAAACTAAACCCAATCACATTTAAATTACAAAAAAATGCTACTAACCATAGCAAACTATGCCAAACTCACCTAAATTATTTCGGCTACCATAAATCATCACCAACTAACCCTTACCACAACAAACTAAACCCAATCACTTTTAAATTACAAAAAAATGCTACTAACCATAGCAAACTATGCCAAACTCACCTAAATTACTTCGGCTATCAAAAATCACACCCAACTACACTTTACAGCAACAAACTAAGCCCAATCACTTTAAAATTACAAAAAAATGCTAAAAATCATTACAAACTATACCAGAATCACCTAAATTACTTCGGCTACCGTAAATCACCCCCAACTATCCCTTACCACAACAAACCAAACCATATCATATTAAAATTACAAAAAAAGGTGTACAAATCATAACAAACTATTCCAGACTCACCTAAATTACTTCGGCTACTCTAAATCATCACCAACTAACCCTTACCACAACAAACTAAACCCAATCACTTTTAAATTACAAAAAAATGCTAGTAACCATAGCAAACTATGCCAAACTCACCTAAATTACATCGGTTACCATAAATCATCACCAACTAACCCTTACCACAACAAACTAAACCCTATCACTTTTAAATTACAAAAAAATGCTACTAACCATAGCAAACTATGCCAAACTCACCTAAATTACTTCGGCTATCAAAAATCACCCCCAACTACACGTTACAGCAACAAACTAAGCCCAATCACTTTAAAATTACAAAAAAATGCTAAAAATCAATACAAACTATACCAGTATCACCTAAATTACTTCGGCTACCGTAAATCACCCCCAACTATCCCTTACCACAACAAACCAAACCATATCATCTTAAAATTACAAAAAAAGGTGTACAAATCATAACAAACTATGCCAGACTCACCTAAATTACTTCGGCTACTCTAAATCATCACCAACTAACCCTTACCACAACAAACTAAACCCAATCACTTTTAAATTACAAAAAAATGCTAGTAACTATAGCAAACTATGCCAAACTCACCTAAATTACTTCGGTTACCATAAATCATCACCAACTAACCCTTACCACAACAAACTAAACCCTATCATTTTTAAATTACAAAAAAATGCTACTAACCATAGCAAACTATGCCAAACTCACCTAAATAACTTCGGCTATCAAAAATCACCCCCAACTACACTTTACAGCAACAAACTAAGCCCAATCACATTAAAATTACAAAAAAATACTAAAAATCATAACAAACTATACCAGAATTACCTAAATTACTTTGGCTACCGTAAATCACCCCCAACAATCCCTTACCACAACAAACCAAACCATATCATCTTAAAATTACAAAAAAAGGTGTTCAAATCATAACAAACTATGACAGACTCACCTAAATTACTTCGGCTACTCTAAATCATCACCAACTAACCCTTACCACAACAAACTAAACACAATCACTTTTAAATTACAAAAAAATGCTAGTAACCCAAGCAAACTATGCCAAACTCACCTAAATTACTTCGGCTACCATAAATCATCACCAACTATCCCTTACCACAACAAACCAAACCATATTATCTAAAAATTACAAAAAAGGTGTACAAATCATCACAAACTATGCCAGACAAACCAAACCCAATCACTTTTAAATTACAAAAAAATGCTACTAACCATAGCAAACTATGCCAAACTCACCTAAATTACTTCGGCTATCAAAAATCACCCCCAACAACACTTTACAGCAACAAACTAAGCCCAATCACTTTAAAATTACAAAAAAATGCTAAAAATCATAACTAACCATAGCAAACTATGCCAAACTCACCTAAATAACTTCGGCTATCAAAAATCACCCCCAACTACACTTTACAGCAACAAACTAAGCCCAATCACTTTAAAATTACAAAAAAATGCTAAAAATCATAACAAACTATACCAGAATCACCTAAATTACTTCGGCTACCGTAAATCACCCCCAACTATCCCTTACCACAACAAACCAAACCATATCATCTTAAAATTACAAAAAAAGGTGTACAAATCATAACAAACTATGCCAGACAAACCAAACCCAATCACTTTTAAATTACAAAAAAATGCTACTAACCATAGCAAACTATGCCAAACTCACCTAAATTACTTCGGCTATCAAAAATCACCCCCAACTACACTTTACAGCAACAAACTAAGCCCAATCACTTTGATATTACAAAAAAATGCTAAAAATCATAACAAACTATACCAGAATCACCTAAAATACTTCGGCTACCGTAAATCACCCCCAACTATCCCTTACCACAACAAACTAAACCCAATCATTTTTAAATTACAAAAAAATGCTACTAACCAGAGCAAACTATGCCAAACTCACCTAAATTACTTGGGCTATCAAAAATCACCCCAAACTACAGTTATAGCAACAAACTAAGCCCAATCACTTTAAAATTACAAAAAAATGCTAAAAATCATAACAAACTATACCAGAATCACCTAAATTACTTCGGCTACCGTAAATCACCCCCAACTATCAATTACCATAACAAACCAAACCATATCATCTTAAAATTACAAAAAAAGGTGTACAAATCATAACAAATTATGCCAGACAAACCAAACCCAATCACTTTTAAATTACAAAAAAATGCTACTAACCATAGCAAACTATGCCAAACTTACCTAAATTACTTCGGCTATCAAAAATCACCCCCAACTACACTTTACAGCAACAAACTAAGCCCAATCACTTTTAAATTACAAAAAAATGCTACTAACCATAGCAAACTCTGCCAAACTTACCTAAATTACTTCGGCTATCAAAAATCACCCCCAACTACACTTTACAGCAACAAACTGAGCCCAATTACTTTAAAATTACAAAAAAAATGCTAAAAATCAAAACAAACTATACCAGAATCACCTAAATTACTTCGGCTACCGTAAATCACCCCCAACTAACCCTTACCACAACAAACCAAACCATATCATCTTAAAATTACAAAAAAAGGTGTACAAATCATAACAAACTATGCCAGACTCACCTAAATTACTTCGGCTACTCTAAATCATCTCCAACTAACCCTTACCACAACAAACTAAACCCAATCACTTTTAAATTACAAAGAAATGCTACTAACCATAGCAAACTATGCCAAACTCACCTAAATTACTTCGGCTATCAAAAATCACCCCCAACTACACTTTACAGCAACAAACTAAGCCCAATCACTTTAAAATTACAAAAAAATGCTAAAAATCATAACAAACTCTACCAGAATCACCTAAATTACTTCGGCTACCGTAAATCACCCCCAACTATCCCTTACCACAACAAACCAAACCATATCATCTTAAAATTAGAAAAAAGGTGTACAAATCATAACAAACTATGCCAGACTCACCTAAATTACTTCGGCTACCCTAAATGATCACCAACTAACCCTTACCACAACAAACTAAACCCAATCACTTTTAAATTACAAAAAAATGCTAGTAACCAAAGCAAACTATGCCAAACTCACTTAAATTATTTCGGCTACCATAAATCATCACCAACTAACCCTTACCACAACAAACTAAACCCAATCACTTTTAAATTTCAAAAAAATGCTACTAACCATAGCAAACTATGCCAAACTCACCTAAATTACTTCGCCTATCAAAAATCACACCCAACTTCACTTTACAGCAACAAACTAAGCCCAATCACTTTAAAATTACAAAAAAATGCTAAAAATCATAACAAACTATACCAGAATCACCTAAATTACTTCGGCTACCGTAAATCGCCCCCAACTATCAATTACCATAACAAACCAAACCATATCATCTTAAAATTACAAAAAAAGGTGTACAAATCATAACAAACTATGCCAGACAAACCAAACCCAATCACTTTTAAATTACAAAAAAATGCTACTAACCATAGCAAACTATGCCAAACTTACCTAAATGACTTCGGCTATCAAAAATCACCCCCAACTACACTTTACAGCAACAAACTAAGCCCAAACACTTTAAAATTACAAAAAAATGCTAAAAATCAAAACAAACTATACCAGAATCACCTAAATTACTTCGGCTACCGTAAATCACCCCCAACTATCCCTTACCACAACAAACTAAACCCAATCACTTTTAAATTACAAAAAAATGCTACTAACCATAGCAAACTATGCCAAACTCACCTAAATTACTTCGGCTATCAAAAATCACCCCCAACTACACTTTACAGCAACAAACTAAGCCCAATCACATTAAAATTACAAAAAAATACTAAAAATCATAACAAACTATACCAGAATTACCTAAATTACTTTGGCTACCGTAAATCACCCCCAAGTATCCCTTACCACAACAAACCAAATCATATCATCTTAAAATTACAAAAAAAGGTGTACAAATCATAACAAACTATGCCAGACTCACCTAAATTACTTCGGCTACTCTAAATCATCACCAACTAACCCTTACCACAACAAACTAAACACAATCACTTTTAAATTACAAAAAAATGCTGGTAACCCAAGCAAACTATGCCAAACTCACCTAAATTACTTCGGCTACCATAAATCATCACCAACTAACCCTTACCAAAACAAACTAAACCCAATCACTTTTAAATTACAAAAAAATGCTACTAACCATAGCAAACTATGCCAAACTCACCTAAATTACTTCGGCTATCAAAAATCACCCCCAACTACACTTTACAGCAACAAACTAAGCCCAATTACTTTAAAGTTACAAAAAAATGCTAAAAATCATAACAAACTATACCAGAATCACCTAAATTACTTCGGCTACCCTAAATCACCCCCAACTATCCCTTACCACAACAAACCAAACCATATTATCTTAAAATTACAAAAAAGGTGTACAAATCATAACAAACTATGCCAGACAAACCATACCCAATCACTTTTAAATTACGAAAAAATGCTACTACCCATAGCAAACTATGCCAAACTCACCTAAATTACTTCGGCTATCAAAAATCACCCTCAACTACACTTTACAGCAACAAACTAAGCCCAATCACTTTAAAATTACAAAAAAATGCTAAAAATCATAACAAACTATACCAGAATCACCTAAATTACTTCGGTTACCGTAAATCACCCCCAACTATCCCTTACCACAACAAACCAAACCATATCATCTTAAAATTACAAAAAAAGGTATACAAATCATAACAAATTATGCCAGACTCACCTAAATTACTTCGGCAACTCTAAATCATCACCAACTAACCCTTACCACAACAAACTAAACCCAATCACTTTTAAATTAGAAAAAAATGCTACTAACCATAGCAAACTATGCCAAACTCACCTAAATTACTTCGGCTATCAAAAATCACCCCCAACTACACTTTACAGCAACAAAGTAAGCCCAATCACTTTAAAATTACAAAAAAATGCTAAAAATCATAACAAACTATACCAGAATCACCTAAATTACTTCGGCTACCTTAAATCACCCCAACTATCCCTTACCACAACAAACCAAACCATATCATCTTAAAATTACAAAAAAAGGTGTACAAATCATAACAAACTATGCCAGACTCACCTAAATTACTTCGGCTACTCTAAATCATCACCAACTAACCCTTACCACAACAAACTAAACCCAATCACTTTTAAATTACAAAAAAATGCTAGTAACCATAGCAAACTATGCCAAACTCACCTAAATTACTTCGGCTACCTTAAATCATCACCAACTAACCCTTACCACAACAAACTAAACCCAATCACTTTTAAATTACAAAAAAATGCTACTAACCATAGCAAACTATGCCAAACGCACCTAAATTACTTCGGTTATCAAAAATCACCCCCAACTACACTTTACAGCAACAAACTAAGCCCAATCACTTTAAAATTACAAAAAAATGCTAAAAATTATAACAAACTATACCAGAATCACCTAAATTACTTCGGCTACCGTAAATCACCCCCAACTGTCCCTTACCACAACAAACCAAACCATATCATCTTAAAATTACAAAAAAAGTGTTGCCGCTCCAATTCGAATTAATTCTCCCCTCTCTTATTTTGTTTTTTCCCTGTAGACATGGTGATGGTAAAACAACAAGTTTTAGCATCAACAAATCAAAATTAATACAAAAACGTCGCTTTATGTTATAAAATAAAAATTGTTCAGTGTTGAAGAGAGTTTTTCATTTGCAAACAAAGGCCACAACATTTTTTGGTCCTTCGAGCCGGATCCTGAGCATCGAAGTGCAGAAATCAGTTTCTTCTCATAACTTGGCTTTGTTTCAACACGTGCTTCCGAAAACGGATGGTCCTTCAATCAAGAAAAGAAGTTGGTGCTAGTTCTCAAAACCAAGCAAATACTGCGAGTTGGTAGCGGAAATTTAGTTCACGGTGAAATTTGCAATATTTCATCATCCTTCCTGTCCAAACTTGTCGGCTGAGCGAAGCGTGACGTCACGGCGTCATTCCACATCCCCTCGTGAGGACCATCACCCGCAATCAACAAAACAGTATTCTCTCTCACTACATGGTCGCCAGATCTGCGCTGCCATCGTAGTCAGCCATCGTCATTCTTCAACCGTCATCATTTGGATGAAAATTGAAACAATAACTACGATTGAACAAGGTGAACTCTTTCCTTAATTTCATTTCCCATTCTTTCAAGATTGGCTTTATCGTGCCTGATTTTCATTGTTTTGATTGTTTTCGTTCAGGCACATCCTTTATAAGTTCTCTACGTTTGCTTCATTTTGTACTCTTATTTAAATAATGGATTTAATAAGAAAAAGAGGAACTATCAAGGCTAAGCTTACGCGATTCGGGGATTACTTAAGCGAGCTAAAGACTAATTTCGATATCAATCGAACTTTACCAAACATCAAGGTAATTGAACTACGAAAAAGATTACTCAGTATTGACTCACTTCTGAACAGCTTTAGCGATTTGCAGTTGGAAATAGATGTAGCTAACAGTGAAGAAGATAATCAGGCTGAGATTTTGGAATTTGAAAACAAATACTATAGTTTAATATCCGAAGCTGAAGCGATATTAGAACAAGTTGCACCTATTGCGCAAACACTTTCTCAAAGCTCGGTTTCAATTCACGAAACTACAAACTCTGAATCAAATCATGATTCAATTTCTAACAATGGCGCTTCTGCGTGCATAAAGGTTCCTCCTATCAATCTTCCGACATTCAACGGAAATCCGGAAGAATGGTTAAGCTTCAGAGATCTTTTCAAAAACATGATTCACGAAAGCACTTCTCTTAGTGATGTTTACAAAATGCATTATCTTAGTGTCTCTCTGACAGGCAAGGCTAGAGAAGCAATCAAAATTTGCCGATTACCGCGGAAAATTATAAAATTGCTTGGGACAGTGTAAACGATCGATTTAACAACTCTCGTGTTTTAATATATTATCATACTAGCTGAATGTACCCGGCGTTGCCCGGACGTAGATTAAATAAACTCAGTGTTGACTAAAGTGGTGATGTTGACTAATCGACATTATAATACAATTAAACAGGAATGCCCTACTTTTCCAATCTCAAAATTAACAAATATGCTGAAATTAACCTGCGTTGCCAGGACCGGGTACTTCAATATGATTTGGACAAAGAGGATACCTTGGTTGATATCTGAGATTAAAAATTTTGAATAGACTCTTTAGGCAGTTGTTCTATAAGCGATTCCAGGAAATCGAAATTAACTTTATATAATTTTCGGGGAAATTGAAGTTTACAAATTAGCTGATCATCTATATATATAAAGCGAAGTGTCCTCACTGACACACTCATTCATTCACTCATTCATCTACACATCTACACACTGATTCATAATCAACCCACAGCCCAAACCGTGAGGGCTGGAGACTTGAAATTTTAGACACGGGTGTATCATGTGCCGAAACTGAACACTAAGAAGGGATTTTGCGAAATTCGGCCCGGTTCCTTTGTAATTCAATAAAAACCGGCTAAAATAAACAAAAAATGATCGGATCGCGGAGACCGTGTTTATGTTAGAAGCACGTATCTAGCCAAAACAACTTCGACGACGGGCGACCGGTTTACATTAAAAGCACTTATTTAACCTAAACAATTTCAACGTCGAGTTTCTGCTTTCGTGATCATACTTTTGCCGTACCTAGCGAGGCCGCAGATATTTCAATTATAATTTTGATTTCAATTATAATGTCGATCCGTGACTCAATTAAAAATTACCAAATCACTCCAAATTTAATCCGTCAACATTAAACATCCTCAAATATCTCTTACCACTGCAAACTTTACCAAATCAACCCCAAAAAATTCCCGAACTATGCCAAACTGACATAAACTAGATCCGTTATTTTAAATCATCCCTTACCACCCCTTAGCAACCCCAAGTAACTCCAATCACTTTAAAATAAAACAAAATGACACAAATCATGGCAGATTATGTCCAACTCACACATATTATTTCGTCTACCAAAAATCACCCCCAACTACCCCTTACCACCCCAAAATAAGCCCAATCACTTTAAAATTACAAAAAAATTCTACAAACCGTAGCAAACTATGCCAAACTCATCTAAATTACTTTGACTTCCATAAATCACCCCAAACTACCCCTTACCACCCCAAAATAAGCCCAATCACTTTAAAATTACAAAAAAATTCTACAAACCGTAGCAAACTATGCCAAACTCACCTAAATTACTTCGGCTAACATAAATCACCCCCAACAACCCCTTACTACCCCAAAATAAGCCCAATCACTTTAAAATTACAAAAAATGCTACAAACCATAGCAAACTATGCCAAACTCACTTAAATTACTTCGGCTATCATAAATCACCCCCAACTACCCCTTACCACCCCTAACTCATCCCAATCACTTTAAAATTACAAAAAATGCTACAAACCATAGCAAACTATGCCTAACTCACCCAAATTACTTCGGCTAACATAAATCACCCCCAACAACCCCTTACTACCCCAAAATAAGCCCAATCACTTTAAAATTACAAAAAATGCTACAAACCATAGCAAACTATGCCAAACTCACTTAAATTACTTCGGCTATCATAAATCACCCCCAACTACCCCTTACCGCCCCTAACTCATCCCAATCACTTTAAAATTACAAAAAATGCTACAAACCATAGCAAACTATGCCAAACTCACTTAAATTACTTCGGCTATCATAAATCACCCCCAACTACCTCTTACCACCCCTAACTCATCCCAATCACTTTAAAATTACAAAAAATGCTACAAACCATAGCAAACTATGCCTAACTCACCCAAATTACTTCGGCTAACATAAATCACCCCCAACAACCCCTTACTACCCCAAAATAAGCCCAATCACTTTAAAATTACAAAAAATGCTACAAACCATAGCAAACTATGCCAAACTCACTTAAATTACTTCGGCTATCATAAATCACCCCCAACTACCCCTTACCGCCCCTAACTCATCCCAATCACTTTAAAATTACAAAAAATGCTACAAACCATAGCAAACTATGCCTAACTCACTTAAATTACTTCGGCTAACATAAATCACCCCCAACTACCCCTTACCACCCCTAACTCATCCCAATCACTTTAAAATTACAAAAAATGCTACAAACCATAGCTAACTATGCCTAACTCACCTAAATTACTTCGGCTAACATAAATCACCCCCAACAACCCCTTACTACTTCAAAATAAGTCCAATCACTTTAAAATTATAAAAATTCCTACAAACCATAGCAAACTATGCCTAACTCACCTAAATTACTTCGGCTAACATAAATCACCCCCAACAACCCCTTACTACCCCAAAATAAGCCCAATCACTTTAAAATTACAAAAAAATGCTACAAACCATAGCAAACTATGCCTAACTCACCTAAATTACTTCGGCTAACATAAATCACCCCCAACAACCCCTTACTTCCCCAAAATAAGCCCAATCACTTTAAAATTACAAAAAATGCTACAAACCATAGCAAACTATGCCTAACTCACCTAAATTACTTCGGCTAACATAAATCACCCCCAACAACCCCTTACTACCCCAAAATAAGCCCAATCACTTTAAAATTACAAAAAATGCTACAAACCATAGCAAACTATGCCTAACTCACCTAAATTACTTCGGCTAACATAAATCACCCCCAACAACCCCTTACTACCCCAAAATAAGCCCAATCACTTTAAAATTACAAAAAAATGCTACAAACCATAGCAAACTATGCCTAACTCACCTAAATTACTTCGGCTACCATAAATCAGCCCCAACTACCCCTTACCACCCCAAAATAAGCCCAATCACTTTAAAATTACAAAAAATGCTACAAACCATAGCAAACTATGCCAAACTCACTTAAATTACTTCGGCTAACATAAATCACCCCCAACAACCCCTTACTACCCCAAAATAAGCCCAATCACTTTAAAATTACAAAAAAATGCTACAAACCATAGCAAACTATGCCTAACTCACCTAAATTACTTCGGCTAACATAAATCACCCCCAACAACCCCTTACTACCCCAAAATAAGCCCAATCACTTTAAAATTACAAAAAATGCTACAAACCATAGCAAACTATGCCTAACTCACCTAAATTACTTCGGCTAACATAAATCACCCCCAACAACCCCTTACTACCCCAAAATAAGCCCAATCACTTTAAAATTACAAAAAAATGCTACAAACCATAGCAAACTATGCCTAACTCACCTAAATTACTTCGGCTACCATAAATCAGCCCCAACTACCCCTTACCACCCCAAAATAAGCCCAATCACTTTAAAATTACAAAAAATGCTACAAACCATAGCAAACTATGCCAAACTCACTTAAATTACTTCGGCTATCATAAATCACCCCCAACTACCCCTTACCACCCCAAACTCAGCCCAATCACTTTAAAATTACAAAAAATGTTACAAGCCATATCAAACTATGCCAAACTCATCTAAATTACTTTGGCTTCCATAAATCACCCCCAACTACCCCTTACCACCCCAAAATAGGCTCAATCACTTTAAAATTACAAAAAAATTCTACAAACCGTAGCAAACTATGCCAAACTCCCCTAAATTACTTCGGCTACCATAAATCACCCCGAACTGCCCCTTACAACCCCAAAATAAACCCAATCATTTTAAAATTACAAAATATTCAACAAATCATAGCAAACTATGCCTAACTCACCTAAATTACTTCGGCTACCATAAATCACCCCCAACTACCCCTTACCACCCCAAAATAAACCCAATCACTTTAAAATTACAAAAAATGCTACAAACCATAGCAAACTATGCCTAACTTACCTAATTTCCTTCGGCTACCATAAATCACCCCCAACTACCCCTTACCACCCCAAAATAAGCCCAATCACTTTAAAATTACAAAAAATGCTACAAACCATAGCAAACTATGCCGAACCCACTTAAATTACTGCGGCTACCATAAATCAACCCCAACTACCCCTTACCAACCACAAACTAAACCCAATCACTTTAAAATTACAAAAAATGCTACAAACCATAGCAAACTATGCCAAACTCACTTAAATTACTTCGGCTATCATAAATCACCCCCAACTACCCCTTACCACCCCAAACTCAGCCCAATCACTTTAAAATTACAAAAAATGTTACAAGCCATATCAAACTATGCCAAACTCATCTAAATTACTTTGGCTTCCATAAATCACCCCCAACTACCCCTTACCACCCCAAAATAGGCTCAATCACTTTAAAATTACAAAAAAATTCTACAAACCGTAGCAAACTATGCCAAACTCCCCTAAATTACTTCGGCTACCATAAATCACCCCGAACTACCCCTTACAACCCCAAAATAAACCCAATCATTTTAAAATTACAAAATATTCAACAAATCATAGCAAACTATGCCTAACTCACCTAAATTACTTCGGCTACCATAAATCACCCCCAACTACCCCTTACCACCCCAAAATAAGCCCAATCAATTTAAAATTACAAAAAATGCTACAAACCATAGCAAACTATGCCTAACTTACCTAATTTCCTTCGGCTACCATAAATCACCCCCAACTACCCCTTACCACCCAAAAATAAGCCCAATCACTTTAAAATTACAAAAAATGCTACAAACCATAGCAAACTATGCCAAACTCACTTAAATTACTTCGGCTATCATAAATCACCCCCAACTACCCCTTACCACCCCAAACTCAGCCCAATCACTTAAAAATTACAAAAAATGTTACAAGCCATATCAAACTATGCCAAACTCATCTAAATTACTTTGGCTTCCATAAATCACCCCCAACTACCCCTTACCACCCCAAAATAGGCTCAATCACTTTAAAATTAAAAAAAAATTCTACAAACCGTAGGAAACTATCTCAAACTCACCTGAATTACTTCGGCTACCATAAATCACCCCCAACTACCCCTTACCAACCACAAACTAAACCCAATCACTTTAAAATTACAAAAAATGCTACAAACCATAGCAAACTATGCCTTACTCACCTAAATTACTTCGGCTACCATAAATCACCCCCAACTACCCCTTACCACCCCAAAATAAGCCCAATCACTTTAAAATTACGAAAAATGCTACAAGCCATAGCAAACTATCTCAAACTCACCTGAATTACTTCGGCTACCATAAATCACCCCCAACTACCCCTTACCACCCCAAACTAAGCCCAATCACTTTAAAATTACAAAAAATGCTACAAAACATAGCAAGCTATGCCAAACTCACTTAAATTACTTCGGCTACCATAAATTAATAATCGTTTTCAATCAAAATCTTCTATTTGGTTGTGTTATTTATAAATGCCTTATCGTATTAAATCATAAAATATTAATAAATATCTGCACATAAAATATATTGTTCCGACTAATAGTCGTTATTCTGAATATTAAATAGGCTGATACCTATTTCGATTCTCTTCCACCTTCCAATAAATATTTGTTCCAGTTGAGATGCAAACATAAACGTATTTATGAATTGCAACACGCTGACGGGGCAAGCCCTACCTTTTCAACATGCGTGCATTTGTATAAACAGCTCTATGGTTTTTAACTTTAAAGAGGTATAAAGGCCGTGTAAGCGCTAGAGTTTTGTAAAAATATCTGAAAAATTCGAAATTCTGCAATTGAATCAGAACTATCTTTGTGTTCGATAGTGAATTTATACTTGGAGTGGCACTGCCAACCCTGCCACCCCTGACGAGGCACCTGCTGACTACTCTCCTTCCAGGGAAACTTTATAAATCAACGTCAAAATAATTTAGGGCGCCTGAATGTAAAAATATCACTGTGTAATAAGTTCAGACGGACATGGAACACTTGAAATTTCGATTATTGTTTGTAATTCGTCACAGGTCCATGAAGAATTGCATGTTAATGTAAACAAGTGTTAGTTTGTCGGAGAGACCGAATAAGATTTTTAACATTCCTGTCAAAATATTTATTTACTTTAGAATGTTAATTTCTTAAATTGATTTTGTGAAAATTATGACGGGCCATACGAGTACACCTGTGCGAGTATTATTTGGTACATACAAATTAATCTCTTTTGTTATCCAAATTGTTTTTATACGCACTAGGCACGTGCACCTCATATAATTGTGAAAATTGCTGCTTCAGCGTCTGGAACGCTGGTACTCAACGTCGCCAAGGTCGAGGCGACGCATCGGTATTCAAAGTTCTATCGCTATTAAATAAATTATTTTAATATAATATTCCCGATTTGTTCTTGCCGTTAACCAAAACTCTCCCCAATCGATTTTCGAAAAATTTCCAGCGTCGGACCGGACTTCACTTATTTTCGTACGCTAATTTTTACCGTTCAGTTAATGATAGTGGTGTATTTGTTCTTCACCAAACCTGCTCCGGCCGAAATCCGAAATTTTCACTGACATCATACGCTTAAGTATTGTATGCTTAGACACGATTTATTTACACTATTTATTTTACGTACATTGCGTTCATTATTGTTCTGCATTATTTATAAGATGGAGCAGTTTGAAAATCTAATAGTAAGCGGAGAACAAACACCACCACGTATAATTCCCGTGCAAAGTGATGGAAATAGTCTTTCTTACTATCTTTCCTATTGCATTTTTAATACCGGAAATAGAGCTCAAGAGCGAAGAATAACTTCGACTTTTTTTATACATAATTCCTAAATACTTCGTTTTTATGGTGTAAAATTTTGTATTTATATATTTCAACATTGTCTTTAACGTTGTCAGAGAACTAAATGGGAATAATTTGGAATAATTTAGCTTCTATGGCAAGTCTCCTTCTCTTGGAACTTTTGAAAACAACGACAAAATTCTTTAGGGCGCCTGGATTTGAAAATATAACTCTGTGTAATAAGTTTAGACTGACTAGAGTGAAAATAAAGGAGCTTGCACCCAGAAACGAAATTAGATGGAACACTTGAAGTTGAAATATTTGTTTGTAATTCGTCACAAGTCCATGAGGGAATGCGTGTTAATGTAAACAAATGTGAGTTTATTGGAGAGGCCGAATAAGATTTTTACATTATTTAAGCAGCTGGAGCCTGCCACGTCAAGGGCAAGGTCAGAAACGTGAAAAGGCCATGCTCGATTTAGTTTGATTGAGTGTCTATGCAGAAATTCGCACATACCAAGCGTTGGATAAGCATTTCTTATCGTTTCTTAGAATTCGAGAATTGCTGGTTCAGCGTGTGGAGCAGTACTCGATCGCGGTGTTTAATTTTAACACAACTACAATTGTGAAAATTGCTGCTCCAGTGTCGGAAACTGTTCGCAAAGTCGCCAAATTCGCTGAGGCGACGCAACAGTGTTCGAAGGTCTACCGCTATCAAATAAAATATTTTAATTTAACATTTGATCCTCGCGTTAACCAAATCTGCCCCCAATCAATTTTCGAAAAATTATCAGCATCGGACCGGACTCCACTTATATTTGTACGCTAATTTTTACGTTTAGTTAATGATAGTGGTGTATTTGTTTTTCACCAAATTTGCCCCGAAATTTTCACCGTTGTATGTACCAGATATCACTGACATTCATACCAGTGGCGGTGTAAGCGCTAAATTTTCGTGAAAATATCTGAAAAATTCATAATTCTGCAACTGAATTACAGAACTAATTTTGTGTTCGATAGTAAATTTATACTTGGAGTGGCACTGCCAACCCTGCCACCCCTGACGAGCCCCACTGCTGACTACTTTCCTTCCAGAAAAATTTTAGAAATCTGCGGCAAAATAAATTTAGGGCACCTGGATGTGAAAATATCACTATGTAATAAGTTCAGACTGACAAGAGTGAAAAAAACCGCTTGCATCCAGAAACGAAATCAAATGGAACACTTGAAATTTAGATATTTGTTTGTAATTCGTCACAGGTCCATGAAGGCATGCATGTTAATGTAAACAAGTGTTAGTTTGTCGGAGAGGCCGAATAAGATTTTTACACTCACCACATTCCCGTCAAAATATTTATATACTTTAGTATGTTAATTTATTTTGTGCAAATTATGACGGGCCAGTCGAGTACACCTGCGCGAGTATTATTTGGTAATCCAAATTTTTTTAATACGCACTAGGCACGTGCACCTAATATAATTGTTAAAATTGCTGCTTCAGCGTCTGGAACGCTGGTACTCAACGTCGCCAAGGTCGAGGCGACGCATCAGTATTCGAAGTTCTATCGCTATTAAATAAATTTTTTTAATATAATATTCCCGATTTGTTTTTGACGTTAAGTAAATATCTCCCCAATCGATTTTCGAAAAATTACCATCGTCGTACCGGACTCCACTTATATACCGTACGCTAATTTTTACGTTCATTTAATGATAGTGGTGTATTTGATCTTCACCAAACCTGCTCCGGCCAAAATCCGAAATTTGCAGTTTTACCGGATTTCACTGACATCATAAGTAATGTGTGCTTATACACGATTTACACTATTTATTTTATGTACATTGTGATCATTATTGTTCTGCATTATTTATAACTAAGATGGAGGAATAGTAAGCGGAGTACAAATACCACCACGTATAATTCCTCTGAAAAGTGATGGAAATAGTCTTTTTTACTATCTTTCCTATTGCATTTTATTACCGAAAATAGAGCTCAAGAGGTTCGCACTATAATTGTTCATTTTAAAATTACCAAATTTTCTGTATATTTTACCTGAATACGTTAAAAACCCCTAAACATAATGTACCATTCCAAACTACTCTCAAAAATCATACACTTGCCATTCCAAACTACCCCACATCAACCTAAAATGTAAAAAAATTACGAATTACAAGCAAACTACGCTAAACTCGCATAAATTACTTCGACTTCCGCTATATCACCCCAACCACTTCTTACCAAGCCAAACTAAACCCAATCGCATTAAAATTACCAAAAGTTTCGTTTAATCCGCCAAAGCTAAACCCCGCCAACCATCAATAACCATTCAAAACAATCCCCAAAAAAAACCTAATCATCCGAAACTACACCAAATACATCGTTTTTATGGTGTGAAATTATTTATTTATATATTTCAACATTCTTCGACGACATTCTTTAATGTTGTTAGAGAACTAAATGGGAATAATTTGGAATAGTTCAGCTTCTCTGTCAACTCTCCTTCTCTTGAAGAGTGAAAAAGAGTGAAAAAAAAGGAGCTTGCACCCAGAAACGAAATTATCGTCATTTTCCAAATCATATTGAAGTACCCGGTCCTGGCAATGCAGGTTAATTTCAGCAAATTTGTTTATTTTGTGATTGGAAAAGTAGAGCATTCCTGTTTAATTGTATTATAATGTCGATTAGTCTACATCACAAATACACCACTTTTGTCAACACTGCGTTTATTTAATCTACGTCCGGGCAACGCCGGGTACATTCAGCTAGTGTTATGATAAAATTGAAAACACAATGGAACGATTCCTCTTGCTGCAGTCAACTCACAAACAGAACAGTATGTAGATGATTTTGACTTATCTCCGGAATAAACAAACAAACAAACAAAAATTATTAAAACCTGGCCCTAACTGGTTGGACAATTAAAGTGCGAACCTTTTGAGCTCCCTTTCCAGTATTAAAATTTTGGTATGTGGTAAAATGTGGTATTTTATGGTATTTGTGCATCGCTAGATTTTCAAACTTGTCCATCTTAGTTATAAATGATGTAAATCAATAATGAACACAATGTATTTACGTAAAATAAACAGTGTAAAACGCGTATCAATGTCAGTAATGTTTGGTCCAACGCTGTAAATTTTGGATTTCAGCCGAGGCAGATTTGGTGAAAAATAAATACACCATTATCATTAACTGAACGGTTGTCCGGTACGACGATGGTGATTGGGAACAAATTTTGTTAACGGCAAAATTAACATTCTAAAATAAATAAATATTTTGACGGGAATATGGTGGATGTAAAAATCTTATTTGGTCTCTCCGATGGACTCACACATGTTTACATTAACACACTCTTGAGCTTCCGTTCCAGTACTAAAATATCAATACCAATACCATAGATATAAAAAAAGACAATTTCCATCACCTTTCATAATACGGTGTGGTATTTGTACATCGCTAGATTTTCAAACTTCTCCATCTTAGTTATAAATGATGTAAAGCCATAATAAACACAGTGTACGTAAAATAAATAGTGTAAAACGTGTATAAGCACATAATTATTAAGGGTATGAATGATCTCTGGTACATACAACGGTGAAAATTTCGGATTTCAGCCGGGGCAAATTTGGTGAAAAACAAATACACCACTATCATTAACTGAAAATAAAAATTAGCGTACAAATATAAGTGGAGTCCGGTTCGACGCTGGTAATTTTTCGAAAATTGATTGGGGGCAGATTTGGTTAACGCGAGGATCAAATGTTAAATTATAATACTTTATTTGATAGCGGTAGACCTTCGAACACTGATGCGTCGCCTCATCGAATTTGGCGATTTTGCGAACAGTTTCCGACGCTGGAGCAGCAATTTTCACAATTGTAGTTGTGTTAAAATTAAACACCGCGATCGAGTACTGCTCCACACGCTGAACCAGCAATTCTCGAATTCTAAGAAACGATAAGAAAGGCTTAACCAACGCTTGGTATGTGCGAATTTCTGCATAGATTCTCAATCAAACTAAATCGAGCATCGCCTTTTCACGATTGTGACCTTGCCCTTGACGTGGCAGGCTCCAGCTGCTTCAATAATGTAAAAATCTTATTCGGCCTCTCCAATAAACTCACATTTGTTTACATTAACACGCATTCCTTCATGGACTTGTGACGAATTACAAACAAATATTGCAACTTCAAGTGTTCCATTTAATTTCGTTTCTGGGTGCAAGCTCCTTTCTTTTCACTCTAGTCAGTCTAAACTTATTACAAAGAGTTATATTTTCAAATCCAGGCGCCCTAAAGAATTTTGTCGTTGTTTTCCAAAGTTTCAAATAATACTCGCACAGGTGTACTCGTATGGCCCGTCATAATTTTCAAGAAATGAATTTAAAAAATTAACATTCTAAAGTAAATAAATATTTTCACGGGAATGTTAAAAATCTTATTCGGTCTCTCCAACCAACTAACACTTGTTTACATTAACATGTATTCCTTCATGGACCTGTGACGAATTACAAACAAATATCGAAATTTCAAGTGTTCCATGTCAGTCTGAACTTATTACACAGTGATATTTTCACATTCAGGCGCCCTAAATTATTTTGCCGTTGATTTATAAAGTTTCCCTGGAAGGGAAACCACTCCAAGTATAAATTTACTATCGAACACAAAGATAGTTCTGTAATTCTATTGCAGAATTTCGAATTTTTCAGATATTTTTACGAAAATCTAGAGCTTACACCGCCTTTATACCTCTTTAAAGTTAAAAACCATAGAGCTGTTTATACAAATGCACGCATGTTGAAAAGGTAGGGCTTGCCCCGTCAGCGTGTTGCAATTCAGAAATACGTTTATGTTTGCATCTCAACTGGAACAAATATTTATTGGAAGGTGGAAGAGAATCAAAATAGATATCAGCATATTTAATATGCAGAATAACGTCTATTAGTCGAAACAATATATTTTATGAGCAGATATTTATTAATATTTTATGATTTAATACCATAAGGCATTTATAAATGACCCAACTAAATAGAAGATTTTGATTGAAAATTATTATTAATTTATGGTAGCCGAAGTAATTTAAGTGAGTTTGGCATAGCTTGCTATGTTTTGTAGCATTTTTTGTAATTTTAAAGTGATTAGGCTAATTTTGGGGCGGTAAGGGGTAGTTGGGGGTGATTTATGGTAGCCGAAGTAATTTAGGTAAGTTTGACATAGTTTGCTATGGCTTGTATAATTTTTGTAATTTTAAAGTAATTGGGCTTATTTTGGGGTGGTAAGGGGTAGTTGGGGGTGATTTATGGTAGCCGAAGTAATTTAGGTGAGTTTGACATAGTTTGCTATGGTTTGTATAATTTTTGTAATTTTAAGATAATTGGGCTTATTTTGGGGTGGTAAGGGGTAGTTGGGGGTGATTTATGGTAGCCGAAGTCATTTAGGTGAGTTTGACATGGTTTGCTATGGTTTGTAGCATTTTTTGTAATTTTAAAGCGATTGGGCTTATTTTAGGGTGGTAAGGGGTAGTTGGGAGTGATTTATGGTAGCCGAAGTAATTTAAGTGAGTTTGACATAGTTTGCTATGGTTTGTAACATTTTCTGTAATTTTAAAGTGATTGGGCTTATTTTGGGGTGGTAAGGGGTAGTTAGTGGTGATTTATGGTAGCCGAAGTAATTTAGGTGAGTTTGACATAGTTTGCTATGGTTTGTATAGTTTTTTGTAATTTTAAAGTAATTGGGCTTATTTTGGGGTGGTAAGGGGTAGTTGGGGGTGATTTATAATAGCCGAAGTAATTTAAGTGAGTTTGGCATAGTTTGCTATGGTTTGCAGCATTTTTTGTAATTTAAAAGTGATTGGGTTTAGTTTGTGGTTGGTAAGGGGTAGTTGGGGGTGATTTATGGTAGCCGAAGTAATTTAAGTGAGTTCGGCACAGTTTGCTATGGTTTGTAGCATTTTTTGTAATTTTAAAGTGATTGGGCTTATTTTGGGGTGGTAAGGGGAGTTGGGGGTGATTTATGATAGCCGAAGTAATTTAAGTGAGTTTGACATAATTTGCTATGGTTTGTATAATTTTTTGTAATTTTAAAGTAATTGGGCTTATTTAGGGGTGGTAAGGGGAGTTGGGGGTGATTTATGATAGCCGAAGTAATTTAAGTGAGTTTGGCATAGTTTGCTATGGTTTGCAGCATTTTTTGTAATTTTAAAATGATTGGGTTTAGTTTGTGGTTGGTAAGGGGTAGTTGGGGGTGATTTATGGTAGCCGAAGTAATTTAAGTGAGTTCGGCACAGTTTGCTATGGTTTGTAGCATTTTTTGTAATTTTAAAGTGATTGGGCTTATTTTGGGGTGGTAAGGGGAGTTGGGGGTGATTTATGATAGCCGAAGTAATTTAAGTGAGTTTGGCATAGTTTGCTATGGTTTGCAGCATTTTTTGTAATTTTAAAATGATTGGGTTTAGTTTGTGGTTGGTAAGGGGTAGTTGGGGGTGATTTATGGTAGCCGAAATAATTTGAGTGAGTTCGGCACAGTTTGCTATGGTTTGTAGCATTTTTTGTAATTTTAAAGTGTTTGGTCTTATTTTAGGGTTGTAAGGGGTAGTTGGGGGTGATTTATGGTAGCCGAAGTAATTTATGGGAGTTTGGCATAGTTTGCTATGGTTTGTAGAATTTTTTGTAATTTTAAAGTGATTGGGCTTATTTTGGGGTGGTAGGGGGTAGTTGGGAGTGATTTATGGTAGCCGAAGTAATTTGGGTGAGTTTGGCATAGTTTGCTATGGTTTGTATCATTTTTTGTAATTTTAAAGTGATTGGGCTTAGTTTAGGGAGGTAAGGGGTAGTTGGGGGTGATTTATGGTAGCCGAAGTAATTTAGATGAGTTTGGCATAGTTTGATATTGCTTGTAACATTTTTTGTAATTTTAAAGTGATTGGGCTAAGTTTGGGGTGGTAAGGGGTAGTTCGGGGTGATTTATGGTAGCCGAAGTAATTTAGGGGAGTTTGGCATAGTTTGCTACGGTTTGTAGATTTTTTTTGTAATTTTAAAGTGATTGAGCCTATTTTGGGGTGGTAAGGGGTAGTTGGGGGTGATTTATGGAACTCGAAGTAATTTAGATGAGTTTGATATGGCTTGTAACATTTTTTGTAATTTTAAAGTGATTGGGCTTATTTTGGGGTTGTAAGGGGTAGTTGGGGGTGATTTATGGTAGCCGAAGTAATTTAGGTGAGTTTGACATAGTTTGCTATGGTTTGTATAATTTTTTGTAATTTTTAAGTAATTGGGTTTATTTTGGGATGGTAAGGGGTAGTTGGGGGTGATTTATGGTAGCCGAAGTAATTTAGGTGAGTTAGGCATAGTTTGCTATGATTTGTGTCATTTTGTTTTATTTTAAAGTGATTGGAGTTACTTGGGGTTGCTAAAGGGTGGTAAGGGCTGATTTAAGATAACGGCGGATCTAATTTATGTCAGTTTGGCGTAGTTCGGGAATTTTTTGGGGTTGATTTGGTAAAGTTCGCAATTGTAAGAGATATTTGAGGATGTTTAATGTAGACGGATTAAATTTGCAGTGGTTTTGTAATTTTTAAATGAGTCACGGATCGACATTATAATTGAAATCAAGATTATAATAAAAATATCCGCGGCCTCGCTAGGTACGGTAAAAATTTGATCACAAAAGCAGAAACTCGACGTTGAAATTGTTTAGGATAAATAAGTGCTTTTAATGTAAACAGGTCGCCCGTCGTCGAAGTTGTTTTGGCTAGATACGTGCTTCAAACATAAACACGGTCTCCGCGATCCGATCATTTTTTGTTTATTTTAGCCGGTTTTTATTGAATTACAAAGGAACCGGGCCGAATTTCGCAAAATCCCTTCTTAGTGTTCACTTTCGGCACATGATACACCCGTGTCTAAAATTTCAAGTCTCCAGCCCTCACGGTTTGGGCTGTGGGTTGATTATGAATCAGTGTGTAGATGAATGAGTGTGTCAGTGAGGACACTTCGCTTTATATATATAGATTAAAGCGTTGTTCAACTTAGAGTCAATTGCAAAGGAATCTTCTGGAAAACTCAGACACTTAATAGATACGGTAAAGAAAAATATAAGATCACTTGATTCTCTAATCAACGAAGAGGATCAAAAGGATGCACTCATTCTACACTTAATAAATTCAAAACTAGACAGTGTTACTTGTCGTGAGTTTGAAAATTCAAATTCTTTTGACGTCAATAATCATCCTACACTTGATCAATTATTACTTTTCTTAGAAAAGAAAGCTTCTATGCTAGAAACTCTTGAACAACGATATCAGAAAGCTAACGTCGAGCGTGGAAGCAGCAAGTTTTTTGTCTCTGTTGCAACTTCTTGTCCGCTGTGCAAAGAACCTCACAATCTATATTTATGTCAAAAATTCAAATCTTTAACGCCAACGGAGCGTCGGAAGAAGGTTAACGAATTAAAATTGTGTTTCAATTGTTTAAACAAAGGACATTTCATAGGCAATTGTCGATCCAAATTCAATTGTCAGAAATGTAAATCGCGTCATCACTCTTTATTACATGTCGAGCCTACCAAAGAAACATCTTCGAATTCATCTACACTTGATAGCAGCATAAATCTTTCTGCTATGTCCTTCAGTGCTCACAGAGTACTTCTCTCCACTGCATCTGTGCAAGTTTTCGACCGTTTTGGTAACACACATCAAGCTAGAGTGTTATTGGATTCTGGCAGCATGTCTAGTTTCATAACTGAGAGCTTAGTCAAACGATTGAAGCTCGATCTTCTCCCAGTCGAACTCAAAATACGTGGTATAACTGGTGCTGCCACAAACATAAATTCAAGATGTAGTGTAAAGATCAAGTCAAATCACACTCGCTTTCAATTGGAAACCAGCTGTCTAGTAATGCCCTTCATTACTGGTAAGATACCTGGTGATGATATCGACGTCACAAAGTGGAATATGCCGCAAAATATTCCTCTTGCTGACGAGAATTTCAATATACCAAGCAAAATAGACATTTTATTAGGCGCCAACTGCTTTTGGCAAATTCTTTGCAACGGTCAACAATCATTAGGCGCTGGTAATCCCATTTTGCAGTTTACAAAGTTTGGTTGGATTGTTAGTGGTGCCGTGCAATCTATTTCCTCTTCGAATCCCATTTCCTGCAACGCTTCTTGCACTTTGGACATTTCCGAGCAGTTAGCTAAATTCTGGGAAATTGAAGAAATCTCTGAAACCAAGATTTACTCAAAGGAAGAAAATGAGTGTGAGCGACATTTCGTGAAAACGCATAGACGTGATTCAAATGGTAGATTCATTGTCTCAATTCCATTAAAGAATTCAGTTAACGAATTAGGTGATTCATACGAAAGTGCTAAATCGCGTTTTATAAATCTAGAACGAAACTTACAAGCCAACTCAGTTCTTCGTACAAAATACGTAGATTTCTTGCGTGAGTACCAAGATCTAGGTCACATGTCGTTAGTTACTTCACAATCTAACGAAAATTCATTTTATCTTCCTCACCATGGAGTGTTAAAGGAATCAACAACAACTGCTCTTAGAGTTGTGTTCGACGGTTCTGCTTCTACAACAAGCGGAGTGTCATTGAATGACATTCAAATGATTGGTCCCACCATTCAGTCTGATTTGTTTTCAATTCTTTTGCGATTTCGCAAGCATTTCATAGCCATTTCAGCCGACGCAATCAAAATGTACCGCCAGGTTCTGGTTGAGCCCAATCAGCGACATCTTCAACGAATCCTTTGGCGCGAAACCCCATCAGAACCAATTCAAACTTTCGAATTGAATACTGTTACTTACGGTACTGCGTCTGCATCGTTTCTTGCCATTCGATCTCTAACACAAACCGGAATTGACGTTTATGAATCAGATCCCATCCTAGCTAAAATAATTCGTGAGGATTTCTACGTAGACGATTTAATAACTGGAACAGACTCTCTCGAGCATGCCCATCACATCTGCAAGCGTCTCCCCCAGGTTCTAGAAGCGGGTTGTTTTAAGTTGCGGAAATGGATTTCGAACGAACCAGACATTCTCTCAAATTTTGAAAACACCGAATTGCATCCAGACTTTTTATCTTTTGATACCAGCGGGCTAGCAAAAACGCTTGGCCTCAGATGGTCATTCAAAAAGGATTTTTTTTCTTATTCAATCAAGGTGCCATCGTCACCTAACGTCACAAAAAGAAGTATCTTATCGGAAATATCGCAAATATTCGATCCATTGGGATTCTTAAGCCCGTGTATAATCATAGCAAAAATACTGCTTCAGCAATTGTGGCTAGAAAGAATTTCGTGGGATGAACAGATATCTCGTAATCTTCATGAAAGGTGGTTGTCTTTCCGTGCTCAACTTGTAAGTTTAAACAGCATCAAGATTCCTAGATATGTTTGTTGCAGAGATCCTGTTGCTACTGAGCTGCACTGTTTTGCAGATGCTAGTTCTGTTGCATACGGAGCTTGCTCATATATTAGGACGATCAATAAGGAAGGCCAAATTTCAGTCCATTTGTTATGTTCAAAGACCAGAGTCGCCCCCCTGAAACCAATTACTATTCCAAGGCTTGAACTTTCTGCTGCATTAATTCTAGCAAGATTAGCCAACCAAATTTTCAAAGCAATTCAAATCAAGTTTGACAGATGCTTCTTCTGGTCAGACTCTACAGTTGTCCTTGGTTGGTTAAAAACTTCCCCAAATCTCTTGAAAACATTCGTATGCAACCGCGTCGCGGAGATTCAGGAAACGTCCACTAAATTACAGGCCATTTGGCGGCATGTACCCACTCATTCTAACCCTGCTGATTTACTTTCCAGGGGCGTTCCCCTTAGCAAACTTTCAGATCTTGATCTGTGGTGGTCTGGTCCATCTTGGCTTTCTCTTTCTGAATCTTCTTGGCCAGCCCAGACTTCAACAACATCTGATCTTCCTGAATTGAAGTCAAATAACATTGTGATGATGGGAGTCAGTGTTGAAGGTTTCCCATTTTCAAAATATTCAAACATCACCAGAGTTGAGTACATATTTGCTTATTGCTTAAGGTTCTTAGAAAACTGCCAAAAAACAAAAACTGACAGGAAGATCGGCCCCATTTGTTTGACTGAGTTACAAACCTCACAAAAAATGCTTGTCAAAATATCTCAATCCGACACTTTGGCTCCTGAGATAAGATCTTTAAAATCAAGTGAGTCTCATAAGATTAGCAGCCAATTGCGCGTTTTAAATCCATTTTTGGATAATGAAGGTTTGCTTCGTGTGGGAGGTCGTTTGCAAAACTCTAAACTTAGCTTTATGAAAAAGCATCCTTTGGTGTTGAAATCTAGTCATACGTTCACAAAATTACTTTTTGCTCGCGAGCATGAAAGGTTGCTACACGCTGGTCCTCAACTATTATTAGCTACAATTCGTGACCGGTATTGGCCTTTAGGAGGGAGAAATTTGGCTCGCTACACAGTCAGAAGCTGCAGAATCTGTTCTCGAGCTTCACCAAAGAACGTTATTCCCATCATGGGCAATCTTCCCGATGTTAGAGTAACACCAACAAATCCATTTATGACAACAGGTGTAGACTACGCTGGTCCTATTCTGATAAAGGATAAAAAGGGCCGGGGATCCAAGTCAATAAAGTCTTATGTAGCCGTTTTTGTTTGCTTCTCTACAAAAGCAATTCATTTAGAGTTAGTCAGTAATTTGACCACCGAAACATTCATTGCGGCTTTGCGAAGATTTTGCGCTCGCAGGGGCAAAGCCCGTAACGTATTTTCCGACAATGGAACTAATTTTAAGGGCGCGAGCTCTGAATTAAAGGAGTTAGCTTCGTTTCTCACTGCGAATCGCGAAGCAGTTCTTGAAGCAGCCTCAAAACATGAAGTCAATTGGCACTTCATCCCACCTAGTTCGCCGCATTTTGGCGGCCTATGGGAAGCCGGTGTTAAATCTGTGAAACATCACCTGAAGAGAGTTGCTCATAATACTTCGCTTATTTATGAAGAGATGTATACTCTTTTAGCACAAATAGAGTCAATCTTGAATTCGCGTCCCTTGTTCCCCTTGTCATCTGACCCCAACGACCTAGAAGTCGTCACACCTGGACATTTTTTAATTGGACGATCGCTCCTTTCCATACCTGACCCGGACTTATCAGACATACCAGTTGCGCGTTTGAGTCATTATCAACGAGTTCAACAAATTCAACGACACTTTTGGACAAGATGGCACAAAGAGTATCTCACGGAGCTCCAAACTCGTGCCAAGTGGCATTCCAGTAAGGGCTCCCTACAAGAAGGCGATATGGTAGTCATAAAAGTCGATAACCAACCTCCGTTATCGTGGAAGCTAGGACGAATTATGCAGCTACATCCCGGAAAGGATGGCATTGCTAGGGTTGCCACAGTCAAGACAACCAACGGCATCGTTCAGCGAGCCTTCTCCAAGCTTTGCCCTCTTCCCTTCAGTGATTAGTGCAATATTGTGTTCTGTGTTGCGCTTTAACTACGTCTTTCATAACAACTGTTTATGTTTATTATTGTTTTACAATGCAAAGTGTAACTAGAATAAGTTCATTTTGGTTTCTTTATTGAAAGCTAGAGCTTTCAAGGTGTGGGGGAATGTTGCCGCTCCAATTCGAATTAATTCTCCCCTTTCTTATTTTGTTTTTTCCCTGTAGACATGGTGATGCTAAAACAACAAGTTTTAGCATCAACAAATCTAAATTAATACAAAAACGTCGCTTCATGTTATAAAATAAAAATTGTTCAGTGTTGAAGAGAGTTTTTCACTTGCAAACAAAGGCCACAACAAAAGGTGTACAAATCATTACAAATTATGCCAGACTCACCTACATTACTTCGGCTACTCTAAATCATCACCAACTAACCTTTACCACAACAAACTAAACCCAATCATTTTTAAATTTCAAAAAAATGCTAGTAACCATAGCAAACTATGCCAAACTCACCTAAATTACTTCGGCTACCATAAATCATCACCAACTAACCCTTACCACAACAAACTAAACCCAATCACTTTTAAATTACAAAAAAATGCTAGTAACCATAGCAAACTATGCCAAACTCACCTAAATTACTTCGGCTATCAAAAATCACCCCCAACTATACTTTACAGCAACAAAGTAAGCCCAATGACTTTAAATTACAAAAAAATGCTAAAAATCATAACAAACTATACCAGAATCACCTAAATTACTTCGGCTACCGTAAATCACCCCCAACTATCCCTTAACACAACAAACCAAACCATATCATCTTAAAATTACAAAAAAAGGTGTACAAATCATAACAAACTATGCCAGACTCACCTAAATTACTTCGGCAACTCTAAATCATCATCAACTAACCCTTACCACAACAAACTAAACCCAATCACTTTTAAATTACAAAAAAATGCTAGTAACCATAGCAAACTATTTCAAACTCACTTAAATTACTTCGGCTACCATAAATCATCACCAACTAACCCTTACCACAACAAACTAAACCCAATCACTTTTAAATTAGAAAAAAATGCTACTAACCATAGCAAACTATGCCAAACTCACCTAAATTACTTCGGCTATCAAAAATTACCCCAAACTACACTTTACAGCAACAAAGTAAGCCCAATCACTTTAAAATTACAAAAAAATGCTAAACATCAAAACAAACTATACCAGAATCACCTAAATTACTTCGGCTACCGTAAATCACCCCCAACTATCCCTTACCACAACAAACCAAACCATATCATCTTAAAATTACAAAAAAAGGTGTACAAATCATAACAAACTATGCCAGACTCACCTAAATTACTTCGGCTACTCTAAATCATCACCAACTAACCCTTACCACAACAAACTAAACCCAATCACTTTTAAATTACAAAAAAATGCTAGTAACCATAGTAAACTATGCCAAACTCACCTAAATTACTTCGGCTACCATAATTCATCACCAACTAACCCTTACCACAACAAACTAAACCCAATCACTTTTAAATTACAATAAAATGCTACTAACCATAGCAAACGATGCCAAACTCACCTAAATTACTTCGGCTATCAAAAATCACCCCCAACTACACCTTACAGCAACAAACTAAGCCCAATCACTTTAAAATTACAAAAAATGCTAAAAATCATAACAAACTATACCAGAATCACCTAAATTACTTCGGCTACCGTAAATCACTCCCAACTATCCCTTACCACAACAAACCAAATCATATCATCTTAAAATTACAAAAAAAGGTGTACAAATCATAAAAAACTATGCCAGACTCACCTAAATTACTTCGGCTACTCTAAATCATCACCAACTAACCCTTACCACAACAAACTAAACCCAATCACTTTTAAATTACAAAAAAATGCTACTAACCATAGCAAACTATGCCAAACTCACCTAAATTACTTCGGCTATCAAAAATCACCCCCAACTATACTTTACAGCAACAAACTAAACCCAATCACTTTAAAATTACAAAAAAATGCTAAAAATCATAACAAACTATACCAGAATCACCTAAATTACTTCGGCTACCGTAAATCACCCCCAACTATCCCTTACCACAACAAACCAAACCATATCATCTTAAAATTTTTAAAAAAGGTGTACAAATCATAACAAACTATGCCAGACAAACCAAACCCAATCACTTTTAAATTACAAAAAAAATGCTACTAACCATAGCAAACTATGCCAAACTCACCTAAATTACTTCGGCTATCAAAAATCACCCCCAACTACACTTTACAGCAACAAACTAAGCCCAATCACTTTTAAATTACAAAAAAATGCTACTAATCATAGCAAACTATGCCAAACTCACCTAAATTACTTCGGCTATCTTAAATCATCACCAACTAACCCTTACCACAACAAACTAAACCCAATAACTTTTAAATTAAAAAAAATGCTACTAATCATAGCAGACTATGCCAAAGTCACATAAATTACTTCGGTTATCAAAAATCAACCCCAACTACACTTTACAGCAACAAACTAAGCCCAATCACTTTAAAATTACAAAAAAATGCTAAAAATCATAACAAACTATACCAAAATCACCTAAATTACTTTGGCTATCGTAAATCACACCAAACTATCCCTTACCACAACAAACCAAACCATAACATCTTAAAATTACAAAAAAAAGGTGTACAAATCATAACAAACTATGCCAGACTCACCTAAATTACTTCGGCTACTCTAAATCATCACCAACTAACTCTTACCACAACAAACTAAACCCAATCACTTTTAAATTACAAAAAAATGCTAGTAACCATAGCAAACTATGCCAAACTCACCTAAATTACTTCGGCTACCATAAATCAGCACCAACTAACCCTTACCACAACAAACCAAACCATATCATCTTTAAATTACAAAAAAAGGTGTACAAATCATAACAAACTATGCCAGACTCACCTAAATTACTTCGGCTACTCTAAATCATCACCAACTAACTCTTACCACAACAAACTAAACCCAATCACTTTTAAATTACAAAAAAATGCTAGTAACCATAGTAAACTATGCCAAACTCACCTAAATTACTTCGGCTACCATAATTCATCACCAACAAACCCTTACCACAACAAACTAAACCCAATCACTTTTAAATTACAAAAAAATGCTACTAACCATAGCAAACGATGCCAAACTCACCTAAATTACTTCAGCTATAAAAAATCACCCCCAACTACACTTTACAGCAACAAACTAAGCCCAATCACTTTAAAATTACAAAAAAATGCTAAAAATCATAACAAACTATACCAGAATTATCTAAATTACTTCGGCTACCGTAAATCACCCCCAACGATCCCTTACTACAACAAACCACACCATATCATCTTAAAATTACAAAAAAGGTGTACAAATCATAACAAACTATGCCAGACTCATCTAAATTACTTCGGCTACTCTAAATCATCACCAACTAACCCTTACCACAACAAACTAAACCCAATCACTTTTAAATCACAAAAAAATGCTAGTAACCATAGCAAACTATGCCAAACTCACCTAAATTACTTCGGCTACCATAAATCAGCACCAACTAACCCTTACCACAACAAACCAAACCATATCATCTTAAAATTAGAAAAAAAGGTGTACAAATTATAACAAACTATGCCAGACTCACCTAAATTACTTCGGCTACTCTAAATCATCACCAACTAACTCTTACCACAACAAACTAAACCCAATCACTTTTAAATTACAAAAAAATGCTAGTAACCATAGTAAACTATGCCAAACTCACCTAAATTACTTCGGCTATCAAAAATCACCCCCAACTATACTTTACAGCAACAAACTAAGCCCAATCACTTTAAAATTACAAATAAATGCTAAAAATCATAACAAACTATACCAGACTCATCTAAATTACTTCGGCTACTCTAAATCATCACCAACTAACCCTTACCACAACAAACTAAACCCAATCACTTTTAAATCACAAAAAAATGCTAGTAACCATAGCAAACTATGCCAAACTCACCTAAATTACTTCGGCTACCATAAATCAGCACCAACTAACCCTTACCACAACAAACCAAACCATATCATCTTAAAATTACAAAAAAAGGTGTACAAATTATAACAAACTATGCCAGACTCACCTAAATTACTTCGGCTACTCTAAATCATCACCAACTAACTCTTACCACAACAAACTAAACCCAATCACTTTTAAATTACAAAAAAATGCTAGTAACCATAGTAAACTATGCCAAACTCACCTTAATTACTTCGGCTACCATAATTCATCACCAACTAACCCTTACCACAACAAACTAAACCCAATCACTTTTAAATTACAAAAAAATGCTACTAACCATAGCAAACGATGCCAAACTCACCTAAATTACTTCGGCTATCAAAAATCACCCCCAACTACACTTTACAGCAACAAACTAAGCCCAATCACGTTAAAATTACAAAAAAATGCTAAAAATCATAACAAACTATACCAGAATTACCTAAATTACTTCGGCTACCGTAAATCACCCCCAACGATCCCTTACCACAACAAACCAAACCATATCATCTTAAAATTACTAAAAAATGTGTACAAATCATAACAAACTATGCCAGACTCACTTAAATTACTTCGGCTACCCTAAGTCATCACCAACTAACCCTTACCACAACAAACTAAACCCAATCACTTTTAAGTTACAAAAAAATGCTAGTAACCATAGTAAACTATGCCAAACTCACCTAAATTACTTCGGCTACCATAATTCATCACCAACTAACCCTTACCACAAAAAACTAGACCCAATCACTTTCAAATTACAAAAAAATTCTACTAACCATAGCAAACTATGCCAAACTCACCTAAATTACTTCGGCTATCAAAAATCACCCCCAACTACACTTTACAGCAACAAACTAAGCCCAATCACTTTAAAATTACAAAAAAATGCTAAAAATCATGACAAACTATACCAGAATCACCTAAATTACTTCGGCTACCGTAAATCACCCTCAACTATCCCTTACCACAACAAACCAAACCATATCATCTTAAAATTACAAAAAAAGGTGTACAAATCATAACAAACTATGCCAGACAAACCAAACCCAATCACTTTTAAATTACAAAAAAAATGCTACTAACCATAGCAAACTATGCCAAACTCACCTAAATTACTTCGGCTATCAAAAATCACCCTCAACTACACTTTACAGCAACAAACTAAGCCCAATCACTTTAAAATTACAAAAAAATGCTAAAAATCATAACAAACTATACCACAATCACCTAAATTACTTCGGCTACCGTAAATCACCCCCAACTATCCCTTACCACAACAAACCCAACCATATCATCTTAAAATGACAAAAAAAGGTGTACAAATCATAACAAACTATGCCAGACTCACCTAAATTACTTCGGCTACTCTAAATCATCACCAACTAACTTTTACCACAACAAACTAAACCCAATCACTTTTAAATTACAAAAAAATGCTACTAATCATAGCAAACTATGCCAAACTCACCTAAATTACTTCGGCTATCTTAAATCATCACCAACTAACCCTTACCACAACAAACTAAACCCAATCACTTTTAAATTAAAAAAAATGCTACTAATCATAGCAAACTATGCCAAACTCACCTAAATTACTTCGGTTATCAAAAATCAACCCCAACTACACTTTACAGCAACAAACTAAGCCCAATCACTTTAAAATTACAAAAAAATGCTAAAAATCATAACAAACTATACCAAAATCACCTAAATTACTTTGGCTATCGTAAATCACCCCAAACTATCCCTTACCACAACAAACCAAACCATATCATCTTAAAATTACTAAAAAAGGTGTACAAATCATAACAAACTATGCCAGACTCACGTAAATTACTTCGGCTACTCTAAATCATCACCAACTAACCCTTACCACAACAAACTAAACCCAATCACTTTTAAATTACAAAAAAATGCTACTAATCATAGCAAACTATGCCAAACTCACCTAAATTACTTCGGTTATCATAAATCATCACCAACTAACCCTTACCACAACAAACTAAACCCAATCACTTTTAAATTAAAAAAAATGCTACTAATCAAAGCAAACTATGCCAAACTCACCTAAATTACTTCGGCTATCAAAAATCACCCCAACTACACTTTACAGCAAGAAACTAAGCCCAATCACTTTAAAATTACAAAAAAATGCTAAAAATCATAACAAACTATACCACAATCACCTAAATTACTTCGGCTAGCGTAAATCACCCCCAACTATCCCTTACCACAACAAACCCAACCATATCATCTTAAAATGACAAAAAAAGGTGTACAAATCATAACCAACTATGCCAGACTCACCTAAATTACTTCGGCTACTCTAAATCATCACCAACTAACCCTTACCACAACAAACTAAACCCAATCACTTTTAAATTACAAAAAAATGCTACTAATCATAGCAAACTATGCCAGACTCACCTAAATTACTTCGGCTACTCTAAATCATCACCAACTAACCCTTACTACAACAAACTAAACTCAATCACTTTTAAATTACAAAAAAATGCTAGTAACCATAGCAAACTATGCCAGACTCACCTAAATTACTTCGGCTACTCTAAATCATCACCAACTAACCCTTACTACAACAAACTAAACTCAATCACTTTTAAATTACAAAAAAATGCTAGTAACCATAGCAAACTATGCCAAACTCACCTAAATTACTTCGGCTACCATAAATCATAACCAACTAACCCTTACCACAACAAACTAAATCCAATCACTTTTAAATTACAAAAAAATGCTACTAATCATAGCAAACTATGCCAGACTCACCTAAATTACTTCGGCTACTCTAAATCATCACCAACTAACCCTTACTACAACAAACTAAACTCAATCACTTTCAATTTACAAAAAAAATTTTACTAACCATAGCAAACTATGCCAAACTCACCGAAATTACTTCGGCTATCAAAAATCACCCCCAACTACACTTTACAGCAACAAACTAAGCCCAATCACTTTAAAATTTCAAAAAAATGCTAAAAATCATGAAAAACTATACCAGAATCACCTAAATTACTTCGGCTACCGTAAATCACCCTCAACTATCCCTTACCACATCAAACCAAACCATATCATCTTAAAATTACAAAAAAAAGTGTACAAATCATAACAAACTATGCCAGACTCACCTAAATTACTTCGGCTACTCTAAATCATCACCAACTAACCCTTACCACAACAAACTAAACCCAATCACTTTTAAATTACAAAAAAATGCTACTAACCCTAGCAAACTATGCCAAACTCACCTAAATTACTTCGGCTACCTTAAATCATCACCAACTAACCCTTACCACAACAGACTAAACCCAATCACATTTAAATTACAACAAAATGCTTCTAACCATAGCAAACTATGCCAAACTCACCTAAATAACTTCGGCTATTAAAAATCACTCCCAACTACACTTTACAGCAAGGAACTAAGCCCAATCACTTTAAAATTACAAAAAAATGCTAAAAATCATAACAAACTATACCAGAATCACCTAAATTACTTCGGCTACCGTAAATCACCCCCAACTATCCCTTACCACAACAAACTAAACCCAATCATTTTTAAATTACAAAAAAATGCTACTAAACATTGCAAACTATGCCAAACTCACCTAAATTAGTTCGGCTATCAAAAATCACCCCCAACTACATTTTACAGCAACAAACTAAGCCCAATCACTTTAAAATTACAAAAAAATGCTAAAAATCATGACAAACTATACCAGAATCACCTAAATTACTTCGGCTACCATAAATCACCCTCAACTATCCCTTACCACAACAAACCAAACCATATCATCTTAAAATTACAAAAAAAGGTGTACAAATCATAACAAACTATGCCAGACTCACCTAAATTACTTCGGCTACTCTAAATCCTCACCAACTAACCCTTACCACAACAAACTAAACCCAATCACTTTTAAATTACAAAAAAATGCTACTAACCCTAGCAAACTATGCCAAACTCACCTAAAATACTTCGGCTACCATAAATCATCACCAACTAACCCTTACCACAACAGACTAAACCCAATCACATTTAAATTACAACAAAATGCTACTAACCATAGCAAACTATGCCAAACTCACCTGAATTACTTCGGCTATTAAAAATTACCCCCAACTACACTTTACAGCAAGAAACTAAGCCCAATCACTTTAAAATTACAAAAAAATGCTAAAAATCATAACAAACTTACCCAGAATCACCTAAATTACTTCGGCTACCGTAAATCACCCCCAACTATCCCTTACCACAACAAACCAAACCATATCATCTTAAAATTACAAAAAAAGGTGTACAAATCATAACAAACTATGCCAGACTCACCTAAATTACTTCGGCTACTCTAAATCATCACCAACTAACCCTTACCACAAAAAACTAAACCCAATCACTTTTAAATTACAAAAAAATGCTACTAACCATAGCAAACTATGCCAAACTCACCTAAATTACTTCGGCTATCAAAAATCACCCCCAACTACACTTTACAGCAACAAACTAAGCCCAATCACTTTAAAATTACAAAAAAATGCTAAAAATCATAACAAACTATACCAGAATCACCTAAATTACTTCGGCTACCGTAAATCACCCCCAACTATCCCTTACCACAACAAACTAAACCCAATCACTTTTAAATTACAAAAAAATGCTACTAACCATTGCAAACTAGGCCAAACTCACCTAAATTACTTCGGCTATCAAAAATCACCCCCAACTACATTTTACAGCAACAAACTAAGCCCAATCACTTTAAAATTACAATAAAATGCTAAAAATCATAACAAACTATACCAGAATCACCTAAATTACTTCGGTTACCGTAAATCACCCCCAACTATCCCTTACCACAACCAACAAAACCATATCATCTTAAAATTACAATAAAAGTTGTACAAATCATAACAAACTATGCCAGACTCACCGAAATTACTTCGGCTACTCTAAATCATCACCAACTAACTCTTACCAAAACAAACTAAACCCAATCACTTTTAAATTACAAAAAAATGCTAGTAACCATAGCAAACTATGCCAAACTCACCTAAATTACTTCGGCTACCATAAATCATCACCAACTAACCCTTACCACAAGAAACCAAACCATATCATCTTAAAATTACAAAAAAAGGTGTACAAATCATAACAAACTATGCCAGACTCACCTAAATTACTTCGGCTACTCTAAATCATCACCAACTAACCCTTACCACAATAAACTAAACCCAATCACTTTTAAATTAAAAAAAAATGCTAGTAACCATAGCAAACTATGCCAAACTCACCTAAATTACTTCGGCTACCATAAATCATAACCAACTAACCCTTACCACAACAAACTAAACCCAATAACTTTCAAATTACAAAAAAAATTCTACTAACCATAGCAAACTATGCCAAACTCACCAAAATTACTTCGGCTATCAAAAATCACCCCCAACTACACTTTACAGCAACAAACTAAGCCCAATCACTTTAAAAATACAAAAAAATGCTAAAAATCATGACAAACTTTACCAGAATCACCTAAATTACTTCGGCTACCGTAAATCACCCTCAACTATCCCTTACCACAACAAACCAAACCATATCATCTTAAAATTACAAAAAAAAGTGTACAAATCATAACAAACTATGCCAGGCAAACCAAACCCAATCACTTTTAAATTACAAAAAAAATGCTACTAACTGTCGTCGTCCAGCGCCGTTCAGCGATTCTTCCTCAGTCGATGTGGGCGGGACGCGCACTAAGTTCGTCGGACAACTGAACAAATTTCGACACTTTTAAAAAACCCTTAACTCAAAGTTTCTTCTCTATATTTTACTTTTTCCAAAAAATCCACAACACCCCGTCTCCCCGACAATATCTCTCAAAATTCAAAAAATAGCTAACTACATATAAAGTATTAAAATTTGGGCAACTTTGATCAACTACAACACTTTCCCTCCTCCAAATGGCCAAATTTTAATCTAATTCTAATCTACGTGTGATAACACCTCTTGTCAGCATCTTCTCTGTCATGACCAGTCTCCTTTGAATCATATTCGAAGTCGCTGATTTCGCTTGATGTTGTCACACTCTGATTTTGGACTACCTCGGATGAAGATGGATTCTGTCTTTTTTTCCGTCGGTAGATCCGCAGTTCTGTTCCATAGTCTGGATCCTCACGTGACGTTGGGAATGTTCCGCGATGTGACGGCGCCCGGCGAATATTATCTATATGTTCCCGAACGGTAACGCCATTGCGGTCCACCAGGTAGCAATTCCCTGCGACACCAGTTATTTTGACGGGGCCGATCCATTTCCCCTTAAAACCAGACCGGACATGTCTTCTAACCATTACTTGTTCGCCTACATTGTAACGGCAAGAGTCATCCATGTCTCGGTCATAGCGTCGTCGATAGAGCTTTTGATTTGTTAGTGCATTTTTAATACGTTCTTCCGGTAAAAGTGCAGTAGACTCATTTTTCTCTGGATGGCCAGGTCGCATAATGTCGAAGCCAAGAAGTGTCACGCTAGGAGTTTGTCTGGTGGCAGCATTCCGACGTCGCCGCAAAGAAAATAACGCCTGGCCCAGCTGACGGTCCCATGGCCGTTTTGCATCAGCAAACTGAAGATGGCGTATAATTTTCTTTAGTTCTTGATTACGGCGCTCAGTTGGGTTGGCTCGTGGATGATAAACTGCTGTGGGCCAGTGTTTAATTTTCCACCGCCGACATGCAGCTTGAAACGTCTCGCTCCTGAACTGAGGACCATTATCGCTGATTAGGGCGCGTGGATACCCCCAGCGTGGAAAAATTTCGTCGCGCAGAACTGCAAGCGTAGATTTTGCGGTCATGCGTTTTGTTGGAAATGCTTCTACCCATCTCGAGAAAGTGTCCATGACAACGAGAATAAAGCGATTTCTTTTTGGTGTTTCTTCGAAAGGACCCATGTAGTCAACCGCAATTGTTTGCCACGGCTTCGTCGGAACATATGCACGCAAAGGTGCATGTGTCTGTGTTGTTTCAGGTTTGGTGGTCGCGCACACAAGACAGTTTCGTACGTAGGTTGCAAAGTCATTGTTAAGAGACGGCCAGGTGTATTCTTCACGATTTGCACGAATAGTTTCATCGCGTCCAGGATGGTTTATAATGTCGTGGAATTCGTGCAGGACCCGTTCGCGCTCTGTTTTAGGTACCCAGAGTTGGGACACTTCTCCTTTTCGGTAAAGGTAGCCGTCACGCAATTCATAATATTTCTGGAATGTGGCAGTACCCCGTTGATGGTTCGTCTGCGTGAGGCGCTGGACCATTAACGGAAACTCAGGATCTTTCTGTTGTGCCTCTTTGACTGTGTCCATAAATGTGACACTTTCCATCAGACACAATCGATCGGATGGCAGCGTGGGAACAAACATCCTGTCGAGATCTTCGGCTTCCACCGGTACCTCTGACGCCTCGGGTTGTCGGGAAAGAAGATCTGGAAGTTCGTTGTGTTTTCCTTCACAGTGTTCGACGCGAAAACGAAATTCCTGCAACAATAACGCCCACCTAGTTAATTTGGCGTTACTGTCTTTGGCAGTATTGAGCCACAATAACGCTTTATTATCCGTTCTCAGCGTAAACGGCACATCCTCCAGGTATGGTCGATATCTCTTAATCGCCCATACAATCGCCAAACATTCTTGCTCATTTATGTGATACTAGCTGAATGTACCCGGCGTTGCCCGGACGTAGATTAAATAAACGCAGTGTTGACAAAAGTGGTGTATTTGTGATGTAGACTAATCGACATTATAATACAATTAAACAGGAATGCTCTACTTTTCCAATCACAAAATAAACAAATTTGCTGAAATTAACCTGCATTGCCAGGACCGGGTACTTCAATATGATTTGGAAAATGACGATAATTTCGTTTCTGGATGCAAGCTCCTTTTTTTTCACTCTTTTTCACTCTTCAAGAGAAGGAGAGTTGACAGAGAAGCTGAACTATTCCAAATTATTCCCATTTAGTTCTCTAACAACGTTAAAGAATGTCGTCGAAGAATGTTGAAATATATAAATAAATAATTTCACACCATAAAAACGATGTATTTGGTGTAGTTTCGGATGATAAGGTTTTTTTTGGGGATTGTTTTGAATGGTTATTGATAGTTGGCGGGGTTTAGCTTTGGCGGATTAAACGAAACTTTTGGTAATTTTAATGCGATTGGGTTTAGTTTGGCTTGGTAAGAAGTGGTTGGGGTGATATAGCGGAAGTCGAAGTAATTTATGCGGGTTTAGCGTAGTTTGCTTGTAATTCGTAATTTTTTTACATTTTAGGTTGATGTGGGGTAGTTTGGAATGGCAAGTGTATGATTTTTGAGAGTAGTTTGGA
Organism: Eledona agricola; assembly: GCA_964023215.1. Taxonomy (NCBI): domain Eukaryota; kingdom Metazoa; phylum Arthropoda; class Insecta; order Coleoptera; family Tenebrionidae; genus Eledona; species Eledona agricola. The sequence continues at coordinate 1,140,103 of CAXIEJ010000019.1, read as the reverse complement.
ATGGTACATTATGTTTAGGGGTGTTTAACGTATTCAGGTAAAATATACAGAAAATTTGGTAATTTTAAAATGAACAATTATAGTGCGAACCTCTTGAGCTCTATTTTCGGTAATAAAATGCAATAGGAAAGATAGTAAAAAAGACTATTTCCATCACTTTTCAGAGGAATTATACGTGGTGGTATTTGTACCCCGCTTACTATTCCTCCATCTTAGTTATAAATAATGCAGAACAATAATGAACACAATGTACATAAAATAAATAGTGTAAATCGTGTATAAGCACACATTACTTATGATGTCAGTGAAATCCGGTAAAACTGCAAATTTCGGATTTTGGCCGGAGCAGGTTTGGTGAAGATCAAATACACCACTATCATTAAATGAACGTAAAAATTAGCGTACGGTATATAAGTGGAGTCCGGTACGACGATGGTAATTTTTCGAAAATCGATTGGGGAGATATTTACTTAACGTCAAGAACAAATCGGGAATATTATATTAAAAAAATTTATTTAATAGCGATAGAACTTCGAATACTGATTCGTCGCCTCGACCTTGGCGACGTTGAGTACCAGCGTTCCAGACGCTGAAGCAGCAATTTTAACAATTATATTAGGTGCACGTGCCTAGTGCGTATTAAAAGAATTTGGATTACCAAATAATACTCGCGCAGGTGTACTCGACTGGCCCGTCATAATTTGCACAAAATGAATTAACATACTAAAGTAAATAAATATTTTGACGGGAATGTGGTGGGTGTAATTATTCGGCCTCTCCGACAAACTAACACTTGTTTACATTAACATGCATGCCTTCATGGACCTGTGACGAATTACAATCAAATATCTAAATTTCAAGTGTTCCATTTGATTTCGTTTCTGGATGCAAGCGGTTTTTTTCACTCTTGTCAGTCTGAACTTATTACATAGTGATATTTTCACATCCAGGTGCCCTAAATTTATTTTGCCGCTGATTTCAAAAATGTTTCTGGAAGGAAAGTAGTCAGCAGTGGGGCTCGTCAGGGGTGGCAGGGTTGGCAGTGCCACTCCAAGTATAAATTTACTATCGAACACAAAATTAGTTCTGTAATTCAGTTGCAGAATTATGAATTTTTCAGATATTTTCACGAAAATTTAGCGCTTACACCGCCGCTGGTATGAATGTCAGTGATATCTGGTACATACAACGGTGAAAATTTCGGGGCAAATTTGGTGAAAAACAAATACACCACTATCATTAACTAAACGTAAAAATTAGCGTACAAATATAAGTGGAGTCCGGTCCGATGCTGATAATTTTTCGAAAATTGATTGGGGGCAGATTTGGTTAACGCGAGGATGAAATGTTAAATTAAAATACTTTATTTGATAGCGGTAGACCTGCGAACACTGATGCGTCGCCTCATCGAATTTGGCGACTTTGCAAACAGTTTCCGACGCTGGAGCAGCAATTTTCACAATTGTAGTTGTGTTAAAATTAAACACCGCGATCGAGTACTGCTCCACACGCTGAACCAGCAATTCTCGAATTCTAAGAAACGATAAGAAAGGCTTATCATCCAACGCTTGGTATGTGCGAATTTCTGCATAGACACTCAAACTAAATCGAGCATCGCCTTTTCACGTTTCTGACCTTGCCCTTGACGTGGCAGGCTCCAGCTGCTTCAATAATGTAAAAATCTTATTCGGCCTCTCCAATAAACTCACATTTGTTTACATTAACACGCATTCCCTCATGGACTTGTGACGAATTACAAACAAATATTTCAACTTCAAGTGTTCCATTTAATTTCGTTTCTGGGCGCAAGCTCCTTTCTTTTCACTCTAGTCAGTCTAAACTTATTACACAGAGTTATATTTTCAAATCCAGGCGCCCTAAAGAATTTTGTCATTGTTTTCAAAAGTTTATAAATTATTCCAAATTATTCCCATTTAGTTCTCTGACAACGTTAAAGACAATGTTGAAATATATAAGGAAGTATTTAGGAATTATGTATAAAAAAGTCGAAGTTATTCTTCGCTCTTGAGCTCTATTTCCGGTATTAAAAATGCAATAGGAAAGATAGTAAGAAAGACTATTTCCATCACTTTTCACGGGAATTATACGTGGTGGTATTTGTTCTCCGCTTACTATTAGATTTTCAAACTGCTCCATCTTAGTTATAAATAATGATTTATGGTAGCCCAAGTAATTTAGGGGAGTTTGGCATAATTTGCTACGGTTTGTAGAATTTTTTTGTAATTTTAAAGTGGTTGAGCCTATTTTGGGGTGGTAAGGGGTAGTTGGGGGTGATTTATAGAAGCCAAAGTAATTTAAGTGAGTTTGGCATAGTTTGCTATGGTTTGTAGCATTTTTTGTAATTTTAAAGTGATTGGGTTTAGTTTGTGGTTGGTAAGGGGTAGTTGGGGGTGATTTATGGTAGCCGCAGTAATTTAAGTGAGTTTGGCATAGTTTGCTATGGTTTGTAGCATTTTTTTGTAATTTTAAAGTGATTGGGCTTATTTTGGGGTAGTAAGGGGTTGTTGGGGGTGATTTATGTTAGCCGAAGTAATTTAGGTGAGTTAGGCATAGTTTGCTATGGTTTGTAGCATTTTTTATAATTTTAAAGTGATTGGGCTGAGTTTGGGGTGGTAAGGGGTAGTTGGGGGTGATTTATGGTAGCCAAGGTAATTCAGGTGAGTTTGAGATAGTTTGCTATGGCTTGTAGCATTTTTCGTAATTTTAAAGTGATTGGGCTTATTTTGGGGTGGTAAGGGGTAGTTGGGGGTGAGTTATGGTAGCCGAAGTAATTTAGGTGAGTTAGGCATAGTTTGCTATGATTTGTTGAATATTTTGTAATTTTAAAGTGATTGGGTTTATTTTGGGGTTGTAAGGGGTAGTTCGGGGTGATTTATGTTAGCCGAAGTAATTTAGGGGAGTTTGGCATAGTTTGCTAAGGTTTGTATAATTTTTTTGTAATTTTAAAGTGATTGAGCCTCTTTTGGGGTGGTAAGGGGTAGTTGGGGGTGATTTATGGAAGTCAAAGTAATTTAGATGAGTTTGGCATAGTTTGATATGGCTTGTAACATTTTTTGTAATTTTAAAGTGATTGGGCTGAGTTTGGGGTGGTAAGGGGTAGTTGGGGGTGATTTATGATAGCCGAAGTAATTTAAGTGAGTTTAGCATAGTTTGCTATGGTTTGTAGAATTTTTTGTAATTTTAAAGTGATTGGGCTTATTTTGGGGTTGTAAGGGGTAGTTGGGGGTGATTTATGGTAGCCGAAGTAATTTAGGGGAGTTTGGCACAGTTTGCTACGGTTTGTAGAATTTTTTTGTAATTTTAAAGTGATTGAGCCTATTTTGTGGAGATAAGAGATAGTTGGGGGTGATTAATGGAAGCCGAAGTAATTTAGATGCGTTTGGCATAGTTTGATATTGCTTGTAACATTTTTTGTAATTTTAAAGTGATGGGGCTGAGTTTGGGGTGGTAAGGGGTAGTTGGGGGTGATTTATGGTAGCCAAAGTAATTCAGGTGAGTTTGAGATAGTTTGCTATGGCTTGTAGCATTTTTCGTAATTTTAAAGTGATTGGGCTTGTTTTGGGGTGGTAAGGGGTAGTTGGGGGTGATTTATGGTAGCCGAAGTAATTTAGGTGAGTTAGGCATAGTTTGCTATGGTTTGTAGCATTTTTTTGTAATTTTAAAGTGATTGGGCTTATTTTGGGGTAGTAAGGGGTTGTTGGGGGTGATTTATGTTAGCCGAAGTAATTTAGGTGAGTTAGGAATAGTTTGCTATGGTTTGTAGCATTTTTTGTAATTTTAAAGTGATTGGGCTTATTTTGGGGTGGTAAGGGGTAGTTGGGGGTGATTTATGGTAGCCGAAGTAATTTAGGTGAGTTAGGCATAGTTTGCTATGATTTGTTGAATATTTTGTAATTTTAAAGTGATTGGGCTTATTTTGGGGTTGTAAGGGGTAGTTCGGGGTGATTTATGGTAGCCGAAGTAATTTAGGTGAGTTTGGCATAGTTTGCTATGGTTTGTAGCATTTTTTATAATTTTAAAGTGATTGGGCTTATTTTGGGGTAGTAAGGGGTAGTTGGGGGTGATTTATGTTAGCCGAAGTAATTTAGGTGAGTTAGGCATAGTTTGCTATGGTTTGTAGCATTTTTTGTAATTTTAAAGTGATTGGGATGAGTTAGGGGTGGTAAGGGGTAGTTGGGGGTGATTTATGTTAGCCGAAGTAATTTAGGTGAGTTAGGCATAGTTTGCTATGGTTTGTAGCATTTTTTTGTAATTTTAAAGTGATTGGGCTTATTTTGGGGTAGTAAGGGGTTGTTGGGGGTGATTTATGTTAGCCGAAGTAATTTAAGTGAGTTTGGCATAGTTTGCTATGGTTTGTAGCATTTTTTGTAATTTTAAAGTGATTGGGCTTATTTTGGGGTGGTAAGGGGTAGTTGGGGCTGATTTATGGTAGCCGAAGTAATTTAGGTGAGTTAGGCATAGTTTGCTATGGTTTGTAGCATTTTTTTGTAATTTTAAAGTGATTGGGCTTATTTTGGGGTAGTAAGGGGTTGTTGGGGGTGATTTATGTTAGCCGAAGTAATTTAGGTGAGTTAGGCATAGTTTGCTATGGTTTGTAGCATTTTTTGTAATTTTAAAGTGATTGGGCTTATTTTGGGGTAGTAAGGGGTTGTTGGGGGTGATTTATGTTAGCCGAAGTAATTTAGGTGAGTTAGGCATAGTTTGCTATGGTTTGTAGCATTTTTTTGTAATTTTAAAGTGATTGGGCTTATTTTGGGGTAGTAAGGGGTTGTTGGGGGTGATTTATGTTAGCCGAAGTAATTTAAGTGAGTTTGGCATAGTTTGCTATGGTTTGTAGCATTTTTTGTAATTTTAAAGTGATTGGGCTTATTTTGGGGTGGTAAGGGGTAGTTGGGGCTGATTTATGGTAGCCGAAGTAATTTAGGTGAGTTAGGCATAGTTTGCTATGGTTTGTAGCATTTTTTTGTAATTTTAAAGTGATTGGGCTTATTTTGGGGTAGTAAGGGGTTGTTGGGGGTGATTTATGTTAGCCGAAGTAATTTAGGTGAGTTAGGCATAGTTTGCTATGGTTTGTAGCATTTTTTGTAATTTTAAAGTGATTGGGCTTATTTTGGGGTAGTAAGGGGTTGTTGGGGGTGATTTATGTTAGCCGAAGTAATTTAGGTGAGTTAGGCATAGTTTGCTATGGTTTGTAGCATTTTTTGTAATTTTAAAGTGATTGGGATGAGTTAGGGTTGGTAAGGGGTAGTTGGGGGTGATTTATGTTAGCCGAAGTAATTTAAGTGAGTTAGGCATAGTTTGCTATGGTTTGTAGCATTTTTTGTAATTTTAAAGTGATTGGGATGAGTTAGGGGCGGTAAGGGGTAGTTGGGGGTGATTTATGATAGCCGAAGTAATTTAAGTGAGTTTGGCATAGTTTGCTATGGTTTGTAGCATTTTTTGTAATTTTAAAGTGATTGGGCTTATTTTGGGGTAGTAAGGGGTTGTTGGGGGTGATTTATGTTAGCCGAAGTAATTTGGGTGAGTTAGGCATAGTTTGCTTTGGTTTGTAGCATTTTTTGTAATTTTAAAGTGATTGGGCTTATTTTGGGGTAGTAAGGGGTTGTTGGGGGTGATTTATGTTAGCCGAAGTAATTTAGGTGAGTTAGGCATAGTTTGCTATGGTTTGTAGCATTTTTTTGTAATTTTAAAGTGATTGGGCTTATTTTGGGGTAGTAAGGGGTTGTTGGGGGTGATTTATGTTAGCCGAAGTAATTTAAGTGAGTTTGGCATAGTTTGCTATGGTTTGTAGCATTTTTTGTAATTTTAAAGTGATTGGGCTTATTTTGGGGTGGTAAGGGGTAGTTGGGGCTGATTTATGGTAGCCGAAGTAATTTAGGTGAGTTAGGCATAGTTTGCTATGGTTTGTAGCATTTTTTTGTAATTTTAAAGTGATTGGGCTTATTTTGGGGTAGTAAGGGGTTGTTGGGGGTGATTTATGTTAGCCGAAGTAATTTAGGTGAGTTAGGCATAGTTTGCTATGGTTTGTAGCATTTTTTGTAATTTTAAAGTGATTGGGATGAGTTAGGGTTGGTAAGGGGTAGTTGGGGGTGATTTATGTTAGCCGAAGTAATTTAAGTGAGTTAGGCATAGTTTGCTATGGTTTGTAGCATTTTTTGTAATTTTAAAGTGATTGGGATGAGTTAGGGGCGGTAAGGGGTAGTTGGGGGTGATTTATGATAGCCGAAGTAATTTAAGTGAGTTTGGCATAGTTTGCTATGGTTTGTAGCATTTTTTGTAATTTTAAAGTGATTGGGCTTATTTTGGGGTAGTAAGGGGTTGTTGGGGGTGATTTATGTTAGCCGAAGTAATTTGGGTGAGTTAGGCATAGTTTGCTATGGTTTGTAGCATTTTTTGTAATTTTAAAGTGATTGGGATGAGTTAGGGGTGGTAAGGGGTAGTTGGGGGTGATTTATGATAGCCGAAGTAATTTAAGTGAGTTTGGCATAGTTTGCTATGGTTTGTAGCATTTTGTGTAATTTTAAAGTGATTGGGCTTATTTTGGGGTAGTAAGGGGTTGTTGGGGGTGATTTATGTTAGCCGAAGTAATTTAGGTGAGTTAGGCATAGTTTGCTATGGTTTGTAGCATTTTTGATAATTTTAAAGTGATTGGGCTTATTTTGGGGTGGTAAGGGGTAGTTGGGGGTGATTTATGGAAGCCAATGTAATTTAGATGAGTTTGGCATAGTTTGGTAAGGTTTGTAACATTTTTTGTAATTTTAAAGTGATTGGGCTTATTTTGGGGTGGTAAGGGGTAGTTGGGGGTGATTTTTGGTAGACGAAATAATATGTGTGAGTTGGACTTAATCTGCCATGATTTGTGTCATTTTGTTTTATTTTAAAGTGATTGGAGTTGCTTGGGGTTGCTAAGGGGTGGTAAGGGATGATTTAAAATAACGGATCTAGTTTATGTCAGTTTGGCATAGTTCGGGAATTTTTTGGGGTTGATTTGGTAAAGTTTGCAGTGGTAAGAGATATTTGAGGATGTTTAATGTTGACGGATTAAATTTGGAATGATTTGGTAATTTTTAATTGAGTCACGGATCGACATTATAATTGAAATCAAAATTATAATTGAAATATCTGCGGCCTCGCTAGGTACGGCAAAAGTATGATCACGAAAGCAGAAACTCGACGTTGAAATTGTTTAGGTTAAATAAGTGCTTTTAATGTAAACCGGTCGCCCGTCGTCGAAGTTGTTTTGGCTAGATACGTGCTTCTAACATAAACACGGTCTCCGCGATCCGATCATTTTTTGTTTATTTTAGCCGGTTTTTATTGAATTACAAAGGAACCGGGCCGAATTTCGCAAAATCCCTTCTTAGTGTTCAGTTTCGGCACATGATACACCCGTGTCTAAAATTTCAAGTCTCCAGCCCTCACGGTTTGGGCTGTGGGTTGATTATGAATCAGTGTGTAGATGTGTAGATGAATGAGTGAATGAATGAGTGTGTCAGTGAGGACACTTCGCTTTATATATATAGATTTCCGTTGCGTCGCAGTGAGTCGTGCGCTACTATATGACACTACGTGTCGCACGTCGTCTTTTTCTTGAAATAAAACTGCAGCTATACCAACTCCGCTGGCATCAGTCTGCAAGACAAACGGCAGTTGCGGTTCCGGTCTCTTCAACTGAAGCGGTTGGTCAATCGCCTTCTTCAACTCGTCGAATGCTTTTTGTGCGTTATGGTCCCATTTAAAAAGCTTTTTGGTGGTGAGGAGGTCGGTCAATGGGGCTGCGATGATAGCGTAGTCCGAGATGTACTCACGCACCCAATTGGCCAATCCAAGGAATTTTTGAAGTTGTTTCCGGTTTCTAGGTGGTACAGCTTCTTGGATCTGTCGCAAGTGAGTCGATTGTGGCTGATTACAATAACGTCCTATCGTGTGGCCAAGATATGGAAGTTCGGTAACGCCGAAACGACACTTGGCAAAGGCGCATCGTAACCCAAACTCACGAAGACGCTGAAAGACCCGTTGAAGATGTTCCAGGTGTTCCTCATAACTTGATGAGTATACGATAATGTCGTCGAGGTACACGTGTACGCATTCTCCCAGTAATCCGACCAAAACACGGGTCATCAACTTCTGGAATGTCGCGGGTGCATTTTTCAACCCAAACGGCATAACGTTGTACTGATAAGTAGCTCCGTCTGGAGTTGAAAACGTTGTGAGGTGCTTCGACTCCGGGTGCATTGGAATTTGCCAATATCCAGATTTTAAATCTATGGATGAAAATACAATCGCCGCACCAATATCGCGTAACGCTTCCGTTATGCGCGGTAAAGGAGCCGCTTCGTCACGCGTTATAAGATTAAGGCGACGATAGTCTGTGCAAAACCTCACTGTACCATCTTTTTTCCGTACTAACACAGCAGGGGAACAATAGTCACTAGTTGAGCGTTCTATAACACCCGCGGCTAGCATATCTTTCACGCAACTGTACATCTCGCGTTTTTTGTCGTCATTTAAGTGATATAGACGTAAGCGGAAAGGTTCGTCTTTTATTAATCTAATTTTGTGACTGACCGTTTGCGCTGAACCTACAACTTTTTTTTCATCTAAAACTTTTTCGTACTCGCGCACTATCTGTTTAAACTGATCAATGTATTCCTCTGGAAAACCGTGTGTCGGAAGCCGAACTTCTACACTGTCGGAAGCCCCAAATAAAGGATTCGTCCAGTATGTTGTCGTTCTATGTTCTCGGCCATGATGGATGCATCGCAGGTCGTAATCTAGCATGGCACGTGTTTCGCGAAGCCATGGTGCGCCCATGATTACATCCTCAACGAGGTCCTCGACGATGGTGAACTCCACGTCACGATACTCTCTGCTCCCGAGCTGGATATCCAAGCGCTTTGTACCGATTGCGTTGGCAGACGCGTTACTGATACTTAATTGTACGTAGTGTTGGCAATGTTTACTTGGTTCAGCGATGTGTGCATTTATGAAGTTGAGGGTGGCACCGGTGTCTAGCGTAGCAGCGTAGCTTTTTCCTGCAACAACAACCGGTACCTGTGGTATGTTATATGTACCTAAGCCGAGGGATCGGACCGGGATGGAGACTTGTCCGCGGTCCTCCTCCAGTTTTCCGACTGCTTCTTAGGGTTTTGTTCGTAATGGAACTGTTCCAGAACTCGTCGTAACACTTTGGTGATGCTATCGACGTTTGAAAACTCATTCAGAACAAGAATGGGTCGGCAAGATCTCGGCATTTGTTTTATTAGCAGAGATATTAATCGTTGTTTCGGTGCTTCCGGAAACAATCGTCGAAACAACCGCTCTTGCTGATCTACGTAGAATTCGACATCTTGGGGCGGACCATTGAACGAGCGTCCAATAAACCGTTCGTGCAAGGCCGTAAAATTGTTTTCTACGCTGTAGTGGTTCTTTAGTCGCCCAAACACAATTTCTGGTGGTTCGTTGCGCCCGATAAAGGCTTTATAACGACGAGCCGCGGCACCCCGAAGTTGTCGGAACACAATTGCCGTCTGCGCCTGCGGAGACAATTGAGTCCCCTCTGCACGGAAGTACTCCCGGAGAAGCTGCTCGAACTCTTCTGGATCCTCTTCAGGTTCTCCACTAAAAGTGACGAGCGTCTCTTCTGGTCGAATCGGTGTTGGATTTTTCTGTAATATCTTTGTTAATGTCATTAAAATTTCCGTCATTTGGACGGCCTCCGTCGCAGAACTAATCGACGATCCTTCTGTTGTATCTTCTATTTTTGACGACTCCCTAACAGAAGCCATTGCTCTAGTCATTGGTGGCGGTGTCATCTGAAATTTGTTCTCGTCCGGCGTCTAGAGCCAATCTTTCACTCTTCTGTAGTTCGCTTCACAGCAATGTGAAGAATCAGAATTGAGATTTGCCCCACGTTGGGCGCCATGTGTCGTCGTCCAGCGCCGTTCAGCGATTCTTCCTCAGTCGATGTGGGCGGGACGCGCACTAAGTTCGTCGGACAACTGAACAAATTTCGACACTTTTAAAAAAAAACCCTTAACTCAAAGTTTCTTCTCTATATTTTACTTTTTCCAAAAAATCCACAACACCCCGTCTCCCCGACAATATCTCTCAAAATTCAAAAAATAGCTAACTACATATAAAGTATTAAAATTTGGGCAACTTTGATCAACTACAACATAACCATAGCAAACTATGCCAAACTTACCTAAATTACTTCGGCTATCAAAAATCACCCCCAACTACACTTTACAGCAACAAACTAAGCCCAATCACATTAAAATTACAAAAAAATACTAAAAATCATAACAAACTATACCAGAATTACCTAAATTACTTTGGCTACCGTAAATCACCCCCAAGTATCCCCTACCACAACAAACCAAATCATATTATCTTAAAATTACAAAAAAAGGTGTACAAATCATAACAAACTATGCCAAACTCACCTAAATTACTTCGGCTACTCTAAATCATCACCAACTAACCCTTACCACAACAAACTAAACACAATCACTTTTAAATTACAAAAAAATGCTGGTAACCCAAGCAAACTATGCCAAACTCACCTAAATTACTTCGGCTACCATAAATCATCACCAACTAACCCTTACCACAACAAACTAAACCCAATCACGTTTAAATTACAAAAAAATGCTACTAACCATAGCAAACTATGCCAAACTCACCTAAATTACTTCGGCTATCAAAAATCACCCCCAACTACACTTTACAGCAATAAACTAAGCCCAATCACTTTAAAATTACAAAAAAATGCTAAAAATCATAACAAACTATACCAGAATCACCTAAATTAATTCGGCTACCGTAAATCACCCCCAACTATCCCTTACCACAACAAACCAAACCATATTATCTTAAAATTACAAAAAAGGTGTACAAATCATAACAAACTATGCCAGACAAACCAAACCCAATCACTTTTAAATTACGAAAAAATGCTACTAACCATAGCAAACTATGCCAAACTCACCTAAATTACTTCGGCTATCAAAAATCACCCCCAACAACACTTTACAGCAACAAACTAAGCCCAATCACTTTAAAATTACAAAAAAATGCTAAAAATCATAACTAACCATAGCAAACTATGCCAAACTCACCTAAATTACTTCGGCTATCAAAAATCACCCCCAACTACACTTTACAGCAACAAACTAAGCCCAATCACTTTAAAATTACAAAAAAATGCTAAAAATCTTAACAAACTATACCAGAAACACCTAAATTACTTCGGCTACCGTAAATCACCCCCAACTATCAATTACCATAACAAACCAAACCATATCATCTTAAAATTACAAAAAAAGGTGTACAAATCATAACAAACTATGCCAGACAAACCAAACCCAATCACTTTTAAATTACAAAAAAATGCTACTAACCATAGCAAACTATGCCAAACTTACCTAAATTACTTCGGCTATCAAAAATCACCCCCAACTACACTTTACAGCAACAAACTAAGCCCAATAACTTTGAAATTACAAAAAAATGCTAAAAATCATAACAAACTATACCAGAATCACCTAAATTACTTCGGCTACCGTAAATCACCCCCAACTATCAATTACCATAACAAACCAAACCATATCATCTTAAAATTACAAAAAAAGGTGTACCAATCATAACAAACTATGCCAGACAAACCAAACCCAATCACTTTTAAATTACAAAAAAATGCTACTAACCATAGCAAACTATGCCAAACTTACCTAAATTACTTTGGCTATCAAAAATCACCCCCAACTACACTTTACAGCAACAAACTAAGCCCAATCACATTAAAATTACAAAAAAATACTAAAAATCATAACAAACTATACCAGAATTACCTAAATTACTTTGGCTACCGTAAATCACCCCCAAGTATCCCCTACCACAACAAAACAAATCATATCATCTTAAAATTACAAAAAAAGGTGTACAAATCATAACAAACTATGCCAAACTCACCTAAATTACTTCGGCTACTCTAAATCATCACCAACTAACCCTTACCACAACAAACTAAACACAATCACTTTTAAATTACAAAAAAATGCTGGTAACCCAAGCAAACTATGCCAAACTCACCTAAATTACTTCGGCTACCATAAATCATCACCAACTAACCCTTACCACAACAAACTAAACCCAATCACGTTTAAATTACAAAAAAATGCTACTAACCATAGCAAACTATGCCAAACTCACCTAAATTACTTCGGCTATCAAAAATCACCCCCAACTACACTTTACAGCAACAAACTAAGCCCAATCACTTTAAAATTACAAAAAAATGCTAAAAATCATAACAAACTATACCAGAATCACCTAAATTACTTCGGCTACCGTAAATCACCCCCAACTATCCCTTACCACAACAAACCAAACCATATTATCTTAAAATGACAAAAAAGGTGTACAAATCATAACAAACTATGCCAGACAAACCAAACCCAATCACTTTTAAATTACGAAAAAATGCTACTAACCATAGCAAACTATGCCAAACTCACCTAAATTACTTCGGCTATCAAAAATCACCCCCAACAACACTTTACAGCAACAAACTAAGCCCAATGACTTTAAAATTACAAAAAAATGCTAAAAATCATAACTAACTATAGCAAACTATGCCAAACTCACCTAAATTACTTCGGCTATCAAAAATCACCCCCAACTACACTTTACAGCAACAAACTAAGCCCAATCACTTTGAAATTACAAAAAAATGCTAAAAATCATAACAAACTATACCAGAATCACCTAAATTACTTCGGCTACCGTAAATCCCCCCCAACTATCCCTTACCACAACAAACCAAACCATATCATCTTAAAATTACAAAAAAAGGTGTACAAATCATAACAAACTATGCCAGACAAACCAAACCCAATCACTTTTAAATTACAAAAAAATGCTACTAACCATAGCAAACTATGCCAAACTCACCTAAATTACTTCGGCTATCAAAAATCACCCCCAACTACACTTTACAGCAATAAACTAAGCCAAATCACTTTGAAATTACAAAAAAATGCTAAAAATCATAACAAACTATACCAGAATCACCTAAATTACTTCGGCTACCGTAAATCCCCCCCAACTATCCCTTACCACAACAAACCAAACCATATCATCTTAAAATTACAAAAAAAGGTGTACAAATCATAACAAACTATGCCAGACAAACCAAACCCAATCACTTTTAAATTACAAAAAAATGCTACTAACCATAGCAAACTATGCCAAACTCACCTAAATTACTTGGGCTATCAAAAATCACCCCCAACTACACTTTACAGCAACAAACTAAGCCCAATCACATTAAAATTACAAAAAAATACTAAAAATCATCACAAACTATACCAGAATTACCTAAATTACTTTGGCTACCGTAAATCTCCCCCAACAATCCCTTACCACAACAAACCAAACCATATCATCTTAAAATTACAAAAAAAGGTGTACAAATCATAACAAACTATGCCAGACTCACCTAAATTACTTCGGCTACTCTAAATCATCACCAACTAACCCTTACCACAACAAACTAAACACAATCACTTTTAAATTACAAAAAAATGCTAGTAACCCAAGCAAACTATGCCAAACTCACATAAATTACTTCGGCTACCATAAATCATCACCAACTAACCCTTACCACAACAAACTAAACCCAATCACTTTTAAATTACAAAAAAATGCTACTAACTATAGCAAACTATGCCAAACTCACCTAAATTACTTCGGCTATCAAAAATCATCCCCAACTACACTTTACAGCAACAAACTAAGCCCAATCACTTTAAAATTACAAAAAAATTCTAAAAATCATAACAAACTATACCAGAATCACCTAAATTACTTCGGCTACCGTAAATCACCCCCAACTATCTCTTACCACAACAAACCAAACCATATTATCTTAAAATTACAAAAAAGGTGTACAAATCATAACAAACTATGCCAGACAAACCAAACCCAATCACTTTTAAATTACAAAAAAATGCTACTAACCATAGCAAACTATGCCAAACTCACCTAAATTACTTCGGCTATCAAAAATCACCCCCAACAACACTTTACAGCAACAAACTAAGCCCAATCACTTTAAAATTACAAAAAAATGCTAAAAATCATAACAAACTATACCAGAATCACCTAAATTACTTCGGCTACCGTAAATCACCCCCAACTATCCCTTACCACAACAAACCAAACCATATCATTTTAAAATTACAAAAAAAGGTGTACAAATCATAACAAACTATGCCAGACAAACCAAACCCAATCACTTTTAAATTACAAAAAAATGCTACTAACCATAGCAAACTATGCCAAACTCACCTAAATTACTTCGGCTATCAAAAATCACCCTCAACTACACTTTACAGCAACAAACTAAGCCAAATCACTTTGAAATTACAAAAAAATGCTAAAAATCATAACAAACTATACCAGAATCACCTAAATTACTTCGGCTACCGTAAATCACCCCCAACTATCCCTTACCACAACAAACTAAACCCAATCACTTTTAAATTACAAAAAAATGCTACTAACCATAGCAAACTATGCCAAACTCACCTAAATTACTTATGCTAAAAATCATAACAAACTATACCAGAATCACCTAAATTACTTCGGCTACCGTAAATCACCCCAACTATCCCTTACCACAACAAACTAAACCCAATCACTTTTAAATTACAAAAAAATGCTATTAACCATAGCAAACTATGCCAAACTCACCTAAATTACTTCGGCTATCAAAAATCACCCCCAACTACACTTTACAGCAACAAACTAAGCCCAATCATTTTTATATTACAAAAAAATGCTAAAAATCATAACAAACTATACCAGAATCACCTAACTTACTTAGGCTACCGTAAATCACTCCCAACTATCCCTTACCACAACAAACTAAACCCAATCATTTTTAAATTACAAAAAAATACTACTAACCATAGCAAACTATGCCAAACTCACCTAAATTACTTGGGCTATCAAAAATCACCCCAAACTACAGTTATAGCAACAAACTTAGCCCAATCACTTTAAAATTACAAAAAAATGCTAAAAATCATAACAAACTATACCAGAATCACCTAAATTACTTCGGCTACCGTAAATCACCCCCAACTAACCCTTACCACAACAAACCAAACCATATCATCTTAAAATTACAAAAAAAGGTGTACAAATCATAACAAACTATGCCAGACTCACCTAAATTACTTCGGCTACTCTAAATCATCACCAACTAACCCTTACCACAACAAACTAAACCCAATCACTTTTAAATTACAAAAAAATGCTACTAACCATAGCAAATTATGCCAATGTTGCCGCCTCAATTCGAATTAATTCTCTCTTCTCTTATTTTGTTTTTTCCCTATAGACATGGTGATGGTAAAACAACAAGCTTTAGCATCAACAAATCTAAATTAGTACAAAAACCTCGCTTCATGTTATAAAATAAAAATTGTTCAGTGTTGAAGAAAGTTTTCATCTGCAAACAAAGGCCACAACATTTTTTGGTCCTTCGAGCCGGATCCTGAGCATCGAAGTGCAGAAATCAGTTTCTTCTCATAACTTGGCTTTGTTTCAACACGTGCTTCCGAAAACGGATGGTCCTTCAATCAATGAAAGACTTTGGTGCTAGTTCTCAAGACCACGCAAATACTGCGA
Organism: Eledona agricola; assembly: GCA_964023215.1. Lineage (NCBI taxonomy): Eukaryota > Metazoa > Arthropoda > Insecta > Coleoptera > Tenebrionidae > Eledona > Eledona agricola. The sequence goes on along the minus strand of CAXIEJ010000019.1, from coordinate 1,124,380 downwards.
GTTGGTAGCGGAAATTTAGTTCACGGTGAATATTGCAACATTTCATCATCCTTCCTGTCTAAACTTGTCGGCTGTGCAAAGCGTGACGTCACGGCGTCATCCCACATCCCCTCGTGAGGACCATCACCCGCAATCAACAAAACAGTATTCTCTCTCACTACATGGTCGCCAGATCTGCGCTGCCATCGTAGTCAGCCAACGGCATTCTTCAACCGTCATCATTTGGATCAAAATTGAAACAATAACTACGATTGAACAAGGTGAGCTATTTCCTTAATTTCATTTCCCATTTTTTCAAGATTGAATTTATCGTGTTTGATTTTCATTGCTTTGATTGTTTTCGTTCAGGCACAGCCTTTATAAGTTTTCTACGTTTGCTTCCTTTTGTACTCTTATTTAAATAACTAGCTGAATGTACCCGGCGTTGCCCGGACCTAGATTAAATAAACGCAGTGTTGACAATAGTGGTGTATTGGTGATGTAGACTAATCGACATTATAATACAATTAAACAGGAATGCTCTACTTTTCCAATCACAAAATAAACAAATTTGCTGAAATTAACCTGCATTGCCAGGACCGGATACTTGACCGGGTATATGATTTGGAAAAAGAGGATATCTTGGTTGATATCAGATGAAAAATCTTGTATAGACTCTTTAGGCAAAGACGCAGTTTGGAAGTGTTCTATAAGCGATTCCAGGAAATCGAAATTAATGTTAGAAAATCGAAGTTTACAAATTAGCAGATAATGTTATGATAAAGTTGAAATGACAATGGAAACATTTCTCCTGCTACAGTCATCTCACAGCAGAACAGTATGTAGATGATTTTGACTTATCTTCAGAATAAACAAACTCTTCAGCATAAATATCTCCTTTTGAGCTGCACAAAGTTATTAAAATCTGGCCGCAACTTGTTGAACAATTAAAGTGAAAACCTTTTGAGCTCCCTTTCCAGAATTAAAATTTCAATACCATTACCACAGATAGTAAAAAAGACTATTTTCATCAGCTTTCACGAAAATTATACGCTGTGGTATTTGTAATCTGCTTGATTTTCAAACTGCTCCATCTTAGTTTTAAATGATGCAATAATGAACACAATGTATTTACGTAAAATAAATAGTGTAAAACGCGTATCAAAGTCAGTAAAGTCTGGTCCAACGCTGCAAATTTCGGATTTCAGCCGGGGCAAGTTTGGTGAAAAACAAATACAACACAATCATTAACTGAACGTAAAAATTAGCGTACGAATATAAGTGGGGTCCGGTACGACGATGGTAATTTTTGGTTAACGGCAAGAACAAATCGGGAATATTTTATTAAAATAATTTATTTAATAGCGATAGAACTTTTAATACTGATGCGTCGCTTCGACCTTGGCGACTTTGAGTATAAGCGTTTCAGAAGCTGAAGCAGCAATTTTCACAATTATATTAGGTGCACGTGCCTAGTGCGTGTTAAAACAATTTGGTTAACAAAAGAGATTAATTTGTATATACCAAATAATACTCGCAAAGGTATACTCGTATGGCCCGTCATTATTTTCACGAAATGAATTAGAAAAATGAACATTCTAAAGTAACTAATTATTTTGACGGGAATGTGGTGGATGAAAAAATTTTATTCGGCCTCTCCGACAAACTAACACTTGTTTAGATTAACATGCATTCCTTCATGGACCTGTGACGAATTACAAACAAATATCGAAATTTCAAGTGTTCCATATGATTTCGTTTCTGTATGAAAGCGGTTTTTTTTACTCGTCAGCCTGAATTTACTACACAGTGATATTTTCACATCCAGTCGACCTAAATTATTTTGCCGTTTATTTCAAAAATTTCCCTGAAAGGAGAGTAGTCAACAGTGGGGCTCATCAGGGGTGGCACGGTTGGCAGTGCCACTCCAAGTATAAATTTACTACAGAACACAAAATTAGTTCTGCAATTCAATTGCAAAATTATGAATTTTTAGATATTTTAACAAAAATCTAGCGCTTACACCGCTTTAAAATTAAAAACCATAGAGCTCTTTATACAATGGAGAAAAAGTTCTTATTATTTGCGATGTAAATGCACGCATGTTAAGAAGATAGGGCTTGCCCTGTCAGCGTGTTGCAATTCAGAACATAAGTTTATGTTTGCATCTCAACTGGAATAATTATTTATTGGAAGGTGGAAAATAATCAAAATTTTTATCAGCATATTTAATATTCAAAATAACGTCTATAAGTCGAAACAATATATTTTAGATGCAGATATTTCTTAATATTTTATGATTTTTGGCCTACAAAGTCTGCAACAGTAAGTTTTTTCCATCTTAAAAAGAATTAGAACATTTAGTCGAACTTGTACTTGCAAATCTCGCTTAATCAACTTGTCAAGAATTGCAATAGAGGAACAATTAATGAAGACTTTGCTTAATAGTAATGAATTTTATGACATAATTAGTGGGCTTAGTTTGGGTTGTAAGGGGTATTTGGGGGTGATTTATGGTAGCCGAATGAATTTGGGTGAGTTTGGCATAGTTTTGCTATGGTTTGTAGCATTTTTTCTAATTTTAAAGTGATTAGGCTTAGTTTGGGGTGGTAGTTGGGGGTGATTTATGGTAGCCGAAGTAAGTTAGGTGAGTTTGGCATAGTTTTGCTATGGTTTGTAGCATTTTTTCTAATTTTAAAGTGATTAGGCTTAGTTTGGGGTGGTAGTTGGGGGTGATTTATAGTAGCCGAAGTAAGTTAGGTGAGTTTGGCATAGTTTTGCTATGGTTTGTAGCATTTTTTCTAATTTTAAAGTGATTAGGCTTAGTTTGGGGTGGTAGTTGGGGGTGATTTATGGTAGCCGAAGTAAGTTAGGTGAGTTTGGCATAGTTTTGTTATGGTTTGTAGCATTTTTTGTAATTTTAAAATGATTGTTCTTAATTTGGGGTGTAAGGAGTAGTTGCGGTTGATTTATGGTAGTCGAAGTAATTTGGGTGAGTTTGGCATAGTTTTGCTATGATTTGTAGCATATTTTCTAATTTTAAAGTGATTGCGCTTAGTTTGGGGTGGTAGTTGGGGGTGATTTATGGTAGTTGAAGTAAGTTAGGTGAGTTTGGCATAGTTTTGCTATTGTTTGTAAATTTTTTTCTAATTTTAAAGTGATGGGTCTTAGTTTGGGGTGGTAAGGGGTAGTTGGGCGTGATTTATGGTAGCTGAAATAATGTGGGTGAGTTTGGCATAGTTTTGCTATGGTTTGTAACATTTTTTGTTATTTTAAAGTGATTTAGCTTAGTTTGGGGTGGTAAGTTGTAGTTGGGGGTGATTTATGGAAGCCGAAGTAATGTAGGTGAGTTTGACATAGTTTGCTATGGTTTGTAGCATTTTTTGTAATTTTAAAGTGATTGGGCTTAGTTTGGTGTGGTAAGGAATAGTTGGGGGTGATTTATGATAGCTGAAATAATGTGGGTAAGTTTGGTATTGTTTTGCTATGGTTTGTAACATTTTTTGTTATTTTAAAGTGATTTAGCTTAGTTTGGGGTGGTAAGTTGTAGTTGGGGGTGATTTATGGAAGCCGAAGTAATGTAGGTGAGTTTGACATAGTTTGCTATGGTGTGTAGCATTTTTTGTAATTTTAAAGTGATTGGGCTGAATTTGGGGTGGTAAGGGGTAGTTGGGGGTGATTTATGATAGCCGAAGTAATGTGTGTGAGTTTGGCATAGTTTTGCTATGGTTTGTAGCATTTTTTGTAATTTTAAAGTGATTTGGCTTAGTTTGGGGTGGTAAGGGGTAGTTGGGTGTGATTTATGATAGCCGAAGTAATTTGGGTGAGTTTGGCATAGTTTTGTTATGGTTTGTAGCATTTCTTGTAATTTTAAAGTGATTGGGCTTAGTTTGGGGTGGTAAGGGGTAGTTGGGGGTGATTTATGATAGCCGAAGTAAATTGGGCGAGTTTGGTATAGTTTTGCTATTGTTTGTAAATTTTTTTCTAATTTTAAAGTGATGGGTCTTAGTTTGGGGTGGTAAGGGGTAGTTGGGCGTGATTTATGGTAGCTGAAATAATGTGGGTGAGTTTGGCATAGTTTTGCTATGGTTTGTAACATTTTTTGTTATTTTAAAGTGATTTAGCTTAGTTTGGGGTGGTAAGTTGTAGTTGGGGGTGATTTATGGAAGCCGAAGTAATGTAGGTGAGTTTGACATAGTTTGCTATGGTTTGTAGCATTTTTTGTAATTTTAAAGTGATTGGGCTTAGTTTGGTGTGGTAAGGAATAGTTGGGGGTGATTTATGATAGCTGAAATAATGTGGGTAAGTTTGGCATTGTTTTGCTATGGTTTGTAACATTTTTTGTTATTTTAAAGTGATTTAGCTTAGTTTGGGGTGGTAAGTTGTAGTTGGGGGTGATTTATGGAAGCCGAAGTAATGTAGGTGAGTTTGACATAGTTTGCTATGGTGTGTAGCATTTTTTGTAATTTTAAAGTGATTGGGCTGAATTTGGGGTGGTAAGGGGTAGTTGGGGGTGATTTATGATAGCCGAAGTAATGTGTGTGAGTTTGGCATAGTTTTGCTATGGTTTGTAGCATTTTTTGTAATTTTAAAGTGATTTGGCTTAGTTTGGGGTGGTAAGGGGTAGTTGGGTGTGATTTATGATAGCCGAAGTAATTTGGGTGAGTTTGGCATAGTTTTGTTATGGTTTGTAGCATTTCTTGTAATTTTAAAGTGATTGGGCTTAGTTTGGGGTGGTAAGGGGTAGTTGGGGGTGATTTATGATAGCCGAAGTAAATTGGGCGAGTTTGGTATAGTTTTGCTACGGTTTGTAACATTTTTTGTAATTTTAAAGTGATTGGGCTTAGTTTGGGGTGGTAAGGGGTAGTTGGGGGTGAATTTTGGGAGCCGAAATAATGTGTGTGAGTTCGAAATAGTCTGCTATGGTTTGTGTCATTTTGTTTTATTTTAAAGTGATTGGAGTTACTTGGGGTTGCTAAGGGGTAGTAACGGATGATTTAAGATAACGGATCTAATTTATGTCAGTTTGGCGTAGTTCGGGAATTTTTTGGGGTTGCTTTGGTGAAGTTTGCAATGGTAAGAGATATTTGAGGATGTTTAATGCAGACGGATTAAATTTGGAGTGGTTTGGTAATTTTTAAATGAGTCACGGTTCGACATTATAATTGAAATCAAAATTATAATTGAAATATCTGCGCCTCGCTAGGTACGGCAAAAGTATGATCAGGAAAGCAGAAACTTGACGTTGAAACTGCTTTTGTCGCTGTCGTGTGGTTCGGGAGTGGTCCGTCTGAGTTCAGCCTAATGTAAACCGGTCGCCCGACGTCGAAGTTGTTTTGGCTAGACACGTGCTTCTAACAAAAAAAAACACGGTCTCCGCGAGCCGATCATTTTTTGTTTATTTTAACCGGTTTTTATCCGGTTTTTATTTAAATACAAAGGAACCGGGCCGAATTTCGCAAAATCCCTTCTTATCACTTCGTTTCGGAACATGATACACCCGTGTCTAAAATTTCAAGTCTCCAGCCCTCACGGTTTGGGCTGTGGGTTGATTATGAATCAGTGAATGTGTAGATGTGTAGATGAGTGTGTCAGTGAGGACACTTTGCTTTATATATATAGATGGATTTAATAAGAAAAAGAGGAACTATCAAGGCTAAGCGTACGCGATTCGGGGACTACTTAAGCGAGCTAAAGATTAATTTCGATATCAATCGAACTTTACCAAACATCAAGGTAATTGAACTACGAAAAAGATTACTCAGTATTGACACACTTCTGGACAGCTTTAGCGATTTGCAGTTGGAAATAGATGTATCTAACAGTGAAGAAGATAATCAGGCTGAGATTTTGGAATTTGAAAACAAATACTATAGTTTAATATCCGAAGCTGAAGCGATATTAGAACAAGTTGCACCTATTGCGCAAACACTTTCTCAAAGCTCGGTTTCAATTCACTAAACTAAAAACTCTGAATCAAATCATGATTCAATTTCTAACAATGACGCTTCTGCGTGCATAAAGGTTCCTCCTATCAATCTTCCGACATTCAACGGAAATCCGGAAGAATGGTTAAACTTCAGAGATATTTTCAAAAACATGATTCACGAAAGCACTTCTCTTAGTGATGTTTACAAAATGCATTATCTTAGTGTCTCTCTGACAGGCAAGGCTAGAGAAGCAATCAAAAATTTGCCGATAACCGCGGAAAATTATAAAATTGCTTGGGACAGTGTAAACGATCGATTTAACAACTCTCGTGTTTTAATATATTATCATATTAAAGCGTTGTTCAACTTAGAGTCAATTGCAAAGGAATCTTCTGGAAAACTCAGACACTTAATAGATACGGTAAAGAAAAATATAAGATCACTTGATTCTCTAATCAACGAAGAGGATCAAACGGATGCACTCATTCTACACTTAATAAATTCGAAACTAGACAGTGTTACTTGTCGTGAGTTTGAAAACTCGAATTCTTTTGACGTCAATAATCATCCTACACTTTATCAATTATTACTTTTCTTAGAAAAGAAAGCTTTTATGCTAGAAACTCTTGAACAACGATATCAGAAAGCTAACGTCGAGCGTGGAAGCAGCAAGTCTTTTGTCTCTGTTGCAACTTCTTGTCCGCTGTGCAAAGAAGCTCACAATCTATATTTATGTCAAAAATTCAAATCTTTAACGCCAACGGAGCGTCGGAAGAAGGTTAACGAATTAAAATTGTGTTTCAATTGTCTAAACAAAGGACATTTCATAGGCAATTGTCGATCCAAATTCAATTGTCAGACATGTAAATCGCGTTTTCTAAATCTAGAACGAAAATTACAAGCCAACCCAGTTCTTTGTACAAAATACGTAGATTTCTTGCGTGAGTACCAAGATCTAGGTCACATGTCGTTAGTTACTTCACAATCTAACGAAAATTCATTTTATCTTCCTCACCATTAAAAGAATCAACAACAACTGCTCTTAGAGTTGTGTTCGACGGTTCTGCTTCTACAACAAGCGGAGTGTCATTGAATGACATTCAAATGATAGGTCCCACCATTCAGTCTGATTTGTTTTCAATTCTTTTGCGATTTCGCAAGCATTTCATAGCCATTTCAGCCGACGCAATCAAAATGTACCGCCAGGTTCTGGTTGAGCCCAATCAGCGACATCTTCAACGAATCCTTTGGCGCGAAACCCCATCAGAACCAATTCAAACTTTCCTATTGAATACTGTTACTTACGGTATTGTGCCTGCATCGTTTTTTGCCATTCGATCTTTAACACAAACCGGAATTGACGTTTATGAATCAGATCCCATCCTAGCTATAATAATTCGTGAGGATTTCTACGTAGACGATTTAATAACTGGAACAGACTCTCTCGAGCATGCCCATCACATCTGCAAGCGTCTTCCCCAGATTCTAGAAGCAAGTTGTTTTAAGTTGCGGAAATGGATTTCGAACGAACCAGACATTCTCTCAAATTTTGAAAACACCGAATTGCATCCAGACTTTTTATCTTTTGATACCAGCGGGCTAGCAAAAACGCTTGGCCTCAGATGGTCATTCAAAAAGGATTTTTTTTCTTATTCAATCAAAGTGCCATCGTCACCTAACGTTACAAAAAGAAGTATCTTATCGAAAATATCGCAAATATTCGATCCATTGGGATTCCTAAGCCCGTGTATAATCATAGCAAAAATACTGCTTCAGCAATTGTGGCTAGAAAGAATTTTGTGGGATGAACAGATATCTCGTAATCTTCATGAAAGGTGGTTGTCTTTCCGTGCTCAACTTGTAAGTTTAAACAGCATCAAGATTCCTAGATATGTTTGTTGCAGAGATCCTGTTGCTACTGAGCTGCACTGTTTTGCAGATGCTAGTTCTGTTGCATACGGAGCTTGCTCATATATTAGGACGATCAATAAGGAAGGCCAAATTTCAGTCCATTTGTTATGTTCAAAGACCAGAGTCGCCCCCCTGAAACCAATTACTGTTCCAAGGCTTGAACTTTCTGCTGCATTAATTCTAGCAAGATTAGCCAACCAAATTTTCAAAGCAATTCAAATCAAGTTTGACAGATGCTTCTTCTGGTCAGACTCTACAGTTGTCCTTGGTTGGTTAAAAACTTCCCCAAATCTCTTGAAAACATTCGTATGCAACCGCGTCGCGGAGATTCAAGAAACGTCCACTAAATTACAGGCCATTTGGCGGCATGTACCCACTCATTCTAACCCTGCTGATTTACTTTCCAGGGGCGTTCCCCTTAGCAAACTTTCAGATCTTGATCTGTGGTGGTCTGGTCCATCTTGGCTTTCTCTTTCTGAATCTTCTTGGCCAGCCCAGACTTCAACAACATCTGATCTTTTTGAATTGAAGTCAAATAACATTGTGATGATGGGAGTCAGTGTTGAAGGTTTCCCATTTTCAAAATATTGAAACATTACCAGACTTGAGTACATATTTGCTTATTGCTTAAGGTTCTTGGAAAACTGCCGAAAAACAAAAACTGACGGGAAGATCGGCCCCATTTGTTTGACTGAGTTACAAACCTCACAAAAAATGCTTGTCAAAATGTCTCAATTCGACACTTTGGCACCTGAGATAAGATCTTTAAAATCAAGTGAGTCTTATAAAATTAGCAGCCAATTGCGCGTTTTAAATCCATTTTTGAATGAAGGTTTGCGTCGTGTGGGAGGTCGTTTGCAAAACTCTAAACTTAGCTTTATGAAAAAGCATCCTTTGGTGTTGAAATCTAGTCATACGTTCACAAAATTACTTTTGCTTGCGAGCATGAGAGGTTGCTACACGCTGGTCCTCAACTATTATTAGCTACAATTCGTGACCGGTATTGGCCTTTAGGAGGGAGAAATTTGGCTCGCTACACAGTCAGAAGCTGCAGAATCTGTTCTCGAGCTTCACCAAAGAACGTTATTCCCATCATGGGCAAACTTCCCGATGTTAGAGTAACACCAACAAATCCATTTATGACAACAGGTGTAGACTACGCTGGTCCTATTCTGATAAAGGATAAAAAAGGCCGGGGATCCAAGTCAATAAAGTCTTATGTAGCCGTTTTTGTTTGCTTCTCTACAAAAGCAATTCATTTAGAGTTAGTCAGTAATTTGACCACCGAAACATTCATTGCGGTTTTGCGAAGATTTTGCGCTCGCAGGGGCAAACCCCGTAACGTATTTTCCGACAATGGAACTAATTTTAAGGGCGCGAGCTCTAAATTAAAGGAGTTAGCTTCGTTTCTCACTGCGAATCCCGAAGCTGTTCTTGAAGCAGCCTTAAAACATGAAGTCAATTGGCACTTCATCCCACCCAGTTCGCCGCACTTTGGCGGCCTATGGAAAACTGGTGTTAAATCTGTGAAACATCACCTGAAGAGAGTTGCTCATAATAATTTGCTTTCTTATGAAGAGATGTATACTCTCTTAGCACAAATAGAGTCAATCTTGAATTCGCGTCCCTTGTTCCCCTTATCAGCTGACCCCGACTACCTAGAAGTCGTCACCCCTGGACATTTTTTAATTGGGCGATCGCTACTTTCCATACCTGACCCGGACTTATTAGACATACCAGTTGCGCGTTTGAGTCATTATCAACGAGTTCAACAAATTCAACGACACTTTTGGACAAGATGGCACAAAGAGTATCTCACGGAGCTCCTAACTCGTGCCAAGTGGCATTCCAGTAAGGGCTCCCTACAAGAAGGCGATATGGTCATATGGTCATGTCATATGGTCATATGGTCATAAAAGTCGATAACCAACCTCCGTTATCGTGGAAGCTAAGACAAATTATGCAGCTACATCCCGGAAAGGATGGCATTGCTAGGGTTGCCACAGTCAAGACAACCAACGGCATCGTTCAGCGAGTCTTCTCCAAGCTTTGCCCTCTTCCCTTCAGTGATTAGTGCAATATTGTGTTCTGTGTTGCGCTTTAACTACGTCTTTCATAACAACTGTTTATGTTTATTATTGTTTTACAATGTAAAGTGTAACTAGAATAAGTTTATTTTGGTTTCTTTATTGAAAGCTAGAGCTTTCAAGGTGTGGGGGAATGTTGCCGCATCAATTCGAATTAATTCTCCCCTCTCTTATTTTGTTTTTTACCTGTAGACATGGTGATGGTAAAACAACAAGTTTTAGCATCAACATATCTAAATTAATACAAAAACGTCGCTTCATGTTATAAAATAAAAATTGTTCAGTGTTAAAGAGAGTTTTCATCTGCAAACAAAGGCCACAACAGCCAAACTCACCTAAATTACTTCGGCTATCAAAAATCACCCCCAACTACACTTTACACCAACAAACTAAGCCCAATCACTTTAAAATTACAAAAAAATGCTAAAAATCATAACAAACTATACCAAAATCACCTAAATTACTTCGGCTACCGTAAATCACCCCCAACTATCCCTTACCACAACAAACCAAACCATATCATCTTAAAATTACAAAAAAAGGTGTACAAATCATAACAAACTATGCCAGACTCACCTAAATTACTTCGGCTACTCTAAATCATCACCAACTAACCCTTACCACAACAAACTAAACCCAATCACTTTTAAATTACAAAAAAATGCAAGCAACCATAGCCAACTATGCCAAACTCACCTAAATTACTTCGGATACCATAAATCATCACCAACTAACCCTTACCACAACAAACTAAACCCAATCACTTTTAAATTACAAAAAAATGCTACTAACCATAGCAAACTATGCCAAACTCACCTAAGTTACTTCGACTATCAAAAATCACCCCCAACTACACTTTACAGCAACAAACTAAGCCCAATCACTTTAAAATTACAAAAAAATGCTAAAAATCATAACAAACTATACCAGAGTCACCTAAATTACTTCGGCTACCGTAAATCACCCCCAACTATCCCTTACCACAACAAACCAAACCATATCATCTTAAAATTACAAAAAAGGTGTACAAATCATAACAAACTATGCCAGACTCACCGAAATTACTTCGGCTACTCTAAATCATCACCAACTAACCCTTACCATAACAAACTAAACCCAATCACTTTTAAATTACAAAAAAATGCTAGTAACCATAGCAAACTATGCCAAACTCACCTAAATTTCTTCGGCTACCATAAATCATCACCAACTAACCCTTACCACAACAAACTAAACCCAATCTCTTTTAAATTACAAAAAAATGCGACTAACCATAGCAAACTATGCCAAAATCACCTAAATTTCTTCGGCTATCAAAAATCACCCCCAACTACACTTTACAGCAACAAACTAAGCCCAATAACTTAAAAATTACAAAAAAATGCTAAAATTCATAACAAACTATACCAGAGTCACCTAAATTACTTCGGCTAAAGTAAATCACCCCCAACTATCCCTTACCACAACAAACCAAACCATATCATCTTAAAATTACAAAAAAAGATGTACAAATCATAACAAACTATGCCAGACTCACCTAAATTACTTCGGCTACTCTAAACCATTACCAACTAACCCTTACCACAACAAACTAAACCCAATCACTTTTAAATTACAAAAAAATGCTAGTAACCATAGCAAACTATGCCAAACTTACCTAAGTTACTTCGGCTTCCATAAATCATCACCAACTAACCCTTACCACAACAAACTAAACCCAATCACTTTTAAATAACAAAAAAATGCTACTAACCATAGCAAATTATGCCAAACTCACCTAAATTACTTCGGCTATCAAAAATCACCCCCAACTACACTTTACAGCAACAAACTAAGCCCAATCACTTTAAAATTACAAAAAAAGGCTAAAAATCATAACAAACTATACCAGAATCACCTAAATTACTTCCGCTACCGTAAATCACACCCAACTATCCCTTACCACGACAAACCAAACCATATCATCTTAAAATTACCAAAAAAAGGTGTACAAATCATAACAAACTATGCCAGACTCACCTAAATTACTTCGGCAACTCTAAATCATCACCAACTAACCCTTACCACAACAAACTAAACCCAATCACTTTTAAATTACAAAAAAATGCTAGTAACCATAGCAAACTATGCCAAACTCACCTAAATTACTTCGGCTACCATAAATCATCACCAACTAACCCTTACCACAACAAACTAAACCCAATCACTTTTAAATTACAAAAAAATGCTACTAACCATAGCAAACTATGTCAAACTCACCTAAATTACTTCGGCTATCAAAAATCACCCCCAACTACACTTTACAGCAACAAACTAAGACCAATCACTTTGAAATTACAAAAAAATGCTAAAAATCATAACAAATTATACCAGAATCACCTAAATTACTTCGGCTACCGTAAATCACCTACAACTATCCCTTACCACAACAAACCAAACCATATCAATTTAAAATTACAAAAAAAGGTGTACAAATCATAACAAACTATGCCAGACTCACCTAAATTACTTCGGCTACTCTAAATTATCACCAACTAACCCTTACCACAACAAACTAAACCCAATCACTTTTAAATTACAAAAAAATGCTAGTAACAATAGCAAACTATGCCAAACTCACCTAAATTACTTCGGCTACCATAAATCATCACCAACTAACCCTTACCACAACAAACTAAACCCAATCACTTTTAAATTACAAAAAAATGCTACTAACTATAGCAAAATATGCCAAACTCACCTAAATTACTTCGACTATCAAAAATCACCCCCAACTACACTTTACAGCAACAAACTAAGCCTAATCAGTTTAAAATTACAAAAAAATGCTAAAAATCATAACAAACTATACCAGAATCACCTAAATTACTTCGGCTACCGTAAATCACCCCCAACTATCCCTTACAACAACAAACCAAACCATATCATCTTAAAATTGCAAAAAAAGGTGTACAAATCATAACAAACTATGCCAGACTCACCTAAATTACTTCGGCTTCTCTAAATCATCACCAACTAACACTTACCACAACAAACTAAACCCAATCACTTTTTAATTACAAAAAAATGCTAGTAACCATAGCAAACTATGCCAAACTCACATAAATTACTTCGGCTACCATAAATCATCACCAACCAACCCTTACCACAACAAACTAAACCCAATCACTTTTAAATTAATAAAAAATGCTACTAACCATAGCAAACTATGCCAAACTCACCTAAATTACTTTGACTATCAAAAATCACCCCTAAGTACAATTTACAGCAACAAACTAAGCCCAATAAATTTAAAATTACAAAAAAATGCTAAAAATCATAACAAACTATACCAGAATCACCTAAATTACTTCGGCTACCGTAAATCACCCCCAACTATCCCTTACCACAACAAACCAAACCATATCATCTTAAAATTACAAAAAAAGGTGTACAAATCATAACAAATTATGCCAGACTCACCTAAATTACTTCGGCTACTCTATATCATCACCAACTAACCCTTACCACAACAAACTAAACCCACTCACTTTTAAATTACAAAAAAATGCTAGTAACCATAGCAAACTATGCCAAACTCACCTAAATTACTTCGGCTACCATAAATCATCACCAACTAACCCTTACCACAAAAAACTAAACCCAATCACTTTTAAATTACAAAAAAATGCTAGTAACCATAGCCAACTATGCCAAACTCACCTAAATTACTTCGGCTACCATAAATTATCACCAACTAACCCTTACCACAACAAACTAAACCCAATCTCTTTTAAATTACAAAAAAATGCTACTAACTATAGCAAACTATGCCAAACTCACCTAAATTACTTCGGCTATCAAAAATCACACCCAACTACACTTTACAGCAACAAACTAAGCCCAATCACTTTAAAATTACAAAAAAATGCTAAAAATCATAACAAACTATACCAGAATCACCTAAATTCCTTCGGCTACCGTAAATCACCCCCAACTACCCCTTACCACAACAAACCAAACTACATCGTCTTAAAATTACAAAAAAAGGTGTACAAATCATAACAAACTATGCCAGACTCACCTGAATTACTTCGGCTACTCTAAATCATCACCAACTAACCTTTACCACAACAAACTAAACCCAATCACTTTTAAATTACAAAAAAATGCTAGTAACCATAGCAAACTATGCCAAACTCACCTAAATTACTTCGGCTATCAAAAATCACCCCCAACTACACTTTACAGCAACAAACTAAGCCTAATCACTTTAAAATTACAAAAAAATGCTAAAAACCATAACAAATTATACCAGAATCACCTAAATTACTTCGGCTACCGTAAATCACCCCCAACTATCCCTTACCACAACAAACCAAACCATATCATCTTAAAATTACAAAAAAATGTGTACAAATCATAACAAACTATGCCGGACTCACCTAAATTACTTCGGCTATTCTAAATCATCACCAACTAACCGTTACCACAACAAACTAAACCCAATCACTTTTAAATTACAAAAAAATGCTAGTAACCATAGCAAACTATGCCAAACTCACCTAAATTACTTCGGCTACCATAAATCATCACCAACTAACCCTTACCACAACAAACTAAACCCAATCACTTTTAAATTAATAAAAAATGCTACTAACCATAGCAAACTATGCCAAACTCACCTAAATTACTTTGACCATCAAAAATCACCCCCAAGTACAATTTACAGCAGCAAACTGAGCCCAATAAATTTAAAATTACAAAAAAATGCTAAAAATCATAACAAACTATACCAGAATCACCTAAATTACTTCGGCTATCGTAAATCACCCCCAACTATCCCTTACCACAACAAACCAAACCATATCATCTTAAAATTACAAAAAAAGGTGTACAAATCATAACAAATTATGCCAGACTCACCTAAATTATTTCGGCTACTCTAAATCATCACCAACTAACCCTTACCACAACAAACTAAACCCAATCACTTTTAAATTACAAAAAAATGCTAGTAAACATAGCAAACTATGCCAAACTCACCTAAATTACTTCAGGTACCATAAATCATCACAAACTAACCCTTACCACAACAAACTAAACCCAATCACTTTTAAATTACTAAAAAATGCTACTAACCATAGCAAACTATGCCAAACTCACCTAAATTACTTCGGCTATCAAAAATCACCCCCAACTACACTTTACAGCAACAAACTAAGCCCAATCACTTTAAAATTACAAAAAAATGCTAAAAATCATAACAAACTATACCAGAATCACCTAAATTACTTCGGCTATCGTAAATCACCCCCAACTATCCCTTACTACAACAAACCAAACCATATCATCTTAAAATTACAAAAAAAGGTGTACAAATTATAACAAACTATGCCAGACTCACCTAAATTACTTCGGCTACTCTAAATCATCACCAACTAACCCTTACCACAAAAAACTAAACCCAATCACTTTTAAATTACAAAAAAATGCTAGTAACCATAGCAAACTATGCCAAACTCATCTAAATTACTTCGGCTATCAAAAATCAACCCAACTACACTTTACAGCAACAAACTAAGCCCAATCACTTTAAAATTACAAAAAAATGCTAAAAATCATAACAAACTATACCAGAATCACCTAAATTACTTCGGCTACCTTAAATCACCCCCAACTATCCCTTACCACAACAAACCAAACCATATCATCTTAAAATTACAAAAAAAGGTGTATAAATCATAACAAACTATGCCAGACTCACCTAAATTACTTCGGCTACTCTAAATCATCACCAACTAACCCTTACCACAACAAACTAAACCCAATCACTTTTAAATTACAATAAAATGCTAGTAACCATAGCAAACTATGCCAAACTCACCTAAATTACTTCGGCTAGCATAAATCATCACCAATTAACCCTGACCACAACAAATTAAACACAATCACTTTTAAATTACAAAAAAATGCTACTAACCATAGCAAACTATGCCAAACTCACCTAAATTACTTCGGCTATCAAAAATCACCCCCAACTACACTTTACAGCAACAAACGAAGCCCAATCACTTTAAAATTACAAAAAAATGCTAAAAATCATAACAAACTATACCAGAATCACCTAAATTACTTCGGTTTCCGTAAATCACCCCCAACTATCCCTTACCACAACAAACCAAACCATATCATCTTAAAATTACAAAAAAAGGTGTAGAAATCATAACAAACTATGCCAGACTCACCTAAATTACTTCGGCTACTCTAAATCATCACCAACTAACCCTGACCACAACAAACTAAACCCAATCACTTTTAAATTACAAAAAAATGCTAGTAACCATAGCCAAATATGCCAAACCCACCTATATTACTTCGGCTACCATAAATCATCACCAACTAACCCTTACCACAACAAACTAAACCCAATCACTTTTAAATTACAAAAAAATGCTACTAACCATAGCAAACTATGCCAAACTCACCTAAATTACTTCGGCTATCAAAAATCACCCCCAACTACACTTTACAGCAACAAACTAAGCCCAATCACTTTAATATTACAAAAAAATGCTAATAATCATAACAAACTATACCAGAATCACCTAAATTACTTCGGCTACCGTAAATCACCCCCCAACTAACCCTTACCACAACAAACCAAACCATATCATCTTAAAATTACAAAAAAAGGTGTACATATCATAACAGACTATGCCAGACTCTCCTAAATTACTTCGGCAACTCTAAATCATCACCAACTAACCCTTACCACAACAAACTAAATCCAATCACTTTTAAATTACAAAAAAATGCTAGTAACCATAGCAAATTATTCCAAAGTCACCTAAATTACTTCGGCTACCATAAATCATCACCAACTAACCCTTACCACAACAAACAAAACCCAATCACTTTTAAATTAGAAAAAAATGCTACTTACCATAGCAAACTATGCCAAACTCACCTAAATTACTTCGGCTATCAAAAATAACCCCCAACTACACTTTACAGCAACAAACTAAGCCCAATCACTTTAAAATTACAAAAAAATGCTAAAAATCATAACAAACTATACCAGAATCACCTAAATTACTTCTGCTACCGTAAATCACCCTTAACTATCCCTTACCACAACAAACCAAACCATATCATCTTATAATTACAAAAAAAGGTGTACAAATCATAACAAACTATGCCAGACTTACCTAAATTACTTCGGCTACTCAAAATCATCACCAACTAACCCTTACCGCAACAAACTAAACCCAATCACTTTTAAATTACAAAAAATGCTAGTAACCATAGCAAACTATGCCAAACTCACCTAAATTATTTCGGCTATTAAAAATCACCCCCAACTACACTTTACAGCAACAAACTAAGCCCAATCACATTAAAATTACAAAAAAATTTTAAAAATCATAACAAAGTATACCAGAATCACCTAAATTACTTCGGCTGCCGTAAATCACCTCCAACTATCCCTTACCACAACAAACCAAACCATATCATCTTCAAATTACAAAAAAAGGTGTACAAATCATAACAAACTATGCCAGACAAACCAAACCCAATCACTTTTAAATTACAAAAAAATGCTACTAACCATAGCAAACTATGCCAAACTCACCTAAATTACTTCGGCTATCAAAAATCACCCCCATCTACACTTTACAGCAACAAACTAAGCCTAATCACTTTAAAATTACAAAAAAATGCTATAAACCATAACAAACTATACCAGAATCACCTAAATTACTTCCGCTACCGTAAATCACCCCCAACTATCCCTTACCACAACAAACCAAACCATATCATCTTAAAATTACAAAAAAGGTGTACAAATCATAACAAACTATGCCAGACTCACCTAAATTACTTCGGCTACTCTAAATCATCACCAACTAACCCTTACCACAACAAACTAAACCCAATCACTTTTAAATTACAAAAAAATGCTAGTAACCATAGCAAACTATGCCAAACTCACCTAAATTACTTCGGCTACCATAAATCATCACCAACTACCCCTTACCACCACAAACTAAACCCAATCACTTTTAAATTACAAAAAAATGCTACTAACCATAGCAAACTATGCCAAACTCACCTAAATTACTTCGGTTATCAAAAATCACCCCCAACTACACTTTACAGCAACAAACTAAGCCCAATCACTTCAAAATTACAAAAAAATGCTAAAAATCATAACAAACTATACCAGAATCACCTAAATTACTTCGGCTACCGTAAATCACCCCCAACTATCCTTTACCACAACAAACCAAACCATATCATCTTAAAATTACAAAAAAATGTGTACAAATCATAACAAACTATGCCGGACTCACCTAAATTACTTCGGCTACTCTAAATCATCACCAACTAACCGTTACCACAACAAACTAAACCCAATCACTTTTAAATTACAAAAAAATGCTAGTAACCATAGCAAACTATGCCAAACTCACCTAAATTACTTCGGCTACCATAAAGCATCCCCAACTAACCCTTACCACAACAAACTAAACCCAATTACTTTTAAATTAATAAAAAATGCTACTAACCATAGCAAACTATGCCAAACTCACCTAAATTACTTTGACTATCAAAAATCACCCCCAAGTATAATTTACAGCAACAAACTGAGCCCAATAAATTTAAAATTACAAAAAAATGCTAAAAATCATAACAAACAATACCAGAATCACCTAAATTCCTTCGGCTACCGTAAATCACCCCCAACTACCCCTTACCACAACAAACCAAACTACATCGTCTTAAAATTACAAAAAAAGGTGTACAAATCATAACAAACTATGCCAGACTCACCTGAATTACTTCGGCTACTCTAAATCATCACCAACTAAACTTTACCACAACAAACTAAACCCAATCACTTTTAAATTACAAAAAAATGCTAGTAACCATAGCAAACTATGCCAAACTCACCTAAATTACTTCGGCTATCAAAAATCACCCCCAACTACACTTTACAGCAACAAACTAAGCCTAATCACTTTAAAATTACAAAAAAATGCTAAAAACCATAACAAATTATACCAGAATCACCTAAATTACTTCGGCTACCGTAAATCACCCCCAACTATCCCTTACCACAACAAACCAAACCATATCATCTTAAAATTACAAAAAAATGTGTACAAATCATAACAAACTATGCCGGACTCACCTAAATTACTTCGGCTATTCTAAATCATCACCAACTAACCGTTACCACAACAAACTAAACTCAATCACTTTTAAATTACAAAAAAATGCTAGTAACCATAGCAAACTATGCCAAACTCACCTAAATTACTTCGGCTACCATAAATCATCACCAACTAACCCTTACCACAACAAACTAAACCCAATCACTTTTAAATTAATAAAAAATGCTACTAACCATAGCAAACTATGCCAAACTCACCTAAATTACTTTGACTATCAAAAATCACCCCCAAGTATAATTTACAGCAACAAACTGAGCCCAATAAATTTAAAATTACAAAAAAATGCTAAAAATCATAACAAACAATACCAGAATCACCTAAATTCCTTCGGCTACCGTAAATCACCCCCAACTACCCCTTACCACAACAAACCAAACTACATCGTCTTAAAATTACAAAAAAAGGTGTACAAATCATAACAAACTATGCCAGACTCACCTGAATTACTTCGGCTACTCTAAATCATCACCAACTAAACTTTACCACAACAAACTAAACCCAATCACTTTTAAATTACAAAAAAATGCTAGTAACCATAGCAAACTATGCCAAACTCACCTAAATTACTTCGGCTATCAAAAATCACCCCCAACTACACTTTACAGCAACAAACTAAGCCTAATCACTTTAAAATTACAAAAAAATGCTAAAAACCATAACAAATTATACCAGAATCACCTAAATTACTTCGGCTACCGTAAATCACCCCCAACTATCCCTTACCACAACAAACCAAACCATATCATCTTAAAATTACAAAAAAATGTGTACAAATCATAACAAATTATGCCAGACTCACCTAAATTACTTCGGCTACTCTAAATCATCACCAACTAACCCTTACCACAACAAACTAAACTCAATCACTTTTAAATTACAAAAAAATGCTAGTAACCATAGCAAACTATGCCAAACTCACCTAAATTACTTCGGCTACCATAAATCATCACCAACTAACCCTTACCACAACAAACTAAACCCAATCACTTTTAAATTAATAAAAAATGCTACTAACCATAGCAAACTATGCCAAACTCACCTAAATTACTTTGACCATCAAAAATCACCCCCAAGTACAATTTACAGCAGCAAACTGAGCCCAATAAATTTAAAATTACAAAAAAATGCTAAAAATCATAACAAACTATACCAGAATCACCTAAATTACTTCGGCTATCGTAAATCACCCCCAACTATCCCTTACCACAACAAACCAAACCATATCATCTTAAAATTACAAAAAAAGGTGTACAAATCATAACAAATTATGCCAGACTCACCTAAATTACTTCGGCTACTCTAAATCATCACCAACTAACCCTTACCACAACAAACTAAACCCAATCACTTTTAAATTACAAAAAAATGCTAGTAACCATAGCAAACTATGCCAAACTCACCTAAATTACTTCAGCTACCATAAATCATCACCAACTAACCCTTACCACAACAAACTAAACCCAATCACTTTTAAATTACTAAAAAATGCTACTAACCATAGCAAACTATGCCAAACTCACCTAAATTACTTCGGCTATCAAAAATCACCCCCAACTACACTTTACAGCAACAAACTAAGCCCAATCACTTTAAAATTACAAAAAAATGCTAAAAATCATAACAAACTATACCAGAATCACCTAAATTACTTCGGCTATGGTAAATCACCCCCAACTATCCCTTACCACAACAAACTAAACCCAATCACTTTTAAATTACAAAAAAATGCTACTAACCATAGCAAACTATGCCAAACTCACCTAAATTACTTCGGCTAACAAAAATCACCCCCAACTACACTTTACAGCAACAAACTAAGCCCAATCACTTTAAAATTACAAAAAAATGCTAAAAATCACAACAATCTATACCAGAATCACCTAAATTACTTCGGCTACCGTAAATCACCCCCCAACTAACCCTTACCACAACAAACCAAACCATATCATCTTAAAATTACAAAAAAAGGTGTACATATCATAACAGACTATGCCAGACTCTCCTAAATTACTTCGGCAACTCTAAATCATCACCAACTAACCCTTACCACAACAAACTAAATCCAATCACTTTTAAATTACAAAAAAATGCTAGTAACCATAGCAAATTATTCCAAAGTCACCTAAATTACTTCGGCTACCATAAATCATCACCAACTAACCCTTACCACAACAAACAAAACCCAATCACTTTTAAATTACAAAAAAATGCTACTTACCATAGCAAACTATGCCAAACTCACCTAAATTACTTCGGCTATCAAAAATAACCCCCAACTACACTTTACAGCAACAAACTAAGCCCAATCACTTTAAAATTACAAAAAAATGCTAAAAATCATAACAAACTATACCAGAATCACCTAAATTACTTCTGCTACCGTAAATCACCCTTAACTATCCCTTACCACAACAAACCAAACCATATCATCTTATAATTACAAAAAAAGGTGTACAAATCATAACAAACTATGCCAGACTTACCTAAATTACTTCGGCTACTCAAAATCATCACCAACTAACCCTTACCGCAACAAACTAAACCCAATCACTTTTAAATTACAAAAAATGCTAGTAACCATAGCAAACTATGCCAAACTCACCTAAATTATTTCGGCTATTAAAAATCACCCCCAACTACACTTTACAGCAACAAACTAAGCCCAATCACATTAAAATTACAAAAAAATGTTAAAAATCATAACAAAGTATACCAGAATCACCTAAATTACTTCGGCTGCCGTAAATCACCTCCAACTATCCCTTACCACAACAAACCAAACCATATCATCTTCAAATTACAAAAAAAGGTGTACAAATCATAACAAACTATGCCAGACAAACCAAACCCAATCACTTTTAAATTACAAAAAAATGCTACTAACCATAGCAAGCTATGCCAAACTCACCTAAATTACTTCGGCTATCAAAAACCACCCCCATCTACACTTTACAGCAACAAACTAAGCCTAATCAATTTAAAATTACAAAAAAATGCTATAAACCATAACAAACTATACCAGAATCACCTAAATTACTTCCGCTACCGTAAATCACCCCCAACTATCCCTTACCACAACAAACCAAACCATATCATCTTAAAATTACAAAACAGGTGTACAAATCATAACAAACTATGCCAGACTCACCTAAATTACTTCGGCTACTCTAAATCATCACCAACTAACCCTTACCACAACAAACTAAACCCAATCACTTTTAAATTACAAAAAAATGCTAGTAACCATAGCAAACTATGCCAAACTCACCTAAATTACTTCGGCTACCATAAATCATCACCAACTACCCCTTACCACCACAAACTAAACCCAATCACTTTTAAATTACAAAAAAATGCTACTAACCATAGCAAACTATGCCAAACTCACCTAAATTACTTCGGTTATCAAAAATCACCCCCAACTACACTTTACAGCAACAAACTAAGCCCAATCACTTCAAAATTACAAAAAAATGCTAAAAATCATAACAAACTATACCAGAATCACCTAAATTACTTCGGCTACCGTAAATCACCCCCAACTATCCTTTACCACAACAAACCAAACCATATCATCTTAAAATTACAAAAAAATGTGTACAAATCATAACAAACTATGCCGGACTCACCTAAATTACTTCGGCTACTCTAAATCATCACCAACTAACCGTTACCACAACAAACTAAACCCAATCACTTTTAAATTACAAAAAAATGCTAGTAACCATAGCAAACTATGCCAAACTCACCTAAATTACTTCGGCTACCATAAAGCATCCCCAACTAACCCTTACCACAACAAACTAAACCCAATTACTTTTAAATTAATAAAAAATGCTACTAACCATAGCAAACTATGCCAAACTCACCTAAATTACTTTGACTATCAAAAATCACCCCCAAGTACAATTTACAGCAACAAACTGAGCCCAATAAATTTAAAATTACAAAAAAATGCTAAAAATCATAACAAACTATACCAGAATCACCTAAATTACTTCGGCTATCGTAAATCACCCCCAACTATCCCTTACCACAACAAACCAAACCATATCATCTTAAAATTACAAAAAAAGGTGTACAAATCATAACAAATTATGCCAGACTCACCTAAATTACTTCGGCTACTCTAAATCATCACCAACTAACCCTTACCACAACAAACTATACCCAATCACTTTTAAATTACAAAAAAATGCTAGTAACCATAGCAAACTATGCCAAACTCACCTAAATTACTTCAGCTACCATAAATCATCACCAACTAACCCTTACCACAACAAACTAAACCCAATCACTTTTAAATTACTAAAAAATGCTACTAACCATAGCAAACTATGCCAAACTCACCTAAATTACTTCGGCTATCAAAAATCACCCCCAACTACACTTTACAGCAACAAACTAAGCCCAATCACTTTAAAATTACAAAAAAATGCTAAAAATCATAACAAACTATACCAGAATCACCTAAATTACTTCGGCTATCGTAAATCACCCCCAACTATCCCTTACTACAACAAACCAAACCATATCATCTTAAAATTACAAAAAAAGGTGTACAAATTATAACAAACTATGCCAGACTCACCTAAATTACTTCGGCTACTCTAAATCATCACCAACTAACCCTTACCACAAAAAACTAAACCCAATCACTTTTAAATTACAAAAAAATGCTAGTAACCATAGCAAACTATGCCAAACTCATCTAAATTACTTCGGCTATCAAAAATCAACCCAACTACACTTTACAGCAACAAACTAAGCCCAATCACTTTAAAATTACAAAAAAATGCTAAAAATCATAACAAACTATACCAGAATCACCTAAATTACTTCGGCTACCTTAAATCACCCCCAACTATCCCTTACCACAACAAACCAAACCATATCATCTTAAAATTACAAAAAAAGGTGTACAAATCATAACAAACTATGCCAGACTCACCTAAATTACTTCGGCTACTCTAAATCATCACCAACTAACCCTGACCACAACAAACTAAACCCAATCACTTTTAAATTACATAAAAATGCTAGTAACCATAGCCAAATATGCCAAACTCACCTATATTACTTCGGCTACCATAAATCATCACCAACTAACCCTTACCACAACAAACTAAACCCAATCACTTTTAAATTACAAAAAAATGCTACTAACCATAGCAAACTATGCCAAACTCACCTAAATTACTTCGGCTATCAAAAATCACCCCCAACTACACTTTACAGCAACAAACTAAGCCCAATCACTTTAATATTACAAAAAAATGCTAATAATCATAACAAACTATACCAGAATCACCTAAATTACTTCGGCTACCGTAAATCACCCCCAACTATCCCTTACCACAACAAACTAAACCCAATCACTTTTAAATTACAAAAAAATTCTACTAACCATAGCAAACTATGCCAAACTCACCTAAATTACTTCGGCTAACAAAAATCACCCCCAACTACACTTTACAGCAACAAACTAAGCCCAATCACTTTAAAATTACAAAAAAATGCTAAAAATCACAACAATCTATACCAAAATCACCTAAATTACTTCGGCTACCGTAAATCACCCCCCAACTAACCCTTACCACAACAAACCAAACCATATCATCTTAAAATTACAAAAAAAGGTGTACATATCATAACAGACTATGCCAGACTCTCCTAAATTACTTCGGCAACTCTAAATCATCACCAACTAACCCTTACCACAACAAACTAAATCCAATCACTTTTAAATTACAAAAAAATGCTAGTAACCATAGCAAATTATTCCAAAGTCACCTAAATTACTTCGGCTACCATAAATCATCACCAACTAACCCTTACCACAACAAACAAAACCCAATCACTTTTAAATTACAAAAAAATGCTACTTACCATAGCAAACTATGCCAAACTCACCTAAATTACTTCGGCTATCAAAAATAACCCCCAACTACACTTTACAGCAACAAACTAAGCCCAATCACTTTAAAATTACAAAAAAATGCTAAAAATCATAACAAACTATACCAGAATCACCTAAATTACTTCTGCTACCGTAAATCACCCTTAACTATCCCTTACCACAACAAACCAAACCATATCATCTTATAATTACAAAAAAAGGTGTACAAATCATAACAAACTATGCCAGACTTACCTAAATTACTTCGGCTACTCAAAATCATCACCAACTAACCCTTACCGCAACAAACTAAACCCAATCACTTTTAAATTACAAAAAATGCTAGTAACCATAGCAAACTATGCCAAACTCACCTAAATTATTTCGGCTATTAAAAATCACCCCCAACTACACTTTACAGCAACAAACTAAGCCCAATCACATTAAAATTACAAAAAAATGTTAAAAATCATAACAAAGTATACCAGAATCACCTAAATTACTTCGGCTGCCGTAAATCACCTCCAACTATCCCTTACCACAACAAACCAAACCATATCATCTTCAAATTACAAAAAAAGGTGTACAAATCATAACAAACTATGCCAGACAAACCAAACCCAATCACTTTTAAATTACAAAAAAATGCTACTAACCATAGCAAACTATGCCAAACTCACCTAAATTACTTCGGCTATCAAAAATCACCCCCATCTACACTTTACAGCTACAAACTAAGCCCAATCACTTTAAAATTACAAAAAAATGCTAAAAATCATCACAAACTATACCAGAATCACCTAAATTACTTCGGCTACCGTAAATCACCCCCAACTATCCCTTACCACAACAAACCAAACCATATCATCTTAAAATTACAAAAAAAGGTGTACAAATCATAACAAACTATGCCAGACTCACCTAAATTACTTCGGCTACTCTAAATCATCACCAAATAACCCTTACCACAACAAACTAAACCCAATCACTTTTAAAATACAAAAAAATGCTAGTAACCATAGCAAACTATGCCAAACTCACCTAAATTACTTCGGCTATCAGAAATCACCCCCAACTACACTTTACAGCAACAAACTAAGCCCAATCACTTTAAAATTACAAAAAAAGGCTAAAAATCATAACAAACTATACCAGAATCACCTAAATTACTTCTGCTACCGTAAATCACCCCCAACTATCCCTTACCATAACAAACCAAACCATATCATCTTAAAATTACAAAAAAAGGTGTACAAATCATAACAAACTATGCCAGACTCACCTAAATTAGTTCGGCTACTCTAAATCATAACCAACTAACCCTTACCGCAACAAACTAAACCCAATCACTTTTAAATTACAAAAAAATGCTAGTAACCATAGCAAACTATGCCAAACTCACCTAAATTACTTCGGCTATCAAAAATCACCCCCAACTACACTTTACAGCAACAAACTAAGCCCAATCACTTTAAAATTACAAAAAAATGCTAAAAATCATAACATCTATACCAGAATCACCTAAATTACTTCTGCTACTCTAAATCATCACCAACTAATCCTTACCACAACAAACTAAATCCAATCACTTTTAAATTACAAAAAAATGCTACTAACCATAGCAAACTATGCCAAATTCACCTAAATTACTTCGGCTATCAAAAATCACCCCCAACAACACTTTACAGCAACAAACTAAGCCCAATCATTTTAAAATTACAAAAAAATGCTAAAAATTATAACAAACTATACCAGAATCACCTAAATTACTTCGGCTACCGTAAATCACCCCCAACTATCCCTTACCACAACAAACCAAACCATATCATCTTAAAATTACAAAAAAAGGTGTACAAATCATAACAAACTATGCCAGACTCACCTAAATTACTTCGGCTACTCTAAATCATCACCAACTAATCCTTACCACAACAAACTAAATCCAATCACTTTTAAATTACAAAAAACTGCTAGTAACCATAGCAAACTATGCCAAACTCACCTAAATTACTTTGGCTATCAAAAATCACCCCCAACTACACTTTACAGCAACAAACTAAGCCCAATCACATTAAAATTACAAAAAAATGTTAAAAATCATAACAAACTATACCAGAATCACCTAAATTACTAAGGCTGCCGTAAATCACTCCCAACTATCCCTTACCACAACAAACCAAACCATATCATCTTAAAATTACAAAAAAGGTGTACAAATCATAAAAAACTATGCCAGACAAACCAAACCCAATCACTTTTAAATTACAAAAAAATGCTACTAACCATAGCAAACTATGCCAAACTCACCTAAATTACTTCGGCTATCAAAAATCACCCCCATCTACACTTTACAGCAACAAACTAAGCCCAATCACTTTAAAATTACAAAAAAATGCTAAAAATCATAACAAACTATACCAGAATTACCTAAATTACTTCGGCTACCGTAAATCACCCCCAACTATCCCTTACCACAACAAACCAAACCATATCATTTTAAAATTACAAAAAAAGGTGTACAAATCATAACCAACTATGCCAGACAAACCAAACCCAATCACTTTTAAATTACAAAAAAATGCTACTAACCATAGCAAACTGTGCCAAACTCACCTAAATTACTTCGGCTATCAAAAATCACCCCCAACTACACTTTACAGCAACAAACTAAGCCCAATCACTTTAAAATTACAAAAAAATGCTAAAAATCATAATAAACTATACCAGAATCACCTAAATTACTTCGGCTACCGTAAATCACCCCCAACTATCCCTAACCACAACAAACCAAACCATATCATCTTAAAATTACAAAAAAAAGTGTACAAACTATGCCAGACTCACCTAAATTACTTCGGCTACTCTAAATCATCACCAACTAACCCTTACCACAACAAACTAAACCCAATCACTTTTAAATTAAAAAAAAATGCTAGTAACCATAGCAAACTATGCCAAACTCACCTAAATTACTTCGGCTACCATAAATCATCACCAACTAACCCTTACCACAACAAACTAAACCCAATCACTTTTAAATTACAAAAAAATGATACTAACCATAGCAAACTATGCCAAACTCACCCAAATTACTTCGGCTATCAAAAATCACCCCCAACTATACTTTACAGCAACAAACTAAGCCCAATAATTTTAAAATTACAAAAAAATGCTAAAAATCATAACAAACTATACCAGAATCACCTGAATTACTTCGGCTACCGTAAATCACCCCCAACTATCCCTTACCACAACAAACAAAACCATATCATCTTAAAATTACAAAAAAAGGTGTACAAATCATAACAAAATATGCCAGACTCACCTAAATTACTTCGGCTATTCTAAATCATCACCAACTAACCCTTACCACAACAAACTAAATCCAATCACTTTTAAATTACAAAAAAATGCTAGTAACCATAACAAACTATGCCAAACTCACCTAAATTACTTCGGCTACCATAACTCATCACCAACTAACCCTTACCACAACAAACTAAACCCAATCACTTTTAAATTACAAAAAAATGCTACTAACCATAGCAAACTATGCCAAACTCACCTAAATTACTTCGGCTATTAAAAATCACCCCCAACTACACTTTACAGCAACAAACTAAGCCCAATCACATTAAAATTACAAAAAAATGCTAAAAATCATAACAAACTATACCAGAATCACCTAAATTACTTCGGCTACCGTAAATCACCCCCAACTATCCCTTACCACAACAAACCAAACCATATCATCTTAAAATTACAAAAAAAGGTGTACAAATCATAACAATCTATGCCAGACACACCAAACCCAATCACTTTTAAATTACAAAAAAATGCTAAAAATCATAACAATCTATACCAGAATCACCTAAATTACTTCGGCTACCGTAAATGACCCCCAACTAACCCTTACCACAACAAACCAAACCATATCATCTTAAAATTACAAAAAAAGGTGTACATATCATAACAAACTATGCCAGACTCACCAAAATTACTTCGGCAACTCTAAATCATCACCGACTAACCTTTACCACAACAAACTAAACCCAATCACTTTTAAATTACAAAAAAATGCTAGTAACCATAGCAAACTATGCCAAACTCACCTAAATTACTTCGGCTATTAAAAATCACCCCCAACTACACTTTACAGCTACAAACTAAGCCCAATCACATTTAAATTACAAAAAAATGCTAAAAATCATAACAAACTATACCAGAATCACCTAAATTACTGCGGCTACCGTAAATCACCCCCAACTATCCCTTACCACAACAAACCAAACCATATCATCTTAAAATTACAAAAAAAGGTGTACAAACTTAGCCAGACTCACCTAAATTACTTCGGCTACTTTAAATCATCACCAACTAACCCTTACCACAACAAACTAAACCCAATCACTTTTAAATTAAAAAAAATGCTAGTAACCATAGCAAACTATGCCAAACTTACCTAAATTACTTCGGCTACCATAAATCATCACCAACTAACCCTTACCACAACAAGCTAAACCAAATCACTTTTAAATTACAAAAAAATGCTACTAACCACAGCAAACTATGCCAAACTCACCTAAATTACTTCGGCTATCAAAAATCACCCCCAACTACACTTTACAGCAACAAACTAAGCCCAATCACTTTAAAATTACAAAAAAATGCTAAAAATCACAACAAACTATACCAGAATCACCTAAATTACTTCGGCTACCGTAAATCACCACCAACTATCCCTAACCACAACAAACCAAACCATATCATCTTAAAATTACAAAAAAAGGTGTACAAACTATGCCAGACTCACCTAAATTACTTCGGCTACTCTAAATCATCACCAACTAACCCTTACCACAACAAACTAAACCCAATCACTTTTAAATTACAAAAAAATGCTAGTAACCATAGCAAACTATGCCAAACTCACCTAAATTACTTCGGCTACCATAAATCATCACCAACTAACCCTTACCACAACAAACTAAACCCAATCACTTTTAAATTACAAAAAAATGCTACTAACCATAGCAAACTATGCCAAACTCACCTAAATTACTTCGGCTACCATAAATCACCCCCAACTACCCCTTACAACCCCAAAATAAGCCCAATCACTTTAAAATTACAAAAAATGTTACAAGCCATATCAAACTATGCCAAACTCATCTAAATTACTTCGGCTTCCATAAATCGCCCCCAACTACCCCTTACCACCCCAAAATAGGCTCAATCACTTTAAAATTACAAAAAAATCTACAAACCGTAGCAAACTATGCCAAACTCCCCTAAATTACTTCGGCTACCATAAATCACCCCGAACTACCCCTTACCACCCCAATATAAGCCCAATCACTTTAAAATTACAAAAAATGCTACAAACCATAGCAAACTATTCCAAAGTCACCTAAATTACTTCGGCTATCATAAATCATCCCCAACTACCCCTTACCACCCCAAAATAAGCCCAACACTTTAAAATTACAAAAAATGATACAAACCATAGCAAACTATGCCAAACTCACCCAAATTACTTCGGCTACCATAAATCACCCCCAACTACCCCTTACCCCCCAAAATAAGCCCAATCACTTTAAAATTACAAAAAATGCTACAAACCATAGCAAACTATTCCAAAGTAACCTAAATTACTTCGGCTATCATAAAACATCCCCAACTACCCCTTACCACCCCAAACTCAGCCCAATCACTTTAAAATTACAAAAAATGTTACAAGCAATATCAAACTATGCCAAACTCATCTAAATTACTTCGGCTACCATAAATCACCCCCAACTACCCCTTACCACCCCAAACTAAGCCCAATCACTTTAAAATTACAAAAAATGATACAAACCATAGCAAACTATGCCAAACTCACCCAAATTACTTAGGCTACCATAAATCACCCCCAACTACCCCCTACCACCCCAAAATAAGCCCAATCACTTTAAAATTACAAAAAATTCTACAAACCATAGCAAACTATGCCAAACTCCCATAAATTACTTCGGCTATCATAAATCACCCCCAACTACCCCTTACAACCCCAAAATAAGACCAATCACTTTAAAATTACAAAAAATGCTACAAACCATAGCAAACTGTGCCAAACTCACTTAAATTACTTCGGCTACCATAAATCACCCCCAACTACCCCTTACCACCCCAAAATAGGCTCAATCACTTTAAAATTACAAAAAAAATCTACAAACCGTAGCAAACTATGCCAAACTCCCCTAAATTACTTCGGCTACCATAAATCACCCTGAACTACCCCTTACCACCCCAATATAAGCCCAATCACTTTAAAATTACAAAAAATGCTACAAACCATAGCAAACTATTCCAAAGTCACCTAAATTACTTCGGCTATCATAAATCATCCCCAATTACCCCTTACCACCCCAAAATAAGCCCAATCACTTTAAAATTACAAAAAATGTTACAAGCAATATCAAACTATGCCAAACTCATCTAAATTACTTCGGCTACCATAAATCACCCCAACTACCCCTTACCACCCCAAACTAAGCCCAATCACTTTAAAATTACAAAAAATGATACAAACCATAGCAAACTATGCCAAACTCACCCAAATTACTTCGGCTACCATAAATCACCCCCAACTACCCCTTACCCCCCAAAATAAGCCCAATCACTTTAAAATTACAAAAAATGCTACAAACCCTAGCAAACTATTCCAAAGTCACCTAAATTACTTCGGCTATCATAAATCATCCCCAACTACCCCTTACCACCCCAAACTAAGCACAATCACTTTAAAATTACAAAAAATGATACAAACCATAGCAAACTATGCCAAACTCACCCAAATTACTTCGGCTATCATAAATCATCCCCAACTACCCCTTACCACCCCAAACTCAGCCCAATCACTTTAAAATTACAAAAAATGTTACAAGCAATATCAAACTATGCCAAACTCATCTAAATTACTTCGACTACCATAAATCACCCCCAACTACCCCTTACCACCCCAAACTAAGCCCAATCACTTTAAAATTACAAAAAATGATACAAACCATAGCAAACTATGCCAAACTCACCCAAATTACTTCGGCTACCATAAATCACCCCCAACTACCCCCTACCACCCCAAAATAAGCCCAATCACTTTAAAATTACAAAAAATGTTACAAGCCATATCAAACTATGCCAAACTCATCTAAATTACTGCGGCTTCCATAAATCACCCCCAACTACCCCTTACCACCCCAAAATAGGCTCAATCACTTTAAAATTACAAAAAAAATCTACAAACCGTAGCAAACTATGCCAAACTCCCCTAAATTACTATGGCTACCATAAATCACCCCGAACTACCCCTTACCACCCCAATATAAGCCCAATCACTTTAAAATTACAAAAAATGCTACAAAACATAGCAAACTATTCCAAAGTCACCTAAATTACTTCGGCTATCATAAATCATCCCCAATTACCCCTTACCACCCCAAAATAAGCCCAATCACTTTAAAATTACAAAAAATGTTACAAGCAATATCAAACTATGCCAAACTCATCTAAATTACTTCGGCTACCATAAATCACCCCAACTACCCCTTACCACGCCAAACTAAGCCCAATCACTTTAAAATTACAAAAAATGATACAAACCATAGCAAACTATGCCAAACTCACCCAAATTACTTCGGCTACCATAAATCACCCCCAACTACCCCTTACCCCCCAAAATAAGCCCAATCACTTCAAAATTACAAAAAATGCTACAAACCATAGCAAACTATTCCAAAGTCACCTAAATTACTTCGGCGATCATAAATCATCCCCAACTACCCCTTACCACCCCAAACTCAGCCCAATCACTCTAAAATTACAAAAAATGTTACAAGCAATATCAAACTATGCCAAACTCATCTAAATTACTTCGGCTACCATAAATCACCCCCAACTACCCCTTACCACCCCAAACTAAGCCCAATCACTTTAAAATTACAAAAAATAATACAAACCATAGCAAACTATGCCAAACTCACCCAAATTACTTCGGCTACCATAAATCACCCCCAACTACCCCCTACCACCCCAAAATAAACCCAATTAATTTAAAATTACAGAAAATGTTACAAACCATAGCAAACTATGTCAAACTCACTTAAATTACTTCGGCTACCATAAATCACCCCCAACTACCCCTTACCACCCTAAAATAAGCCCAATCGCTTTAAAATTACAAAAAATGCTACAAACCATAGCAAACCATGTCAAACTCACCTAAATGACTTCGGCTACCATAAATCACCCCCAACTACCCCTTACCATTCCAAAATAAGCCCAATTACTTTAAAATTACAAAAATTATACGAACCATAGCAAACTATGTCAAACTCACCTAAATTACTTCGGCTACCATAAATCACCCCCAACTACCCCTTACCACCCCAAAATAAGCCCAATTACTTTAAAATTACAAAAATTATACAAGTCATAGCAAACTATGTCAAACGTACCTAAATTACTTCGGCTACCATAAATCACCCCGAACTACCCCTTACCGCCCCAAAATTAGCCTAATCACTTTAAAATTACAAAAAATGCTACAAAACATAGCAAGCTATGCCAAACTCACTTAAATTACTTCGGCTATTATAAATTAATAATAATTTTCAATCAAAATCTTCTATTTAGTTGTGTCATTTATAAATGCCTTATCGTATTAAATCAAAAAATATTAATAAATAGCTGCACATAAAATATATTGTTTCGACTAATAGACGTTATTCTGCATATTAAATATGCTGATATCTATTTTGATTCTCTTCCACCTTCCAATAAATATTTGTTCCAGTTGAGATGCAAACATAAACGTATTTCTGAATTGCAACACGCTGACGGGGCAAGCCCTACCTTTTCAACATGCGTGCATTTGTATAAACAGCTCTATGGTTTTTAACTTTAAAGAGGTATAAAGGCGGTGTAAGCGCTAGATTTTCGTAAAAATATCTGAAAAATTCGAAATTCTGCAATAGAATTACAGAACTATCTTTGTGTTCGATAGTAAATTTATACTTGGAGTGGTTTCCCTTCCAGGGAAACTTTATAAATCAACGGCAAAATAATTTAGGGCGCCTGAATGTGAAAATATCACTGTGTAATAAGTTCAGACTGACATGGAACACTTGAAATTTCGATATTTGTTTGTAATTCGTTACAGGTCCATGAAGGAATGCATGTTAATGTAAACAAGTGTT
The DNA here is from genome assembly GCA_964023215.1 of Eledona agricola. Taxonomy (NCBI): domain Eukaryota; kingdom Metazoa; phylum Arthropoda; class Insecta; order Coleoptera; family Tenebrionidae; genus Eledona; species Eledona agricola. Next base: position 1,090,114 of record CAXIEJ010000019.1, on the reverse strand, counting down.
AATTTGTAGGAGAAACCGAATAAGATTTTTAACATTCCCGTGAAAATATTTATTTACTTTAGAATGTTAATTTTTTAAATTCAGTTCTTGAAAATTATGACGGGCCTTACGAGTACACCTGTGCGAGTATTATTTGAAACTTTGGAAAACAACGACAAAATTCTTTAGGGCGCCTGGATTTGAAAATATAACTCTTTGTAATAAGTTTAGACTGACTAGAGTGAAAAGAAAGGAGTTTGCACCCAGAAACTAAATTAAATGAAACACTTGAAGTTGCAATATTTGTTTGTAATTCGTCACAAGTCCATGAAGGAATGCGTGTTATGTAAACAAATGTGAGTTTATTGGAGAGGCCGAATAAGATTTTTACATTATTGAAGCAGCTGGAGCCTGCCACGTTAAGGGCAAGGTCACAAACGTGAAAAGGCGATGCTCGATTTAGTTTGATTGAGTATCAATGCAGAAATTCGCACATACCAAGCGTTGGTTAAGCCTTTCTTATCGTTTCTTAGAATTCGAGAATTGCTGGTTCAGCGTGTGGAGCAGTACTCGATCGCGGTGTTTAATTTTAACACAACTACAATTGTGAAAATTGCTGCTCCAGCGTCGGAAACTGTTCGCAAAATCGCCAAATTCGATGAGGCGACGCATCAGTGTTCGAAGGTCTACCGCTATCAAATAAAGTATTTTAATTTAACATTTGATCCTCGCGTTAACCAAATCTGCCCCCAATCAATTTTCGAAAAATTACCAGCGTCGAACCGGACTCCACTTATATTTGTACGCTAATTTTTATTTTCAGTTAATGGTAGTGGTGTATTTGTTTTTCACCAAATTTGCCCCGGCTGAAATCCGAAATTTTCACCGTTGTATGTACCAGAGATCATTCATACCCTTAATAATTATGTGCTTATACACGTTTTACACTATTTATTTTACGTACACTGTGTTTATTATTGCTTTACATCATTTATAACTAAGATGGAGAAGTTTGAAAATCTAGCGATGTACAAATACCACACCGTATTATGAAAGGTGATGGAAATTGTCTTTTTTTATATCTATGGTATTGGTATTGATATTTTAGTACTGGAACGGAAGCTCAAGAGTGTGTTAATGTAAACAGGTGTGAGTCCGTCGGAGAGACCAAATAAGATTTTTACATCCACCATATTCCCGTCAAAATATTTATTTATTTTAGAATGTTAATTTTGCCGTTAACAAAATTTGTTCCCAATTACCATCGTCGTACCGGACGACGGTTCAGTTAATGATAATGGTGTATTTATTTTTCACCAAATCTGCCTCGGCTGAAATCCAAAATTTACAGCGTTGGACCAGACATTACTGACATTGATACGCGTTTTACACTGTTTATTTTACGTAAATACATTGTGTTCATTATTGCTTTACATCATTTATAACTAAGATGGACAAGTTTGAAAATCTAGCGATGCACAAATACCATAAAATACCACATTTTACCACATACCAAAATTTTAATACTGGAAAGGGAGCTCAAAAGGTTCGCACTTTAATTGTCCAACCAGTTAGGGCCAGGTTTTAATAATTTTTGTGCAGTTCAGAAGGAGATAAGTGTTTCTTTATTCCGAAGATAAGTCAAAATCATCTACATACTGTTCTGTTCGTGAGTTGACTGCAGCAAGAGAACTCGTTCCATTGTGTTTTCAATTTTATCATAACATGATCAGCTAATTTGTAAACTTCGATTTCCCCGAACATTATAAAAAGTTAATTTCGATTTCCTGGAATCGCTTATAGAACAACTGCCTAAAGAGTCTATTCAAAATTTTTCATCTCAGATATCGACCAAGGTATCTTCTTTGTCCAAATCATATTGAAGTACCCGGTCCTGGCAACGCAGGTTAATTTCAGCATATTTGTTTATTTTGTGATTGGAAAAGTAGAGCATTCCTGTTTAATTGTATTATAATGTCGATTAGTCAACATCACCACTTTAGTCAACACTGAGTTTATTTAATCTACGTCCGGGCAACACCGGGTACATTCAGCTAGTAAACTATACCAGAATCACCTAAATTACTTCGGCTACCGTAAATCACCCCCAACTATCCCTTACCACAACAAATCAAACCATATCATCTTAAAATTACAAAAAAAGGTGTACAAACTTAGCCAGACTCACCTAAATTACTTCGGCTACTTTAAATCATCACCAACTAACCCTTACCACAACAAACTAAACCCAATCACTTTTAAATTACAAAAAAATGCTAGTAACCATAGCAAACTATGCCAAACTCACCTAAATTACTTCGGCTACCATAAATCATCACCATCTAACCCTTACCACACCAAACTAAACCCAATCACATTTAAATTACAAAAAAATGCTAGTAACCGTAGCAAACTATGCCAAACTCACCTAAATTACTTCGGCTATCAAAAATCACCCCCAACTACACTTTTCAGCAACAAACTAAGCCCAATCACTTTAAAATTACAAAAAAATGCTAAAAATCATAACAAACTATACCAGAATCACCTAAATTACTTCACTTTTAAATTACAAAAAAATGCTAGTAACCATAGCAAACTATGCCAAACTCACCTAAATTACTTCGGCTACCATAAATCATCACCAACTAACCCTTACCACAACAAACTAAACCCAATCACTTTTAAATTACAAAAATATGCTACTAACCATAGCAAACTATGCCAAACTCACCTAAATTACTTCGGCTATCAAAAATCACCCCCAACTACACTTTACAGCAACAAACTGAGCCCAATAACATTAAAATTACAAAAAAATGCTAAGAATCTTAACAAACTATACCAGAATCACCTAAATTACTTCGGCTAACGTAAATCAACCCCAACTATCCCTTACCACAACAAACCAAACCATATCATCTTAAAATTAAAAAAAAAGGTGTACAAATCATAACAAACTATGCCAGACTCACCTAAATTACTTCGGCTACCGTAAATCACCCCCAACTATCCCTTACCACAACAAACCAAACCATATCATCTTAAAATTACAAAAAAAGGTGTACAAATCATAACAAACTATGCCAGACTCACCTAAATTACTTCGGCTATCATAAATCATCACCAACTAACCCTTACCACAACAAACTAAACCCAATCACTTTTAAATTACAAAAACATGCTACTAACCATAGCAAACTATGCCAAACTCACCTAAATTACTTCGGCTATCAAAAATCACCCCCAACTACACTTTACAGCAACAAACTAAGCCCAATCACTTTAAAATTACAAAAAAATGCTAAAAATCATAACAAACTATACCAGAATCACCTAAATTACTTCACTTTTAAATTACAAAAAAATGCTGGTAACCATAGCAAACTATGCCAAACTCACCTAAATTACTTCGGCTACCATAAATCATCACCAACTAACCCTTACCACAACAAACTAAACCCAATCACTTTTAAATTACAAAAAAATGCTACTAACCATAGCAAACTATGCCAAACTCACCTAAATTACTTCGGCTATCAAAAATCACCCCCAACTACACCGTTCAGCAACAAACTAAGCCCAATCACTTTAAAATTACAAAAAAATGCTAAAAATCTTAACAAACTATACCAGAATCACCTAAATTACTTCGGCTACCGTAAATCACCCCCAACTATCCCTTACCACACCAAACCAAACCATATCATCTTAAAATTACAAAAAAGGTGTACAAATCATAACAAACTATGCCAGACTTACTTAAATTACTTCGGCTTCTCTAAATCATCACCAACTAACCCTTACCACAACAAACTAAACCCAATCACTTTTAAATTACAAAAAAATGCTAGTAACCATAGCAAACTATGCCAAACTCACCTAAATTACTTTGGCTATCAAAAATCACCCCCAACTACACTTTACAGCAACAAACTAAGCCCAATCACTTTAAAATTACAAAAAAATGCTAAAAACCATAACAAACTATACCAGAACTAGCTGAATGTACCCGGCGTTGCCCGGACGTAGATTAAATAAACTCAGTGTTGACTAAAGTGGTGATGTTGACTAATCGACATTATAATACAATTAAACATAAATGCTCTACTTTTCCAATCACAAAATAAACAAATATGCTGAAATTAACCTGCGTTGCCAGGACCGGGTACTTCAATATGATTTGGACAAAGAGGATACCTTGGTTGATATCTGAGATGAAAAATTTTAAATAGACTCTTTAGGCAGTTGTTCTATAAGCGATTCCAAGAAATCGAAATTAACTTTATATAATTTTAGGGGAAATCGAAGTTTACAAATTAGCTGATCATGTTATGATAAAATTGAAAACACAATGGAACAATTCCTCTTGCTGCAGTCAACTCACAAACAGAACAGTATGTAGATGATTTTGACTTATCTCCGGAATAAACAAACAATTATCTCCTTCTGAACTGCACAAAAATTATTACAACCTGGCCCTAACTGGTTGGACAATTAAAGTGCGAACCTTTTGAGTTCCCTTTCTAGTATTAAAATTTTGGTATGTGGTAAAGTGTGGTATTTTATGGTATTTGTGCATCGCTAAATTTTCAAACTTGTCCATCTTAGTTATAAATTATGTAAAGTAAAAATGAACACAATGTATTTACGTAAAATAAACAGTGTAAAACGCGTATCAATGTCAGTAATGTCTGGTCCAACGCTGTAAATTTTGGATTTCAGCCGAGGCAGATTTGGTGAAAAATAAATACTGTAACAAACTCACACTTATTAGAAGTCAAGTACCAATCTTGCTAATTTTTTTATTATTCTTCTACTTAGCAACCCTAACCACAACCTACTCTAAATAATATTACTCCCCCTAGAAACGAATAAGAATTGATAACTGTTACATTCTCCCCCTCTGGATTGGCCGTGAGGGACGATCCAGGATTTTCTGTAACGTTAAGCCATCTTTTACGTAACACCTGTACGGTGTTGGTTTTCGGTTGTCTTTTTGGGACGAGAACAACCGGAGCAGCGTAGGGGCCATCACATTCTTCTATGATCCCTTTTTCTAACATTTTTCCCATTTCCTCCTTTAAGATCGCAATTTTTGTCGGAGACATTCTATAGGGTGGTTCTGCGATGTTTTCCTTGGTCGTCAGATTGATCTGATGTTCAGCGTAAGGAGTGGGGTCGGTAGATTCTTCAAAAACCGTCGAAAATGTGGTAAGTATCGCCTCTAGCTGATGTTTCTCTTCAGTTATCAGCTCAGTAGCTTCTTCTGTACGTAGCGACAAGTCCACACTACCCAAAGATACTGGTTTGGTTATTAAATCAGGGATCAATGGTAGTTTTCTGTCTGGTTCATCAACAAAATTATATTTCATATTTAGAAGGTCGATAACCATTGCGGCGTTAGTAATAAAATCAACCCCAAGTAAGGTCTTGGCATCGATGAGTTCGGGAACTGCGATGATGGTGACGGGTACAGCACGAGTCGCGATTGTGATTAGAACGTCGAATAAATGAGCATCAACACGTGACGTTTGTCCATCAGCTAATGTCATGTTCATAGTTTCCGATTTATATGGAACATCGTTGTCCATTAGATGCTCGTAGAGCTTACGGCTTGCAAGAGTACGTGCGGCAGCAGTATCGACATACGCGTGACCGGTTTTTCCATACAATGTGATGGGTACGAGAGCGCGAGACGCTGCTGGTTTGGCATCACCAAGAGTAGACATGAAAAGTTCCACAGCGGAAGAGCTAACTTTTGATGACGTTTGACGACATGTTGGACACGTGGACCGAACATAACCAGACGCTCCGCATCCGTAACACGAAATGTTAGATTTTCCTTGATTCTGGGTTGTAGTCTGCTTGGAAGTCGGAATTACATGGGTTTCACGGCGATCTGCTTGTGTTGTCTGTTGTTCTTGTCTGTTTTTCGCTTCTCTTGGCTTGGCCTCTTGCACTGTCTCTTCTTCTTGGAGATTTTCTTCGATGCGCCTGGCTTCGTCAAGGAGTTCCTTGAAGCTGAAAATTTTGTCCCTGGGAAGGTGTCGGCGTATTTGTGTTGACAACAGCCCGTACACCATGTCCAGTTGGACTATTTCCGGGAGTGTTCCTTTCGGAAGTTGCGCTAGTAAAACTCTCGCGTTGCTCACGAAAGTGTCGGTGCTTTCTGTGGCCATCTGTTCCGTGGAGAAGAGCTCGCGGTAAATGCGGTGAGGCGGTTTTCTCGGACCGAATGTGTGTCTTAGGGCCGTCAAGGCCTCATCCCAGTTTTCAACCGTGTCCTTGACTCCCTGAAACCACGTTGCTGCGTTTTCTGTCAGGACGAGTGATAGACCTTTTAAGGCGTTCGTGTCTGAGACGTCGGTGACCTCTTTGAACGTGGAGATCGCGTCAATAAAGGCGTTAACATCGCTGCCCTTTTTCCCATCGAACCTGGCGGTGCATTTTGCAAACGATCCCTGCCTGTGCGTCGGAGCTGTGACTTGCGATGGTCGCGGAAAGTCAGCGGTTTGTTGCAAAACCGTGTTCTGGACCGTTTGTAGAAATATGGCGAACTGTTCGGTCGACATGGCGATTGTCGGCGAAGGGACGTTCAAGCGATCGTCGTCGTCTTTGACGGGGTTTCTTTTGGGTGGCATCTTGGTTTGCCTTCGTTAGCGCGTTTGGAACGCGAGTGGCTGTGTTTACAGCAACAGCGGGTTGAAAACCGAGGGGTAGTCCTTGTTTCCGCTGAATGGTACGGCGTGCAAACCGGTAGAGTAGATTTCGGAGATAAACGCGTGTAACGTGCGGCGCGTCAAGTTAGAACATCGGATCGAACTACAATGATGCAGCGATGGTGGCTTGGCGGCGACGTGGAAAAATTCACGCACTTTTACTCACAATTAACTCTCTGGGTCGGTTTCGGCCGCAAGTTGGGCGCCAAATATGTAACAAACTCACACTTATTAGAAGTCAAGTACCAATCTTGCTAATTTTTTTATTATTCTTCTACTTAGCAACCCTAACCACAACCTACTCTAAATAATATTACTCCCCCTAGAAACGAATAAGAATTGATAACTGTTACAATACACTATTATCATTAACTGAACGGTCGTCCGGTACGACGAAGGTGATTGGGAACAAATTTTGTTAACGGCACAAATAACATTCTAAATAAATAAATATTTTGACGGGAATATGGTGGATGTAAAAATCTTATTCGGTCTTTCCGACGGATTCACACCTGTTTACATTAACACACACTTGTTGAACAATTAAAGTGCCAACCTATTGAGCTTCCGTTCCAGTATTAAAATATCAATACCAATACCATAGATATAAAAAAAGACAATTTCCATCACCTTTCATAATACGGTGTGGTATTTGTACATCGCTAGATTTTCAAACTTCTCTATCTTAGTTATAAATGATGTAAAGCAATAATAAACACAGTGTACGTAAAATAAATAGTGTAAAACGTGTATAAGCACATAATTATTAAGGGTATGAATGTCAGTGATCTCTGGTACATACAACGGTGAAAATTTCAGATTTCAGCCGGGGCAAATTTGGCGAAAAACAAATACACCACTACCATTAACTGAAAGTAAAAATTAGCGTACAAATATAAGTGGAATCCGGTTCGACGCTGGTAATTTTTCGAAAATTGATTGAGGGCAGATTTGGTAAACGCGAGGATCAAATGTTAAATTAAAATACTTTATTTGATAGCGGTAGACCTTCGCACACTGATGCGTCGCCTCATCGAATTTGGCGACTTTGCGAACAGTTTCCGACGCTGGAGCAGCAATTTTCACAATTGTAGTTGTGTTAAAATTAAACACCGCGATCGAGTACTGCTCCACACGCTGAACCAGCAATTCTCGAATTCTAAGAAACGATAAGAAAGGCTTATCCAACGCTTGGTATGTGCGAATTTCTGCATAGATACTCAATCAAACTAAATCGAGCATCGCCTTTTCACGTTTGTGACCTTGCCCTTGACGTGGCAGGCTCCAGCTGCTTCAATAATGTAAAAATCTTATTCGGCCTCTCCAATAAACTCACATTTGTTTACATTAACACGAATTCCCTCATGGACTTCTGACGAATTACAAACAAATATTGCAACTTCAAGTGTTCCATTTAATTTCGTTTCTGGGTGCAAGCTCCTTTCTTTTCACTCTAGTCAGTCTAAACTTATTATACAGAATTATATTTTCAAATCCAGGCGCCCTAAAGAATTTTGTCGTTGTTTTCCAAAGTTTCAAGAAAAGGAGAGTTGACATCGAAGCTAAATTACTCCAAATTATTCCCATTTAGTTCTCTGACAACGTTAAAGACAACGTTGAAATATATAGATACAAAATTTTACACCATAAAAACGAAATATTTAGGAATTATGTATAAAAAAAGTCGAAGTAATTCTTCGCTCTTGAGCTCTATTTCCGGTATTAAAAATGCAATAGGAAAGATAGTAAGAAAGACTATTTCCATCACTTTTCACGGGAATTATACATGGTGGTATTTGTTCTCCGCTTACTATTAGATTTTCAAACTGCTCCATCTTCGTTATAAATAATGCAGAACCATAATAAACGCAATGTACGTAAAATAAATAGTGTAAATCGTGTATAAGCACACAATACTTAAGCGTATGATGTCAGTGAAAATTTCGGATTTTGGCCGGAGCAGGTTTGGTGAAGAACAAATACACCACTATGATTAACTGAACGTAAAAATTAGCGTACGATAATAAGTGACGTCCGGTCCGACGCTGGAAATTTTTCGAAAATCGATTGGGAAGAATTTTGGTTAACGGCAAGAACAAATCGGGAATATCGGGAATAAAATAATTTATTTAATAGCGATAGAACTTCGAATACCGATGCGTCGCCTCGACCTTGGCGACGTTGAGTACCAGCGTTTCAGACGCTGAAGCAGCAATTTTCACAATTATATGAGGTGCACGTGCCTAGTGCGTATGTAAACAATTTGGATAACAAAAGAGATTAATTTGTATGTGCCAAATAATACTCGCACAGGCGTACTCGTATGGCCCGTCATAATTTTCACGAAATGAATTTAAAAAATTAACATTCTAAAGTAAATAAATATTTTGACAGGATTGTTAAAAATCTTATTCGGTCTCTCCAACACTTGTTTAACACAACACTTGTTTACATTAACATGCATTCCTTCATGGACCTGTGACGAATTACAAACAAATATAGAAATTTCAAGTGTTCCATGTCAGTCTGAACTTATTACACAGTGATATTTTCACATTTAGGCGCCCTAAATTATTTTGACGTTGATTTATAAAGTTGCCCTGGAAGGAGAGTAGTCAGCAGGTGCCTCGTCAGGGGTGGCAGGGTTGGCAGTGCCACTCCAAGTATAAATTTACTATCGAACATAAAGATAGTTCTGATTCAATTGCAGAATTTCGAATTTTTCAGATATTTTTACGAAACTCTAGCGCTTACACCGCCTTTATACCTCTTTAAAGTTAAAAACCATAGAGCTGTTTATACAAATGCACGCATGTTGAAAAGGTAGGGCTTGCCCCGTCAGCGTGTTGCAATTCAGAAATACGTTTATGTTTGCATCTCAACTGGAACAAATATTTATTGGAAGGTGGAAGAGAATCAAAATAGGTATCAGCATATTTAATATTCAGAATAACGACTATTAGTCGGAACAATATATTTTATGTGCAGATATTTATTAATATTTTATGATTTAATACGATAAGGCATTTATAAATAACACAACCAAATAGAAGATTTTGATTAAAAACGATTATTAATTTATGGTAGCCGAAGTAATTTAAGTGAGTTTGGCATAGCTTGCTATGTTTTGTAGCATTTTTGTAATTTTAAAGTGATTAGGCTAATTTTGGGGCGGTAAGGGGTAGTTGGCGTTGATTTATGGTAGCCGAAGTAATTCAGGTGAGTTTGAGATAGTTTGCTATGGCTTGTAGCATTTTTCGTAATTTTAAAGTGATTGGGCTAATTTTGGGGTCGTAAGGGGTAGTTGGGGGTGATTTATGATAGCCGAAGTAATTTAAGTGACTTTGGCATAGTTTGCTATGGTTTGTAGAATTTTTTGTAATTTTAAAGTGATTGGGTTTAGTTTGTGGTTGGTAAGGGGTAGTTGGGGGTGATTTATGGTAGCCGAAGTAATTTAGGTGAGTTTGGAATAGTTTGCTATGGTTTGTAGCATTTTGTGTAATTTTAAAGCGATTGGGCTTAGTTTGGGGTGGTAAGGGGTAGTTGGGGGTGATTTATGGTAGCCGAAGTAATTCAGGTGAGTTTGAGATAGTTTGCTATGGTTTGTAGCATTTTTCGTAATTTTAAAGTGATTGGGCTAATTTTGGGGTCGTAAGGGGTAGTTAGGGGTGATTTATGGTAGCCGAAGTAGTTTAAGTGACTTTGACATAGTTTGCTATGGTTTGTATAATTTTTTGTAATTTTAAAGTAATTGGGCTTATTTTGGGGTGGTAAGGGGTAGTTGGGGGTGATTTATGATAGCCGAAGTAATTTAAGTGAGTTTGGCATAGTTTGCTATGGTTTGTAGAATTTTTTGTAATTTTAAAGTGATTGGGTTTAGTTTGTGGTTGGTAAGGGGTAGTTGGGGGTGATTTATGGTAGCCAAAGTAATTTAGGTGAGTTTGGAATAGTTTGCTATGGTTTGTAGCATTTTTTATAATTTTAAAGTGATTGGGCTTATTTTGGGGTGGTAAGGGGTAGTTGGGGGTGATTTATGGTAGCCGAAGTAATTTAGGTAAGTTAGGCATAGTTTGCTATAATTTGTTGAATATTTTGTAATTTTAAAGTGATTGGGCTTATTTTGGGGTTGTAAGGGGTAGTTTGGGGTGATTTATGGTAGCCGAAGTAATTTAGGGGAGTTTGGCATAGTTTGCTACGGTTTGTAGAATTTTTTTGTAATTTTAAAATGATTGAGCCTATTTTGGGGTGGTAAGGGGTAGTTGGGGGTGATTTACGGAAGCCAAAGTAATTTAAGTGAGATTGGCATAGTTTGCTATGATTTGTTGAATATTTTGTAATTTTAAAGTGATTGGGCTTATTTTGGGGTTGTAAGGGGTAGTTCGGGGTGATTTATGGTAGCCGAAGTAATTTAGGGGAGTTTGGCATAGTTTGCTATGGTTTGTAGAATTTTTTGTAATTTTAAAGTGATTGGGCTTATTTTGGGGTAGTAAAAGGTTGTTGGGGGTGATTTATGTTAGCCGAAGTAATTTAGGTGAGTTAGGCATAGTTTGCTATGGTTTGTAGCATTTTTTATAATTTTAAAGTGATTGGGCTTATTTTGGGGTAGTAAGGGGTAGTTGGGGGTGATTTATGGTATCCGAAGTAATTCAGGTGAGTTTGAGATAGTTTGCTATGGTTTGTAGCATTTTTCGTAATTTTAAAGTGATTGGGCTAATTTTGGGGTCGCAAGGGGTAGTTGGGGGTGATTTATGGTAGCCGAAGTAATTTAGGTAAGTTATGCATAGTTTGGTATGGTTTGTAACATTTTTTGTTATTTTAAAGTGATTGGGCTTATTTTGGGGTAGTAAGGGGTAGTTGGGGGTGATTTATGGTAGCCGAAGTAATTTAGGTGAGTTAGGCATAGTTTGCTATGATTTGTTGAATATTTTGTAATTTTAAAGTGATTGGGCTTATTTTGGGGTTGTAAGGGGTAGTTCGGGGTGATTTATGGTAGCCGAAGTAATTTAGGGGAGTTTGGCATAGTTTGCTATGGTTTGTAGAATTTTTTGTAATTTTAAAGTGATTGGGCTTATTTTGGGGTAGTAAAATGTTGTTGGGGGTGATTTATGTTAGCCGAAGTAATTTAGGTGAGTTAGGCATAGTTTGCTATGGTTTGTAGCATTTTTTATAATTTTAAAGTGATTGGGCTTATTTTGGGGTAGTAAGGGGTAGTTGGGGGTGATTTATGGTATCCGAAGTAATTCAGGTGAGTTTGAGATAGTTTGCTATGGTTTGTAGCATTTTTCGTAATTTTAAAGTGATTGGGCTAATTTTGGGGTCGCAAGGGGTAGTTGGGGGTGATTTATGGTAGCCGAAGTAATTTAGGTAAGTTATGCATAGTTTGGTATGGTTTGTAACATTTTTTGTTATTTTAAAGTGATTGGGCTTATTTTGGGGTAGTTGGGAGTGATTTATGGTAGCCGAAGTAATGTAGGTGAGTTAAGCATAGTTTGCTATGGTTTGTGGTATTTTTTGTAATTTTAAAGTGATTGGGTTTATTTTGGGGTGGTAAGGGGTAGTTGGGGGTGATTTATGGTAGCCGAAGTAATTTAGGTGACATTGACATAGTTTGCTATGGTTTGTATAATTTTTTGTAATTTTAAAGTAATTGGGCTTATTTTGGGGTGGTATGGGGTAGTTGGGGGTGATTTATGATAGCCGAAGTAATTTAAGTGAGTTTGGCATAGTTTGCTATGGTTTGTAGAATTTTTTGTAATTTTAAAGTGATTGGGTTTAGTTTGTGGTTGGTAAGGGGTAGTTGGGGGTGATTTATGGTAGCCGAAGTAATGTAGGTGAGTTAGGCATAGTTTGCTATGGTTTGTGGTATTTTTTGTAATTTTAAAGTGATTGGGATGAGTAAGGGTTGGTAAGGGGTAGTTGGGGGTGATTCATGATAGCCGAAGTAATTTAGGGGAGTTTGGAATAGTTTGCTACGGTTTGTAGAATTTTTTTGTAATTTTAAAGTGATTGGGCTTATTTTGGGGTGGTAAGGGGTAGTTGGGGGTGATTTTTCGTAGACGAAATAATATGTGCGAGTTCGACATAATCTGCCATGATTTGTGTTATTTTGTTTTATTTTAAAGTGATTGGAGTTACTTGGAGTTGCTAAGGTGTGGTAAGGGTTGATTTAAAATAACGGATCTAGTTTATGTTAGTTTGGCATAGTTCGGGAATTTTTTGGGGTTGATTTGGTAAAGTTTGCAGTGGTAAGAGATATTTGAGGATGTTTAATGTTGACGGATTAAATTTGGAGTGATTTGGTAATTTTTAATTGAGTCACGGATCGACATTATAATTGAAATCAAAATTATTATTGAAATATCTGCGGCCTCGCTAGGTACGGCAAAAGTATGATCACGAAAGCAGAAACTCGACGTTGAAATTGTTTAGGTTAAATAAGTGCTTTTAATGTAAACCGGTCGCCGGTCGTCGAAGTTGTTTTGGCTAGATACGTGCTTCTAACATAAACACGGTCTCCGCGATCGGATCATTTTTTGTTTATTTTAGCCGGTTTTTATTGAATTACAAAAGAACCGGGCCGAATTTCGCAAAATCCCTTCTTAGTGTTCAGTTTCGGCACATGATACACCCGTGTCTAAAATTTCAAGTCTCCAGCCCTCACGGTTTGGGCTGTGGGTTGATTATGAATCAGTGTGTTGATGAATGAGTGAATGAGTGTGTCAGTGAGGACACTTCGCTTTATATAATAGATCACCTAAATTACTTCGGCTACCGTAAATCACCCCCAACTATCCCTTACCACAACAAACCAAACCATATCATCTTAAAATTACAAAAAAGGTGAACAAATCATAACAAACTATGCCAGACTCACCTAAATTACTTCGGCTACCATAAATCATCACCAACTAACCCTTACCACAACAAACTAAACGCAATCACTTTTAAATTACAAAAAAATGCTAGTAACCATAACAAACTATGCCAAACTCACCTAAATTATTTCGGCTACCATAAATCATCACCAACTAACCCTTACCACAACAAACTAAACCCAATCAATTTAAATTACAAAAAAATGCTACTAACCATAGCAAACTATGCCAAACTCACCTAAATTACTTCGGCTATCAAAAATCACCCCCAACTACACTTTACAGCAACAAACTAAGCCCAATCACTTTAAAATTACAAAAAAATGCTAAAAATCATAACAAACTATACCAGAATCACCTAAATTACTTCGGCTACCGTAAATCACCCCCAACTATCCCTTACCACAACAAACCAAACCATATCATCTTAAAATTAGAAAAAAAGGTGTACAAATCATAACAAACTATGCCAGACTCACCTAAATTACTTCGGCTACTCTAAATCATCACCAACTAACCCTTACCACAACAAACTAAACCCAATCACTTTTAAATTACAAAAAAATGCTAGTAACCATAGCAAACTATGCCAAACTCACCTAAATTACTTCGGCTACCATAAATCATCACCAACTAACCCTTACCACAACAAACTAAACGCAATCAATTTTAAATTACAAAAAAATGCTAGTAACCATAACAAACTATGCCAAACTCACCTAAATTACTTCGGCTACCATAAATCGTCACCAACTAACCCTTACCACAACAAACTAAACCCAATCACTTTTAAATTACAAAAAAATGCTACTAACCATAGCAAACTATGCCAAACTCACCTAAATTACTTCGGCTATCAAAAATCACCCCCAACTACACTTTACAGCAACAAACTAAGCCCAATCAATTTAAAATTACAAAAAAATGCTAAAAATCATAACAAACTGTACCAGAATCACCTAAATTACTTCGGCTACCGTAAATCATCCCCAACTATCCCTTACCACAACAAACCAAACCATATCATCTTAAAATTACAAAAAAAGGTGTACAAATCATAACAAACTATGACAGACTCACCTAAGTTACATCGGCTACTCTAAATCATCACCAACTAACCCTTACCACAACAAACTAAACCCAATCACTTTTAAATTACAAAAAAATGCTAGTAACCACAGCAAACTATGCCAAACTCACCTAAATTATTTCGGCTACCATAAATCCTCACCAACTAACCCTTACCACAACAAACTAAACCCAATCACTTTTAAATTACAAAAAAATTCTACTAACCATAGCAAACTATGCCAAACTCACCTAAATTACTTCGGCTATCAAAAATCACCCCCAACTACACTTTACAGCAACAAACTAAGCCCAATCATTTTAAAATTATAAAAAAATGCTAAAAATCATAACAAAGTATGCCAAACTCACCTAAATTACTTCGGCTACCATAAATCATCACCAACTAACCCTTATCACAACAAATTAAACCCAAGCATTTTTAAATTACAAAAAAATGCTACTAACCATAGCAAACTATGCAAACTCACCTAAATTACTTCGGTTATCAAAAATCACCCCCAACTACACTTTACAGCAACAAACTAAGCCCAATCACTTTAAAATTACAAAAAAATGGTAAAAATCATAACAAACTATACCAAAATCACCTAAATTACTTCGGCTACCGTAAATCACCCCCAACTCTCCCTTACCACAACAAACCAAACCATATCATTTTAAAATTACAAAAAAAGGTGTACAAATCATAACAAACTATGCCAGACTCACCTAAATTACTTCGGCAACTCTAAATCATCACCAACTAACCCTTACCACAACAAACTAAACCCAATCACTTTTAAATTACAAAAAAATGCTAGTAACCATAGCAAACTATGCCAAACTCACCTAAATTACTTCGGCTATCAAAAATCACCCCCAACTACACTTTACAGCAACAAACTAAGCCCAATCACTTTAAAATTACAAAAAAATGCTAAAAATCATACCAAACTATACCAGAATCACCTAAATTACTTCGGCTACCGCAAATCACCCCCAACTATCCCTTACCACAACAAACCAAACCATATCATCTTAAAATTACAAAAAAAGGTGTACAAATCATAACAAACTATGCCAGACTCAGCTAAATTACTTCGGCACCTCTAAATCATCACCAACTAACCCTTACCACAACAAACTAAACCTAATCACTTTTAAATTACAAAAAAATGCTAGTAACCATAGCAAACTATGCCAAACTCACCTAAATTACTTCGGCTACCATAAATCATCACCAACTAACCCTTACCACAACAAACTAAACCCAATCACTTTTTAATTACAAAAAAATGCTACTAACCAGAGCAAACTATGCCAAACTCACCTAAATTACTTCGTCTATCAAAAATCACCCCCAACTACACTTTACAGCAACAAACTAAGCCCAATCACTTTAAAATTACAAAAAAATGCTAAAAATCATAACAAACTATACCAGAATCACCTAAATTACTTCGGCTACCGTAAATCACCCCCAACTATCCCTTACCGCAACAAACCAAACCATATCATCTTAAAATTAGAAAAAAAGGTGTACAAATCATAACAAACTATGCCAGACTCACCTAAATTACTTCGGCTACTCTAAATCATCACCAACTAACCCTTACCACAACAAACTAAACCCAATCACTTTTAATTTACAAAAAAATGCTAGTAACCACAGCAAACTATTCTAAACTCACCTAAATTACTTCGGCTACCATAAATCATCACCAACTAACCCTTACCACAACAAACTAAACCCAATCACTTTTAAATTACAAAAAAATGCTACTAACCATATCAAACTATGCCAAACTCACCTAAATTAGTTCAGCTATCAAAAATCACCCCCAAATACACTTTACAGAAACAAACTAAGCCCAATCACTTTAAAATTACAAAAAAATGCTAAAAATCATAACAAACTATACCAGAATCACGTAAATTACTTCGGCTACCGTAAATCACCCCCAACTATCCCTTACCTCAACAAACCAAACCATATCATCTTAAAATTACAAAAAAAGGTGTACAAACTATAACAAACTATGCCAGACTCACCGAAATTACTTCGGCTACTCTAAATCATCACCAACTAACCCTTACCACAACAAACTAAACCCAATCACTTTTAAATTACAAAAAAATGCTAGTAACCATAGCAAACTATGCCAAACTCACCTAAATTTCTTCGGCTACCATAAATTATCACCAACTAACTGTTACCACAACAAACTAAACACAATCACTTTTAAATTACAAAAAAATGCGACTAACCATAGCAAACAATGCCAAACTCACCTAAATTACTTCGGCTACCATAAATCATCACCAACTAACCCTTACCACAACAAACTAAACCCAATTTCTTTTAAATTAAAAAAAATGCTACTAACCATAGCAAACTATGCCAAGCTCACCTAAATTACTTCGGCTATCAAAAATCACCCCCAACTACACTTTACAGCAACAAACTAAGCCCAATCACTTTAAAATTTCAAAAAAATTCTAAAAATCATAATCTATCTATATATATAAAGCGAAGTGTCCTCACTGACACACTCATTCATCTACACACTGATTTATAATCAACCCACAGCCCAAACCATGAGGGCTGGAAACTTGAAATTTTTGACACGGGTGTATCATGTGCCGAAAGTGAACACTAAGAAGGGATTTTGCGAAATTCGGCCCGGTTCCTTTGTAATTCAATAAAAACCGGCTAAAATAAACAAAAAATGATCGGATCGCGGAGACCGTGTTTATGTTAGAAGCACGTATCTAGCCAAAACAACTTCGACGACGGGCGACCTGTTTACATTAAAAGCACTTATTTAACCTAAACAATTTCAACGTCGAGTTTCTGCTTTTGTGATCAAATTTTTACCGTACCTAGCGAGGCCGCGGATATTTTTATTATAATCTTGATTTCAATTATAATGTCGATCCGTGACTCAATTAAAAATTACAAAACCACTGCAAATTTAATCCGTCTACATTAAACATCCTCAAATATCTCTTACAATTGCAAACTTTACCAAATCAACCCCAAAAAATTCCCGAACTACGCCAAACTGACAGCCGTTATCTTAAATCAGCCCTTACCACCCTTTAGCAACCCCAAGTAACTCCAATCACTTTAAAATAAAACAAAATGACACAAATCATAGCAAACTATGCCTAACTCACCTAAATTACTTCGGCTACCATAAATCACCCCCAACTACCCCTTACCACCCCAAAATAAGCCCAATCACTTTAAAATTACAAAAAATGTTACAAGCAATATCAAACTATGCCAAACTCATCTAAATTACTTCGGCTACCATAAATCACCCCAACTACCCCTTACCACCCCAAACTAAGCCCAATCACTTTAAAATTACAAAAAATGATACAAACCATAGCAAACTATGCCAAACTCACCCAAATTAGTTCGGCTACCATAAATCACCCCCAACTACCCCTTACCCCCCAAAATAAGCCCAATCACTTTAAAATTACAAAAAATGCTACAAACCCTAGCAAACTATTCCAAAGTCACCTAAATTACTTCGGCTATCATAAATCATCCCCAACTACCCCTTACCACCCCAAACTCAGCCCAATCACTTTAAAATTACAAAAAATGTTACAAGCAATATCAAACTATGCCAAACTCATCTAAATTACTTCGGCTACCATAAATCACCCCCAACTACCCCTTACCACCCTAAACTAAGCCCAATCACTTTAAAATTACAAAAAATGATACAAACCATAGCAAACTATGCCAAACTCACCCAAATTACTTCGGCTACCATAAATCACCCCCAACTACCCCTTACCCCCCAAAATAAGCCCAATCACTTTAAAATTACAAAAAATGCTACAAACCATAGCAAACTATTCCAAAGTCACCTAAATTACTTCGGCTATCATAAATCATCCCCAACTACCCCTTACCACCCCAAACTCAGCCCAATCACTTTAAAATTACAAAAAATGTTACAAGCAATATCAAACTATGCCAAACTCATCTAAATTACTTCGGCTACCATAAATCACCCCCAACTACCCCTTACCACCCCAAACTAAGCCCAATCACTTTAAAATTACAAAAAATGATACAAACCATAGCAAACTATGCCAAACTCACCCAAATTACTTCGGCTACCATAAATCACCCCCAACTACCCCCTACCACCCCAAAATAAGCCCAATCACTTTAAAATTACAAAAAATTCTACAAACCATAGCAAACTATGCCAAACTCCCATAAATTACTTCGGCTACCATAAATCACCCCCAACTACCCCTTACAACCCCAAAATAAGACCAATCACTTTAAAATTACAAAAAATGCTACAAACCATAGCAAACGGTGCCAAACTCACTTAAATTACTTCGGCTACCATAAATCACCCCCAACTACCCCTTACCAACCACAAACTAAACCCAATCATTTTAAAATTACAAAAAATGCTGCAAACCATAGCAAACTATGCCAAACTCACTTAAATTACTTCGGCTATCATAAATCACCCCCAACTCCCCTTACCACCTTAAAATAAGCCCAATTACTTTAAAATTACAAAAAATTATACAAACCATAGCAAATTATGTCAAACTCACCTAAATTACTTCGGCTACCATAAATCACCCCCAACTACCCCTTACGACCCCAAAATTAGCCCAATCACTTTAAAATTACAAAAAATGCTACAAACCATAACAAACTATTCCAAAGTCACCTAAATTACTTCGGCTTTCATAAATCATCCCCAACTACCCCTTACCACCCCAAAATAAGCCCAATCACTTTAAAATTACTAAATATTCTACAAACCATAGCAAACTATGCCTAACTCACCTAAATGACTTCGGCTACCATAAATCACCCCCAACTACCCCTTACCACCCCAAAATAAGCCCAATTACTTTAAAATTACAAAAAATTATACAAACCATAGCAAATTATGTCAAACTCACCTAAATTACTTCGGCTACCATAAATCACCCCCAACTACCCCTTACGACCCCAAAATTAGCCCAATCACTTTAAAATTACAAAAAATGCTACAAACCATAACAAACTATTTCAAAGTCACCTAAACTACTTCGGCTTTCATAAATCATCCCCAACTACCCCTTACCACCCCAAAATAAACCCAATCATTTTAAAATTACTAAATATTCTACAAACCATAGCAAACTATGCCTAACTCACCTAAATGACTTCGGCTACCATAAATCACCCCCAACTACCCCTTACCACCCCAAAATAAGCCCAATTACTTTAAAATTACAAAAATTATACAAACCATAGCAAACTATGTCAAACTCACCTAAATTACTTCGGCTACCATAAATCACCCCCAACTACCCCTTACCACCCCAAAATAAGCCCAATTACTTTAAAATTACAAAAATTATACAAGCCATAGCAAACTATGTCAAACTTACCTAAATTACTTCGGCTACCATAAATCACCCCCAACTACCCCTTACCGCCCCAAAATTAGCCTAATCACTTTAAAATTACAAAAAATGCTACAAAACATAGCAAGCTATGCCAAACTCACTTAAATTACTTCGGCTACCATAAATTAATAATAATTTTCAATCAAAATCTTCTATTTAGTTGTGTCATTTATAAATGCCTTATCGTATTAAATCATAAAACATTAATAAATATCTGCACATAAAATATATTGTTTCGACTAATAGACGTTATTCTGCATATTAAATATGCTGATATCTATTTTGATTCTCTTCCACCTTCCAATAAATATTTGTTCCAGTTGAGATGCAAACATAAACGTATTTCTGAATTGTAACACGCTGACGGGGCAAGCCCTACCTTTTCAACATGCGTGCATTTGTATAAACAGCTCTATGGTTTTTATTTTTAAAGAGGTATAAAGGCGGTGTGTTCGGTACCAGTTCGCCGGTACCGAATTGTCTGCTTCCTGTCTTAGTTTATGGTAGCTTAGAAATGAGAAAATGTTAAATTAGTATATTAGTTTTTGTCAGGATTTATGTTTCTTTGTGTGCGGCCGAGACAGACTTCCTGTCCGTCCAATTTGATGGTGCCGACAATGGCAACGGTTGTTTCACCCCGGGGCTGGGTTTTTCCAAATGGGTGGTGAAAGTTCACCCCCAGCCGTTGTCGGATGACCAGTTTTGGACGGATGGGGGTTGTCTTTATAAGCCTTGACATGGCCAATTTTCTGAGAGTTCAATGATAGTAAGTGCAGAGTTTGTTTGAGTTTGAGTTAAGAAGAGTTGTTGTTGAGAGTGCGATTAATTGATATTTTAAGTGTTTTTAAAATATAGTTCTTTATTTTCGTTAAACCGAGTGCTTAGTGTTATTTGTCTCCGTGTATGCTGGTACACTACCACCAGCTGGTCCTTCGAGTTAGTTTTTGATCATCGTTACAAAAAATTCAAAGAGTCCACGAGAGCCCGACCGGGACTCGACACGGTGTAAGCGCTAGATTTTCGTAAAAATATCTGAAAAATTTGAAATTCTGCAATAGAATTACAGAACTATCTTTGTGTTCGATAGTAAATTTATACTTGGAGTGGTTTCCCTTCCAGGGAAACTTTATAAATCATCGGCAAAATAATTTAGGGCGCCTGAATGTGAAAATATCACTGTGTAATAAGTTCAGACTGACATGGAACACTTGAAATTTCGATATTTGTTTGTAATTCGTCACAGGTCCATGAAGGAATGCATGTTAATGTAAACAAGTGTTAGTTTGTTGGAGAGACCGAATAAGATTTTTAACATTCCCGTGAAAATATTTATTTACTTTAGAATGTTAATTTTTTAAATTCATTTCTTGAAAATTATGACGGGCCTTACGAGTACACCTGTGCGAGTATTATTTGAAACTTTGGAAAACGACGACAAAATTCTTTAGGGCGCCTGGATTTGAAAATATAACGCTTTGTAATAAGTTTAGACTGACTAGAGTGAAAAGAAAGGAGCTTGCACCCAGAAACGAAATTAAATGGAACACTTGAAGTTGCAATATTTGTTTGTAATTCGTCACAAGTCCATGAAGGAATGCGTGTTATGTAAACAAATGTGAGTTTATTGGAGAGGCCGAATAAGATTTTTACATTATTGAAGCAGCTGGAGCCTGCCACGTCAAGGGCAAGGTCAGAAACGTGAAAAGGCGATGCTCGATTTAGTTTGATTGAGTATCTATTCAGAAATTCGCACATACCAAGCGTTGGTTAAGCCTTTCTTATCGTTTCTTAGAATTCGAGAATTGCTGGTTCAGCGTGTGGAGCAGTACTCGATCGCGGTGTTTAATTTTAACACAACTACAATTGTGAAAATTGCTGCTCCAGCGTCGGAAACTGTTCGCAAAATCGCCAAATTCGATGAGGCGACGCATCAGTGTTCGAAGGTCTACCGCTATCAAATAAAGTATTTTAATTTAACATTTGATCCTCGCGTTAACCAAATCTGCCCCCAATCAATTTTCGAAAAATTACCAGCGTCGAACCGGACTCCACTTATGTTTGTACGCTAATTTTTATTTTCAGTTAATGGTAGTGGTCTATTTGTTTTTCACCAAATTTTCCCCGGCTGAAATCCGAAATTTTCACCGTTGTATGTACAGCCATGGACAGTCAAGAATAACACCCGTGTTATGCAAATATCGACTCTATGAGAAATTGTCATTGAGTCGGTATTTGCATCACACCCGCCGGCTAAAGTGTTATTCTTGACTGTCCACGGTTGTACCAGAGATCATTCATACCCTTAATAATTATGTGCTTATACACGTTTTACACTATTTATTTTACGTATACTGTGTTTATTATTGCTTTACATCATTTATAACTAAGATGGAGAAGTTTGAAAATCTAGCGATGTACAAATACCACACCGTATTATGAAAGGTGATGGAAATTGTCTTTTTTTATATCTATGGTATTGGTATTGATATTTTAGTACTGGAACGGAAGCTCAAGAGTATGTTAATGTAAACAGGTGTGAGTCCGTCGGAGAGACCGAATAAGATTTTTACATCCACCATATTCCCGTCAAAATATTTATTTATTTTAGAATGTTAATTTTGCCGTTAACAAAATTTGTTCCCAATCACCATCGTCGTACCGGACGACCGTTCAGTTAATGATAATGGTGTATTTATTTTTCACCAAATCTGCCTCGGCTGAAATCCAAAATTTACAGCGTTGGACCAGACATTACTGACATTGATACGCGTTTTACACTGTTTATTTTACGTAAATACATTGTGTTCATTATTGCTTTACATCATTTATAACTAAGATGGACAAGTTTGAAAATCTAGCGATGCCCAAATACCATAAAATACCACATTTTACCATATACCAAAATTTTAATACTGGAAAGGGAGCTCAAAAGGTTCGCACTTTAATTGTCCAACCAGTTAGGGCCAGGTTTTAATAATTTTTGTGCAGTTCAGAAGGAGACAAGTGTTTGTTTATTCCGGAGATAAGTCAAAATCATCTACATACTGTTCTGTTTGTGAGTTGACTGCAGCAAGAGGAATCGTTCCATTGTGTTTTCAATTTTATCATAACATGATCAGCTAATTTGTAAACTTCGATTTCTCCGAAAATTATATAAAGTTAATTTCGATTTCCTGGAATCGCTTATAGAACAATTGCCTAAAGAGTCTATTCAAAATTTTTCATCTCAGATATCAACCAAGGTATCCTCTTTGTCCAAATCATATTGAAGTACCCGGTCCTGGCAACGCAGGTTAATTTCAGCATATTTGTTTATTTTGTGATTGGAAAAGTAGAGCATTCCTGTTTAATTGTATTATAATGTCGATTAGTCAACATCACCACTTTAGTCAACACTGAGTTTATTTAATCTACGTCCGGGCAACGCCGGGTGCATTCAGCTAGTATATATATAAAGCGAAGTGTCCTCACTGACACACTCATTCATTCACTCATTCATCTACACACTGATTCATAATCAACCCACAGCCCAAACCGTGGGGGCTGGAGACTTGAAATTTTAGACACGGGTGTATCATGTGCCGAAACTGAACACTAAGAAGGGATTTTGCGAAATTCGGCCCGGTTCCTTTGCAATTCAATAAAAACCGGCTAAAATAAACAAAAAATGATCGGATCGCGGAGACCGTGTTTATGTTAGAAGCACGTATCTAGCCAAAACAACTTCGACGACGGGCGACCGGTTTACATTAAAAGCACTTATTTAACCTAAACAATTTCAACGTCGAGTTTCTGCTTTCGTGATCATACTTTTGCCGTACCTAGCGAGGCCGCAGACATTTCAATTGTAATTTTGATTTCAATTATAATGTCGATCCGTGACTCAATTAAAAATTACAAAACCACTCCAAATTTAATCCGTCAACATTAAACATCCTCAAATATCTCTTACCACTGCAAACTTTACCAAATCAACCCCAAAAAATTCCCGAACTATGCCAAACTGACATAAACTAGATCCGTTATTTTAAATCATCCCTTACCACCCCTTAGCAACCCCAAGTAACTCCAATCACTTTAAAATAAAACAAAATGACACAAATCATGGCAGATTATGTCCAACTCACACATATTATTTCGTCTACCAAAAATCACCCCCAACTACCCCTTACCACCCCAAAATAAGCCCAATCAATTTAAAATTACAAAAAACGTTACAAACCTTACCAAACTATGCCAAACTCACTTAAATTACTTCGGCTATCATAAATCACCCCCAACTACCCCTTACCACCCCTAACTCATCCCAATCACTTTAAAATTACAAAAAATGCCACAAACCATAGCAAACTATGCCTAACTCACCTAAATTACTTCGGCTAACATAAATCACCCCCAACTACCCCTTACTACCCCAAAATAAGCCCAATCACTTTAAAATTATAAAAAATGCTACAAACCATAGCAAACTATGCCTAACTCACCTAAATTACTTCGGCTAACATAAATCACCCCCAACAACCCCTTACTACCCCAAAATAAGCCCAATCACTTTAAAATTACAAAAAATGCTACAAACCATAGCAAACTATGCCTAACTCACCTAAATTACTTCGGCTAACATAAATCACCCCCAACTACCCCTTACAATACCAAAATAAGCCCAATCACTTTAAAATTACAAAAAAATGCTACAAACCATAGCAAACTATGCCTAACTTGCCTAATTTCCTTCGGCTACCATAAATCACCCCCAACTACCCCTTACAACCCCAAAATAAGCCCAATCACTTTAAAATTACAAAAAATGCTACAAACCATAGCAAACTATGCCGAACCCACTTAAATTACTGCGGCTACCATAAATCACCCCCAACTACCCCTTACCAACCACAAACTAAACCTAATCACTTTAAAATTACAAAAAATGCTACAAACCATAGCAAACTATGCCAAACTCACTTAAATTACTTCGGCTATCATAAATCACCCCCAACTACCCCTTACCACCCCAAACTCAGCCCAATCACTTTAAATTTACAAAAAATGTTACAAGCCATATCAAACTATGCCAAATTCATCTAAATTACTTTGGCTTCCATAAATCACCCCCAACTACCCCTTACCACCCCAAAATAGGCTCAATCACTTTAAAATTACAAAAAAATTCTACAAACCGTAGCAAACTATGCCAAACTCCCCTCAATTACTTTGGCTACCATAAATCACCCCGAACTACCCCTTACAACCCCAAAATAAACCCAATCATTTTAAAATTACAAAATATTCAACAAATCATAGCAAACTATGCCTAACTCACCTAAATTACTTCGGCTACCATAAATCACCCCCAACTACCCCTTACCACCCCAAAATAAGCCCAATCACTTTAAAATTACAAAAAATGCTACAAACCATAGCAAACTATGCCTAACTTACCTAATTTCCTTCGGCTACCATAAATCACCCCCAACTACCCCTTACCACCCCAAAATAAGCCCAAACACTTTAAAATTACAAAAAATGCTACAAACCATAGCAAACTATGCCGAACCCACTTAAATTACTTCGGCTACCATAAATCACCCCCAACTACCCCTTACCAACCACAAACTAAACCCAATCACTTTAAAATTACAAAAAATGCTACAAACCATAGCAAACTATGCCAAACTCACTTAAATTACTTCGGCTATCATAAATCACCCCCAACTACCCCTTACCACCCCAAACTCAGCCCAATCACTTTAAAATTACAAAAAATGTTACAAGCCATATCAAACTATGCCAAACTCATCTAAATTACTTTGGCTTCCATAAATCACCCCCAACTACCCCTTATCACCCCAAAATAGGCTCAATCACTTTAAAATTACAAAAAAATTCTACAAACCGTAGCAAACTATGTCAAACTCACCTGAATTACTTCGGCTATCATAAATCACCCCCAACTACCCCTTACCAACCACAAACTAAACCCAATCACTTTAAAATTACAAAAAATGCTACAAACCATAGCAAACTATGCCTAACTCACCTAAATTACTTCGGCTACCATAAATCACCCCCAAATACCATTTACCACCCCCAAAATAGACCCAATCACTTTAAAATTACAAAAAATGCTACAAACCATAGCAAACTATGCCTAACTCACCTAAATTACTTCGGCTACCATAAATCACCCCCAACTACCCCTTACCACCCCAAAATAAGCCCAATCACTTTAAAATTACGAAAAATGCTACAAGCCATAGCAAACTATCTCAAACTCACCTGAATTACTTCGGCTACCATAAATCACCCCCAACTACCCCTTACCACCCAAACTAAGCCCAATCACTTTAAAATTACAAAAAATGCTACAAACCATAGCAAACTATTCCAAACTCACCTAAATTACTTCGGCTACCATAAATCACCCCCAACTACCCCTTACCGCCCCAAAATTAGCCTAATCACTTTAAAATTACAAAAATGCTACAAAACATAGCAAGCTATGCCAAACTCACTTAAATTACTTCGGCTACCATAAATTAATAATCGTTTTCAATCAAAATCTTCTATTTGGTTGTGTTATTTATAAATGCCTTATCGTATTAAATCATAAAATATTAATAAATATCTGCACATAAAATATATTGTTCCGACTAATAGTCGTTATTCTGAATATTAAATAGGCTGATACCTATTTCGATTCTCTTCCACCTTCCAATAAATATTTGTTCCAGTTGAGATGCAAACATAAACGTATTTCTGAATTGCAACACGCTGACGGGGCAAGCCCTACCTTTTCAACATGCGTGCATTTGTATAAACAGCTCTATGGTTTTTAACTTTAAAGAGGTATAAAGGCGGTGTAAGCGCTAGAGTTTCGTAAAAATATCTGAAAAATTCGAAATTCTGCAATTGAATCAGAACTATCTTTGTGTTCGATAGTAAATTTATACTTGGAGTGGCACTGCCAACCCTGCCACCCCTGACGAGGCACCTGCTGACTACTCTCCTTCCAGGGAAACTTTATAAATCAACGTCAAAATAATTTAGGGCGTCTGAATGTGAAAATATCACTGTGTAATAAGTTCAGACTGACATGGAACACTTGAAATTTCGATATTTGTTTGTAATTCGTCACAGGTCCATGAAGGAATGCATGTTAATGTAAACAAGTGTTAGTTTGTCGGAGAGACCGAATAAGATTTTTAACATTCCTGTCAAAATATTTATTTACTTTAGAATGTTAATTTCTTAAATTGATTTTGTGAAAATTATGACGGGCCATACGAGTACACCTGTGCGAGTATTATTTGGTACATACAAATTAATCTCTTTTGTTATCCAAATTGTTTTTATACGCACTAGGCACGTGCACCTCATATAATTGTGAAAATTGCTGCTTCAGCGTCTGGAACGCTGGTACTCAACGTCGCCAAGGTCGAGGCGACGCATCGGTATTCAAAGTTCTATCGCTATTAAATAAATTATTTTAATATAATATTCCCGATTTGTTCTTGCCGTTAACCAAAACTCTCCCAATCGATTTTCGAAAAATTTCCAGCGTCGGACCGGACTTCACTTATTTTCGTACGCTAATTTTTACAGTTAATGATAGTGGTGTATTTGTTCTTCACCAAACCTGCTCCGGCCGAAATCCTAAATTTTCACTGACATCATACGCTTAAGTATTGTATGCTTAGACACGATTTATTTACACTATTTATTTTACGTACATTGCGTTCATTATTGTTCTGCATTATTTATAAGATGGAGCAGTTTGAAAATCTAATAGTAAGCGGAGAACAAATACCACCACGTATAATTCCCGTGCAAAGTGATGGAAATAGTCTTTCTTACTATCTTTCCTATTGCATTTTTAATACCGGAAATAGAGCTCAAGAGCGAAGAATAACTTCGAATTTTTTTATACATAATTCCTAAATACTTCGTTTTTATGGTGTAAAATTTTGTATTTATATATTTCAACATTGTCTTTAACGTTGTCAGAGAACTAAATGGGAATAATTTGGAATAATTTAGCTTCTATGTCAACTCTCCTTCTCTTGGAACTTTTGAAAACAACGACAAAATTCTTTAGGGCGCCTGGATTTGAAAATATAACGCTGTGTAATAAGTTTAGACTGACTAGAGTGAAAATAAAGGAGCTTGCACCCAGAAACGAAATTAGATGGAACACTTGAAGTTGAAATATTTGTTTGTAATTCGTCACAAGTCCATGAGGGAATGCGTGTTAATGTAAACAAATGTGAGTTTATTGGAAAGGCCGAATAAGATTTTTACATTATTGAAGCAGCTGGAGTATGCCACGTCAAGGGCAAGGTCAGAAACGTGAAAAGGCGATGCTCGATTTAGTTTGATTGAGTGTCTATGCAGAAATTCGCACATACCAAGCGTTGGAAAAGCCTTTCTTATCGTTTCTTAGAATTCGATAATTGCTGGTTCAGCGTGTGGAGCAGTACTCGATCGCGGTGTTTAATTTTAACACAACTACAATTGTGAAAATTGCTGCTCCAGCGTCGGAAACTGTTCGCAAAGTCGCCAAATTCGCTGAGGCGACGCAACAGTGTTCAAAGGGGTACCGCTATCAAATATAGTATTTTAATTTAACATTTGATCCTCGCGTTAACCAAATCTGCCCCCAATCAATTTTCGAAAAATTATCAGCATTGGACCGGACTCCACTTATATTTGTACGCTAATTTTTACGTTTAGTTAATGATAGTGGTGTATTTGTTTTTCACCAAATTTGCCCCGAAATTTTCACCGTTGTATGTACCAGATATCACTGACATTCATACCAGTGGCGGTGTAAGCGCTAAATTTTCGTGAAAATATCTGAAAAATGCATAATTCTGCAACTGAATTACAGAACTAATTTTGTGTTCGATAGTAAATTTATACTTGGAGTGGCACTGCCAACCCTGCCACCCCTGACGAGCCCCACTGCTGACTACTTTCCTTCCAGAAAAATTTTTGAAATCAGCGGCAAAATAAATTTAGGGCACCTGGATGTGAAAATATCACTATGTAATAAGTTCAGACTGACAAGAGTGAAAAAAACCGCTTGCATCCAGAAACGAAATCAAATGGAACACTTGAAATTTAGATATTTGTTTGTAATTCGTCACAGGTCCATGAAGGCATGCATGTTAATGTAAACAAGTGTTAGTTTGTCGGAGAGGCCGAATAAGATTTTTACACCCACCACATTCCCGTCAAAATATTTATATACTTTAGTATGTTAATTCATTTTGTGCAAATTATGACGGGCCAGTCGAGTACACCTGCGCGAGTATTATTTGGTAATCCAAATTTTTTTAATACGCACTAGGCACGTGCACCTAATATAATTGTTAAAATTGCTGCTTCAGCGTCTGGAACGCTGGTACTCAACGTCGCCAAGGTCGAGGCGACGCATCAGTATTCGAAGTTCTATTGCTATTAAATAAATTTTTTTAATATAATATTCCCGATTTGTTCTTGACGTTAAGTAAATATCTCCCCAATCGATTTTCGAAAAATTACCATCGTCGTACCGGACTCCACTTATATACAGTACGCTAATTTTTACGTTCATTTAATGATATTGGTGTATTTGATCTTCACCAAACCTGCTCCGGCCAAAATCCGAAATTTGCAGTTTTACCGGATTTCACTGACATCATAAGTAATGTGTGCTTATACGCGATTTACACTATTTATTTTATGTACATTGTGTTCATTATTGTTCTGCATTATTTATAACTAAGATGGAGGAATAGTAAGCGGGGTACAAATACCACCACGTATAATTCCTCTGAAAAGTGATGGAAATAGTCTTTTTTACTACCTTTCCTATTGCATTTTATTACCGAAAATAGAGCTCAAGAGGTTCGCACTATAATTGTTCATTTTAAAATTACCAAATTTTCTGTATATTTAACCTGAATACGTTAAAAACCCCTAAACATATCTTATCATCCGAAACTACACCAAATACATCGTTTTTATGGTGTGAAATTATTTATTTATATATTTCAACATTCTTCGACGACATTCTTTAACGTTGTTAGAGAACTAAATGGGAATAATTTGGAATAGTTCAGCTTCTCTGTCAACTCTCCTTCCCTTGAAGAGTGAAAAAGAGTGAAAAAAAAGGAGCTTGCACCCAGAAACGAAATTATCGTCATTTTCCAAATCATATTGAAGTACCCGGTCCTGGCAATGCAGGTTAATTTCAGCAAATTTGATTATTTTGTGATTGGAAAAGTAGAGCATTCCTGTTTAATTGTATTATAATGTCGATTAGTCTACATCACCAACACACCACTTTCAGCAACACTGCGTTTATTTAATCTACGTCCGGGCAACGCCGGGTACATTCAGCTAGTAAACTATACCAGAATCACCTAAATTACTTCGGCTACCGTAAATCACCCCCAACTATCCCTTACCACAACAAACCAAACCATATCATCTTAAAATTACAAAAAAAGGTGTACAAATCATAACAAACTATGCCAGACTCACCTAAATTACTTCGGCTACTCTAAATCATCACCAACTAACCCCTACCACAACAAACTAAACCCAATCACTTTTAAATTACAAAAAAATGTTAGTAACCATAGCAAACTATGCCAAACTCACCTAAATTACTTCGGCTACCATAAATCATCACCAACTAACCCTTACCACAACAAACTAAACCCAATCACTCTTAAATTACAAAAAAATGCTAGTAACCATAGCAAACTATGCCAAACTCACCTAAATTACTTCGGCTACCATAAATCATCACCAACTAACCCTTACCACAACAAACTAAACCCAATCACTTTTAAATTACAAAAAAATGCTACTAACCATTGCAAACTATGCCAAACTCACCTAAATTACTTCGGCTATCAAAAATCACCCCCAACTACACTTTACAGCAACAAACTAAGCCCAATCACTTTAAAATTACAAAAAAATGCTAAAAATCATAACACACTATACCAGACTCACCTAAATTACTTCGGCTACTCTAAATCATTACCAACTAACCCTTACCACAACAAACTAAACCCAATCATTTTTAAATTACAAAAAAATGCTAGTAACCATAGCAAACTATGCCAAACTCACCTAAATTACTTCGGCTACCATAAATCATTACCAACTAACCCTTACCACAACAAACTAAACCCAATCATTTTTAAATTACAAAAAAATGCTAGTAACCATAGCAAACTATGCCAAACTCACCTAAATTACTTCGGCTATCAAAAATCACCCCCAACTACACTTTACAGCAACAAACTAAGCCCAATCACTTTAAAATTACAAAAAAATGCTAAAAATCATAACACACTATACCAGACTCACCTAAATTACTTCGGCTACTCTAAATCATTACCAACTAACCCTTACCACAACAAACTAAACCCAATCATTTTTAAATTACAAAAAAATGCTAGTAACCATAGCAAACTATGCCAAACTCACCTAAATTACTTCGGCTACCATAAATCATCACCAACTAACCCTTATCACAACAAACTAAGCCCAATCACTTTAAAATTACAAAAAAATGCTAAAAATCATACCAAACTATACCAGAATCACCTAAATTACTTCGGCTACCGTAAATCACCCCCAACTATCCCTTACCACAACAAACTAAACCATATCATCTTAAAATTACAAAAAAAGGTGTACAAATCATAACAAACTATGCCAAACTCACCTAAATTACTTCGGCTACCATAAATCATCACCAACTAACCCTTACCACAACAAACTAAACCCAATCACTTTTAAATTACAAAAAAATGCTACTAACCATAGCAAACTATGCCAAACTCACCTAAATTACTTCGGCTATCAAAAATCACCCCCAACTACACTTTACAGCAACAAACTAAGCCCAATCACTTTAAAATTACAAAAAAATGCTAAAAATCATAACAAACTATACCAGAATCACCTAAATTACTTTGGATACCATAAATCACCTCCAACTATCCCTTACCACAACAAACCAAACCATATCATCTTAAAATTACTAAAAAAGGTGTACAAATCATATCAAACTATGCCAGACTCACCGAAATTACTTCGGCTACTCTAAATCATCACCAACTAACCCTTACCATAACAAACTAAACCCAATCACTTTTAAATTACAAAAAAATGCTAGTAACCATAGCAATCTATGCCAAACTCACCTAAATTTCTTCGGCTACCATAAATCATCACCAACTAACCCTTACCACAACAAACTAAACCCAATCACTTTTAAATTACAAAAAAATGCTAGTAACCATAGCAAACAATGCCAAACTCACCTAAATTACTTCGGCTACCATAAATCATCACCAACTAACCCTTACCACAACAAACTTAACCCAATTACTTTTAAATTACAAAAAAATGCTACTAACCATAGCAAACTATGCCAAACTCACCTAAATTACTTCGGCTATCAAAAATCACCCCCAAGTACACTTTACAGCAACAAACTAAGCCCAATCACTTTAAAATTACAAAAAAATGCTAAAAATCATAACAAACTATACCAGAATCACCTAAATTACTTCGGCTACCGTAAATCACCCCCAACTACCTCTTACCACAACAAACCAAACCATATCATCTTAAAATTACAAAAAAAGATGTACAAATCATAACAAACTATGCCAGACTCACCGAAATTACTTCGGCTACTCTAAATCATCACCAACTAACCCTTACCATAACAAACTAAACCCAATCACTTTTAAATTACAAAAAAATGCTAGTAACCATAGCAAACTATGCCAAACTCACCTAAATTTCTTCGGCTACCATAAATCATCACCAACTAACCCTTGCCACAACAAACTAAACCCAATTACTTTTAAATTACAAAAAAATGCGACTAACCATAGCAAACTATGCCAAAATCACCTAAATTACTTCGGCTATCAAAAATCACCCCCAACTACACTTTACAGCAACAAACTAAGCCCAATCACTTTAAAATTACAAAAAAATGGTAAAAATCATAACAAACTATACCAGAATCACCTAAATTACTTCGGCTACCGTAAATCACCCCCAACTATCTCTTACCACAACAAACCAAACCATATCATCTTAAAATTACAAAAAAAGGTGTACAAATCATAACAAACTATGCCAGATTCACCTAAATTACTTCGGCTACTCTAAATCATCACCAACTAACCCTTACCACAACAAACTAAACCCAATCACCTTTAAATTACAAAAAAATGCTAGTAGCCATAGCAAACTATGCCAAACTCACCTAAATTACTTCGGCAATCAAAAATCACCCCCAACTACACTTTACAGCAACAAACTAAGCCCAATCACTTTAAAATTACAAAAAAATGCTAAAAATCATAACAAACTATACCAGAATCACCTAAATCACTTTAGCTACCGTAAATCACCCCCAACTATCCCTTACCACAACAAAACAAACCATATCATCTTAAAATTACAAAAAAAGGTGTACAAATCATAACAAACTATGCCAGACTCACCGAAATTACTTCGGCTACTCTAAATAATCACCAACTAACCCTTACCATAACAAACTAAACCCAATCAATTTTAAATTACAAAAAAATGCTAGTAACCATAGCAAACTATGCCAAAATTACCTAAATTACTTCGGCTACCATAAATCATCACCAACTAACCCTTACCACAACAAACTAAACCCAATCACTTTTAAATTACAAAAAAACGCTAGTAACCATAGCAAACTATGCCAAACTCACCTAAATTACTTCGGCTATCAAAAATCACCCCCAACTACACTTTACAGCAACAAACTAAGCCCAATCACTTTAAAATTACAAAAAAATGCTAAAAATCATAACAAACTATACCAGAACCACCTAAATTACTTTTGCTACCGTAAATCACCCCCAACTATCCCTTACCACAACAAACCAAACCATATCATCTTAAAATTACAAAAAAAGGTGTACAAATCATAACAAACTATGCCAGACTCACCGAAATTACTTCGGCTACTCTAACTAATCACCAACTAACCCTTACCATAACAAACTAAACCCAATCAATTTTAAATTACAAAAAAATGCTAGTAACCATAGCAAACTATGCCAAACTCACCTAAATTTTTTCGGCTACCATAAATCATCACTAACTAACCCTTACCACAACAAACTAAACCCAATCACTTTTAAATTACAAAAAAATGCGACTAACCATAGCAAACTATGCCAAAATCACCTAAATTACTTCGGCTATCAAAAATCACCCCCAACTATACTTTACAGCAACAAACTAAGCCCAATCACTTTAAAATTACAAAAAAATGCTAAAAATCATAACAAACTATACCAGAATCACCTAAATTACTTCGGCTACCGTAAATCACCCCCAACTATCCCTTACCACAACAAACCAAACCATATCATCTTAAAATTACAAAAAAAGGTGTACAAATCATAACAAACTATGCCAGACTCACCTAAATTACTTCGGCTACTCTAAATCATCACCAACTAACCCTTACCATAATAAACTAAACCCAATCACTTTTAAATTACAAAAAAATGCTAGTAACCATAGCAAACTATGCCAAAGTGACCTAAATTTTTTCGGCTACCATAAATCATCACCAACTAACCCTTGCCACAACAAACTAAACCCAATTACTTTTAAATTACAAAAAAATGCGACTAACCATAGCAAACTATGCGAAAATCACCTAAATTACTTCGGCTATCAAAAATCACCCCCAACTACACTTTACAGCAACAAACTAAACCCAATCACTTTAAAATTACAAAAAAATGGTAAAAATCATAACAAACTATACCAGAATCACCTAAATTACTTCGGCTACCGTAAATCACCCCCAACTATCCCTTACCACAACAAACCAAACCATATCATCTTAAAATTACAAAAAAAGGTGTACAAATCATAACAAACTATGCCAGACTCACCTAAATTACTTCGGCTACTCTAAATCATCACCAACTAACCCTTACCACAACAAACTAAACCCAATCACTTTTAAATTACAAAAAAATGCTAGTAACCATAGCAAACTATGCCAAACTCACCAAAATTACTTCGGCAATTAAAAATCACCCCCAACTACACTTTACAGCAACAAACTAAGCCCAATCACTTTAAAATTATAAAAAAATGTTAAAAATCATACCAAACTATACCAGAATCACCTAAGTTACTTCGGCTACCGTAAATCACCCCCAACTATCCCTTACCACAACAAACCAAACCATATCATCTTAAAATTACAAAAAAAGGTGTACAAATCATAACAAACTATGCCAGACTCACCTAAATTACTTCGGCTACTCTAAATCATCACCAACTAACCCTTACCATAATAAACTAAACCCAAT
Organism: Eledona agricola; assembly: GCA_964023215.1. Classification (NCBI taxonomy): domain Eukaryota; kingdom Metazoa; phylum Arthropoda; class Insecta; order Coleoptera; family Tenebrionidae; genus Eledona; species Eledona agricola. The sequence goes on along the minus strand of CAXIEJ010000019.1, from coordinate 1,054,612 downwards.
CACTTTTAAATTACAAAAAAATGCTAGTAACCATAGCAAACTATGCCAAAATCACCTAAATTACTTCGGCTATCAAAAATCACCCCCAACTACACTTTACAGCAACAAACTAAACCCAATCACTTTTAAATTACAAAAAAATGCTAGTAACCATAGCAAACTATGCCAAACTCACCTAAATTTCTTCGGCTACCATAAATCATCACCAACTAACCCTTACCACAACAAACTAAACCCAATTACTTTTTAATTACAAAAAAATGCGACTAACCATAGCAAACTATGCCAAAATCACCTAAATTACTTCGGCTATCAAAAATCACCCCCAACTACACTTTACAGCAACAAACTAAACCCAATCACTTTTAAATTACAAAAAAATGCTAGTAACCATAGCAAACTATGCCAATCTCACCTAAATTACTTCGGCTACCATAAATCATCACCAACTAACCCTTACCACAACAAACTAAACCCAATCACTTTCAAATTACAAAAAAATGCTACTATCCATAGCAAACTATGCCAAACTCACCTAAATTACTTCGGCTATCAAAAATCATTCCCAACTACACTTTACAGCAACAAACTCAGCCCAATCATTTTAAAATTACAAAAAAATGCTAAAAATCATAACAAACTATACCAGAATCACCTAAATTACTTTGGCTACCGTAAATCACCCCCAACTATCCCTTACCACAACAAACCTAACCATATCATCTTAAAATTACAAAAAAGGTGTACAAATCATAACAAACTATGCCAGACTCACCGAAATTACTTCGGCTACTCTAAATCATCACCAACTGACCCTTACCATAACAAACTAAACCCAATCACATTTAAATTACAAAAAAATGCTAGTAACCATAGCAAACTATGCCAAACTCACCTAAATTTCTTCGGCTACCATAAATCATCACCAACTAACCCTTACCACAACAAACTAAACCCAATCACTTTTAAATTACAAAAAAATGCGACTAACCATAGCAAACTATGTCAAACTCACCTAAATTACTTCGGCTACCATAATCATCACCAACTAACCCTTACCATAACAAACTAAACTCAATCACTTTTAAATTACCAAAAAATGCTAGTAACCATAGCAAATTATGCCAAACTCACCTAAATTTCTTCGGCTACCATAAATCATCACCAACTAACCCTTACCACAACAAACTAAACCCAATCACTTTTAAATTACAAAAAAATGCTACTAACCATAGCAAACTATGCCAAACTCACCTAAATTACTTCGGCTATCAAAAATCACCCCCAACTACACTTTACAGCAACAAACTAAGCCCAATCACTTTAAAATTACAAAAAAATGCTAAAAATCATAACAAACTATACCAGAATCACCTAAATTACTTCCGCTACCGTAAATCACCCCCAACTATCCCTTACCACAACAAACCAAACCATATCATCTTAAAATTACCAAAAAAAAGGTGTACAAATCATAACAAACTATGCCAGACTCACCTAAATAACTTCGGCAACTCTAAATCATCACCAACTAACCCTTACCACAACAAACTAAACCCAATCACTTTTAAATTACAAAAAAATGCTAGTAACCATAGCAAACTATGCCAAACTCACCTACATTACTTCGGCTACCATAAATCATCACCAACTAACCCTTACCACAACAAACTAAACCCAATCACTTTTAAATTACAAAAAAATGCTACTAACCATAGCAAACTATGCTAAACTCACCTAAATTACTTCGGCTATCAAAAATCACCCCCAACTACACTTTACAGCAACAAATTATGCCCAATCACTTGAAAATTACAAAAAAATGCTAAAAATCATTAACAAACTATACCAGAATCACCTAAATTACTTCGGCTACCGTAAATCACCGACAACTACCCCTTACCACAACAAACCAAACCATATCATCTTAAAGTTACAAAAAAAAGTGTACAAATCATAACGAACTATGCCAGACTCACCTAAATTACTTCGGCTTCTCTAAATCATCACCAACTAACCCTTACCACAACAAACTAAACCCAATCACTTTTAAATTACAGAAAAATGCTAGTAACCATAGCAAACTATGCCGAACTCACATAAATTACTTCGGCTACCATAAATCATCACCAACTAACCCTTACCACAACAAACTAAACCCAATCACTTTTATATTACAAAAAAATGCTACTAACCATAGCAAACTATGCCAAACTCACCTAAATTACTTCGGCTATCAAAAATCACCCCCAACTACACTTTACAGCAACAAACTAAGCTCAATAACTTTATAATTACAAAAAAAATGCTAAAAATCATAACAAACTATACCAGAATCACCTAAATTACTTCGGCTACCGTAAATCACCCCCAACTATCCCTTACTACAACAAACCAAACCATATCATCTTAAAATTACAAAAAAAGGTGTACAAATAATAACAAACAATGCCAGACTCACCGAAATTACTTCGGCTACTCTAAATCATCACCAACTAACCCTTACCATAACAAACTAAACTCAATCACTTTTAAATTACAAAAAAATGCTAGTAACCATAGCAAACTATGCCATACTCACCTAAATTACTTCGACTATCAAAAATAACCCCCAACTACACTTTACAGCAACAAACTAAGCCTAATCACATTAAAATTACAAAAAAATTGTAAAAATCATAACAAACTCTACCAGAATCACCTAAATTACTTCGGCTACCGTATATCACCCCCAACTATCCCTTACAACAACAAATCAAATCATATCATCTTAAAATTACAAAAAAAGTTGTACAAATCATAACAAACTATGCCAGACTCACCTAAATTACTTCGGCTTCTCTAAATCATCACCAACTAATCCTTACCACAACAAACTAAACCCAATCACTTTTAATTACAGAAAAATGCTAGTAACCATAGCAAACTATGCCGAACTCACATAAATTACTTCGGCTACCATAAATCATCACCAACTAACCCTTACCACAACAAACTAAACCCAATCACTTTTATATTACAAAAAAATGCTACTAACCATAGCAAACTATGCCAAACTCACCTAAATTACTTCGGCTATCAAAAATCACCCCCAACTACAATTTACAGCAACAAACTAAGCTCAATCACTTTATAATTACAAAAAAAATGCTAAAAATCATAACAAACTATACCAGAATCACCTAAATTACTTCGGCTACCGTAAATCACCCCCAACTATCCCTTACTACAACAAACCAAACCATATCATCTTAAAATTACAAAAAAAGGTGTACAAATAATAACAAACTATGCCAGACTCACCGAAATTACTTCGGCTACTCTAAATCATCACCAACTAACCCTTACCATAACAAACTAAACTCAATCACTTTTAAATTACCAAAAAATGCTAGTAACCATAGCAAACTATGCCAAACTCACCTAAATTACTTCGGCTCCCATAAATCATCACCAACTAACCCTTACCACTACAAACTAAACCCAATCAGTTTTAAATTACAAAAAAATGCTACTAACCATAGCAAACTATGCCATACTCACCTAAATTACTTCGACTATCAAAAATAACCCCCAACTACACTTTACAGCAACAAACTAAGCCTAATCACATTAAAATTACAAAAAAATTGTAAAAATCATAACAAACTCTACCAGAATCACCTAAATTACTTCGGCTACCGTATATCACCCCCAACTATCCCTTACAACAACAAATCAAATCATATCATCTTAAAATTACAAAAAAAGTTGTACAAATCATAACAAACTATGCCAGACTCACCTAAATTACTTCGGCTTCTCTAAATCATCACCAACTAATCCTTACCACAACAAACTAAACCCAATCACTTTTAATTACAGAAAAATGCTAGTAACCATAGCAAACTATGCCGAACTCACATAAATTACTTCGGCTACCATAAATCATCACCAACTAACCCTTACCACAACAAACTAAACCCAATCACTTTTATATTACAAAAAAATGCTACTAACCATAGCAAACTATGCCAAACTCACCTAAATTACTTCGGCTATCAAAAATCACCCCCAACTACAATTTACAGCAACAAACTAAGCTCAATCACTTTATAATTACAAAAAAAATGCTAAAAATCATAACAAACTATACCAGAATCACCTAAATTACTTCGGCTACCGTAAATCACCCCCAACTATCCCTTACTACAACAAACCAAACCATATCATCTTAAAATTACAAAAAAAGGTGTACAAATAATAACAAACTATGCCAGACTCACCGAAATTACTTCGGCTACTCTAAATCATCACCAACTAACCCTTACCATAACAAACTAAACTCAATCACTTTTAAATTACCAAAAAATGCTAGTAACCATAGCAAACTATGCCAAACTCACCTAAATTTCTTCGGCTACCATAAATCATCACCAACTAACCCTTACCACAACAAACTAAACCCAATCACTTTTAAATTACAAAAAAATGCTATTAAACATAGGAAACTATGCCAAACTCACCTAAGTTACTTCGGCAACCATAAATCATCACCAACTAATCCTGACCACAACAAACTAAACCCAATCACTTTTAAATTACAAAAAAATGCTACTAACCATAGCAAACTATGCCAAACTCACCTAAATTACTTCGGCTATCAAAAATCACCCCCAACTACACTTTACAGCAACAAACTAAGCCCAATCACTTTAAAAATACAAAAAAATGCTAAAAATCATAACAAACCATACCAGAATCACCTAAATTACTTCCGCTACCGTAAATCACCCCCAACTATCCCTTACCACAACAAACCAAACCATATCATCTTAAAATTACCAAAAAAAAGGTGTACAAATCATAACAAACTATGCCAGACTCACCTAAATAACTTCGGCAACTCTAAATCATCACCAACTAACCCTTACCACAACAAACTAAACCCAATCACTTTTAAATTACAAAAAAATGCTAGTAACCATAGCAAACTATGCCAAACTCACCTACATTACTTCGGCTACCATAAATCATCACCAACTAACCCTTACCACAACAAACGAAACCCAATCACTTTTAAATTACAAAAAAATGCTACTAACCATAGCAAACTATGCCAAACTCACCTAAATTACTTCGGCTATCAAAAATCACCCCCAACTACACTTTACAGCAACAAATTATGCCCAATCACTTGAAAATTACAAAAAAATGCTAAAAATCATTAACAAACTATACCAGAATCACCTAAATTACTTCGGCTACCGTAAATCACCGACAACTACCCCTTACCACAACAAACCAAACCATATCATCTTAAAATTACAAAAAAAGTGTACAAATCATAACAACCTATGCCAGACTCACCTAAATTACTTCGGCTTCTCTAAATCATCACCAGCTAACCCTTACCACAACAAACTAAACCCAATCACTTTAAAATTACAGAAAAATGCTAGTAACCATAGCAAACTATGCCGAACTCACATAAATTACTTCGGCTACCATAAATCATCACCAACTAACCCTTACCACCACAAACTAAACCCAATCAGTTTTAAATTACAAAAAAATGCTACTAACCATAGCAAACTATGCCATACTCACCTAAATTACTTCGACTATCAAAAATCACCCCCAACTACACTTTACAGCAACAAACTAAGCCTAATCACTTTAAAATTACAAAAAAATGGTAAAAATCATAACAAACTATACCAGAATCACCTAAATTACTTCGGCTACCGTATATCACCCCCAACTATCCCTTACAACAACAAACCAAATCATATCATCTTAAAATTACAAAAAAAGTTGTACAAATCATAACAAACTATGCCAGACTCACCTAAATTACTTCGGCTTCTCTAAATCATCACCAGCTAACCCTTACCACAACAAACTAAACCCAATCACTTTAAAATTACAGAAAAATGCTAGTAACCATAGCAAAATATGCCGAACTCACATAAATTACTTCGGCTACCATAAATCATCACCAAATAACCCTTACCACAACAAACTAAACCCAATCAATTTTAAATTTAAAAAAAATGCTACTAACCATAGCAAACTATGCCAAACTCACCTAAATTACTTCGGCTATCAAAAATCACCCCCAAATACACTTTACAACAACAAACTAAGCCCAATCACTTTAAAATTACAAAAGAATGCTAAAAATCATAACAAGCTATACCAGAATCACCTAAATTACTTCGGCTACCGTAAATCATCCCCAACTATCCCTTACCACAACAAACCAAACCATATCATCTTAAAATTACAAAAAAAGGTGTACAAATCATAACAAACTATGCCAGACTCACCTAAATTACTTCGGCTACTCTAAGTCATCACCAACTAACCCTTACCACAACAAACTAAACCCAATCAATTTTAAATTACATAAAAATGCTAGTAACCATAGCCAACTATGCCAAACTCACCTAAATTACTTCGGCTACCATAAATCATCACCAACTAACCCTTACCACAACAAACTAAACCCAATCACTTTTAAATTACAAAAAAATGCTAGTAACCATAGCAAACTATGCCAAACTCACCTAAATTACTTCGGCTACCATAAATTATCACCAACTAACCCTTAGCACAACAAACTAAACCCAATCACTTTTAAATTACAAAAAAATGCTACTAAAAATAGCAAACTATGCCAAACTCACCTAAGTTACTTCGGCTATCAAAAATCACCCCCAACTACACTTTACAGCAACAAACTAAACCCAATCATTTTAAAATTACAAAAGAATGCTAAAAATCATAACAAGCTATACCAGAATCACCTAAATTACTTCGGCTACCGTAAATCATCCCCAACTATCCCTTACCACAACAAACCAAACCATATCATCTTAAAATTACAAAAAAAAACAAAATAACAAACTATGCCAGACTCACCTAAATTACTTCGGCTACTCTAAATCATCACCAACTAACCCTTACCAAAACAAACTAAACCCAATCACTTTTAAATTACAAAAAAATGCTACTAGCCATAGCAAACTATGCTAAACTCACCTAATTTACTTCGGCTATTAAAAATCACGCCCAACTACACCTTACAGTAACAAACTAAGCCCAATCACTTCAAAATTACAAAAAAATGCTAAAAATCATAACAAACTATACCAGAATCACCTAAATTACTTCGGCTACCGTAAATCACCCCCAACTATCCCCTACTACAACAAACCAAACCATATCATTTTAAAATTACAAAAAAAGGTGTACAAATCATTACAAACTATGCCAGACTCACCTAAATTACTTCGGCTACTCTAAATCATCACCAACTAACCCTTACCACAACAAACTAAACCCAATCACTTTTAAATTACAAAAAAATGCTAGTAACCATAGCAAACTATGCCAAACTCACCTAAATTACTTCGGCTACCATAAATTATCACCAACTAACCCTTACCACAACAAACTAAACCCAATAACTTTTAAATTACAAAAAAATGCTATTAAAAATAGCAAACTATGCCAAACTCACCTAAATTACTTCGGCTATCAAAAATCACCCCCAACTACACTTTACAGCAACAAACTAAGCCCAAGCACTTTAAAATTAAAAAAAAATGCTAAAAATCATAACAAACTATACCAGAATCACCTAAATTACTTCGGCTACCGTAAATCACCCCCAACTATCCCTTACCACAACAAACCAAACCATATCATCTTAAAATTACAAAAAAAGTTGTACAAATCATAACAAACTAAGCCACACTCACCTAAATTACTTCGGCTACTCTAAATCACCCCCACTATCCCTTACCACAACAAACCAAACCATATCATCTTAAAATTACAAAAAAAGGTGTACAAATCATAACAAATTATGCCAGACTCACCTAAATTACTTCGGCTACTCTAAATCATCACCAACTAACCCATACCAAAACAAACTAAACCCAATCACTTTTAAATTACAAAAAAATGCTAGTAACCATAGCAAACTATGCCAAACTCACCTAAATTACTTCGGCTACCATAAATCATCACCAACTAACCCTTACCACAACAAACTAAACCCAATCACTTTTAAATTACTAAAAAATGCTACTAACCATAGCAAACTATGCCAAACTCACCTAAATTACTTCGGCTATCAAAAATCACCCCCAACTACACTTTACAGCAACAAACTAAGCCCAATCACTTTAAAATTACAAAAAAATGCTAAAAATCATACAACTAACCCTTACCACAACAAACTAAACCCAATCACTTTTAAATTACAAAAAAATGCTAGTAACCATAGCAAACTATGCCAAACTCACCTAAGTTACTTCGGCTACCATAAATCATCACCAACTAACCCTTACCCCAACAAACTAAACCCAATCACTTTTAAATTACAAAACAATGCTACTAACCATAGCAAACTATGCCAAACTCACCTAAATTACTTCGGCTATCAAAAATCACCCCCAACTACACTTTACAGCAACAAACTAAGCCCAATCACTTTAAAATTACAAAAAAATGCTAAAAATCATAACAAACTATACCAGAATCACCTAAATTACTTCCGCTACCGTAAATCACCCCCAACTATCCCTTACCACAACAAACCAAACTATATCATCTTAAAATTACCAAAAAAAAGGTGTACAAATCATAACAAACTATGCCAGACTCACCTAAATTACTTCGGCAACTCTAAATCATCACCAACTAACACTTACCACAACAAACTAAACCCAATCACTTTTAAATAAAATAAAATGCTAGTAACCATAGCAAACTATGCCAAACTCACCTAAATTACTTCGGCTACCATAAATCATCACCAACTAACCCTTACCACACAAACTAAACCCAATCACTTTTAAATTACAAAAAAATGCTACTAACCATAGCAAACTATGCCAAACTCACCTAAATTACTTCGGCTATCAAAAATCACCCCTAACTACACTTTACAGCAACAAACTAAGCCCAATCACTTTAAAATTACAAAAAAATGCTAAAAATCATAACAAACTATACCAGAATCACCTAAGTTACTTCGGCTACCGTAAATCACCCACAACTATCCCTTACCACAACAAACCAAACCATATCATCTTAAAATTACAAAAAAAGGTGTACAAATCATAACAAAATATGCCAGACTCACCTAAATTACTTCGGTTACTCTAAATCATCACCAACTAACCCTTACCACAACAAACTAAACCCAATCACTTTTAAATTACAAAAAAATGCTAGTAACCATAGCAAACTATGTCAAACTCACCTAAATTACTTCGGCTACCATAAATCATCACCAACTAACTCTTACCACAACAAACTAAACCCAATCACTTTTAAATTACAAAAAAAAGCTACTAACCATAGCAAACTATGCCAAACTCACCTAAATTACTTCGACTATCAAAAATTACCCCCAACTACACTTTACAGGAACAAACTAAGCCTAATCACTTTAAAATTACAAAAAAATGCTAAAAATCATAACAAACTATACCAGACTCACCTAAATTACTTCGGCTACCGTAAATCACCCCCAACTATCCCTTACCACAACAAACCAAACCATATCATCTTAAAATTACAAAAAAAATGCTGAAAATCATAACAAACTATACCAAAATCACCTAAATTACTTCGGCTACCGTAAATCACCCCCAACTATCCCTTACCACAACAAACCCAACCATATCATCTTAAAATTACAAAAAAAGGTGTACAAATCATAACAAACTATGCCAGACTCACCTAAATTACTTCGGCTACTCTAAATCATCACCAACTAACCCTTACCACAACAAAGTAAACCCAATCACTTTTAAATTACAAAAAAATGCTAGTAACCATAGCAAACTATGCCAAACTCACCTAAATTACTTCGGCTACCATAAATCATCACCAACTAACCCTTACCACAACAAACTAAACCCAATCACTTTTAAATTATTAAAAAATGCTACTAACCATAGCAAACTATGCCAAACTCACCTAAATTACTTCGGCTATCAAAAATCACCCCCAACTACACTTTACAGCAACAAACTAAGCCCAATCACTTTAAAATTACAAAAAAATGCTAAGAATCATACAACTAACCCTTACCACAACAAACTAAACCCAATCACTTTTAAATTACAAAAAAATGCTAGTAACCATAGCAAACTATGCCAAACTCACCTAAGTTACTTCGGCTACCATAAATCATCACCAACTAACTCTTACCACAACAAACTAAACCCAATCACTTTTAAATTACAAAAAAATGCTACTAACCATAGCAAACTATGCCAAACTCACCTAAATTACTTCGGCTATCAAAAATCACCCCCAACTACAATTTACAGCAACAAACTAAGCTCAATCACTTTATAATTACAAAAAAAATGCTAAAAATCATAACAAACTACACCAGAATCACCTAAATTACTTCGGCTACCGTAAATCACCCCCAACTATCCCTTACTACAACAAACCAAACCATATCATCTTAAAATTACAAAAAAAGGTGTACAAATAATAACAAACTATGCCAGACTCACCGAAATTACTTCGGCTACTCTAAATCATCACCAACTAACCCTTACCATAACAAACTAAACTCAATCACTTTTAAATTACCAAAAAATGCTAGTAACCATAGCAAACTATGCCAAACTCACCTAAATTTCTTCGGCTACCATAAATCATCACCAACTAACCCTTACCACAACAAACTAAACCCAATCACTTTTAAATTACAAAAAAATGCTATTAAACATAGGAAACTATGCCAAACTCACCTAAGTTACTTCGGCTACCATAAATCATCACCAACTAATCCTGACCACAACAAACTAAACCCAATCACTTTTAAATTACAAAAAAATGCTACTAACCATAGCAAACTATGCCAAACTCACCTAAATTACTTCGGCTATCAAAAATCACCCCCAACTACACTTTACAGCAACAAACTAAGCCCAATCACTTTAAAATTACAAAAAAATGCTAAAAATCATAACAAACCATACCAGAATCACCTAAATTACTTCCGCTACCGTAAATCACCCCCAACTATCCCTTACCACAACAAACCAAACCATATCATCTTAAAATTACCAAAAAAAAGGTGTACAAATCATAACAAACTATGCCAGACTCACCTAAATAACTTCGGCAACTCTAAATCATCACCAACTAACCCTTACCACAACAAACTAAACCCAATCACTTTTAAATTACAAAAAAATGCTAGTAACCATAGCAAACTATGCCAAACTCACCTACATTACTTCGGCTACCATAAATCATCACCAACTAACCCTTACCACAACAAACTAAACCCAATCACTTTTAAATTACAAAAAAATGCTACTAACCATAGCAAACTATGCCAAACTCACCTAAATTACTTCGGCTATCAAAAATCACCCCCAACTACACTTTACAGCAACAAATTATGCCCAATCACTTGAAAATTACAAAAAAATGCTAAAAATCATTAACAAACTATACCAGAATCACCTAAATTACTTCGGCTACCGTAAATCACCGACAACTACCCCTTACCACAACAAACCAAACCATATCATCTTAAAATTACAAAAAAAGTGTACAAATCATAACAAACTATGCCAGACTCACCTAAATTACTTCGGCTTCTCTAAATCATCACCAGCTAACCCTTACCACAACAAACTAAACCCAATCACTTTAAAATTACAGAAAAATGCTAGTAACCATAGCAAACTATGCCAAACTCACATAAATTACTTCGGCTACCATAAATCATCACCAACTAACCCTTACCACCACAAACTAAACCCAATCAGTTTTAAATTACAAAAAAATGCTACTAACCATAGCAAACTATGCCATACTCACCTAAATTACTTCGACTATCAAAAATCACCCCCAACTACACTTTACAGCAACAAACTAAGCCTAATCACTTTAAAATTACAAAAAAATGGTAAAAATCATAACAAACTATACCAGAATCACCTAAATTACTTCGGCTACCGTATATCACCCCCAACTATCCCTTACAACAACAAACCAAATCATATCATCTTAAAATTACAAAAAAAGTTGTACAAATCATAAGAAACTATGCCAGACTCACCTAAATTACTTCGGCTTCTCTAAATCATCACCAGCTAACCCTTACCACAACAAACTAAACCCAATCACATTAAAATTACAGAAAAATGCTAGTAACCATAGCAAACTATGCCGAACTCACATAAATTACTTCGGCTACCATAAATCATCACCAACTAACCCTTACCACAACAAACTAAACCCAATCAATTTTAAATTTAAAAAAAATGCTACTAACCATAGCAAACTATGCCAAACTCACCTAAATTACTTCGGCTATCAAAAATCACCCCCAAATACACTTTACAACAACAAACTAAGCCCAATCACTTTAAAATTACAAAAGAATGCTAAAAATCATAACAAGCTATACCAGAATCACCTAAATTACTTCGGCTACCGTAAATCATCCCCAACTATCCCTTACCACAACAAACCAAACCATATCATCTTAAAATTACAAAAAAAGGTGTACAAATCATAACAAACTATGCCAGACTCACCTAAATTACTTCGGCTACTCTAAGTCATCACCAACTAACCCTTACCACAACAAACTAAACCCAATCAATTTTAAATTACATAAAAATGCTAGTAACCATAGCCAACTATGCCAAACTCACCTAAATTACTTCGGCTACCATAAATCATCACCAACTAACCCTTACCACAACAAACTAAACCCAATCACTTTTAAATTACAAAAAAATGCTAGTAACCATAGCAAACTATGCCAAACTCACCTAAATTACTTCGGCTACCATAAATTATCACCAACTAACCCTTAGCACAACAAACTAAACCCAATCACTTTTAAATTACAAAAAAATGCTACTAAAAATAGCAAACTATGCCAAACTCACCTAAGTTACTTCGGCTATCAAAAATCACCCCCAACTACACTTTACAGCAACAAACTAAGCCCAATCACTTTAAAATGACAAAAAAATGCTAAAAATCATAACAAACTATACCAGAATATCCTAAATTACTTCGGCTACCGTAAATCACCCCCAACTATCCCTTACCACAACAAACCAAACCATATCATCTTAAAATTACAAAAAAAGTTGTACAAATCATAACAAACTAAGCCAGACTCACCTAAATTACTTCGGCTACTCTAAATCATCACCAACTAACCCTTACCACAACAAACCAAACCATATCATCTTAAAATTACAAAAAAAGGTGTACAAATCATAACAAATTATGCCAGACTCACCTAAATTACTTCGGCTACTCTAAATCATCACCAACTAACCCTTACCACAACAAACTAAACCCAATCACTTTTAAATTACAAAAAAATGCTAGTAACCATAGCAAACTATGCCAAACTCACATAAATTACTTCGGCTACCATAAATTATCACCAACTAACCCTTACCACAACAAACTAAACCCAATCAATTTTAAATTTAAAAAAAATGCTACTAACCATAGCAAACTATGCCAAACTCACCTAAATTACTTCGGCTATCAAAAATCTCCCCCAAATACACTTTACAGCAACAAACTAAACCCAATCATTTTAAAATTACAAAAGAATGCTAAAAATCATAACAAGCTATACCAGAATCACCTAAATTACTTCGGCTACCGTAAATCATCCCCAACTATCCCTTACCACAACAAACCAAACCATATCATCTTAAAATTACAAAAAAAAACAAAATAACAAACTATGCCAGACTCACCTAAATTACTTCGGCTACTCTAAGTCATCACCAACTAACCCTTACCACAACAAACTAAACCCAATCAATTTTAAATTACATAAAAATGCTAGTAACCATAGCCAACTATGCCAAACTCACCTAAATTACTTCGGCTACCATAAATCATCACCAACTAACCCTTACCACAACAAACTAAACCCAATCACTTTTAAATTACAAAAAAATGCTACTAGCCATAGCAAACTATGCTAAACTCACCTAATTTACTTCGGCTATTAAAAATCACGCCCAACTACACCTTACAGTAACAAACTAAGCCCAATCACTTCAAAATTACAAAAAAATGCTAAAAATCATAACAAACTATACCAGAATCACCTAAATTACTTCGGCTACCGTAAATCACCCCCAACTATCCCCTACTACAACAAACCAAACCATATCATTTTAAAATTACAAAAAAAGGTGTACAAATCATTACAAACTATGCCAGACTCACCTAAATTACTTCGGCTACTCTAAATCATCACCAACTAACCCTTACCACAACAAACTAAACCCAATCACTTTTAAATTACAAAAAAATGCTAGTAACCATAGCAAACTATGCCAAACTCACCTAAATTACTTCGGCTACCATAAATTATCACCAACTAACCCTTACCACAACAAACTAAACCCAATAACTTTTAAATTACAAAAAAATGCTATTAAAAATAGCAAACTATGCCAAACTCACCTAAATTACTTCGGCTATCAAAAATCACCCCCAACTACACTTTACAGCAACAAACTAAGCCCAAGCACTTTAAAATTAAAAAAAAATGCTAAAAATCATAACAAACTATACCAGAATCACCTAAATTACTTCGGCTACCGTAAATCACCCCCAACTATCCCTTACCACAACAAACCAAACCATATCATCTTAAAATTACAAAAAAAGTTGTACAAATCATAACAAACTAAGCCACACTCACCTAAATTACTTCGGCTACTCTAAATCACCCCCACTATCCCTTACCACAACAAACCAAACCATATCATCTTAAAATTACAAAAAAAGGTGTACAAATCATAACAAATTATGCCAGACTCACCTAAATTACTTCGGCTACTCTAAATCATCACCAACTAACCCATACCAAAACAAACTAAACCCAATCACTTTTAAATTACAAAAAAATGCTAGTAACCATAGCAAACTATGCCAAACTCACCTAAATTACTTCGGCTACCATAAATCATCACCAACTAACCCTTACCACAACAAACTAAACCCAATCACTTTTAAATTACTAAAAAATGCTACTAACCATAGCAAACTATGCCAAACTCACCTAAATTACTTCGGCTATCAAAAATCACCCCCAACTACACTTTACAGCAACAAACTAAGCCCAATCACTTTAAAATTACAAAAAAATGCTAAAAATCATACAACTAACCCTTACCACAACAAACTAAACCCAATCACTTTTAAATTACAAAAAAATGCTAGTAACCATAGCAAACTATGCCAAACTCACCTAAGTTACTTCGGCTACCATAAATCATCACCAACTAACCCTTACCCCAACAAACTAAACCCAATCACTTTTAAATTACAAAACAATGCTACTAACCATAGCAAACTATGCCAAACTCACCTAAATTACTTCGGCTATCAAAAATCACCCCCAACTACACTTTACAGCAACAAACTAAGCCCAATCACTTTAAAATTACAAAAAAATGCTAAAAATCATAACAAACTATACCAGAATCACCTAAATTACTTCCGCTACCGTAAATCACCCCCAACTATCCCTTACCACAACAAACCAAACTATATCATCTTAAAATTACCAAAAAAAAGGTGTACAAATCATAACAAACTATGCCAGACTCACCTAAATTACTTCGGCAACTCTAAATCATCACCAACTAACACTTACCACAACAAACTAAACCCAATCACTTTTAAATAAAATAAAATGCTAGTAACCATAGCAAACTATGCCAAACTCACCTAAATTACTTCGGCTACCATAAATCATCACCAACTAACCCTTACCACACAAACTAAACCCAATCACTTTTAAATTACAAAAAAATGCTACTAACCATAGCAAACTATGCCAAACTCACCTAAATTACTTCGGCTATCAAAAATCACCCCTAACTACACTTTACAGCAACAAACTAAGCCCAATCACTTTAAAATTACAAAAAAATGCTAAAAATCATAACAAACTATACCAGAATCACCTAAGTTACTTCGGCTACCGTAAATCACCCACAACTATCCCTTACCACAACAAACCAAACCATATCATCTTAAAATTACAAAAAAAGGTGTACAAATCATAACAAAATATGCCAGACTCACCTAAATTACTTCGGTTACTCTAAATCATCACCAACTAACCCTTACCACAACAAACTAAACCCAATCACTTTTAAATTACAAAAAAATGCTAGTAACCATAGCAAACTATGTCAAACTCACCTAAATTACTTCGGCTACCATAAATCATCACCAACTAACACTTACCACAACAAACTAAACCCAATCACTTTTAAATTACAAAAAAAAGCTACTAACCATAGCAAACTATGCCAAACTCACCTAAATTACTTCGACTATCAAAAATTACCCCCAACTACACTTTACAGGAACAAACTAAGCCTAATCACTTTAAAATTACAAAAAAATGCTAAAAATCATAACAAACTATACCAGACTCACCTAAATTACTTCGGCTACCGTAAATCACCCCCAACTATCCCTTACCACAACAAACCAAACCATATCATCTTAAAATTACAAAAAAAATGCTGAAAATCATAACAAACTATACCAAAATCACCTAAATTACTTCGGCTACCGTAAATCACCCCCAACTATCCCTTACCACAACAAACCCAACCATATCATCTTAAAATTACAAAAAAAGGTGTACAAATCATAACAAACTATGCCAGACTCACCTAAATTACTTCGGCTACTCTAAATCATCACCAACTAACCCTTACCACAACAAAGTAAACCCAATCACTTTTAAATTACAAAAAAATGCTAGTAACCATAGCAAACTATGCCAAACTCACCTAAATTACTTCGGCTACCATAAATCATCACCAACTAACCCTTACCACAACAAACTAAACCCAATCACTTTTAAATTATTAAAAAATGCTACTAACCATAGCAAACTATGCCAAACTCACCTAAATTACTTCGGCTATCAAAAATCACCCCCAACTACACTTTACAGCAACAAACTAAGCCCAATCACTTTAAAATTACAAAAAAATGCTAAGAATCATACAACTAACCCTTACCACAACAAACTAAACCCAATCACTTTTAAATTACAAAAAAATGCTAGTAACCATAGCAAACTATGCCAAACTCACCTAAGTTACTTCGGCTACCATAAATCATCACCAACTAACTCTTACCACAACAAACTAAACCCAATCACTTTTAAATTACAAAAAAATGCTACTAACCATAGCAAACTATGCCAAACTCACCTAAATTACTTCGGCTATCAAAAATCACCCCCAACTACACTTTACAGCAACAAACTAAGCCTAATCACTTTAAAATTACAAAAAAAATGCTAAAAATCATAAAAAACTATACCAGAATCACCTAAATTACTTCGGCTACCGTAAATCACGCCCAACTATCCCTTACAACAACAAACCAAACCATATCATCATAAAATTACAAAAAAGGTGTACAAATCATAACAAACTATGCCAGACTCACCTAAATTACTTCGGCTACTCTAAATCATCACCAACTAACCCTTACCACAACAAACTAAACCCAATCACTTTTATATTACAAAAAATTGCTAGTAACCATAGCAAACTATGCCAAACTCACCTAAATTACTTCGGCTATCAAAAATCACCCCCAACTACACTTTACAGCAACAAACTAAGCCCAATCACTTTAAAATTACAAAAAAATGCTAAAAATCATAACAAACTATACCAGAATCACCTAAATTACTTCGGCTACCGTAAATCACCCCCAACTATCCGTTACCACAACAAAGCAAACCATATCATCTTAAAATTACAAAAAAAGGTGTACAAATTATAACAAACTATGCCAGACTCACCTAAATTACTTCGGCTACTCTAAATCATCACCAACTAACCCTTACCACAACAAACTAAACCCAATCACTTTTAAATTACAAAAAAATGCTAGTAACCATAGCAAACTATGCCAAACTCTCCTAAATTACTTCGGCTACCATAAATCATCACCAGCTAACCCTTACCACAACAAACTAAACTCAATCACTTTTAAATTTCAAAAAAATGCTACTAACCATAGGAAACTATGCCAAACTCACCTAAATTACTTCGGCTATCAAAAATCACCCCCAACTACACTTTACAGCAACAAACTAAGCCCAATCACTTAAAAATTACAAAAAAATGCTAAAAATCATTAACAAACTATATTAGAATCACCTAAATTACTTCGGCTACCGTAAATCACCCACAACTATCCCTTACCACAACAAACCAAACCATATCATCTTAAAATTACAAAAAAAGGTGTCAAATCATAACGAACTATGCCAGACTCACCTAAATTACTTCGGCTACTCTAAATCATCACCAACTAACCCTTACCACAACAAACTAAACCCAATCACTTTTAAATTACAAAAAAAAGGTAGTAACCATAGAAAACTATGCCAAACTCACCTAAATTACTTCGGCTACCATAAATCATCACCAACTAACCCTTACCACAACAAACTAAACTCAATCACTTTTAAATTTCAAAAAAATGCTACTAACCATAGGAAACTATGCCAAACTCACCTAAATTACTTCGGCTATCAAAAATCACCCCCAACTACACTTTACAGCAACAAACTAAGCCCAATCACTTAAAAATTACAAAAAAATGCTAAAAATCATTAACAAACTATATTAGAATCACCTAAATTACTTCGGCTACCGTAAATCACCCACAACTATCCCTTACCACAACAAACCAAACCATATCATCTTAAAATTACAAAAAAAGGTGTCAAATCATAACGAACTATGCCATACTCACCTAAATTACTTCGACTATCAAAAATCACCCCCAACTACACTTTACAGCAACAAACTAAGCCTAATCACTTTAAAATTACAAAAAAATGGTAAAAATCATAACAAACTATACCAGAATCACCTAAATTACTTCAGATACCGTAAATCACCCCCAACTATCTCTTACAACAACAAACCAAACCATATCATCTTAAAATTACAAAAAAAGGTGTACAAATCATAACAAACTATGCCAGACTCACCTAAATTACTTCGGCTTCTCTAAATCATCACCAACTAACCCTTACCACAACAAACTAAACCCAATCACTTTTAAATTACAAAAAAACGCTAGTAACCATAGCAAACTATACCAAACTCACATAAATTACTTCGGCTACCATAAATCATCACCAACTAACCCTTACCACAACAAACTAAACCCAATCACTTTTAAATTTAAAAAAAATGCTACTAACCATAGCAAACTATGCCAAACTCACCTAAATTACTTCGGTTATCAAAAATCACCCCCAAATACACTTTACAGCAACAAACTAAGCCCAATCACTTTAAAATTACAAAAGAATGCTAAAAATCATAACAAGCTATACCAGAATCACCTAAATTACTTCGGCTACCGTAAATCACCCCCAACTATCCCTTACCACAACAAACCAAACCATATCATCTTAAAATTACAAAAAAAGGTGTACAAATCATAACAAACTATGCCAGACTCACCTAAATTACTTCGGCAACTCTAAATCATCACCATCTAACACTTACCACAACAAACTAAACCCAATCACTTTTAAATAAAAAAAATGCTAGTAACCATAGCAAACTATGCCAAACTCACCTAAATTACTTCGGCTACCATAAATCATCACCAACTAACCCTTACCACAACAAACTAAACCCAATCACTTTTAAATTACTAAAAAATGCTACTAACCATAGCAAACTATGCCAAACTTACCTAAATTACTTCGGCTATCAAAAATCACCCCAAACTACACTTTACAGCAACAAACTAAGCCCAATCACTTTAAAATTACAAAAAAATTCTAAAAATCATACAACTAACCCTTACCACAACAAACTAAACCCAATCACTTTTAAATTACAAAAAAATGCTAGTAGCCATAGCAAACTATGCCAAACTCACCTAAGTTACTTCGGCTACCATAAATCATCACCAACTAACCCTTACCACAACAAACTAGACCCAATCACTTTTAAATTACAAAAAAATGCTACTAACCATAGCAAACTATGCCAAACTCACCTAAATTACTTCGGCTATCAAAAATCACCCCCAACTACACTTTACAGCAACAAACTAAGCCCAATCACTTTAAAATTACAAAAAAATGCTAAAAATCATAACAAACTATACCAGAATCACCTAAATTACTTCCGCTACCGTAAATCACCCCCAACTATCCCTTACCATAACAAACCAAACCATATCATCTTAAAATTACCAAAAAAAAGGTGTACAAATCATAACAAACTATGCCAGACTCACCTAAATTACTTCGGCAACTCTAAATCATCACCAACTAACACTTACCACAACAAACTAAACCCAATCACTTTTAAATAAAAAAAAATGCTAGTAACCATAGCAAACTATGCCAAACTCACCTAAATTACTTCGGCTACCATAAATCATCACCAACTAACCCTTACCACAACAAACTAAACCCAATCACTTATAAATTACAAAAAAAAGCTACTAACCATAGCAAACTATGCCAAACTCACCTAAATTACTTCGACTATCAAAAATCACCCCCAACTACACTTTACAGCAACAAACTAAGCCTAATCACTTTAAAATTACAAAAAAATGTTAAAAATCATAACAAACTATACCAGACTCACCTAAATTACTTCGGCTACCGTAAATCACCCCCAACTATCCCTTACCACAACAAACCAAACCATATCATCTTAAAATTACAAAAAAAATGCTGAAAATCGTAACAAACTATACCAGAATCACCTAAATTACTTCGGCTACCGTAAATCACCCCCAACTATCCTTTACCACAACAAACCAAACTATATCATCTTAAAATTACAAAAAAAGGTGTACAAATCATAACAAACAATGCCAGACTCACCTAAATTACTTCGGTTACTCTAAATCATCACCAACTGACCCTTACCACAACAAACTAAACCCAATCACTTTTAAATTACAAAAAAATGCTAGTAACCATGGCAAACTATGCCAAACTCACCTAAATTACTTCGGCTACCATAAATCATCACCAACTAACCCTTACCACAACAAGCTAAACCCAATCAATTTTAAATTAAATAAAAATGCTAGTAACCATAGCCAACTATGCCAAACTCACCTAAATTACTTCGGCTACCATAAATCATCACCAACTAACCCTTACCACAACAAACTAAACCCAATCACTTTTAAATTACAAAAAAATGCTACTAGCCATAGCAAACTATGCCAAACTCACCTAATTTACTTCGGCAATTAAAAATCACGCCCAACTACACCTTACAGTAACAACCTAACCCCAATCACTTTAAAATTACAAAAAAATGCTAAAAATCATAACAAACTATACCAGAATCACCTAAATTACTTCGGCTACCGTAAATCACCCCCAACTATCCCCTACCACAACAAACCAAACCATATCATTTTAAAAGTACAAAAAAGGGTGTACAAATCATTACAAACTATGCCAGACTCACCTAAATTACTTCGGCTACTCTAAATCATCACCAACTAACCCTTACCACAACAAACTAAACCCAATCACTTTTAAATTACAACAAAATGTTAGTAACCATAACAAACTATGCCAAACTCACCTAAATTACTTCGGCTACCATAAATCATCACCAACTAACCCTTACCACAACAAACTAAACCCAATCACTTTTAAATTACTAAAAAATGCTACTAACCATAGCAAACTATGCCAAACTCACCTAAATTACTTCGGCTATCAAAAATCACCCCCAACTACACTTTACAGCAACAAACTAAGCCCAATCACTTTAAAATTACAAAAAAATGCTAAAAATCATAACAAACTATACCAGAATCACCTAAATTACTTCCGCTACCGTAAATCACCCCCAACTATCCCTTACCACAACAAACCAAACCATATCATCTTAAAATTACCAAAAAAAAGGTGTACAAATCATAACAAACTATGCCAGACTCACCTAAATTACTTCGGCTACTCTAAATCATCACCAACTAACCCTTACCACAACAAACTAAACCCAATCAATTTTAAATTAAATAAAAATGCTAGTAACCATAGCCAACTATGCCAAACTCACCTAAATTACTTCGGCTACCATAAATCATCACCAACTAACCCTTACCACAACAAACTAAACCCAATCACTTTTAAAATACAAAAAAATGCTACTAGCCATAGCAAAACTATGCCAAACTCACCTAATTTACTTCGGCAATTAAAAATCACGCCCAACTACACCTTACAGTAACAAACTAAGCCCAATCACTTTAAAATTACAAAAAAATGCTAAAAATCATAACAAACTATACCAGAATCACCTAAATTACTTCGGCTACCGTAAATCACCCCCAACTATCCCTTACCACAACAAACTAAACCCAATCACTTTTAAATTACTAAAAAATGCTACTAACCATAGCAAACTATGCCAAACTCACCTAAATTACTTCGGCTATCAAAAATCACCCCAAACTACACTTTACAGCAACAAACTAAGCCCAATCACTTTAAAATTACAAAAAAATTCTAAAAATCATACAACTAACCCTTACCACAACAAACTAAACCCAATCACTTTTAAATTACAAAAAAATGCTAGTAACCATAGCAAACTATGCCAAACTCACCTAAGTTACTTCGGCTACCATAAATCATCACCAACTAACCCTTACCACAACAAACTAAACCCAATCACTTTTAAATTACAAAAAAATGCTACTAACCATAGCAAACTATGCCAAACTCACCTAAATTACTTCGGCTATCAAAAATCACCCCCAACAACACTTTACAGCAACAAACTAAGCCCAATCACTTTAAAATTACAAAAAAATGCTAAAAATCATAACAAACTATACCAGAATCACCTAAATTACTTCCGCTACCGTAAATCACCCCCAACTATCCCTTACCACAACAAACCAAACCATATCATCTTAAAATTACCAAAAAAAAGGTGTACAAATCATAAAAAACTATGCCAGACTCACCTAAATTACTTCGGCAACTCTAAATCATCACCATCTAACACTTACCACAACAAACTAAACCCAATCACTTTTAAATAAAAAAAATGCTAGTAACCATAGCAAACTATGCCAAACTCACCTAAATTACTTCGGCTACCATAAATCATCACCAACTAACCCTTACCACAACAAACTAAACCCAATCACTTTTAAATTACTAAAAAATGCTACTAACCATAGCAAACTATGCCAAACTTACCTAAATTACTTCGGCTATCAAAAATCACCCCAAACTACACTTTACAGCAACAAACTAAGCCCAATCACTTTAAAATTACAAAAAAATTCTAAAAATCATACAACTAACCCTTACCACAACAAACTAAACCCAATCACTTTTAAATTACAAAAAAATGCTAGTAGCCATAGCAAACTATGCCAAACTCACCTAAGTTACTTCGGCTACCATAAATCATCACCAACTAACCCTTACCACAACAAACTAGACCCAATCACTTTTAAATTACAAAAAAATGCTACTAACCATAGCAAACTATGCCAAACTCACCTAAATTACTTCGGCTATCAAAAATCACCCCCAACTACACTTTACAGCAACAAACTAAGCCCAATCACTTTAAAATTACAAAAAAATGCTAAAAATCATAACAAACTATACCAGAATCACCTAAATTACTTCCGCTACCGTAAATCACCCCCAACTATCCCTTACCATAACAAACCAAACCATATCATCTTAAAATTACCAAAAAAAAGGTGTACAAATCATAACAAACTATGCCAGACTCACCTAAATTACTTCGGCAACTCTAAATCATCACCAACTAACACTTACCACAACAAACTAAACCCAATCACTTTTAAATAAAAAAAATGCTAGTAACCATAGCAAACTATGCCAAACTCACCTAAATTACTTCGGCTACCATAAATCATCACCAACTAACCCTTACCACAACAAACTAAACCCAATCACTTATAAATTACAAAAAAAAGCTACTAACCATAGCAAACTATGCCAAACTCACCTAAATTACTTCGACTATCAAAAATCACCCCCAACTACACTTTACAGCAACAAACTAAGCCTAATCACTTTAAAATTACAAAAAAATGTTAAAAATCATAACAAACTATACCAGACTCACCTAAATTACTTCGGCTACCGTAAATCACCCCCAACTATCCCTTACCACAACAAACCAAACCATATCATCTTAAAATTACAAAAAAATGCTGAAAATCGTAACAAACTATACCAGAATCACCTAAATTACTTCGGCTACCGTAAATCACCCCCAACTATCCTTTACCACAACAAACCAAACCATATCATCTTAAAATTACAAAAAAAGGTGTACAAATCATAACAAACTATGCCAGACTCACCTAAATTACTTCGGTTACTCTAAATCATCACCAACTGACCCTTACCACAACAAACTAAACCCAATCACTTTTAAATTACAAAAAAATGCTAGTAACCATGGCAAACTATGCCAAACTCACCTAAATTACTTCGGCTACCATAAATCATCACCAACTAACCCTTACCACAACAAGCTAAACCCAATCAATTTTAAATTAAATAAAAATGCTAGTAACCATAGCCAACTATGCCAAACTCACCTAAATTACTTCGGCTACCATAAATCATCACCAACTAACCCTTACCACAACAAACTAAACCCAATCACTTTTAAATTACAAAAAAATGCTACTAGCCATAGCAAACTATGCCAAACTCACCTAATTTACTTCGGCAATTAAAAATCACGCCCAACTACACCTTACAGTAACAACCTAACCCCAATCACTTTAAAATTACAAAAAAATGCTAAAAATCATAACAAACTATACCAGAATCACCTAAATTACTTCGGCTACCGTAAATCACCCCCAACTATCCCCTACCACAACAAACCAAACCATATCATTTTAAAAGTACAAAAAAGGGTGTACAAATCATTACAAACTATGCCAGACTCACCTAAATTACTTCGGCTACTCTAAATCATCACCAACTAACCCTTACCACAACAAACTAAACCCAATCACTTTTAAATTACAACAAAATGTTAGTAACCATAACAAACTATGCCAAACTCACCTAAATTACTTCGGCTACCATAAATCATCACCAACTAACCCTTACCACAACAAACTAAACCCAATCACTTTTAAATTACTAAAAAATGCTACTAACCATAGCAAACTATGCCAAACTCACCTAAATTACTTCGGCTATCAAAAATCACCCCCAACTACACTTTACAGCAACAAACTAAGCCCAATCACTTTAAAATTACAAAAAAATGCTAAAAATCATAACAAACTATACCAGAATCACCTAAATTACTTCCGCTACCGTACATCACCCCCAACTATCCCTTACCACAACAAACCAAACCATATCATCTTAAAATTACCAAAAAAAAGGTGTACAAATCATAACAAACTATGCCAGACTCACCTAAATTACTTCGGCAACTCTAAATCATCACCAACTAACACTTACCACAACAAACTAAACCCAATCACTTTTAAATAAAAAAAAATGCTAGTAACCATAGCAAACTATGCCAAACTCACCTAAATTACTTCGGCTACCATAAATCATCACCAACTAACCCTTACCACAACAAACTAAACCCAATCACTTTTAAATTACTAAAAAATGCTACTAACCATAGCAAACTATGCCAAACTTACCTAAATTACTTCGGCTATCAAAAATCACCCCAAACTACACTTTACAGCAACAAACTAAGCCCAATCACTTTAAAATTACAAAAAAATTTTAAAAATCATACAACTAACCCTTACCACAACAAACTAAACCCAATCACTTTTAAATTACAAAATAATGCTAGTAGCCATAGCAAACTATGCCAAACTCACCTAAGTTACTTCGGCTACCATAAATCATCACCAACTAACCCTTACCACAACAAACTAAACCCAATCACTTTTAAATTACAAAAAAATGCTACTAACCATAGCAAACTATGCCAAACTCACCTAAATTACTTCGGCTATCAAAAATCACCCCCAACTACACTTTACAGCAACAAACTAAGCCCAATCACTTTAAAATTACAAAAAAATGCTAAAAATCATAACAAACTATACCAGAATCACCTAAATTACTTCCGCTACCGTAAATCACCCCCAACTATCCCTTACCACAACAAACCAAACCATATCATCTTAAAATTACCAAAAAAAAGGTGTACAAATCATAACAAACTATGCCAGACTCACCTAAATTACTTCGGCAACTCTAAATCATCACCAACTAACACTTACCACAACAAACTAAACCCAATCACTTTTAAATAAAAAAAAATGCTAGTAACCATAGCAAACTATGCCAAACTCACCTAAATTACTTCGGCTACCATAAATCAACACCAACTAACCCTTACCACAACAAACTAAACCCAATCACTTTTAAATTACAAAAAAATGCTACTAACCATAGCAAACTATGCCAAACTAACCTAAATTACTTCGGCTATCAAAAATCACCCCTAACTACACTTTATAGCAACAAACTAAGCCCAATCACTTTAAAATTACAAAAAAATGCTAAAAATCATAACAAACTATACCAGAATCACCTAAATTAATTCGGCTACCGTAAATCACCCACAACTATCCCTTACCACAACAAACCAAACCATATCATCTTAAAATTACAAAAAAAGGTGTACAAATCATAACAAACTATGCCAGACTCACCTAAATTACTTCGGTTACTCTAAATCATCACCAACTAACCCTTACCACAACAAACTAAACCCAATCACTTTTAAATTACAAAAAAATGCTAGTAACCATAGCAAACTATGCCAAACTCACCTAAATTACTTCGGCTACCATAAATCATCACCAACTAACCCTTACCACAACAAACTAAACCCAATCACTTTTAAATTACAAAAAAAAGCTACTAACCATAGCAAACTATGCCAAACTCACCTAAATTACTTCGACTATCAAAAATCACCCCCAACTACACTTTACAGCAACAAACTAAGCCTAATCACTTTTAAATTACAAAAAAATGTTAAAAATCATAACAAACTATACCAGACTCACCTAAATTACTTCGGCTTCCGTAAATCACCCCCAACTATCCCTTACCACAACAAACCAAACCATATCATCTTAAAATTACAAAAAAAATGCTGAAAATCGTAACAAACTATACCAGAATCACCTACATTACTTCGGCTACCGTAAATCACCCCCAACTATCCCTTACCACAACAAACCAAACCATATCATCTTAAAATTACAAAAAAAGGTGTACAATTCATAACAAACTATGCCAGACTCACCTAAATTACTTCGGTTACTCTAAATCATCACCAACTGACCCTTACCACAACAAACTAAACCCAATCACTTTTAAATTACAAAAAAATGCTAGTAACCATAGCAAACTATGCCAAACTCACCTAAATTACTTCGGCTACCAAAAATCATCACCAACTAACCCTTACCACAACAAACTAAACCCAATCACTTTTAAATTACAAAAAAAAGCTACTAACCATAGCAAACTATGCCAAACTCACCTAAATTACTTCGGCTACCATAAATCATCACCAACTAACCCTTACCACAACAAGCTAAACCCAATCAATTTTAAATTAAATTAAAATGCTAGTAACCATAGCCAACTATGCCAAACTCACCTAAATTACTTCGGCTACCATAAATCATCACCAACTAACCCTTACCACAACAAACTAAACCCAATCACTTTTAAATTACAAAAAAATGCTACTAGCCATAGCAAACTATGCCAAACTCACCTAATTTACTTCGGCAATTAAAAATCACGCCCAACTACACCTTACAGTAACAAACTAAGCCCAATCACTTTAAAATTACAAAAAAATGCTAAAAATCATAACAAACTATACCAGAATCACCTAAATTACTTCGGCTACCGTAAATCACCCCCAACTATCCCCTACCACAACAAACCAAACCATATCATTTTAAAATTACAAAAAAGGGTGTACAAATCATTACAAACTATGCCAGACTCACCTAAATTACTTCGGCTACTCTAAATCATCACCAACTAACCCTTACCACAACAAACTAAACCCAATCACTTTTAAATTACAACAAAATGTTAGTAACCATAACAAACTATGCCAAACTCACCTAAATTACTTCGGCTACCATAAATCATCACCAACTAACCCTTACCACAACAAACTAAACCCAATCACTTTTAAATTACTAAAAAATGCTACTAACCATAGCAAACTATGCCAAACTCACCTAAATTACTTCGGTTATCAAAAATCACCCCTAACTACACTTTACAGCAACAAACTAAGCCCAATCACTTTAAAATTACAAAAAAATGCTAAGAATCATACAACTAACCCTTACCACAACAAACTAAACCCAATCACTTTTAAATTACAAAAAAATGCTAGTAACCAGAGCAAACTATGCCAAACTCACCTAAGTTACTTCGGCTACCATAAATCATCACCAACTAACCCTTACCACAACAAACTAAACCCAATCACTTTTAAATTACAAAAAAATGCTACTAACCATAGCAAACTATGCCAAACTCACCTAAATTACTTCGGCTATCATAAATCACCCCCAACTACACTTTACAGCAACAAACTAAGCCCAATCAATTTAAAATTGCAAAAAAAAGCTACTAACCATAGCAAACTGTGTCAAACTCACCTAAATTACTTCGACTATCAAAAATCACCCCCAACTACACTTTACAGCAACAAACTAAGCCTAATCACTTTAAAATTACAGAAAAATGTTAAAAATCATAACAAACTATACCAGACTCACCTAAATTACTTCGGTTACCGTAAATCACCCCCAACTATCCCTTACCACAACAAACCAAACCATATCATCTTAAAATTACAAAAAAAATGCTGAAAATCATAACAAACTATACCAAAATCACCTAAATTTCTACGGCTACCGTAAATCACCCCCAACTATCCCTTACCACATCAAACCAAACCATATCATTTTAAAATTACAAAAAAAGGTGTACAAATCATAACAAACTATGCCAGACTCACCTAAATTACTTCGGCTACTCTAAATCATCACCAACTAACCCTTAAGACAACAAACTAAACCCAATCACTTTTAAATTACTAAAAAATGCTACTAACCATAGCAAACTATGCCAAACTCACCTAAATTACTTCGGTTATCAAAAATCACCCCTAACTACACTTTACAGCAACAAACTAAGCCCAATCACTTTAAAATTACAAAAAAATGCTAAGAATCATACAACTAACCCTTACCACAACAAACTAAACCCAATCACTTTTAAATTACAAAAAAATGCTAGTAACCATAGCAAACTATGCCAAACTCACCTAAGTTACTTCGGCTACCATAAATCATCACCAACTAATCCTTACCACAACAAACTAAACCCAATCACTTTTAAATTACAAAAAAATCCTACTAACCATAGCAAACTATGCCAAACTCACCTAAATTACTTCGGCTATCAAAAATCACCCTCAACTACACTTTACAGCAACAGACTAAGCGCAATCACTTTAAAATTACAAAAAAATGCTAAAAATCATAATAAACTATACCAGAATTACCTAAATTACTTCCGCTACTGTAAATCACCCCCAACTATCCCTTACAACAATAAACCAAACCATATCATCATAAAATTACAAAAAAAGGTGGACAAATCATAACAAACTATGCCAGACTCACCTAAATTACTTCGGCTACTCTAAATCATCACCAACTAACCCTTACCACAACAAACTAAACCCAATCACTTTTATATTACAAAAAAATGCTAGTAACCATAGCAAACTATGCCAAACTCACCTAAATTACTTCGGCTACCATAAATCATCACCAACTAACCCTTACCACAACAAACTAAACCCAATCACTTTTAAATTACTAAAAAATGCTACTAACCATAGCAAACTATGCCAAACTCACCTAAATTACTTCGGCTATCAAAAATCACCCCCAACTACACTTTACAGCAACAAACTAAGCCCAATCACTTTAAAACTACAAAAAAATGCTAAAAATCATAACAAACTATACCAGAATTACCTAAATTACTTCGGCTACCGTAAATCACCCCCAACTATCCCTTACCACAACAAACCAAACCATATCATCTTAAAATTACAAAAAAGGTGTACAAATCATAACAAACTATGCCAGACTCACCTAAATTACTTCGGCTACTCTAAATCATCACCAACTAACCCTTACCACAAAAAACTAAACCCAATCACTTTTAAATTACAAAAAAATGCTACTAACCATAGCAAACTATGCCAAACTCACCTAAATTACTTCGGCTATCAAAAATCACCCCCAACTACACTTTACAACAACAAACTAAGCCCAATCACTTTAAAATGACAAAAAAATGCTAAAAATCATAACAAACTATACCAGAATCACCTAAATTACTTCGGCTACCGTAAATCACCACCAACTATCCCTTACCACATCAAATCAAACCATATCATCTTAAAATTACAAAAAAAGGCTTACAAATCATAACAAACTATGCCAGAATCACCTAAATTACTTCGCCTACTCTAAATCATCACCAACTAACCATTACCACAACAAACTAAACCCAATCACTTTTAAATTACAAAAAAATGCTAGTAACCATAGCAAACTATGCCAAACTCTCCTAAATTACTTCGGCTACCATAAATCATCACCAACTAACCCTTACCGCAACAAACTTAACTCAATCACTTTGAAATTACAAAAAAATGCTACTAACCATAGCAAACTATGCCAAACTCACCTAAATTACTTCGGCTATCAAAAATCACGCCCAACTACACTTTACAGCAACAAACAAAGCCCAATCACTTTAAAATTACAAAAAAATGCTAAAAATCATAACAAACTATACCAGAATCACCTAAATTATTTCGGCTACCTTAAATCACCCCCAACTATCCCTTACCACAACAAACCAAATCATATCATCTTAAAATTACAAAAAAAGGTGTACAAATCATAACAAACTATGCCAGACTCACCTAAATTACTTCGGCTACTCTAAATCATCACCAACTAACCCTTACCACAACAAACTAAACCCAATCACTTTTAAATTACAATAAAATGCTAGTAACCATAGCAAACTATGCCAAACTCACCTAAATTACTTCGGCTACCATAAATCATCACCAACAAACCCTTACCACAACAAATTAAACCCAATCACTTTTAAATTACAAAAAAATGCTTCAAACTATAACAAACTATGCCAATCTCACCTAAATTACTTCGGCTATCAAAAATCACCCCCAACTACACTTTACAGCAACAAACTTAGCCCAATCACTTTAAAATTACAAAAAAATGCTAAAAATCATAACAAACTATACCAGAATCACCTAAATTACTTCGGTTACCGTAAATCACCCCCAACTATCCCTTAACACAACAAACCAAACCATATCATCTTAAAATTACAAAAAAAGGTGTACAAATCATAACAAACTATGCCAGACTCACCTAAATTACTTCGGCTACTATAAATCATCACCAACTAACCCTTACCACAAAAAACTAAACACAATCACTTTTAAATTACAAAAAAATGCTAGTAACCATAGCAAACTATGCCAAACTCACCTAAATTACTTCGGCTACCATAAATCATCACCAACTAACCCTTACCACAACAAACTAAACCCAATCATTTTTAAATTACAAAAAAATGCTACTAACCATAGCAAACTATGCCAAACTCACATAAATTACTTCGGCTATCAAAAATCACCCCCAACTACACTTTACAGCAACAAACTAAGCCCAATCACTTTAAAATTACAAAAAAATGCTAAAAATCATAACAAACTATACCAGAAACACTTAAATTACTTCGGCTACCGTAAATCACCCCCAACTATCCCTTACCACAACAAACCAAACCATATCACCTTAAAATTACAAAAAAAGGTGTACAAATCATAACAAATTATGCCAGACTCACCTAAATTACTTCGGCTACCATAAATCATCACCAACAAACCCTTACCACAACAAATTAAACCCAATCACTTTTAAATTACAAAAAAATGCTTCAAACCATAGCAAACTATGCCAATCTCACCTAAATTACTTCGGCTATCAAAAATCACCCCCAACTACACTTTACAGCAACAAACTTAGCCCAATCACTTTAAAATTACAAAAAAATGCTGCTACCCATAGCAAACTATGCCAAACTCACCTAAATTACTTCGGCTATCAAAAATCACCCCCAACTACACTTTACAGCAACAAACTAAGCCCAATCACTTTAAAATTACAAAAAAATGCTAAAAATCATAACAAACTATACCAGAATCACCTAAATTACTTCGGCTACCTTAAATTACCCTCAACTATCCCTTACCACAACAAACCAAACTATATCATCTTAAAATTACAAAAAAAGGTGTTCAAATCATAACAAACTATGCCAGAATCACCTAAATTACTTCGGCTACTCTAAATCATCACCAACTAACCCTTACCACAACAAACTGAACCCAATCACTTTAAATTACAAAAAAATGCTAGTAACCATAGCAAACTATGCCAAACTCACCTAAATTACTTCGGCTACCATAAATCATCACCAACTAACCCTTACCACAACAAACTAAACCCAATCACTTTTAAATTACACAAAAATGCTAGTAACCATGGCAAACTATGCCAAACTCACCTAAATTACTTCGGCTACCATAAATCATCACCAACTAACCCTTACCACAACAAACTAAACCCAATCACTTAAAATTGCAAAAAAATGGTACTAACCATAGCAAACTATGCCAAACTCACCTAAATTACTTCGGCTATCAAAAATCAACCCCAACTACACTTTACAGCAACAAACTAAGCCCAAGCACTTTAAAATTACAAAAAATGCTAAAAATCATAACAAACTATACCAGAATCACCTAAATTACTTCGGCTACCGTAAATCACCCCCAACTATCCCTTACCACAACAAGCCAAACCATATCATCTTAAAATTACAAGGAAAGGTGTACAAATCATAACAAACTATGCCAGACTCACCTAAATTACTTCGGCTACTCTAAATCATCACCAACTAACCCTTACCACAACAAACTAAACCCAATCACTTTTAAATTACAAAAAAATGATAGTAACCATAGCAAACTATGCCAAACTCACCTAAATTACTTCGGCTACCATAAATCATCACCAACTAACCCTTACCACAACAAACTAAACCCAATCACTTTTAAATTACAAAAAAATGCTAGTAACCATAGCAAACTATGCCAAACTCACCTAAATTACTTCGGCTACCATAAATCATCACCAACTAACCCTTACCACAACAAACTAAACCCAATCACTTTTAAATTACAAAAAAATGCTACTAACCAAAGCAAACTATGCCAAACTCACCTAAATTACTTCGGCTATCAAAAATCACCCCCAACTACACTTTACAGCAACAAACTAAGCCCAATCATTTTAAAATTACAAAAAAATGCTAAAAATCATAACAAACTATACCAGAATCACCTAAATTACTTCGGCTACCGTAAATCACCCCCACTATCCCTTACCACAACAAACCAAACCATATCATCTTAAAATTACAAAAAAAGTTGTACAAATCATAACAAACTATGCCAGACTCACCTAAATTACTTCGGCTACACTAAATCATCACCAACTAACCCTTACCATAACAAACTAAACCCAATCACTTTTAAATTAAAAAAAATGCTACTAACCATAGCAAACTATGCCAAACTCACCTAAATTACTTCGGCTATCAAAAATCACCCCCAACTACACTTTACAGCAACAAACTAAGCCCAATCACTTTAAAATTACAAAAAAATGCTAAAAATCATATCAAACTATACCAGAATTACCTAAATTACTTCGGCTACCGTAAATCACCCCCAACTATCCCTTACCACAACAAACCAAACCATATCATCTTAAAATTACAAAAAAAGGTGTACAAATCATAAAAAACTATGCTAGACTCACCTAAATTACTTCGGCTACTCTAAATCATTACCAACTAACCCTTACCACATCAAACTAAACCCAATAACTTTTAAATTACAAAAAAATGCTAGTAACCATAGCAAACTATGCCAAACTCACCTAAATTACTTCGGCTATCAAAAATCACCCCCAACTACTCTTTACAGCAACAAACTAAGCCTAATCACTTTAAAATTACAAAAAAATGCTAAAAATCATAACAAACTATACCAGAATCACCTAAATTACTTCGGCTAGCGTAAATCACCCCCAAATATCCCTTACCACAACAAACCAAACCATATCATTTTAAAATTACAACAAAAGGTGTGCAAATCATAACAAACTATACCAGAATCACCTAAATTACTTCGGCTACCTTAAATTACCCCCAACTATCCCCTACCACAACAAACCATACTATATCATCTTAAAATTACAAAAAAAGGTGTTCAAATCATAACAAAATATGCCAGACTTACCTGAATTACTTCGGCTACTCTAAATCATCACCAACTAACCCTTACCACAACAAACTAAACCCAATCACTTTTAAATTACAAAAAAATGCTAGTAACCATAGCAAACTAGGCCAAACTCACCTAAATTACTTCGGCTACCATAAATCATCACCAACTAACTCTTAACACAACAAACTAAACCCAATCACTTTTAAATTACAAAAAAATGCTAGTAACCATAGCAAACTATGCCAAACTCACCTAAATTACTTCGGCTACCATAAATCATCACCAACTAACCCTTACCACAACAAACTAAACCCAATCACTTTTAAATTACAAAAAAATGCTACTAACCAAAGCAAACTATGCCAAACTCACCTAAATTATTTCGGCTATCAAAAATCACCCCCAACTACACTTTACACCAACGAACTAAGCCCAATCACTTTAAAATTACAAAAAAATGCTAAAAATCATAACAAACTATACCAGAATCACCTAAATTACTTCGGCTACCGTAAATCACCCCCAACTATCCCTTACCACAACAAACCAAACCATATCATCTTAAAATTACAAAAAAAGTTGTACAAATCATAACAAACTATGCCAGACTCACCTAAATTACTTCGGCTACACTAAATCATCACCAACTAACCCTTACCACAACAAACTAAACCCAATCACTTTTAAATTACAAAAAAATGCTACTAACCATAGCATACTATGCCAAACTCACCTAAATTACTTCGGCTACCATAAATCATCACCAACAAACCCTTACCATAACAAACTAAACCCAATCACTTTTAAATTAAAAAAAATGCTACTAACCATAGCAAACTATGCCAAACTCACCTAAATTACTTCGGCTATCAAAAATCACCCCCAACTACACTTTACAGCAACAAACTAAGCCCAATCACTTTAAAATTACAAAAAAATGCTAAAAATCATAACAAACTATACCAGAATTACCTAAATTACTTCGGCTACCTTAAATTACCCCCAACTATCCCTTACCACAACAAACCAAACCATATCATCTTAAAATTACAAAAAAAGGTGTTCAAATCATAACAAACTATGCCAGACTCACCTAAATTACTTCGGCTACACTAAATCATCACCAACTAACCCTTACCATAACAAACTAAACCCAATCACTTTTAAATTAAAAAAAATGCTACTAACCATAGCAAACTATGCCAAACTCACCTAAATTACTTCGGCTATCAAAAATCACCCCCAACTACACTTTACAGCAACAAACTAAGCCCAATGACTTTAAAATTACAAAAAAATGCTAAAAATCATATCAAACTATACCAGAATTACCTAAATTACTTCGGCTACCGTAAATCACCCCCAACTATCCCTTACCACAACAAACCAAACCATATCATCTTAAAATTACAAAAAAAGGTGTACAAATCATAAAAAACTATGCTAGACTCACCTAAATTACTTCGGCTACTCTAAATCATTACCAACTAACCCTTACCACAACAAACTAAACCCAATAACTTTTAAATTACAAAAAAATGCTAGTAACCATAGCAAACTATGCCAAACTCACCTAAATTACTTCGGCTATCAAAAATCACCCCCAACTACTCTTTACAGCAACAAACTAAGCCCAATCACTTTAAAATTACAAAAAAATGCTAAAAATCATAACAAACTATACCAGAATCACCTAAATTACTTCGGCTAGCGTAAATCACCCCCAACTATCCCTTACCACAACAAACCAAACCATATCATCTTAAAATTACAACAAAAGGTGTGCCAATCATAACAAACTATACCAGAATCACCTAAATTACATCGGCTACCTTAAATTACCCCCAACTATCCCCTACCACAACAAACCATACTATATCATCTTAAAATTACAAAAAAAGGTGTTCAAATCATAACAAAATATGCCAGACTCACCTGAATTACTTCGGCTACTCTAAATCATCACCAACTAACCCTTACCACAACAAACTAAACCCAATCACTTTTAAATTACAAAAAAATGCTAGTAACCATAGCAAACTAGGCCAAACTCACCTAAATTACTTCGGCTACCATAAATCATCACCAACTAACCCTTAACACAACAAACTAAACCCAATCATTTTTAAATTAAAAAAAATGCTAGTAACCATAGCAAACTATGCCAAACTCACCTAAATTACTTCGGCTACCATAAATCATCACCAACTAACCCTTACCACAACAAACTAAACCCAATCACTTTTAAATCACAAAAAAATGCTACTAACCAAAGCAAACTATGCCAAACTCACCTAAATTATTTCGGCTATCAAAAATCACCCCCAACTACACTTTACAGCAACAAACTAAGCCCAATCACTTTAAAATTACAAAAAAATGCTAAAAATCATAACAAACTATACCAGAATCACCTAAATTACTTCGGCTACCGTAAATCACCCCCAACTATCCCTTACCACAACAAACCAAACCATATCATCTTAAAATTACAAAAAAAGTTGTACAAATCATAACAAACTATGCCAGACTCACCTAAATTACTTCGGCTACACTAAATCATCACCAACTAACCCTTACCACAACAAACTAAACCCAATCACTTTTAAATTACAAAAAAATGCTACTAATTATAGCATACTATGCCAAACTCACCTAAATTACTTCGGCTACCATAAATCATCACCAACTAACCCTTACCATAACAAACTAAACCCAATCACTTTTAAATTAAAAAAAATGCTACTAACCATAGCAAACTATGCCAAACTCACCTAAATTACTTCGGCTATCAAAAATCACCCCCAACTACACTTTACAGCAACAAACTAAGCCCAATCACTTTAAAATTACAAAAAAATGCTAAAAATCATAACAAACTATACCAGAATTACCTAAATTACTTCGGCTACCTTAAATTACCCCCAACTATCCCTTACCACAACAAACCAAACCATATCATCTTAAAATTACAAAAAAAGGTGTTCAAATCATAACAAACTATGCCAGACTCACCTAAATTACTTCGGCTACTCTAAATCATCACCAACTAACCCTTATCACAACAAACTAAACCCAATCACTTTAAATTACAAAAAAATGCTAGTAACCATAGCAAACTATGCCAAACTCACCTAAATTACTTCGGCTACCATACATCGTGACCAACTAAACCTTACCACAACAAACTAAACCCAATCACTTTTAAATTACAAAAAAATGCTGCTACCCATAGCAAACTATGCCAAACTCACCTAAATTACTTCGGCTATCAAAAATCACCCCCAACTACACTTTACAGCAACAAACTAAGCCCAATCACGTTAAAATTACAAAAAAATGCTAAAAATCATAACAAACTATACCAGAATCACCTAAATTAATTCGGCTACCTTAAATTACCCCCAACTATCCCCTACCACAACAAACCATACTATATCATCTTAAAATTACAAAAAAAGGTGTTCAAATCATAACAAAATATGCCAGACTCACCTAAATTACTTCGGCTACTCTAAATCATCACCAACTAACCCTTACCACAACAAACTAAACCCAATCACTTTAAATTACAAAAAAATGCTAGTAACCATAGCAAACTATGCCAAACTCACCTAAATTACTTCGGCTATCAAAAATCACCCCCAACTACACTTTACAGCAACAAACTAAGCCCAATCACTTTAAAATTACAAAAAAATGCTAAAAATCATAACAAACTATACCAGAATCACCTAAATTAATTCGGCTACCTTAAATTACCCCCAACTATCCCCTACCACAACAAACCATACTATATCATCTTAAAATTACAAAAAAAGGTGTTCAAATCATAACAAACTATGCCAGACTCACCTAAATTACTTCGGCTACTCTAAATCATCACCAACTAACCCTTACCACAACAAACTAAACCCAATCACTTTTAAGTTACAAAAAAATGCTAGTAACCATAGCAAACTATGCCAAACTCACCTAAATTACTTCGGCTACCATAAATCATCACCAACTAACCCTTACCACAACAAACTAAACCCAATCACTTTTAAATTACAAAAAAATGCTACTAACCATAGCAAACTATGCCAAGCTCACCTAAATTACTTCGGCTATCAAAAATAACCCCCACCTACACTTTACAGCAACAAACTAAGCCCAATCACTTTAAAATTACAAAAAAATGCTAAAAATCATAACAAACATTTCCAGAATCACCTAAATTACTTCGGCTACCGTAAATCACCCCCAACTATCCCTTACTACAACAAACCAAACCATATCACTTTAAAATTACAAAAAAAGGTGTACAAATCATAACAAACAATGCCAGACTCACCTAAGTTACTTCGGCTACTCTAAATCATCACCAACTAACCCTTACCACAACAAACTAAACCCAATCACTTTTAAATTACAAAAAAATGCTAGTAACCACAGCAAACTATGCCAAACTCACCTAAATTACTTCGGCTACCATAAATCATCACCAACTAACCCTTACCACAACAAACTAAACCCAATCACTTTTAAATTACAAAAAAATGCTACTAACCATAGCAAACTATGCCAAGCTCACCTAAATTACTTCGGCTATCAAAAATAACCCCCACCTACACTTTACAGCAACAAACAAAGCCCAATCACTTTAAAATTACAAAAAAATGCTAAAAATCATAACAAACATTTCCAGAATCACCTAAATTACTTCGGCTACCGTAAATCACCCCCAACTATCCCTTACTACAACAAACCAAACCATATCATCTTAAAATTACAAAAAAAGGTGTACAAATCATAACAAACTATGCCAGACTCACCTAAGTTACTTCGGCTACTCTAAATCATCACCAACTAACCCTTACCACAACAAACTAAACCCAATCACTTTTAAATTACAAAAAAATGCTACTAACCATAGCAAACTATGCCAAGCTCACCTAAATTACTTCGGCTATCAAAAATCACCCCCAACTACACTTAACAGCAACAAACTAAGCCCAATCACTTTAAAATTACAAAAAAATGCTAAAAATCATAACAAACATTTCCAGAATCACCTAAATTACTTCGGCTACAGTAAATCACCCCCAACTATCCCTTACTACAACAAACCAAACCATATCATCTTAAAATTACAAAAAAAAGTGTACAAATCATAACAAACTATGCCAGACTCACCTAAATTACTTCGGCTACTCTAAATCATCACCAACTAACCCTTACCACAACAAACTAAACCCAATCACTTTTAAATTACAAAAAAATGCTAGTAACCATAGCAAACTATGCCAAACTCACCTAAATTACTTCGGCTATCAAAAATAACCCCCACCTACACTTTACAGCAACAAACTAAGCCCAATCACTTTAAAATTACAAAAAAATGCTAAAAATCATAACAAACATTTCCATAATCACCTAAATTACTTCGGCTACCGTAAATCACCCCCAACTGTCCCTTACTACAACAAACCAAACCATATCATCTTAAAATTACAAAAAAAGGTGTACAAATCATAACAAACTATGCCAGACTCACCTAAGTTACTTCGGCTACTCTAAATCATCACCAACTAACCCTTACCACAACAAACTAAACCCAATCACTTTTAAATTACAAAAAAATGCTAGTAACCATAGCAAACTATGCCAACCTCACCTAAATTACTTCGGCTACCATAAATCATCACCAACTAACCCTTACCACAACAAACTAAACCCAATCACTTTTAAATTACAAAAAAATGCTACTAACCATAGCAAACTATGCCAAACTCACCTAAATTACTTCGGCTATCAAAAATCACCCCCAACTACTCTTTACAGCAACAAACTAAGCCCAATCATTTTAAAATTACAAAAAAATGCTAAAAATCATAACAAACTAAACCAGAATCACCTAAATTACTTCGGCTACCGTAAATCACTCTCAACTATCCCTTACCACAACAAACCAAACCATATCATCTTAAAATTACAAAAAAAGGTGTACAAATCATAACAAACCATTCCAGAATCACCTAAATTACTTCGGCTACTCTAAATCATCACCAACTAACCCTTACTACAACAAACTAAACCCAATTACTTTTAAATTACAAAAAAATGCTAGTAACCATAGCAAACTATGCCAAACTCACCTAAATTTCTTCGGCTACCATAAATCATCACCAACTAACCCTTACCACAACAAACTAAACACAATCACTTTTAAATTACAAAAAAATGCTACTAACCATAGCAAACTATGCCAAACTCACCTAAATTACTTCGGCTATCAAAAATCACCCCCAACTACACTTTACAGCAACAAACTAAGCC
Source organism: Eledona agricola (assembly GCA_964023215.1). Classification (NCBI taxonomy): domain Eukaryota; kingdom Metazoa; phylum Arthropoda; class Insecta; order Coleoptera; family Tenebrionidae; genus Eledona; species Eledona agricola. The sequence goes on along the minus strand of CAXIEJ010000019.1, from coordinate 1,013,657 downwards.
CAATCACTTTAAAATGACAAAAAAATGCTAAAAATCATAACAAACTATACCAGAATCACCTAAATTACTTCGGCTACCGTAAATCACCCCCAACTATCCCTTACCACAACAAACCAAACCATATCATCTTAAAATTACAAAAAAAGATGTACAAATCATAACAAACTATGCCAAACTCACCTAAATTACTTCGGCTACCATAAATCATCACCAACTAACCCTTACCATAACAAACTAAACCCAATCACTTTTAAATTACAAAAAAATGCTAGTAACCATAGCAAACTATGCCAAACTCACCTAAATTACTTCGGCTACCATAAATCATCACCAACTAACCCATACCACAACAAACTATATTCAATCACTTTTAAATTACAAAAAAATGGGACTAACCATAGCAAACTATGCCAAAATTACCTAAATTACTTCAGCTACCATAAATCATAACCAACTAACCCTTACCACAACAAACTAAACCCAATCACTTTTAAATTACAAAAAAACGCTAGTAACCATAGCAAACTATGCCAATCTCACCTAAATTACTTCGGCTACCATAAATCATCACCAACTAACCCTTACCACAACAAACTAAATCCAATCACTTTTAAATTACACAAAAAATTCTACTATCCATAGCAAACTATGCCAAACTCACCTAAATTACTTCGGCTATCAAAAATCACCCCCAACTACACTTTACAGCAACAAACTAAGCCCAATCACTTTAAAATTACAAAAAAAATGCTAAAAATCATAACAAACTATACCAGAATCACCTAAATTACTTCGGCTACAGTAAATAACCCCCAACTATCCCTTACCACAACAAACCAAACCATATCATCTTAAAATTACAAAAAAAGGTGTACAAATCATAACAAACTATGCCAGACTCACCTAAATTACTTCGGCTACTCTAAATCATCACCAACTAACCCTTACCACAACAAACTATACCCAATCACTTTTAAATTACAAAAAAATGCTAGTAACCATAGCAAACTATGCCAAACTCACATAAATTACTTCGGCTACCATAAATTATCACCAACTAACCCTTACCACAACAAACTAAACCCAATCAATTTTAAATTACAAAAAAACGCTAGTAACCATAGCAAACTATGCCAAACTCACCTAAATTACTTCGGCTATCAAAAATCTCCCCCAAATACACTTTACAGCAACAAACTATGCCCAATCATTTTAAAATTACAAAAGAATGCTAAAAATCATAACAAACTATACCAGAATCACCTAAATTACTTCGGCTACCGTAAATCACCCCCAACTATCCCTTACCACAACAAACCAAACCATATCATCTTAAAATTACAAAAAAAGGTGTACAAATCATAACAAACTATGCCAGACTCACCTAAATTACTTCGGCTACTCTAAATCATCACCAACTAACCCTATCTATCTATCTATCTATCTATCTATCTATCACTTTTAAATTACAAAAAAATGCGACTAACCATAGCAAACTATGCCAAAATTACCTAAATTACTTCGGCTACCATAAATCATCACCAACTAACCCTTACCACAACAAACTAAACCCAATCACTTTTAAATTACAAAAAAACGCTAGTAACCATAGCAAACTATGCCAATCTCACCAAAATTACTCCGGCTACCATAAATCATCACCAACTAACCCTTACCACAACAAACTAAACCCAATCACTTTTAAATTACAAAAAAATGCTACTATCCATAGCAAACTATGCCAAACTCACCTAAATTACTTCGGCTATCAAAAATCACACCCAACTACACTTTACAACAACAAACTAAGCCCAATCACTTTAAAATTACAAAAAAATGCTAAAAATCATAACAAACTATACCAGAATCACCTAAATTACTTTGGCTACCGTAAATCACCCCCAACTATCCCTTACCACAACAAACCAAACCATATCATCTTAAAATTACAAAAAAAGGTGTACAAATCATAACAAACTATGCCAGACTCACCGAAATTACTTCGGCTACCCTAAATAATCACCAACTAACCCTTACCATAACAAACTAAACCCAATCAATTTTAAATTACAAAAAAATGCTTGTAACCATAGCAAACTATGCCAAAATCACCTAAATTACTTCGGCTATCAAAAATCACCCCCAACTATACTTTACAGCAACAAACTAAGCCCAATCACTTTAAAATTACAAAAAAATGCTAAAAATCATAACAAACTATACCAGAATCACCTAAATTACTTCGGCTACCGTAAATCATCCCCAACTATCCCTTACCACAACAAACCAAACCATATCATCTTAAAATTACAAAATAAGGTGTACAAATCATAACAAACTATGCCAGACTCACCTAAATTACTTCGGCTACTCTAAATCATCACCAACTAACCCTTACCATAACACACTAAACCCAATCACTTTTAAATTACAAAAAAATGCTAGTCACCATAGCAAACTATGCCAAACTCACCTAAATTTCTTCGGCTACCCTAAATCATCACCAACTAACCCTTGCCATAACAAACTAAACCCAATTACTTTTAAATTACAAAAAAATGCGACTAACCATAGCAAACTATGCGAAAATCACCTAAATTACTTCGGCTATCAAAAATCACCCCCAACTACACTTTACAGCAACAAACTAAACCCAATCACTTTAAAATTACAAAAAAATGGTAAAAATCATAACAAACTATACCAGAATCACCTAAATTACTTCGGCTACCGTAAATCACCCCCAACTATCCCTTACCACAACAAACCAAACCATATCATCTTAAAATTACAAAAAAAGGTGTACAAATCATAACAAACTATGCCAGACTCACCTAAATTACTTCGGCTACTCTAAATCATCACCAACTAACCCTTACCATAACAAACTAAACCCAATCACTTTTAAATTACAAAAAAATGCTAGTAACCATAGCAAACTATGCCAAACTCACCTAAATTTCTTCGGCTACCATAAATCATCACCAACTAACTCTTGCCACAACAAACTAAACCCAATTACTTTTAAATTACAAAAAAATGCGACTAACCATAGCAAACTATGCGAAAATCACCTAAATTACTTCGGCTATCAAAAATCACGCCCAACTACACTTTACAGCAACAAACTAAACCCAATCACTTTAAAATTACAAAAAAATGGTAAAAATCATAACAAACTATACCAGAATCACCTAAGTTACTTCGGCTACCGTAAATCACCCCCAACTATCCCTTACCACAACAAACCAAACCATATCATCTTAAAATTACAAAAAAAGGTGTACAAATCATAACAAACTATGCCAGACTCACCTAAATTACTTCGGCTACTCTAAATCATCACCAACTAACCCTTACCACAACAAACTAAACCCAATCACTGTTAAATTTCATAAAAATGCTAGTAACCATAGCAAACTATGCCAAACTCACCTAAATTACTTCGGCTACCATAAATCATCACCAACTAACCCTTACCACAACAAACTATACCCAATCACTTTTAAATTACAAAAAAATGCGACTAACCATAGCAAACTAAGGCAAAAATTACCTAAATTACTTTGGCTACCATAAATCATCACCAACTAACCCTTACCACAACAAACTAAACCCAATCACTTTTAAATTACAAAAAAACGCTAGTAACCATAGCAAACTATGCCAATCTCACCTAAATTACTTCGGCTACCATAAATCATCACCAACTAACCCTTACCACAACAAACTAAACCGAATCACTTTTAAATTACAAAAAAATGCTACTATCCATAGCAAACTATGCCAAACTCACCTAAATTACTTCGGCTATAAAAAATCACCCCCAACTACACTTTACAGCAACAAACTAAGCCCAATCACTTTAAAATTACAAAAAAATGCTAAAAATCATAACAAACTATACCAGAATCACCTAAATTACTTCGGCTACCGTAAATCATCCCCAACTATCCCTTACCACAACAAACCAAACCATATCATCTTAAAATTACAAAATAAGGTGTACAAATCATAACAAACTATGCCAGACTCAGCGAAATTACTTCGGCTACCCTAAATAATCACCAACTAACCCTTACCATAACAAACTAAACCCAATCAATTTTAAATTACAAAAAAATGTTTGTAACCATAGCAAACTATGCCAAAATCACCTAAATTACTTCGGCTATCAAAAATCACCCCCAACTACACTTTACAGCAACAAACTAAGCCCAATCACTTTAAAATTACAAAAAAATGCTAAAAATCATAACAAACTATACCAGAATTACCTAAGTTACTTCGGCTACCGTAAATCACCCCCAACTATCCCTTACCACAACAAACCAAACCATATCATCTTAAAATTACAAAAAAAGGTGTACAAATCATAACAAACTATGCCAGACTCACCTAAATTACTTCGGCTACTCTAAATTATCACCAACTAACCCTTACCACAACAAACTAAACCCAATCACTGTTAAATTACATAAAAATGCTAGTAACCATAGCAAACTATGCCAAACTCACCTAAATTACTTCGGCTACCATAAATCATCACCAACTAACCCTTACCACAACAAACTATACCCAATCACTTTTAAATTACAAAAAAATGCGACTAACCATAGCAAACTATGCCAAAATTACCTAAATTACTTCGGCTACCATAAATCATCACCAACTAACCCTTACCACAACAAACTAAACCCAATCACTTTTAAATTACAAAAAAACGCTAGTAACCATAGCAAACTATGCCAATATCACCAAAATTACTTCGGCTACCATAAATCATCACCAACTAACCCTTACCACAACAAACTAAACCCAATCACTTTTAAATTACAAAAAAATGCTACTATCCATAGCAAACTATGCCAAACTCACCTAAATTACTTCGGCTATCAAAAATCACCCCCAACTACACTTTACAACAACAAACTAAGCCCAATCACTTTAAAATTACAAAAAAATGCTAAAAATCATAACAAACTATACCAGAATCACCTAAATTACTTTGGCTACCGTAAATCACCCCCAACTATCCCTTACCACAACAAACCAAACCATATCATCTTAAAATTACAAAAAAAGGTGTACAAATCATAACAAACTATGCCAGACTCACCGAAATTACTTCGGCTACTCTAAATAATCACCAACTGACCCTTACCATAACAAACTAAACCCAATCAATTTTAAATTACAAAAAAATGCATGTAACCATAGATAACTATGCCAAACTCACCTAAATTTCTTCGGCTACCATAAATCATCACTAACTAACCCTTACCACAACAAACTAAACCCAATCACTTTTAAATTACAAAAAAATGCGACTAACCATAGCAAACTATGCCAAACTCACCAAAATTACTTCGGCAATTAAAAATCACCCCCAACTACACTTTACAGCAACAAACTAAGCCCAATCAATTTAAAATTATAAAAAAATGTTAAAAATCATACCAAACTATACCAGAATCACCTAAGTTACTTCGGCTACCGTAAATCACCCCCAACTATCCCTTACCACAACAAACCAAACCATATCATCTTAAAATTACAAAAAAAGGTGTACAAATCATAACAAACTATGCCAGACTCACCTAAATTACTTCGGCTACTCTAAATCATCACCAACTAACCCTTACCACAACAAACTAAACCCAATCACTGTTAAATTACATAAAAATGCTAGTAACCATAGCAAACTATGCCAAACTCACCTAAATTACTTCGGCTACCATAAATCATCACCAACTAACCCTTACCACAACAAACTATACCCAATCACTTTTAAATTACAAAAAAATGCGACTAACCATAGCAAACTATGTCAAAATTACCTAAATTACTTCGGCTAATAAAAATCACCCCCAACTACACTTAACAGCAACAAACTAAGCCCAATCACTTTAAAATTACAAAAAAATGCTAAAAATCATAACAAACATTTCCAGAATCACCTAAATTACTTCGGCTACAGTAAATCACCCCCAACTATCCCTTACTACAACAAACCAAACCATATCACCTTAAAATTACAAAAAAAAGTGTACAAATCATAACAAACTATGCCAGACTCACCTAAATTACTTCGGCTACTCTAAATCATCACCAACTAACCCTTACCACAACAAACTAAACCCAATCACATTTAAATTACAAAAAAATGCTAGTAACCATAGCAAACTATGCCAAACTCACCCAAATTACTTCGGCTACTATAAATCATCACCAACTAACCCTTACCACAACAAACTAAACCCAATCACTTTTAAATTACAAAAAAATGCTACTAACCATAGCAAACTATGCCAAACTCACCTAAATTACTTCGGCTATCAAAAATCACCCCCAACTACTCTTTACAGCAACAAACTAAGCCCAATCATTTTAAAATTACAAAAAAATGCTAAAAATCATAACAAACTATACCAGAATCACCTAAATTACTTCGGCTACCGTAAATCACCCTCAACTATCCCTTACCACAACAAACCAAACCATATCATCTTAAAATTACAAAAAAAGGTGTACAAATCATAACAAACCATTCCAGACTCACCTAAATTACTTCGGCTACATTAAATCATCACCAACTAACCCTTACTACAACAAACTAAACCCAATCACTTTTAAATTACAAAAAAATGTTACTAACCATAGCAAACTATGCCAAACTCACCTAAATTACTTCGGCTATCAAAAATCACCCCCAACTACTCTTTACAGCAACAAACTAAGACCAATCATTTTAAAATTACAAAAAAATGCTAAAAATCATAACAAACTATACCAGAATCACCTAAATTACTTCGGCTACCGTAAATCACCCCCAACTATCCCTTACCACAACAAACCAAACCATATCATCTTAAAATTACAAAAAAAGGTGTACAAATCATAACAAACTATGCCAAACTCACCTAAATTACTTCGGCTACCATAAATCATCACCAACTAACCCTTACCACAACAAACTAAACCCAATCACTTTTAAATTACAAAAAAATGCTAGTAACCATAGCAAACTATGCCAAACTCACCTAAATTTCTTCGGCTACCATAAATCATCACCAACTAACCCTTGCCATAACAAACTAAACCCAATTACTTTTAAATTACAAAAAAATGCGACTAACCATAGCAAACTATGCGAAAATCACCTAAATTACTTCGTCTATCAAAAATCACCCCCAACTACACTTTACAGCAACAAACTAAACCCAATCACTTTAAAATTACAAAAAAATGGTAAAAATCATAACAAACTATACCAGAATCACCTAAATTACTTCGGCTACCGTAAATCAACCCCAACTATCCCTTACCACAACAAACCAAACCATATCATCTTAAAATTACAAAAAAAGGTGTACAAATCATAAAAAACTATGCCAGACTCACCTAAATTACTTCGGCTACTCTAAATCATCACCAACTAACCCTTACCATAACAAACTAAACCCAATCACTTTTAAATTACAAAAAAATGCTAGTAGCCATAGCAAACTATGCCAATCTCACCTAAATTACTTCGGCTACCATAAATCATCACCAACTAACCCTTACCACAACAAACTAAACCCAATCACTTTTAAATTACAAAAAAATGCTACTATCCATAGCAAACTATGCCAAACTCACCTAAATTACTTCGGCTATTAAAAATCACCCCCAACTACACTTAACAGCAACAAACTAAGCCCAATCACTTTAAAATTACAAAAAAATGCTAAAAATCATAACAAACATTTCCAGAATCACCTAAATTACTTCGGCTACATTAAATCACCCCCAACTATCCCTTACTACAACAAACCAAACCATATCACCTTAAAATTACAAAAAAAAGTGTACAAATCATAACAAACTATGCCAGACTCACCTAAATTACTTCGGCTACTCTAAATCATCACCAACTAACCCTTACCACAACAAACAAAACCCAATCACATTTAAATTACAAAAAAATGCTAGTAACCATAGCAAACTATGCCAAACTCACCTAAATTACTTCGGCTACCATAAATCATCACCAACTAACCCTTACCACAACAAACTAAACCCAATCACTTTTAAATTACAAAAAAATGCTACTAACCATAGCAAACTATGCCAAGCTCACCTAAATTACTTCGGCTATCAAAAATAACCCCCACCTACACTTTATAGCAACAAACTAAGCCCAATCACTTTAAAATTACAAAAAAATGCTAAAAATCATAACAAACATTTCCAGAATCACCTAAATTACTTCGGCTACCGTAAATCACCCCCAACTATCCCTTACTACAACAAACCAAACCATATCATCTTAAAATTACAAAAAAAGGTGTACAAATCATAACAAATTATGCCAGACACACCTAAGTTACTTTGGCTACCCTAAATCATCACCAACTAACCCTTACCACAACAAACTAAACCCAATCACTTTTAAATTACAAAAAAATGCTAGTAACCATAGCAAACTATGCCAAACTCACCCAAATTACTTCGGCTACTATAAATCATCACCAACTAACCCTTACCACAACAAACTAAACCCAATCACTTTTAAATTACAAAAAAATGCTACTAACCATAGCAAACTATGTCAAACTCACCTAAATTACTTCGGCTATCAAAAATCACCCCCAACTACTCTTTACAGCAACAAACTAAGCCCAATCATTTTAAAATTACAAAAAAATGCTAAAAATCATAACAAACTATACCAGAATCACCTAAATTACTTCGGCTACCGTAAATCACCCTCAACTATCCCTTACCACAACAAACCAAACCATATCATCTTAAAATTACAAAAAAAGGTGTACAAATCATAACAAACCATTCCAGACTCACCTAAATTACTTCGGCTACATTAAATCATCACCAACTAACCCTTACTACAACAAACTAAACCCAATCACTTTTAAATTACAAAAAAATGTTACTAACCATAGCAAACTATGCCAAACTCACCTAAATTACTTCGGCTATCAAAAATCACCCCAAACTACTCTTTACAGCAACAAACTAAGACCAATCATTTTAAAATTACAAAAAAATGCTAAAAATCATAACAAACTATACCAGAATCACCTAAATTACTTCGGCTACCGTAAATCACCCCCAACTATCCGTTACCACAACAAACCAAACCATATCATCTTAAAATTACAAAAAAAGGTGTACAAATCATAACAAACTATGCCAAACTCACCTAAATTACTTCGGCTACCATAAATCATCACCAACTAACCCTTACCACAACAAACTAAACCCAATCACTTTTAAATTACAAAAAAATGCTACTAACCATAGCAAACTATGCCAAACTCACCTAAATTACTTCGGCTATCAAAAATCAACCCCAACTACACTTTACAGCAACAAACTAAGCCCAATCACTTTAAAATTACAAAAAAATGCTAAAAATCATAACAAACTATACCAGAATCAACTAAATTACTTCGGATACCGTAAATCACCCCCAACTATACCTTACCACAACAAACCAAACCATATCTTTTTTTAAATTACTAAAAAAGGTGTACAAATCATATCAAACTATGCCAGACTCACCGAAATTACTTCGGCTACTCTAAATCATCACCAACTAACCCTTACCATAACAAACTAAACCCAATCACTTTTAAATTGCAAAAAAATGCTAGTAACCATAGCAATTTATGCCAAACTCACCTAAATTTCTTCGGCTACCATAAATCATCACCAACTAACCCTTACCACAACAAACTAAACCCAATCACTTTTAAATTACAAAAAAATGCGACTAACCAAAGCAAACTATGCCAAAATCACCTAAATTACTTCGGCTATCAAAAATCACCCCCAACTACACTTTACAGCAACAAACTAAGCCCAATCACTTTAAAATTACAAAAAAAATGCTAAAAATCATAACAAACTATACCAGAATCACCTAAATTACTTCGGCTACCGTAAATCACCCTCAACTATCCCTTACCACAACAAACCAAACCATATCATCTTAAAATTACAAAAAAAGGTGTACAAATCATAACAAACCATTCCAGACTCACCTAAATTACTTCGACTACTCTAAATCATCACCAACTAACCCTTACTACAACAAACTAAACCCAATCACTTTTAAATTACAAAAAAATGCTAGTAACCATAGCAAATTATGCCAAACTCACCTAAATTTCTTCGGCTACCATAAATCATCACCAACTAACCCTTACCACAACAAACTAAACCCAATCACTTTTAAATTACAAAAAAATGCTACTAACCATAGCAAACTATGCCAAACCCACCTAAATTACTTCGGCTATCAAAAATCACCCCCAAGTACACTTTACAGCAACAAACTAAGCCCAATCACTTTAAAATTACAAAAAAATGCTAAAAATCATAACAAACTATACCAGAATCACCTAAATTACTTCGGCTACAGTAAATCACCCCCAACTATCTCTTACCACAACAAACCAAACCATATCATCTTAAAATTACAAAAAGAGGTGTACAAATCATAACAAACTATGCCAGACTCACCGAAATTACTTCGGCTACTCTAAATCATCACCAACTAACCCTTACCATAACAAACTAAACCCAATCACTTTTAAATTACAAAAAAATGCTAGTAACCATAGCAAACTATGCCAAACTTACCTAAATTTCTTCGGCTACCCTAAATCATCACCAACTAACCCTTGCCACAACAAACTAAACCCAATTACTTTTAAATTACAAAAAAATGCGACTAACCATAGCAAACTATGCGAAAATCACCTAAATTACTTCGGCTATCAAAAATCACCCGCAACTACACTTTACAGCAACAAACTAAACCCAATCACTTTAAAATTACAAAAAAATGGTAAAAATCATAACAAACTATACCAGAATCACCTAAATTACTTCGGCTACCGTAAATCACCCCCAACTATCCCTTACCACAACAAACCAAACCATATCATCTTAAAATTACAAAAAAAGGAGTACAAATCATAACAAACTATGCCAGACTCACCTAAATTACTTCGGCTACTCTAAATGATCACCAACTAACCCTTACCACAACAAACTAAACCCAATCACATTTAAATTACAAAAAAATGCTAGTAACCATAGCAAACTATGCCAAACTCACCAAAATTACTTCGGCAATTAAAAATCACCCCCAACTACACTTTACAGCAACAAACTAAGCCCAATAACTTTTAAATTATAAAAAAATATTAAAAATCATACCAAACTATACCAGAATCACCTAAGTTACTTCGGCTACCGTAAATCACCCCCAACTATCCCTTACCACAACAAACCAAACCATATCATCTTAAAATTACAAAAAAAGGTGTACAAATCATAACAAACCATTCCAGACTCACCTAAATTACTTCGACTACTCTAAATCATCACCAACTAACCCTTACTACAACAAACTAAACCCAATCACTTTTAAATTACAAAAAAATGCTAGTAACCATAGCAAATTATGCCAAACTCACCTAAATTTCTTCGGCTACCATAAATCATCACCAACTAACCCTTACCACAACAAACTAAACCCAATCACTTTTAAATTACAAAAAAATGCTACTAACCATAGCAAACTATGCCAAACCCACCTAAATTACTTCGGCTATCAAAAATCACCCCCAAGTACACTTTACAGCAACAAACTAAGCCCAATCACTTTAAAATTACAAAAAAATGCTAAAAATCATAACAAACTATACCAGAATCACCTAAATTACTTCGGCTACAGTAAATCACCCCCAACTATCTCTTACCACAACAAACCAAACCATATCATCTTAAAATTACAAAAAGAGGTGTACAAATCATAACAAACTATGCCAGACTCACCGAAATTACTTCGGCTACTCTAAATCATCACCAACTAACCCTTACCATAACAAACTAAACCCAATCACTTTAAAATTACAAAAAAATGCTAAAAATCATAACAAACTATACCAGAATCACCTAAATTACTTCGGATACCGTAAATCACCCCCAACTATCCCTTACCACAACAAACCAAACCATATCATCTTAAAATTACTAAAAAAGGTGTACAAATCATATCAAACTATGCCAGACTCACCGAAATTACTTCGGCTACTCTAAATCATCACCAACTAACCCGTACCATAACAAACTAAACCCAATCACTTTTAAATTACAAAAAAATGCTAGTAACCATAGCAATCTATGCCAAACTCACCTAAATTTCTTCGGCTACCATAAATCATCACCAACTAACCCTTACCACAACAAACTAAACCCAATCACTTTTAAATTACAAAAAAATGCAACTAACCATAGCAAACTATGCCAAAATCACCTAAATTACTTCGGCTATCAAAAATCACCCCCAACTACACTTTACAGCAACAAACTAAGCCCAATCACTTTAAAATTACAAAAAAATGCTAAAAATCATAACAAACTATACCAGAATCACCTAAATTACTTCGGCTACCGTAAATCACCCCCAACTATCCCTTACCACAACAAACCAAACTATATCATCTTAAAATTACAAAAAAAGGTGTACAAATCATAACAAACTATGCCAGACTCACCTAAATTACTTCGGCTACTCTAAATCATCACCAACTAACCCTTACCACAACAAACTAAACCCAATCACTTTTAAATTACAAAAAAATGCTAGTAACCATAGCAAACAATGCCAAACTCACCTAAATTACTTCGGCTACCATAAATCATCACCAACTAACCCTTACCACAACAAACTTAACCCAATCACTTTTAAATTAAAAAAAATGCTACTAACCATAGCAAACTATGCCAAACTCACCTAAATTACTTCGGCTATCAAAAATCACCCCCAAGTACACTTTACAGCAACAAACTAAGCCCAATCACTTTAAAATTACAAAAAAATGCTAAAAATCATAACAAACTATACCAGAATCACCTAAATTACTTCGGCTACCATAAATCATCACCAACTAACCCTTGCCACAACAAACTAAACCCAATTAATTTTAAATTACAAAAAAATGCGACTAACCATATCAAACTATGCGAAAATCACCTAAATTACTTCGGCTATCAAAAATCACCCGCAACTACACTTTACAGCAACAAACTAAACCCAATCACTTTAAAATTACAAAAAAATTATAAAAATCATAACAAACTATACCAGAATCACCTAAATTACTTCGGCTACCGTAAATCACCCCCAACTATCCCTTACCACAACAAACCAAACCATATCATCTTAAAATTACAAAAAAAGGTGTACAAATCATAACAAACTATGCCAGACTCACCTAAATTACTTCGGCTATTCTAAATCATCACCAACTAACCCTTACCACAACAAACTAAACCCAATCACTTTTAAATTACAAAAAAATGCTAGTAACCACAGCAAACTATGCCAAACTCACCTAAATTACTTCGGCTACCATAAATCATCACCAACTAACCCTTACCACAACAAACTAAACCCAATCACTTTTAAATTACAAAAAAATGCTACTAACCATAGCAAACTATGCCAAGCTCACCTAAATTACTTTGGCTATCAAAAATAACCCCCACCTACACTTTACAGCAACAAACAAAGCCCAATCACTTTAAAATTACAAAAAAATGCTAAAAATCATAACAAACATTTCCAGAATCACCTAAATTACTTCGCCTACCGTAAATCACCCCCAACTATCCCTTACTACAACAAACCAAACCATATCATCTTAAAATTACAAAAAAAGGTGTACAAATCATAACAAACTATGCCAGACTCACCTATGTTACTTCGGCTACTCTAAATCATCACCAACTAACCCTTACCACAACAAACTAAACCCAATCACTTTTAAATTACAAAAAAATGCTACTAACCATAGCAAACTATGCCAAGCTCACCTAAATTACTTCGGCTATCAAAAATAACCCCCACCTACACTTTACAGCAACAAACAAAGCCCAATCACTTTAAAATTACAAAAAAATGCTAAAAATCATAACAAACATTTCCAGAATCACCTAAATTACTTCGGCTACCGTAAATCACCCCCAACTATCCCTTACTACAACAAACCAAACCATATCATCTTAAAATTACAAAAAAAGGTGTACAAATCATAACAAACTATGCCAGACTCACCTAAATTACTTCGGCTACTCTAAATCATCACCAACTATCCCTTACCACATCAAACTAAACCCAATCACTTTTAAATTACAAAAAAATGCTAGTAACCATAGCAAACTATGCCAAACTCACCTAAATTACTTCGGTTACCATAAATCATCACCAACTAACCCTTACCACAACAAACGAAACCCTATCACTTTTAAATTACAAAAAAATGCTACTAACCATAGCAAACTATGCCAAATTCACCTAAATTACTTCGGCTATCAAAAATCACCCCCAACTACACTTTACAGCAACAAACTAAGCCCAATCACTTTAAAATTACAAAAAAATGCTAAAAATCATTACAAACTATACCAGTATCACGTAAATTACTTCGGCTACCGTAAATCACCCCCAACTATCCCTTACCACAACAAACGAAACCATATCATCTTAAAATTACAAAAAAAGTTGTACAAATTATAACAAACCATGCCAAACTCACCTAAATTACTTCGGCTATCAAAAGTCACCCCCAACTACACTTTACAACAACAAACTAAGCCCAATCACTTTAAAATTTCAAAAAAATGATAAAAATCTTAACAAACTATACCAGAATCACCAAAATTACTTCGGCTACCGTAAATCACCCCCAACTATCCCTTACCACAAGAAACCAAACCATATCATCTTAAAATTACAAAAAAATGCTAGTAACCATAGCAAACTATGCCAAACTCACCTAAATTACTTCGGCTATCAAAAATCACCCCCAACTACACTTTACAGCAACAAACTAAGCCCAATCACTTTAAAATTACAAAAAAATGCTAAAAATTATAACAAACTATACCAGAATTACCTAAATTACTTCGGCTACCTTAAATTACCCCCAACTATCCCTTACCACAACAAACCAAACCATATCATCTTAAAATTACAAAAAAAGGTGTTCAAATCATAACAAACTATGCCAGACTCACCTAAATTACTTCGGCTACTCTAAATCATCACCAACTAATCCTTACCCCAACAAACTAAACCCAATCACTTTTAAATTACAAAAAAATGCTAGTAACCATAGCAAACTATGCCAAACTCACCTAAATTACATCGACTACCATAAATCATCACCAACTAACCCTTACCACAACAAACTAAACCCAATCACTTTTAAATTACAAAAAAATGCTGCTACCCATAGCAAACTATGCCAAACTCACCTAAATTACTTCGGCTATCAAAAATCACCCCAACTACACTTTACAGCAACAAACTAAGCCCAATCACTTTAAAATTACAAAAAAATGCTAAAAATCATAACAAACTATACCAGAATCACCTAAATTACTTCGGCTACCTTAAATTACCCCCAACTATCCCTTACCACAACAAACCAAACTATATCATCTTAAAATTACAAAAAAAGGTGTTCAAATCATAACAAACTATGCCAGACTCACCTAAATTACTTCGGCTACTCTAAATCATCACCAACTAACCCTTACCACAACAAACTGAACCCAATCACTTTAAATTACAAAAAAATGCTAGTAACCATAGCAAACTATGCCAAACTCACCTAAATTACTTCGGCTACCATAAATCATCACCAACTAACCCTTACCACAACAAACTAAACCCAATCACTTTTAAATTACAAAAAAATGCTAGTAACCATGGCAAACTATGTCAAACTCACCTAAATTACTTCGGCTACCATAAATCATCACCAACTAACCTTTACCACAACAAACTAAACCCAATCACTTAAAATTGCAAAAAAATGGTACTAACCATAGCAAACTATGCCAAACTCACCTAAATTACTTCGGCTATCAAAAATCACCCCCAACTACACTTTACAGCAACAAACTAAGCCCAAGCACTTTAAAATTACAAAAAATGCTAAATATCATAACAAACTATACCAGAATCACCTAAATTACTTCGGCTACCGTAAATCACCCCCAACTATCCCTTACCACAACAAGCCAAACCATATCATCTTAAAATTACAAGGAAAGGTGTACAAATCATAACAAACTATGCCAGACTCACCTAAATTACTTCGGCTACTCTAAATCATCACCAACTAACCCTTACCACAACAAACTAAACCCAATCACTTTTAAATTACAAAAAAATGCTAGTAACCATAGCAAACTATGCCAAACTCACCTAAATTACTTCGGCTACCATAAATCATCACCAACTAACCCTTACCACAACAAACTAAACCCAATCACTTTTAAATTACAAAAAAATGCTAGTAACCATAGCAAACTATGCCAAACTCACCTAAATTACTTCGGCTACCATAAATCATCACCAACTAACCCTTACCACAACAAACTAAACCCAATCACTTTTAAATTACAAAAAAATGCTACTAACTAAAGCAAACTATGCCAAACTCACCTAAATTACTTCTTCGGCTATCAAAAATCACCCCCAACTACACTTTACAGCAACAAACTAAGCACAATCACTTTAAAATTACAAAAAAATGCTAAAAATCATAACAAACTATACCAGAATCACCCAATTTACTTCGGCTACCGTAAATCACCCCCACTATCCCTTACCACAACAAACCAACCCATATCTTAAAATTACAAAAAAAGTTGTACAAATCATAACAAACTATGCCAGACTCACCTAAATTACTTCGGCTACACTAAATCATCACCAACTAACCCTTACCACAACAAACTAAACCCAATCACTTTTAAATTACAAAAAAATGCTACTAACATAGCAAACTATGCCAAACTCACCTAAATTACTTCGGCTACCATAAATCATCACCAACTAACCCTTACCATAACAAACTAAACCCAATCACTTTTAAATTACAAAAAAATGCTAGTAACCATAGCAAACTATGCCAAACTCACCTAAATTACTTCGGCTATCAAAAATCACTCCCAACTACACTTTATAGCAACAAACTAAGCCCAATCACTTTAAAATTACAAAAAAATGCTAAAAATCATAACAAACATTTCCAGAATCACCTAAATTACTTCGGCTACCGTAAATCACCCCCAACTATCCCTTACTACAACAAACCAAACCATATCATCTTAAAATTACAAAAAAAGGTGTACAAATCATAACAAACTATGCCAAACTCACCTAAATTACTTCGGCTACCATAAATCATCACCAACTAACCCTTACCATAACAAACTAAACCCAATCACTTTTAAATTACAAAAAAATGCTAGTAACCATAGCAAACTATGCCAAACTCACCTAAATTACTTCGGCTATCAAAAATCACCCCCAACTACATTTTACAGCAACAAACTAAGCCCAATCACTTTAAAATTATAAAAAAATGCTAAAAATTATAACACACTATACCAGAATCACCTAAATTACTTCGGCTAGCGTAAATCACCCCCAACTATCCCTTACCACAACAAACCAAACCATATCATCTTAAAATTACAACAAAAGGTGTGCAAATCATAACAAACTATACCAGAATCACCTAAATTACTTCGGCTACCTTAAATTACCCCCAACTATCCCCTACCACAACAAACCATACTATATCATCTTAAAATTACAAAAAAAGGTGTTCAAATCATATCAAAATATGCCAGACTCACCTAAATTACTTCGGCTACTCTAAATCATCACCAACTAACCCTTACCACAACAAACTAAACCCAATCACTTTAAATTACAAAAAAATGCTAGTAACCATAGCAAACTATGCCAAACTCACCTAAATTACTTCGGCTACCATAAATCATCATCAACTAACCCTTACCACAACAAACTAAACCCAATCACTTTTAAATTACAAAAAAATGCTAGTAACCATAGCAAACTATGCCAAACTCACCTAAATTACTTCGGCTACCATAAATCATCACCAACTAACCCTTACCACAACAAACTAAACCCAATCACTTTTAAATTACAAAAAAATGCTAGTAACCATAGCAAACTATGCCAAACTCACCTAAATTACTTCGGCTACCGTAAATCACCCCCAACTATCCCTTACCACAACAAACCAAACCATATCATCTTAAAATTACAAAAAAAAATGTACAAATCATAACAAACTATGCCAGACTCACCTAAATTACTTCGGCTACTCTAAATCATCACCAACTAACCCTTACCACAACAAACTAAACCCAATCACTTTTAAGTTACAAAAAAATGCTAGTAACCATAGCAAACTATGCCAAACTCACCTAAATTACTTCGGCTACCATAAATCATCATCAACTAACCCTTACCACAACAAACTAAACCCAATCACTTTTAAATTACAAAAAAATGCTAGTAACCATAGCAAACTATGCCAAACTCACCTAAATTACTTCGGCTACCATAAATCATCACCAACTAACCCTTACCACAACAAACTAAACCCAATCACTTTTAAATTACAAAAAAATGCTACTAACCATAGCAAACTATGCCAAGCTCACCTAAATTACTTCGGCTATCAAAAATAACCCCCACCTACACTTTACAGCAACAAACTAAGCCCAATCACTTTAAAATTACAAAAAAATGCTAAAAATCATAACAAACATTTCCAGAATCACCTAAATTACTTCGGCTACCGTAAATCACCCCCAACTATCCCTTACTACAACAAACCAAACCATATCATCTTAAAATTACAAAAAAAGGTGTACAAATCATAACAAACTATGCCAGACTCACCTAAGTTACTTCGGCTACTCTAAATCATCACCAACTAACCCTTACCACAACAAACTAAACCCAATCACTTTTAAATTACAAAAAAATGCTACTAACCATAGCAAACTATGCCAAGCTCACCTAAATTACTTCGGCTATCAAAAATAACCCCCACCTACACTTTACAGCAACAAACAAAGCCCAATCACTTTAAAATTACAAAAAAATGCTAAAAATCATAACAAACATTTCCAGAATCACCTAAATTACTTCGGCTACCGTAAATCACCCCCAACTATCCCTTACTACAACAAACCAAACCATATCATCTTAAAATTACAAAAAAAGGTGTACAAATCATAAAAAACTATGCCAGACTCACCTAAATTACTTCGGCTACTCTAAATCATCACCAACTAACCCTTACCACATCAAACTAAACCCAATCACTTTTAAATTACAAAAAAATGCTAGTAACCATAGCAAACTATGCCAAACTCATCTAAATTACTTCGGTTACCATAAATCATCACCAACTAATACTTACCACAACAAACGAAACCCTATCACTTTTAAATTACAAAAAAATGCTACTAACCATAGCAAACTATGCCAAATTCACCTAAATTACTTCGGCTATCAAAAATCACCCCCAACTACACTTTAGAGCAACAAACTAAGCCCAATCACTTTAAAATTACAAAAAAATGCTAAAAATCATTACAAACTATACCAGTATCACCTAAATTACTTCGTCTACCGTAAATCACCCCCAACTATCCCTTACCACAACAAACGAAACCATATCATCTTAAAATTACAAAAAAAGGTGTACAAATTATAACAAACCATGCCAAACTCACCTAAATTACTTCGGCTATCAAAAGTCACCCCCAACTACACTTTACAGCAACTAACTAAGCCCAATCACTTTAAAATTACAAAAAAATGCTAAAAATCATAACAAACTATACCAGAATCACCTAAATTACTTCGGCTACCGTAAATCACCCCCAACTATCCCTTACCACAACAAACGAAACCATATCATCTTAAAATTACAAAAAAAGGTGTACAAATCATAACAAACTATGCCAGACTCACCTAAATTACTTCGGCTATCAAAAATCAACCCCAACTACACTTTACAGCAACTAACTAAGCCCAATCACTTTAAAATTACAAAAAAATGCTAAAAATCATAACAAACTATACCAGAATCACCTAAATTACTTCGGCTACCGTAAATCACCCCCAACTATTCCTTACCACAACAAACCAAACCATATCAACTTAAAATTACAAAAAAAGATGTACAAATCATTACAAACTATGCCAGACTCACCTAAATTACTTCGGCTATTCTAAATCATCACCAACTAACCCTTACCACAACAAACTAAACCCAATCACTTTTAAATTACAAAAAAATTCTAGTAACCATAGCAAACTATGCCAAACTCACCTAAATTACTTCGGCTACCATAAATCATCACCAACTAACCCTTACCACAACAAACTAAACCCAATCACTTTTAAATTACAAAAAAATGCTAGTAACCATAGCAAACTATGCCAAACTCACCTAAATTACTTCGGCTATCAAAAATCACCCCCAACTACACTTTACAGCAACAAACTAAGCCCAATCACTTTAAAATTACAAAAAAATGCTAAAAATCATAACAAACTAAACCAGAATTACCTAAATTACTTCGGCTACCTTAAATTACCCCCAACTATCCCTTACCACAACAAACCAAACCATATCATCTTAAAATTACAAAAAAAGGTGTTCAAATCATAACAAACTATGCCAGACTCACCTAAATTACTTCGGCTACTCTAAATCATCACCAACTAATCCTTACCACAACAAACTAAACCCAATCACTTTTAAATTACAAAAAAATGCTGCTACCCATAGCAAACTATGCCAAACTCACCTAAATTACTTCGGCTATCAAAAATCACCCCCAACTACACTTTACAGCAACAAACTAAGCCCAATCACTTTAAAATTACAAAAAAATGCTAAAAATCATAACAAACTATACCAGAATCACCTAAATTACTTCGGCTACCTTAAATTACCCCCAACTATCCCTTACCACAACAAAACAAACTATATCATCTTAAAATTACAAAAAAAGGTGTTCAAATCATAACAAACTATGCCAGACTCACCTAAATTACTTCGGCTACTCTAAATCATCACCAACTAACCCTTACCACAACAAACTGAACCCAATCACTTTAAATTACAAAAAAATGCTAGTAACCATAGCAAACTATGCCAAACTCACCTAAATTACTTCGGCTACCATAAATCATCACCAACTAACCCTTACCACAACAAACTAAACCCAGTCACTTTTAAATTACAAAAAAATGCTAGTAACCATGGCAAACTATGCCAAACTCACCTAAATTACTTCGGCTACCATAAATCATCACCAACTAACCTTTACCACAACAAACTAAACCCAATCACTTAAAATTGCAAAAAAATGGTACTAACCATAGCAAACTATGCCAAACTCACCTAAATTACTTCGGCTATCAAAAATCACCCCCAACTACACTTTACAGCAAAAAAATAAGCCCAAGCACTTTAAAATTACAAAAAATGCTAAAAATCATAACAAACTATACCAGAATCACCTAAATTACTTCGGCTACCGTAAATCACCCCCAACTATCCCTTACCACAACACGCCAAACCATATCATCTTAAAATTACAAGGAAAGGTGTACAAATCATAACAAACTATGCCAGACTCACCTAAATTACTTCGGCTACTCTAAATCATCACCAGCTAACCCTTACCACAACAAACTAAACCCAATCACTTTTAAATTACAAAAAAATGCTAGTAACCATAGCAAACTATGCCAAACTCACCTAAATTACTTCGGCTACCATAAATCATCACCAACTAACCCTTACCACAACAAACTAAACCCAATCACTTTTAAATTACAAAAAAATGCTAGTAACCATAGCAAACTATGCCAAACTCACCTAAATTACTTCGGCTACCATAAATCATCACCAACTAACCCTTACCACAACAAACTAAACCCAATCACTTTTAAATTACAAAAAAATGCTACTAACTAAAGCAAACTATGCCAAACTCACCTAAATTACTTCGGCTATCAAAAATCACCCCCAACTACACTTTACAGCAACAAACTAAGCCCAATCACTTTAAAATTACAAAAAAATGCTAAAAATCATAACAAACTATACCAGAATCACCTAAATTACTTCGGCTACCGTAAATCACCCCCACTATCCCTTACCACAACAAACCAACCCATATCATCTTAATATTACAAAAAAAGTTGTACAAATCATAACAAACTATGCCAGACTCACCTAAATTACTTCGGCTACACTAAATCATCACCAACTAACCCTTACCACAACAAACTAAACCCAATCACTTTTAAATTACAAAAAAATGCTACTAACCATAGCAAAATATGCCAAACTCACCTAAATTACTTCGGCTACCAGAAATCATCACCAACTAACCCTTACCATAACAAACTAAACCCAATCACTTTTAAATTACAAAAAAATGCTAGTAACCATA
This sequence comes from Eledona agricola, assembly GCA_964023215.1. Classification (NCBI taxonomy): domain Eukaryota; kingdom Metazoa; phylum Arthropoda; class Insecta; order Coleoptera; family Tenebrionidae; genus Eledona; species Eledona agricola. The sequence goes on along the minus strand of CAXIEJ010000019.1, from coordinate 991,250 downwards.
GCAAACTATGCCAAACTCACCTAAATTACTTCGGCTATCAAAAATCACCCCCAACTACACTTTACAGCAACACACTAAACCCAATCACTTTAAAATTACAAAAAAATGCTAAAAATCATAACAAACATTTCCAGAATCACCTAAATTACTTCGGCTACCGTAAATCACCCCCAACTATCCCTTACTACAACAAACCAAACCATATCATCTTAAAATTACAAAAAAAGGTGTACAAATCATAACAAACTATGCCAAACTCACCTAAATTACTTCGGCTACCATAAATCTTCACCAACTAACCCTTACCATAACAAACTAAACCCAATCACTTTCAAATTACAAAAAAATGCTAGTAACCATAGCAAACTATGCCAAACTCACCTAAATTACTTCGGCTATCAAAAATCACCCCCAACTACACTTTACAGCAACAAACTAAGCCCAATCACTTTAAAATTATAAAAAAATGCTAAAAATTATAACACACTATACCAGAATCACCTAAATTACTTCGGCTAGCGTAAATCACCCCCAACTATCCCTTACCACAACAAACCAAACCATATCATCTTAAAATTACAACAAAAGGTGTGCAAATCATAACAAACTATACCAGAATCACCTAAATTACTTCGGCTACCTTAAATTACCCCCAACTATCCCCTACCACAACAAACCATACTATATCATCTTAAAATTACAAAAAAAGATGTTCAAATCATAACAAAATATGCCAGACTCACCTAAATTACTTCGGCTACTCTAAATCATCACCAACTAACCCTTACCACAACAAACTAAACCCAATCACTTTAAATTACAAAAAAATGCTAGTAACCATAGCAAACTATGCCAAACTCACCTAAATTACTTCGGCTACCATAAATCATCACCAACTAACCCTTACCACAACAAACTAAACCCAATCACTTTTAAATTACAAAAAAATGCTAGTAGCCATAGCAAACTATGCCAAACTCACCTAAATTACTTCGGCTACCATAAATCATCACCAACTAACCCTTACCACAACAAACTAAACCCAATCACTTTTAAATTACAAAAAAATGCTAGTAACCATAGCAAACTATGCCAAACTCACCTAAATTACTTCGGCTACCGTAAATCACCCCCAACTATCCCTTACCACAACAAACCAAACCATATCATCTTAAAATTACAAAAAAAAATGTACAAATCATAACAAACTATGCCAGACTCACCTAAATTACTTCGGCTACTCTAAATCATCACCAACTAACCCTTACCACAACAAACTAAACCCAATCACTTTTAAGTTACAAAAAAATGCTAGTAACCATAGCAAACTATGCCAAACTCACCTAAATTACTTCGGCTACCATAAATCATCACCAACTAACCCTAACCACAACAAACTAAACCCAATCACTTTTAAATTACAAAAAAATGCTACTAACCATAGCAAACTATGCCAAGCTCACCTAAATTACTTTGGCTATCAAAAATAACCCCCACCTACACTTTACAGCAACAAACAAAGCCCAATCACTTTAAAATTACAAAAAAATGCTAAAAATCATAACAAACATTTCCAGAATCACCTAAATTACTTCGGCTACCGTAAATCACCCCCAACTATCCCTTACTACAACAAACCAAACCATATCATTTTAAAATTACAAAAAAAGGTGTACAAATCATAACAAACAATGCCAGACTCACCTAAGTTACTTCGGCTACTCTAAATCATCACCAACTAACCCTTACCACAACAAACTAAACCCAATCACTTTTAAATTACAAAAAAATGCTAGTAACCACAGCAAACTATGCCAAACTCACCTAAATTACTTCGGCTACCATAAATCATCACCAACTAACCCTAACCACAACAAACTAAACCCAATCACTTTTAAATTACAAAAAAATGCTACTAACCATAGCAAACTATGCCAAGCTCACCTAAATTACTTTGGCTATCAAAAATAACCCCCACCTACACTTTACAGCAACAAACAAAGCCCAATCACTTTAAAATTACAAAAAAATGCTAAAAATCATAACAAACATTTCCAGAATCACCTAAATTACTTCGGCTACCGTAAATCACCCCCAACTATCCCTTACTACAACAAACCAAACCATATCATCTTAAAATTACAAAAAAAGGTGTACAAATCATAACACACTATGCCAGACTCACCTAAGTTACTTCGGCTACTCTAAATCATCACCAACTAACCCTTACCACAACAAACTAAACCCAATCACTTTTAAATTACAAAAAAATGCTACTAACCATAGCAAACTATGCCAAGCTCACCTAAATTACTTCGGTTATCAAAAATAAACCCCACCTACACTTTACAGCAACAAACAAAGCCCAATCACTTTAAAATTACAAAAAAATGCTAAAAATCATAACAAACATTTCCAGAATCACCTAAATTACTTCGGCTACCGTAAATCACCCCCAACTATCCCTTACTACAACAAACCAAACCATATCATCTTAAAATTACAAAAAAAGGTGTACAAATCATAACAAACTATGCCAGACTCACCTAAATTACTTCGGCTAATCTAAATCAGCACCAACTAACCCTTACCACATCAAACTAAACCCAATCACTTTTAAATTACAAAAAAATGCTAGTAACCATAGCAAACTATGCCAAACTCACCTAAATTACTTCGGTTACCATAAATCATCACCAGCTAACCCTTACCACAACAAACGAAACCCTATCACTTTTAAATTACAAAAAAATGCTACTAACCATAGCAAACTATGCCAAATTCACCTAAATTACTTCGGCTATTAAAAATCACCCCCAACTACACTTTACAGCAACAAACTAAGCCCAATCACTTTAAAATTACAAAAAAATGCTAAAAATCATTACAAACTATACCAGTATCACCTAAATTACTTCGGCTACCGTAAATCACCCCCAACTATCCCTTACCACAACAAACGAAACCATATCATCTTAAAATTACAAAAAAAGGTGTACAAATTATAACAAACCATGCCAAACTCACCTAAATTACTTCGGCTATCAAAAGTCACCCCCAACTACACTTTACAGCAACAAACTAAGCCCAATCACTTTAAAATTTCAAAAAAATGCTAAAAATCATAACAAACTATACCAGAATCACCTAAATTACTTCGGCTACCGTAAATCACCCCCAACTATCCCTTACCACAAGAAACCAAACCATATCATCTTAAAATTACAAAAAAAGGTGTACAAATCATAACAAACTATGCCAGACTCACCTAAATTACTTCGGCTATCAAAAATCAACCCCAACTACACTTTACAGCAACTAACTAAGCCCAATCACTTTAAAATTACAAAAAAATGCTAAAAATCATTACAAACTATACCAGTATCACCTAAATTACTTCGGCTACCGTAAATCACCCCCAACTATCCCTTACCACAACAAACGAAACCATATCATCTTAAAATTACAAAAAAAGGTGTACAAATTATAACAAACCATGCCAAACTCACCTAAATTACTAAGGCTATCAAAAGTCACCCCCAACTACACTTTACAGCAACAAACTAAGCCCAATCACTTTAAAATTTCAAAAAAATGCTAAAAATCATAACAAACTATACCAGAATCACCTAAATTACTTCGGCTACCGTAAATCACCCCCAACTATCCCTTACCACAAGAAACCAAACCATATCATCTTAAAATTACAAAAAAAGGTGTACAAATCATAACAAACTATGCCAGACTCACCTAAATTACTTCGGCTATCAAAAATCAACCCCAACTACACTTTACAGCAACTAACTAAGCCCAATCACTTTAAAATTACAAAAAAATGCTAAAAATCATAACAAACTATACCAGAATCACCTAAATTACTTCGGCTACCGTAAATCACCCCCAACTATTCCTTACCACAACAAACCAAACCATATCATCTTAAAATTACAAAAAAAGATGTACAAATCATTACAAACTATGCCAGACTCACCTAAATTACTTCGGCTATTCTAAATCATCACCAACTAACCCTTAACACAACAAACTAAACCCAATCATTTTTAAATTACAAAAAAATTTTACTAACCATAGCAAACTATGCCAAACTCACCTAAATTACTTCGGCTATCAAAAGTCACCCCCAACTACACTTTACAGCAACAAACTAAGCCCAATCACTTTAAAATTTCAAAAAAATGCTAAAAATCATAACAAACTATACCAGAATCACCTAAATTACTTCGGCTACCGTAAATCAACCCCAACTATCCCTTACCACAACAAACCAAACCATATCATCTTAAAATTACAAAAAAAGGTGTACAAATCATAACAAACTATGCCAGACTCACCTAAATTACTTCGGCTACTCTAAATCATCACCAAGTAACCCTTACCACAACAAACTAAACCCAATCACTTTTAAATTACAAAAAAATGCTAGTAACCATAGCAAACTATGCCAAACTCACCTAAATTACTTCGGCTACCATAAATCATCACCAACTAACCCTTACCACAACAAACTAAACCCTATCACTTTTAAATTACAAAAAAATGCTACTAACCATAGCAAACTATGCCAAACTCACCTAAATCACTTCGGCTATCAAAAATCAACCCCAACTACACTTTACAGCAACTAACTAAGCCCAATCACTTTAAAATTACAAAAAAATGCTAAAAATCATAACAAACTATACCAGAATCACCTAAATTACTTCGGCTACCGTAAATCACCCCCAACTATTCCTTACCACAACAAACCAAACCATATCATCTTAAAATTACAAAAAAAGATGTACAAATCATTACAAACTATGCCAGTATCACCTAAATTACTTCGGCTACCGTAAATCACCCCCAACTATCCCTTACCACAACAAACCAAACCATATCATCTTAAAATTACAAAAAAAGGTGAACAAATCATAACAAACTATGCCAAACTCACCTAAATTACTTCGGCTATCAAAAGTCACTCCCAACTACACTTTACAGCAACAAACTAAGCCCAATCACTTTAAAATTTCAAAAAAATGCTAAAAATCATAACAAACTATACCAGAATCACCTAAATTACTTCGGCTACCGTAAATCACCCCCAACTATTCCTTACCACAACAAACCAAACCATATCATCTTAAAATTACAAAAAAAGATGTACAAATCATTACAAACTATGCCAGACTCACCTAAATTATTTCGGCTATTCTAAATCATCACCAACTAACCCTTACCACAACAAACTAAACCCAATCACTTTTAAATTACAAAAAAAATTCTAGTAACCATAGCAAACTATGCCAAACTCACCTAAATTACTTCGGCTACCATAAATCATCACCAACTAACCCTTACCACAACAAACTAAACCCAATCACTTTTAAATTACAAAAAAATGCTAGTAACCATAGCAAACTATGCCAAACTCACCTAAATTACTTCGGCTACCATAAATCATCACCAACTAAACCTTACCACAACAAACTAAACCCAATCATTTTTAAATTACAAAAAAATTTTACTAACCATAGCAAACTATGCCAAACTCACCTAAATTACTTCGGCTATCAAAAGTCACTCCCAACTACACTTTACAGCAACAAACTAAGCCCAATCACTTTAAAATTTCAAAAAAATGCTAAAAATCATAACAAACTATACCAGAATCACCTAAATTACTTCGGCTACCGTAAATCAACCCCAACTATCCCTTACCACAACAAACCAAACCATATCATCTTAAAATTACAAAAAAAGGTGTACAAATCATAACAAACTATGCCAGACTCACCTAAATTACTTCGGCTACTCTAAATCATCACCAACTAACCCTTACCACAACAAACTAAACCCAATCACTTTTAAATTACAAAAAAATGCTAGTAACCATAGCAAACTATGCCAAACTCACCTAAATTACTTCGGCTACCATAAATCATCACCAACTAACCCTTACCACAACAAACTAAACCCTATCACTTTTAAATTACAAAAAAATGCTACTAACCATAGCAAACTATGCCAAACTCACCTAAATCACTTTGGCTATCAAAAATCAACCCCAACTACACTTTACAGCAACAAACTAAGCCCAATCACTTTAAAATTACAAAAAAATGCTAAAAATCAAAACAAACTATACCAGAATCACCTAAATTACTTCGGCTACCGTAAATCACCCTCAACTATCCCTTACCACAACAAACCAAACCATATCATCTTAAAATTACAAAAAAAGATGTACAAATCATTACAAACTATGCCAGACTCACCTAAATTACTTCGGCTACTCTAAATCATCACCAACTAACCCTTACCACAACAAACTAAACCCAATCACTTTTAAATTACAAAAAAATGCTAGTAACCATAGCAAACTATGCCAAACTCACCTAAATTACTTCGGTTACCATAAATCATCACCAACTAACCCTTACCACAACAAACTAAACCCTATCATTTTTAAATTACAAAAAAATGCTACTAACCATCGCAAACTATGCCAAACTCACCTAAATAACTTCGGCTATCAAAAATCACCCCCAACTACACTTTACAGCAACAAACTAAGCCCAATCACTTTAAAATTACAAAAAAATGCTAAAAATCATTACAAACTATACCAGTATCACCTAAATTACTTCGGCTACCGTAAATCACCCCCAAGTATCCCTTACCACAACAAACCAAACCATATCATCTTAAAATTACAAAAAAAGGTGTGCAAATCATAACAAACTATGCCAGACTCACCTAAATTACTTCGGCTACTCTAAATCATCACCAACTAACCCTTACCACATCAAACTAAACCCAATCACTTTTAAATCTATATATATAAAGCGAAGTGTCCTCACTGACACACTCATTCATTCACTCATTCATCTACACATCTACACACTGATTCATAATCAACCCACAGCCCAAACCGTGAGGGCTGGAGACTTGAAATTTTAGACACGGGTGTATCATGTGCCGAAACTGAACACTAAGAAGGGATTTTGCGAAATTCGGCCCGGTTCCTTTGTAATTCAATAAAAACCGGCTAAAATAAACAAAAAATGATCGGATCGCGGAGAACGTGTTTATGTTAGAAGCACGTATCTAGCCAAAACAACTTCGACGACGGGCGACCGGTTTACATTAAAAGCACTTATTTAACCTAAACAATTTCAACGTCGAGTTTCTGCTTTCGTGATCATACTTTTGCCGTACCTAGCGAGGCCGCAGATATTTCAATTATAATTTTGATTTCAATTATAATGTCGATCCGTGACTCAATTAAAAATTACCAAACCACTCCAAATTTAATCCGTCAACATTAAACATTCTCAAATATCTCTTACCACTGCAAACTTTACCAAATCAACCCCAAAAAATTCCCGAACTAAGCCAAACTGACATAAATTAGATCCGTTATCTTAAATCATCCCTTACCACCCTTTAGCAACCCCAAGTAACTCCAATCACTTTAAAATAAAACAAAATGACACAAATCATTGCAAACTATCCCTAACTCACCTAAATTACTTCGGCTACCATAAAACACCCCCAACTACCCCTTACAACCCCAAAATAAGCCCAATCACTTTAAAATTACAAAAAATTCTACAAACCATAGCAAACTATGCTAAACTCACTTAAATTACTTCGGCTATCATAAATCACCCCCAACTACCCCTTACCACCCCAAACTCAGCCCAATCACTTTAAAATTACAAAAAATGTTACAAGCCATATCAAACTATGCCAAACTCATCTAAATTACTTTGACTTCCATAAATCACCCCCAACTACCCCTTACCACCCCAAAATAGGCTCAATCACTTTAAAATTACAAAAAAATTCTACAAACCGTAGCAAACTATGCCAAACTCCCCTAAATTACTTCGGCTAACATAAATCACCCCGAACTACCCCTTACAACCCCAAAATAAACCCAATCACTTTAAAATTACAAAATATTCAACAAATCATAGCAAACTATGCCTAACTCACCTAAATTACTTCGGCTACCATAAATCACCCCCAACTACCCCTTACCACCCCAAACTAAGCCCAATCACTTTAAAATTACAAAAAATTCTACAAACCATACCAAACTATGCCAAACTCACTTAAATTACTTCGGCTATCATAAATCACCCCCAACTACCCCTTACCACCCCTAACTCATCCCAATCACTTTAAAATTACAAAAAATGCTACAAACCATAGCAAACTATGCCTAACTCACCTAAATTACTTCGGTTAACATAAATCACCCCCAACTACCCCTTACTACCCCAAAATAAGCCCAATCACTTTAAAATTATAAAAAATGCTACAAACCATAGCAAACTATGCCTAACTCACCTAAATTACTTTGACTTCCATAAATCACCCCCAACAACCCCTTACTACCCCAAAATAAGCCCAATCACTTTAAAATTACAAAAAAATGCTACAAACCATAGCAAACTATGCCAAACTCACTTAAATATTACTGCGGCTACCATAAATCACCCCCAACTACCCCTTACCAACCACAAACTAAACCCAATCACTTTAAAATTACAAAAAATGCTACAAACCATAGCAAACTATGCCAAACTCACTTAAATTACTTTGGCTTCTATAAATCACCCCCAACTACCCCTTACCACCCCAAAATAGGCTCAACCACTTTAAAATTACAAAAAAATTCTACAAACCGTAGCAAACTATGCCAAACTCCCCTAAATTACTTCGGCTACCATAAATCACCCCGAACTACCCCTTACAACCCCAAAATAAGACCAATCACTTTAAAATTACAAAATATTCAACAAATCATAGCAAACTATGCCTAACTCACCTAAATTACTTCGGCTACCATAAATCACCCCCAACTACCCCTTACCACCCCAAACTAAGCCCAATCACTTTAAAATTACAAAAAATTCTACAAACCATACCAAACTATGCCAAACTCACTTAAATTACTTCGGCTATCATAAATCACCCCCAACTACCCTTTACCACCCCTAACTCATCCCAATCACTTTAAAATTACAAAAAATGCTACAAACCATAGCAAACTATTCCTAACTCACCTAAATTACTTCGGCTAACATAAATCACCCCCAACTACCCTTTACTACCCCAAAATAATCCCAATCACTTTAAAATTATAAAAAATGCTACAAACCATAGCAAACTATGCCTAACTCACCTAAATTACTTCAGCTAACATAAATCACCCCCAACAACCCCTTACTACCCCAAAATAAGCCCAATCACTTTAAAATTACAAAAAAAAGCTACAAACCATAGCAAACTATGCCAAACTCACTTAAATTACTGCGGCTACCATAAATCACCCCCAACTACCCCTTACCAACCACAAACTAAACCCAATCACTTTAAAATTACAAAAAATGCTACAAACCATAGCAAACTATGCCAAACTCACTTAAATTACTTTGGCTTCTATAAATCACCCCCAACTACCCCTTACCACCCCAAAATAGGCTCAACCACTTTAAAATTACAAAAAAATTCTACAAACCGTAGCAAACTATGCCAAACTCCCCTAAATTACTTCGGCTACCATAAATCACCCCGACCTACCCCTTACAACCCCAAAATAAGCCCAATCACTTTAAAATTACAAAATATTCAACAAATCATAGCAAACTATGCCTAACTCACCTAAATTACTTCGGCTACCATAAATCACCCCCAACTACCCCTTACCACCCCAAAATAAGCCCAATCACTTTAAAATTACAAAAAATGCTACAAACCATAGCAAACTATGCCAAACTCACCTAAATTACTTCGGCTACCATAAATCACCCCCAACTACCCCTTACCACCCCAAAATAAGCCCAATCACTTTAAAATTACGAAAAATGCTACAAGCCATAGCAAACTATCTCAAACTCACCTGAATTACTTTGGCTACCATAAATCACCCCCAACTACCCCTTACCACCCCAAACTAAGCCCAATCACTTTAAAATTACAAAAAATGCTACAAACCATAGCAAACTATGCCAAACTCACCTAAATTACTTCGGCTACCATAAATCACCCCCAACTACCCCTTACCGCCCCAAAATTAGCATAATCACTTTAAAATTACAAAAATGCTACAAAACATAGCAAGCTATGCCAAACTCACTTAAATTTCTTCGGCTACCATAAATTAATAATCGTTTTCAATCAAAATCTTCTATTTGGTTGTGTTATTTATAAATGCCTTATCGTATTAAATCATAAAATATTAATAAATAATAATTAATAATCTGCACATAAAATATATTGTTCCGACTAATAGTCGTTATTCTGAATATTAAATATGCTGATACCTATTTTGATTCTCTTCCACCTTCCAATAAATATTTGTTCCAGTTGAGATGCAAACATAAACGTATTTCTGAATTGAAACACGCTGACGGGGCAAGCCCTACCTTTTCAACATGCGTGCATTTGTATAAACAGCTCTATGGTTTTTAACTTTAAAGAGGTATAAAGGCGGTGTAAGCGCTAGAGTTTCGTAAAAATATCTGAAAAATTCGAAATTCTTCAATTGAATCAGAACTATCTTTGTGTTCGATAGTAAATTTATACTTGGAGTGGCACTGCCAACCCTGCCACCCATGACGAGGCACCTGCTGACTACTCTCCTTCCAGGGAAACTTTATAAATCAACGTCAAAATAATTTAGGACGCCTGAATGTGAAAATATCACTGTGTAATAAGTTCAGACTGACATGGAACACTTGAAATTTCGATATTTGTTTGTAATTCGACACAGGTCCATGAAGGAATGCATGTTAATGTAAACAAGTGTTAGTTTGTCGGAGAGACCGAATAAGATTTTTAACATTCCTGTCAAAATATTTATTTACTTTAGAATGTTAATTTCTTAAATTGATTTTGTGAAAATTATGACGGGCCATACGAGTACACCTGTGCGAGTATTATTTGGTGCATACAAATTAATCTCTTTTGTTATCCGAATTGTTTTTATACGCACTAGGCACGTGCACCTCATATAATTGTGAAAATTGCTGCTTCAGCGTCTGGATCGGTGGTACTCAACGTCGCCAAGGTCGAGGCGACGCATCGGTATTCAAAGTTCTGTCGCTATTAAATAAATTATTTTAATATAATATTCCCGATTTGTTCTTGCCGTTAACCAAAACTCTCCCCAATCGATTTTCGAAAAATTTCCAGCGTCGGACCGGACTTCACTTATTTTCGTACGCTAATTTTTACGTTCAGTTAATGATAGTGGTGTATTTGTTCTTCACCAAACCTGCTCCGGCCGAAATCCGAAATTTTCACTGACATCATACGCTTAAGTATTGTATGCTTAGACACGATTTATTTACACTATTTATTTTACGTACATTGCGTTCATTATTGTTCTGCATTATTTATAACTAAGATGGAGCAGTTTGAAAATCTAATAGTAAGCGGAGAACAAATACCACCACGTATAATTCCCGTGAAAAGTGATGGAAATAGTCTTTCTTACTATCTTTCCTATTGCATTTTTAATACCGGAAATAGAGCTCAAGAGCGAAGAATAACTTCGACTTTTTTATACATAATTCCTAAATACTTCCTTATATATTTCAACATTGTCTTTAACGTTGTCAGAGAACTAAATGGGAATAATTTGGAATAATTTAGAAACTTTTGAAAACAATGACAAAATTCTTTAGGGCGCCTGGATTTGAAAATATAACTCTGTGTAATAAGTTTAGACTGACTAGAGTGAAAAGAAAGGAGCTTGCGCCCAGAAACGAAATTAAATGGAACACTTGAAGTTGAAATATTTGTTTGTAATTCGTCACAAGTCCATGAGGGAATGCGTGTTAATGTAAACAAATGTGAGTTTATTGGAGAGGCCGAATAAGATTTTTACATTATTGAAGCAGCTGGAGCCTGCCACGTCAAGGGCAAGGTCAGAAACGTGAAAAGGCGATGCTCGATTTAGTTTGAGTGTCTATGCAGAAATTCGCACATACCAAGCGTTGGATGATAAGCCTTTCTTATCGTTTCTTAGAATTCGATAATTGCTGGTTCAGCGTGTGGAGCAGTACTCGATCGCGGTGTTTAATTTTAACACAACTACAATTGTGAAAATTGCTGCTCCAGCGTCGGAAACTGTTTGCAAAGTCGCCAAATTCGATGAGGCGACGCATCAGTGTTCGAAGGTCTACCGCTATCAAATAAAGTATTTTAATTTAACATTTCATCCTCGCGTTAACCAAATCTGCCCCCAATCAATTTTCGAAAAATTATCAGCATCGGACCGGACTCCACTTATATTTGTACGCTAATTTTTACGTTTAGTTAATGATAGTGGTGTATTTGTTTTTCACCAAATTTGCCCCGAAATTTTCACCGTTGTATGTACCAGATATCACTGACATTCATACCAGCGGCGGTGTAAGCGCTAAATTTTCGTGAAAATATCTGAAAAATTCATAATTCTGCAACTGAATTACAGAACTAATTTTGTGTTCGATAGTAAATTTATACTTGGAGTGGCACTGCCAACCCTGCCACCCCTGACGAGCCCCACTGCTGACTACTTTCCTTCCAGAAACATTTTTGAAATCAGCGGCAAAATAAATTTAGGGCACCAGGATGTGAAAATATCACTATGTAATAAGTTCAGACTGACAAGAGTGAAAAAAACCGCTTGCATCCAGAAACGAAATCAAATGGAACACTTGAAATTTAGATATTTGTTTGTAATTCGTCACAGGTCCATGAAGGCATGCATGTTAATGTAAACAAGTGTTAGTTTGTCGGAGAGGCCGAATAAGATTTTTACACCCACCACATTCCCGTCAAAATATTTATTTACTTTAGTATGTTAATTCATTTTGTGCAAATTATGACGGGCCAGTCGAGTACACCTGCGCGAGTATTATTTGGTAATCCAAATTCTTTTAATACGCACTAGGCACGTGCACCTAATATAATTGTTAAAATTGCTGCTTCAGCGTCTGGAACGCTGGTACTCAACGTCGCCAAGGTCGAGGCGACGAATCAGTATTCGAAGTTCTATCGCTATTAAATAAATTTTTTTAATATAATATTACCATTACTATATTATATTAATTAATATTACCATCGTCGTACCGGACTCCACTTATATACCGTACGCTAATTTTTACGTTCATTTAATGATAGTGGTGTATTTGATCTTCACCAAACCTGCTCCGGCCAAAATCCGAAATTTGCAGTTTTACCGGATTTCACTGACATCATAAGTAATGTGTGCTTATACACTATTTACACTATTTATTTTATGTACATTGTGTTCATTATTGTTCTGCATTATTTATAACTAAGATGGAGGAATAGTAAGCGGGGTACAAATACCACCACGTATAATTCCTCTGAAAAGTGATGGAAATAGTCTTTTTTACTATCTTTCCTATTGCATTTTATTACCGAAAATAGAGCTCAAGAGGTTCGCACTATAATTGTTCATTTTAAAATTACCAAATTTTCTGTATATTTTACCTGAATACGTTAAACACCCCTAAACATAATGTACCATTCCAAACTACTCTCAAAAATCATACACTTGCCATTCCAAACTACCCCACATCAACCTAAAATGTAAAAAAATTACGAATTACAAGCAAACTACGCTAAACCCGCATAAATTACTTCGACTTCCGCTATATCACCCCAACCACTTCTTACCAAGCCAAACTAAACCCAATCGCATTAAAATTACCAAAAGTTTCGTTTAATCCGCCAAAGCTAAACCCCGCCAACTATCAATAACCATTCAAAACAATCCCCAAAAAAAACCTTATCATCCGAAACTACACCAAATACATCGTTTTTATGGTGTGAAATTATTTATTTATATATTTCAACATTCTTCGACGACATTCTTTAACGTTGTTAGAGAACTAAATGGGAATAATTTGGAATAGTTCAGCTTCTCTGTCAACTCTCCTTCTCTTGAAGAGTGAAAAAGAGTGAAAAAAAAGGAGCTTGCACCCAGAAACGAAATTATCGTCATTTTCCAAATCATATTGAAGTACCCGGTCCTGGCAATGCAGGTTAATTTCAGCAAATTTGTTTATTTTGTGATTGGAAAAGTAGAGCATTCCTGTTTAATTGTATTATAATGTCGATTAGTCTACATCACAAATACACCACTTTTGTCAACACTGCGTTTATTTAATCTACGTCCGGGCAACGGGTACATTCAGCTAGTTACAAAAACATGCTAGTAACCATAGCAAACTATGCCAAACTCACCTAAATTACTTCGGTTACCATAAATCATCACCAACTAACCCTTACCACAACAAACTAAACCCTATCACTTTTAAATTACAAAAAAATGCTACTAACCATAGCAAACTATGCCAAACTCACCTAAATCACTTCGGCTATCAAAAATCAACCCCAACTACACTTTACAGCAACAAACTAAACCCAATCACTTTAAAATTACAAAAAAATGCTAAAAATCAAAACAAACTATACCAGAATCACCTAAATTACTTCGACTACCGTAAATCACCCCCAACTATCCCTTACCACAACAAACCAAACCATATCATCTTAAAATTACAAAAAAAGGTGTACAAATCATAACAAACTATGCCAAACTCACCTAAATTACTTCGGCTATCAAAAGTCACCCCCAACTACACTTTACAGCAACAAACTAAGCCCAATCACTTTAAAATTTCAAAAAAATGCTAAAAATCATAACAAACTATACCAGAATCACCTAAATTACTTCGGCTACCGTAAATCACCCCCAACTATCCCTTACCACAACAAACCAAACCATATCATCTTAAAATTACAAAAAAAGATGTACAAATCATTACAAACTATGCCAGACTCACCTAAATTACTTCGGCTACTCTAAATCATCACCAACTAACCCTTACCACAACAAACTAAACCCAATCACTTTTAAATTACAAAAAAATGCTACTAACCATAGCAAACTATGCCAAACTCACCTAAATTATTTCGGCTACCATAAATCATCACCAACTAACCCTTACCACAACAAACTAAACCCAATCACTTTTAAATTACAAAAAAATGCTACTAACCATAGCAAACTATGCCAAACTCACCTAAATTAATTCGGCTATCAAAAATCACACCCAACTACACTTTACAGCAACAAACTAAGCCCAATCACTTTAAAATTACAAAAAAAGGTGTACAAATCATAACAAACTATTCCAGACTCACCTAAATTACTTCGGCTACTCTAAATCATCACCAACTAACCCTTACCACAACAAACTAAACCCAATCACTTTTAAATTACAAAAAAATGCTAGTAACCATAGCAAACTATGCCAAACTCACCTAAATTACATCGGTTACCATAAATCATCACCAACTAACCCTTACCACAACAAACTAAACCCTATCACTTTTAAATTACAAAAAAATGCTACTAACCATAGCAAACTATGCCAAACTCACCTAAATTACTTCGGCTATCAAAAATCACCCCCAACCACACGTTACAGCAACAAACTAAGCCCAATCACTTTAAAATTAGAAAAAAATGCTAAAAATCAATACCAACTATACCAGTATCACCTAAATTACTTCGGCTACCGTAAATCACCCCCAACTATCCCTTACCACAACAAACCAAACCATATCATCTTAAAATTACAAAAAAAGGTGTACAAATCATAACAAACTATGCCAGACTCACCTAAATTACTTCGGCTACTCTAAATCATCACCAACTAACCCTTACCACAACAAACTAAACCCAATCACTTTTAAATTACAAAAAAATGCTAGTAACCATAGCAAACTATGCCAAACTCACCTAAATTACTTCGGTTACCATAAATCATCACCAACTAACCCTTACCACAACAAACTAAACCCTATCATTTTTAAATTACAAAAAAATGCTACTAACCATAGCAAACTATGCCAAACTCACCTAAATAATTTCGGCTATCAAAAATAACCCCCACCTACACTTTACAGCAACAAACAAAGCCCAATCACTTTAAAATTACAAAAAAATGCTAAAAATCATAACAAACATTTCCAGAATCACCTAAATTACTTCGGCTACCGTAAATCACCCCCAACTATCCCTTACTACAACAAACCAAACCATATCATCTTAAAATTACAAAAAAAGGTGTACAAATCATAACAAACTATGCCAGACTCACCTAAATTACTTCGGCTACTCTAAATCAGCACCAACTAACCCTTACCACATCAAACTAAACCCAATCACTTTTAAATTACAAAAAAATGCTAGTAACCATAGCAAACTATGCCAAACTCACCTAAATTACTTCGGTTACCATAAATCATCACCAGCTAACCCTTACCACAACAAACGAAACCCTATCACTTTTAAATTACAAAAAAATGCTACTAACCATAGCAAACTATGCCAAATTCACCTAAATTACTTCGGCTATTAAAAATCACCCCCAACTACACTTTACAGCAACAAACTAAGCCCAATCACTTTAAAATTACAAAAAAATGCTAAAAATCATTACAAACTATACCAGTATCACCTAAATTACTTCGGCTACCGTAAATCACCCCCAACTATCCCTTACCACAACAAACGAAACCATATCATCTTAAAATTACAAAAAAAGGTGTGCAAATTATAACAAACCATGCCAAATTCACCTAAATTACTTCGGCTATTAAAAATCACCCCCAACTACACTTTACAGCAACAAACTAAGCCCAATCACTTTAAAATTACAAAAAAATGCTAAAAATCATTACAAACTATACCAGTATCACCTAAATTACTTCGGCTACCGTAAATCACCCCCAACTATCCCTTACCACAACAAACGAAACCATATCATCTTAAAATTACAAAAAAAGGTGTGCAAATTATAACAAACCATGCCAAACTCACCTAAATTACTTCGGCTATTCTAAATCATCACCAACTAACCCTTACCACAACAAACTAAACCCAATCACTTTTAAATTACAAAAAAAATTCTAGTAACCATAGCAAACTATGCCAAACTCACCTAAATTACTTCGGCTACCATAAATCATCACCAACTAACCCTTACCACAACAAACTAAACCCAATCACTTTTAAATTACAAAAAAATGCTAGTAACCATAGCAAACTATGCCAAACTCACCTAAATTACTTCGGCTACCATAAATCATCACCAACTAACCCTTACCACAACAAACTAAACCCAATCATTTTTAAATTACAAAAAAATTTTACTAACCATAGCAAACTATGCCAAACTCACCTAAATTACTTCGGCTATCAAAAGTCACCCCCAACTACACTTTACAGCAACAAACTAAGCCCAATCACTTTAAAATTTCAAAAAAATGCTAAAAATCATAACAAACTATACCAGAATCACCTAAATTACTTCGGCTACCGTAAATCAACCCCAACTATCCCTTACCACAACAAACCAAACCATATCATCTTAAAATTACAAAAAAAGGTGTACAAATTATAACAAACTATGCCAGACTCACCTAAATTACTTCGGCTACTCTAAATCATCACCAAGTAACCCTTACCACAACAAACTAAACCCAATCACTTTTAAATTACAAAAAAATGCTAGTAACCATAGCAAACTATGCCAAACTCACCTAAATTACTTCGGCTACCATAAATCATCACCAACTAACCCTTACCACAACAAACTAAACCCTATCACTTTTAAATTACAAAAAAATGCTACTAACCATAGCAAACTTTGCCAAACTCTCCTAAATCACTTCGGCTATCAAAAATCAACCCCAACTACACTTTACAGCAACTAACTAAGCCCAATCACTTTAAAATTACAAAAAAATGCTAAAAATCATAACAAACTATACCAGAATCACCTAAATTACTTCGGCTACCGTAAATCACCCCCAACTATTCCTTACCACAACAAACCAAACCATATCATCTTAAAATTACAAAAAAAGATGTACAAATCATTACAAACTATGCCAGACTCACCTAAATTACTTCGGCTATTCTAAATCATCACCAACTAACCCTTACCACAACAAACTAAACCCAATCACTTTTAAATTACAAAAAAAATTCTAGTAACCATAGCAAACTATGCCAAACTCACCTAAATTACTTCGGCTACCATAAATCATCACCAACTAACCCTTACCACAACAAACTAAACCCAATCACTTTTAAATTACAAAAAAATGCTAGTAACCATAGCAAACTATGCCAAACTCACCTAAATTACTTCGGCTACCATAAATCATCACCAACTAACCCTTACCACAACAAACTAAACCCAATCATTTTTAAATTAAAAAAAAATTTTACTAACCATAGCAAACTATGCCAAACTCACCTAAATTACTTCGGCTATCAAAAGTCACCCCCAACTACACTTTACAGCAACAAACTAAGCCCAATCACTTTAAAATTTCAAAAAAATGCTAAAAATCATAACAAACTATACCAGAATCACCTAAATTACTTCGGCTATCGTAAATCAACCCCAACTATCCCTTACCACAACAAACCAAACCATATCATCTTAAAATTACAAAAAAAGGTGTACAAATCATAACAAACTATGCCAGACTCACCTAAATTACTTCGGCTACTCTAAATCATCACCAACTAACCCTTACCACAACAAACTAAACCCAATCACTTTTAAATTACAAAAAAATGCTAGTAACCATAGCAAACTATGCCAAACTCACCTAAATTACTTCGGCTACCATAAATCATCACCAACTAACCCTTACCACAACAAACTAAACCCTATCACTTTTAAATTACAAAAAAATGCTACTAACCATAGCAAACTATGCCAAACTGACCTAAATCACTTCGGCTATCAAAAATCAACCCCAACTACACTTTACAGCAACAAACTAAGCCCAATCACTTTAAAATTACAAAAAAATGCTAAAAATCATAACAAACTATACCAGAATCACCTAAATTACTTCGGCTACCGTAAATCACCCCCAACTATCCCTTACCACAACAAACCAAACCATATCATCTTAAAATTACAAAAAAAGATGTACAAATCATTACAAACTATGCCAGACTCACCTAAATTACTTCGGCTACTCTAAATCATCACCAACTAACCCTTACCACAACAAACTAAACCCAATCACTTTTAAATTACAAAAAAAATGCTAGTAACCATAGCAAACTATGCCAAACTCACCTAAATTACTTCGGCTACCATAAATCATCACCAACTAACCCTTACCACAACAAACTAAACCCAATCACTTTTAAATTACAAAAAAATGCTACTAACCATAGCAAACTATGCCAAAGTCACCTAAATTACTTCGGCTATCAAAAATCACCCTCAACTACACTTTACAGCAACAAACTAAGCCCAATCACTTTAAAAGTACAAAAAAATGCTAAAAATCATTACAAACTATACCAGAATCACCTAAATTACTTCGGCTATCGTAAATCACCCCAAACTATCCCTTGCCACCACAAACCAAAACATATCATCTTAAAATTACAAAAAAAGGTGTACAAATCATAACAAACTATGCCAGACTCACCTAAATTACTTCGGCTACTCTAAATCATCACCAACTAACCCTTACCACAACTAACTAAACCCAATCACTTTCAAATTACAAAAAAATGCTAGTAACCATAGCAAACTATGCCAAACTCACCTAAATTACTTCGGCTACCATAAATCATCACCAACTAACCCGTACCACAACAAACTAAGCCCTATCATTTTTAAATTACAAAAAAATGTTACTAACCATAGCAAACTATGCCAAACTCACCTAAATAACTTCGGCTATCAAAAATCACCCTCAACTACACTTTACAGCAACAAACTAAGCCCAATCACTTTAAAATTACAAAAAAATGCTAAAAATCATTACAAACTATACCAGTATCACCTAAATTACTTCGGCTACCGTAAATCACCCCCAACTATCCCTTACCACAACAAACCAAACCATATCATCTTAAAATTACAAAAAAAGGTGTACAAATCATAACAAACTATGCCAGACTCACCTAAATTACTTCGGCTACTCTAAATCATCACCAACTAACCCTTACCACATTAAACTAAACCCAATCACTTTTAAATTACAAAAAAATTCTAGTAACCATAGCAAACTATGCCAAACTCACCTAAATTACTTCGGTTACCATAAATCATCACCAACTAACCCTTACCACAACAAACTAAACCCTATCACTTTTAAATTACAAAAAAATGCTACTAACCATAGCAAACTATGCCAAACTCATCTAAATTACTTCGGCTATCAAAAATCACCCCCAACTACACTTTACAGCAACAAACTAAGCCCAATCACTTTAAAATTACAAAAAAATGCTAAAAATCATTACAAATTATACCAGTATCACCTAAATTACTTCGGCTACCGTAAATCACCCCCAACTATCCCTTACCACAACAAACCAAACCATATCATCTTAAAATTACAAAAAAAGGTGAACAAATCATAACAAACTATGCCAAACTCACCTAAATTACTTCGGCTATCAAAAGTCACTCCCAACTACACTTTACAGCAACAAACTAAGCCCAATCACTTTAAAATTTCAAAAAAATGCTAAAAATCATAACAAACTATACCAGAATCACCTAAATTACTTCGGCTACCGTAAATCACCCCCAACTATTCCTTACCACAACAAACCAAACCATATCATCTTAAAATTACAAAAAAAGATGTACAAATCATTACAAACTATGCCAGACTCACCTAAATTATTTCGGCTATTCTAAATCATCACCAACTAACCCTTACCACAACAAACTAAACCCAATCACTTTTAAATTACAAAAAAAATTCTAGTAACCATAGCAAACTATGCCAAACTCACCTAAATTACTTCGGCTACCATAAATCATCACCAACTAACCCTTACCACAACAAACTAAACCCAATCACTTTTAAATTACAAAAAAATGCTAGTAACCATAGCAAACTATGCCAAACTCACCTAAATTACTTCGGCTACCATAAATCATCACCAACTAAACCTTACCACAACAAACTAAACCCAATCATATTTAAATTACAAAAAAATTTTACTAACCATAGCAAACTATGCCAAACTCACCTAAATTACTTCGGCTATCAAAAGTCACCCCCAACTACACTTTACAGCAACAAACTAAGCCCAATCACTTTAAAATTTCAAAAAAATGCTAAAAATCATAACAAACTATACCAGAATCACCTAAATTACTTCGGCTACCGTAAATCAACCCCAACTATCCCTTACCACAACAAACCAAACCATATCATCTTAAAATTACAAAAAAAGGTGTACAAATCATAACAAACTATGCCAGACTCACCTAAATTACTTCGGCTACTCTAAATCATCACCAACTAACCCTTACCACAACAAACTAAACCCAATCACTTTTAAATTACAAAAAAATGCTAGTAACCATAGCAAACTATGCCAAACTCACCTAAATTACTTCGGCTACCATAAATCATCACCAACTAACCCTTACCACAACAAACTAAACCCTATCACTTTTAAATTACAAAAAAATGCTACTAACCATAGCAAACTATGCCAAACTCACCTAAATCACTTCGGCTATCAAAAATCAACCCCAACTACACTTTACAGCAACAAACTAAGCCCAATCACTCTAAAATTACAAAAAAATGCTAAAAATCAAAACAAACTATACCAGAATCACCTAAATTACTTCGGCTACCGTAAATCACCCTCAACTATCCCTTACCACAACAAACCAAACCATATCATCTTAAAATTACAAAAAAAGATGTACAAATCATTACAAACTATGCCAGACTCACCTAAATTACTTCGGCTACTCTAAATCATCACCAACTAACCCTTACCACAACAAACTAAACCCAATCACTTTTAAATTACAAAAAAATGCTAGTAACCATAGCAAACTATGCCAAACTCACCTAAATTACTTCGGTTACCATAAATCATCACCAACTAACCCTTACCACAACAAACTAAACCCTATCATTTTTAAATTACAAGAAAATGCTACTAACCATCGCAAACTATGCCAAACTCACCTAAATAACTTCGGCTATCAAAAATCACCCCCAACTACACTTTACAGCAACAAACTAAGCCCAATCACTTTAAAATTACAAAAAAATGCTAAAAATCATTACAAACTATACCAGTATCACCTAAATTACTTCGGCTACCGTAAATCACCCCCAAGTATCCCTTACCACAACAAACCAAACCATATCATCTTAAAATTACAAAAAAAGGTGTGCAAATCATAACAAACTATGCCAGACTCACCTAAATTACTTCGGCTACTCTAAATCATCACCAACTAACCCTTACCACATCAAACTAAACCCAATCACTTTTAAATTACAAAAAAATGCTAGTAACCATAGCAAACTATGCCAAACTCACCTAAATTACTTCGGTTACCATAAATCATCACCAACTAACCCTTACCACAACAAACTAAACCCTATCACTTTTAAATTACAAAAAAATGCTACTAACCATAGCAAACTATGCCAAACTCACCTAAATCACTTCGGCTATCAAAAATCAACCCCAACTACACTTTACAGCAACAAACTAAACCCAATCACTTTAAAATTACAAAAAAATGCTAAAAATCAAAACAAACTATACCAGAATCACCTAAATTACTTCGACTACCGTAAATCACCCCCAACTATCCCTTACCACAACAAACCAAACCATATCATCTTAAAATTACAAAAAAAGGTGTACAAATCATAACAAACTATGCCAAACTCACCTAAATTACTTCGGCTATCAAAAGTCACCCCCAACTACACTTTACAGCAACAAACTAAGCCCAATCACTTTAAAATTTCAAAAAAATGCTAAAAATCATAACAAACTATACCAGAATCACCTAAATTACTTCGGCTACCGTAAATCACCCCCAACTATCCCTTACCACAACAAACCAAACCATATCATCTTAAAATTACAAAAAAAGATGTACAAATCATTACAAACTATGCCAGACTCACCTAAATTACTTCGGCTACTCTAAATCATCACCAACTAACCCTTACCACAACAAACTAAACCCAATCACATTTAAATTACAAAAAAATGCTACTAACCATAGCAAACTATGCCAAACTCACCTAAATTATTTCGGCTACCATAAATCATCACCAACTAACCCTTACCACAACAAACTAAACCCAATCACTTTTAAATTACAAAAAAATGCTACTAACCATAGCAAACTATGCCAAACTCACCTAAATTACTTCGGCTATCAAAAATCACACCCAACTACACTTTACAGCAACAAACTAAGCCCAATCACTTTAAAATTACAAAAAAATGCTAAAAATCATTACAAACTATACCAGAATCACCTAAATTACTTCGGCTACCGTAAATCACCCCCAACTATCCCTTACCACAACAAACCAAACCATATCATATTAAAATTACAAAAAAAGGTGTACAAATCATAACAAACTATTCCAGACTCACCTAAATTACTTCGGCTACTCTAAATCATCACCAACTAACCCTTACCACAACAAACTAAACCCAATCACTTTTAAATTACAAAAAAATGCTAGTAACCATAGCAAACTATGCCAAACTCACCTAAATTACATCGGTTACCATAAATCATCACCAACTAACCCTTACCACAACAAACTAAACCCTATCACTTTTAAATTACAAAAAAATGCTACTAACCATAGCAAACTATGCCAAACTCACCTAAATTACTTCGGCTATCAAAAATCACCCCCAACTACACGTTACAGCAACAAACTAAGCCCAATCACTTTAAAATTACAAAAAAATGCTAAAAATCAATACAAACTATACCAGTATCACCTAAATTACTTCGGCTACCGTAAATCACCCCCAACTATCCCTTACCACAACAAACCAAACCATATCATCTTAAAATTACAAAAAAAGGTGTACAAATCATAACAAACTATGCCAGACTCACCTAAATTACTTCGGCTACTCTAAATCATCACCAACTAACCCTTACCACAACAAACTAAACCCAATCACTTTTAAATTACAAAAAAATGCTAGTAACCATAGCAAACTATGCCAAACTCACCTAAATTACTTCGGTTACCATAAATCATCACCAACTAACCCTTACCACAACAAACTAAACCCTATCATTTTTAAATTACAAAAAAATGCTACTAACCATAGCAAACTATGCCAAACTCACCTAAATAACTTCGGCTATCAAAAATCACCCCCAACTACACTTTACAGCAACAAACTAAGCCCAATCACTTTAAAATTACAAAAAAATGCTAAAAATCATTACAAACTATACCAGTATCACCTAAATTACTTCGGCTACCGTAAATCACCCCCAACTATCCCTTACCACAACAAACCAAACCATATCATCTTAAAATTACAAAAAAAGGTGTACAAATTATAACAAACTATGCCAAACTCACCTAAATTACTTCGGCTACTCTAAATCATCACCAACTAACCCTTACCACAACTAACTAAACCCAATCACTTTTAAATTACAAAAAAATGCTAATAACCATAGCAAACTATGCCAAACTCACCTAAATTACTTCGGCTACCATAAATCATCACCAACTAACCCTTACCACAACAAACTAAACCCAATCATTTTTGAATTACAAAAAAATTTTACTAACCATAGCAAACTATGCCAAACTCACCTAAATTACTTCAGCTATCAAAAGTCACCCCCAACTACACTTTACAGCAACAAACTAAGCCCAATCACTTTAAAATTTCAAAAAAATGCTAAAAATCATAACAAACTATACCAGAATCACCTAAATTACTTCGGCTACCGTAAATCAACCCCAACTATCCCTTACCACAACAAACCAAACCATATCATCTTAAAATTACAAAAAAAGGTGTACAAATCATAACAAACTATGCCAGACTCACCTAAATTACTTCGGCTACTCTAAATCATCACCAACTAACCCTTACCACAACAAACTAAACCCAATCACTTTTAAATTACAAAAAAATGCTAGTAACCATAGCAAACTATGCCAAACTCACCTAAATTACTTCGGCTACCATAAATCATCACCAACTAACCCTTACCACAACAAACTAAACCCTATCACTTTTAAATTACAAAAAAATGCTACTAACCATAGCAAACTATGCCAAAATCACCTAAATCACTTCGGCTATCAAAAATCAACCCCAACTACACTTTACAGCAACAAACTAAGCCCAATCACTTTAAAATTACAAAAAAATGCTAAAAATCATAACAAACTATACCAGAATCACCTAAATTACTTCGGCTACCGTAAATCACCCCCAACTATCCCTTACCACAACAAACCAAACCATATCATCTTAAAATTACAAAAAAAGATGTACAAATCATTACAAACTATGCCAGACTCACCTAAATTACTTCGGCTACTCTAAATCATCACCAACTAACCCTTACCACAACAAACTAAACCCAATCACTTTTAAATTACAAAAAAAATGCTAGTAACCATAGCAAACTATGCCAAACTCACCTAAATTACTTCGGCTACCATAAATCATCACCAACTAACCCTTACCACAACAAACTAAACCCAATCACTTTTAAATTACAAAAAAATGCTACTAACCATAGCAAACTATGCCAAACTCACCTAAATATCTTCGGCTATCAAAAATCACCCCCAACTACACTTTACAGCAACAAACTAAGCCCAATCACTTTAAAATTACAAAAAAATGCTAAAAATCATTACAAACTATACCAGAATCACCTAAATTACTTCGGCTATCGTAAATCACCCCAAACTATCCCTTACCACAACAAACCAAAACATATCATCTTAAAATTACAAAAAAAGGTGTACAAATCATAACAAACTATGCCAGACTCACCTAAATTACTTCGGCTACTCTAAATCATCACCAACTAACCCTTACCACAACTAACTAAACCCAATCACTTTTAAATTACAAAAAAATGCTAGTAACCATAGCAAACTATGCCAAACTCACCTAAATTACTTCGGCTACCATAAATCATCACCAACTAACCTTTACCACAACAAACTAAACCCAATCACTTTTAAATTACAAAAAAATGCTACTAACCATAGCAAACATTGCCAAACTCACCTAAATTACTTCGGCTATCAAAAATTACTCCCAACTACACTTTACAGCAACAAACTAAGCCCAATCACTTTAAAATTACAAAAAAATGCTAAAAATCATAACAAACTATACCAGAATCACCTAAATTACTTCGGCTACCGTAAATCACCCCAAACTATCCCTTACCACAACAAACCAAAACATATCATCTTAAAATTACAAAAAAAGGTGTACAAATCATAACAAACTATGCCAGACTCACCTAAATTACTTCGGCTACTCTAAATCATCACCAACTTACCCTTACCACAACTAACTAAACCCAATCACTTTTAAATTACAAAAAAATGCTAGTAACCATAGCAAACTATGCCAAACTCACCTAAATTACTTCGGCTACCATAAATCATCACCAATTAACCCTTACCACAACAAACTAAACCCAATCACTTTTAAATTACAAAAAAATGCTAGTAACCATAGCAAACTATGCCAAACTCACCTAAATTACTTCGGCTACCATAAATCATCACCAACTAACCCTTACCACAACAAACTAAACCCAATCACTTTTAAATTACAAAAAAATGCTACTAACCATAGCAAACTATGCCAAACTCACCTAAATTACTTCGGCTATCAAAAATCAACCCCAACTACACTTTACAGCAACAAACTAAGCCCAATCACTTTAAAATTACAAAAAAATGCTAAAAATCATAACAAACTATACCAGAATCACCTAAATTACTTCGGCTACCGTAAATCACCCCAACTATCCCTTACCACTACAAAACAAACCATATCATCATAAAATTACAAAAAAGGTGTACAAATCATAACAAACTATGCCAGACTCACCTAAATTACTTCGGCTACTCTAAATCATCACCAACTAACCCTTACCACAACAAACTAAACCCAATCACTTTTAAATTACAAAAAAATGCTAGTAACCATAGCAAACTATGCCAAACTCACCTAAATTACTTCGGCTATCAAAAATCACCCCCAACTACACTTTACAGCAACAAACTAAGCCCAATCACTTTAAATTACAAAAAAATGCTAAAAATCATAACACACTATACCAGAAACACCTAAATTACTTCGGCCACCGTAAATCACCCCCAAACTATCCCTTACCACAACAAACCAAACCATATCGTCTTAAAATTACAAAAAAAGGTGTACAAATCATAACAAACTATGCCAGACTCACCTAAATTACTTCGGCTACTCTAGATCTTCACCAACTAACCCTTACCACAACAAACTAAACCCAATCACTTTTAAATTACAAAAAAATGCTAGTAACCATAGCAAAATATGCCAAACTCACCTAAATTACTTCGGCTACCATAAATCATCACCAACTAACCCTTACCACAACAAACTAAACCCAATCACTTTTAAATTACAAAAAAATGCTACTAACCATAGCAAACATTGCCAAACTCACGTAAATTACTTCGGCTATCAAAAATTACCCCCAACTACACTTTACAGCAACAAACTAAGCCCAATCACTTTAAAATTACAAAAAAATGCTAAAAATCATAACAAACTATACCAGAATCACCTAAATTACTTCGGCTACCGTAAATCAACCCCAACTATCCCTTACCACAACAAACCAAACCATATCATCTTAAAATTACAAAAAAAGGTGTACAAATCATAACAAACTATGCCAGACTCACCTAAATTACTTCGGCTACTCTAAATCATCACCAACTAACCCTTACCACAACAAACTAAACCAATCACTTTTAAATTACAAAAAAATGCTAGTAACCGTAGCAAACTATGCCAAACTCACCTAAATTACTTCGGCTACCATAAATCATCACCAACATACCCTTACCACAACAAACTAAACCCAATCACTTTTAAATTACAAAAAAATGCTACTAACCAAAGCAAACTATGCCAAACTCACCTAAATTACTTCGGCTATCAAAAATCACCCCCAACTACACTTTACAGCAACAAACTAAGCCCAATCACTTTAAAATTACAAAAAAATGCTAGAAATCATAACAAACTATACCAGAATCACCTAAATTACTTCGGCTACCGTAAATCACCCCCAACTATCCCTTACCACAACAAACCAAACCATATCATCTTAAAATTACAAAAAAAGGTGTACAAATCATAACAAACTATGCCAGACTCACCTAAATTACTTCGGCTACCCTAAATCATCACCAACTAACCCTTACCACAACAAACTAAACCCAATCACTTTTAAATTACAAAAAATGCTAGTAACCATAGCAAACTATGCCAAACTCACCTAAATTACTTCGGCTACCATAAATCATCTCCAACTAATCCTTACCACAACAAACTAAACCCAATCACTTTTAAATTACAAAAAAATGCTACTAACCATAGCAAACTATGCCAAACTCACCTAAATTACTTCGGCTATCAAAAATCACCCCCAACTACACTTTACAGCAACAAACTAAACCCAATCACTTTAAAATAAAATAAAATGCTAAAAATCATAACAAACTATACAAGAATCACCTAAATTACTTCGGTTTCCGTAAATCACCTTCAACTATCCCTTACCACAACAAACCAAACCATATCATCTTAAAATTACAAAAAAAGGTGTACAAATCATAACAAACTATTCCAGACTCACCTAAAATACTTCGACTACTCTAAATCATCACCAACTAACCCTTACCACAACAAACTAAACCCAATTACTTTTAAATTACAAAAAAATGCTAGTAACCATAGCAAACTATGCCAAACTCACCTAAATTACTTCGGCTACCATAAATCATCACCAACTAACCCTTACCACAACAAACTAAACCCAATCACTTTTAAATTACAAAAAAATGCTACTATCCTTAGCAAACTATGCCAAACTCACCTAAATTACTTCGGCTATCAAAAATCACCCCCAACTACACTTTACAGCAACAAACTAAGCCCAATCACTTTCAAATAAAAAAAAATGCTAAAAATCATAACAAACTATACCAGAATCACCTAAATTACTTCGGCTACCGTAAATCACCCCCAACTATCCCTTACCACAACAAACCAAACCATATCATCTTAAAATTACAAAAAAAGGTGTACAAATCATAACAAACTATGCCAGACTCACCTAAATTACTTCGGCTACTCTAAATCATCACCAACTAACCCTTACCACAACAAACTAAACCCAATCACTTTTAAATTACAAAAAAATGCTAGTAACTATAGCAAACTATGCCAAACTCACCTAAATTACTTCGGCTACCATAAATCATCACCAACTAACCCTTACCACAACAAACTAAACCCAATCACTTTTAAATTACAAAAAAATGCTAGTAACCATAGCAAATTATGCCAAATTCACCTAAATTACTTCGGCTACCATAAATCATCACCAACTTACCCTTACCACAACAAACTAAACCCAATCACTTTTAAATTACAAAAAAATGCTACTAACCATAGCATACTATGCCAAACTCACCTAAATTACTTCGGCTATCACAAATCACCCCCAACTACACTTTACAGCAACAAACTAAGCCCAATCACTTTAAAATTACAAAAAAATGCTAAAAATCATAACAAACTATACCAGAATCACCTAAATTACTTCGGCTACCGTAAATCACCCCCAACTATCTCTTACCACAACAAACCAAACCATATCATCTTAAAATTACAAAAAAAGGTGTACAAATCATAACAAACTATGCCAGAGTCACCTAAATTACTTCGGCTACTCTAAATCATCACCAACTAACCCTTACCACAACAAACTAAACCCAATCACTTTTAAATTACAAAAAAATGATAGTAACCATAGCAAACTATGCCAAACTCACCTAAATTACTTCGGCTATTATAAATCATTACCAACTAACCCTTAACACAACAAACTAAACCCAATCACTTTTAAATTACAAGAAAATGCTACAACCATAGCAAACTATGCCAAACTCACCTAAATTACTTCGGCTACTATAAATCATTACCAACTAACCCTTACCACAACAAACTAAACCCAATCACTTTTAAATTACAAAAAAATGCTACTAACCATAGCAAATTATGCCAAACTCACCTAAATTACTTCGGCTATCAAAAATCACCCCCAACTACACTTTTCAGCAACAAACTAAGCCCAATCACTTTAAAATTACAAAAAAATGCCAAAAATCATAACAAACTATACCAGAATCACCTAAATTACTTCGGCTACCGTAAATCACCCCCAACTATCCCTTACCACAACAAACCAAACCATATCATCTTAAAGTTACAAAAAAAGGTGTACAAATCATAACAAACTATGCCAGAGTCACCTAAATTACTTCGGCTACTCTAAATCATCACCAACTAACCCTTACCACAACAAACTAAACCCAATCACTTTTAAATTACAAAAAAATGCTAGTAACCATAGCAAACTATGCCAAACTCACCTAAATTACTTCGGCTACTATAAATCATCACCAACTAACCCTTAACACAACAAACTAAACCCAATCACTTTTAAATTACAAGAAAATGCTACAACCATAGCAAACTATGCCAAACTCACCTAAATGACTTCGGCTACTATTAATCATCACCAACTAACCCTTAACACAACAAACTAAACCCAATCACTTTTAAATTACAAAAAAATGCTACTAACCATAGCAAACTATGCCAAACTCACCTAAATTACTTCGGCTACCATAAATCATCACCAACTAACCCCTACCACAACAAACTAAACCCAATCACTTTTAAATTACAAAAAAATGCTAGTAAACATAGCAAATTATGCCAAACTCACCTAAATTACTTCGGCTACCATAAATCATCACCAACTAACCCTTACCACAACAAACTAAACCCAATCACTTTTAAATTACAAAAAAATGCTACTAACCATAGCAAACTATGCCAAACTCACCTAAATTACTTCGGCTATCAAAAATCACCCCCAACTACACTTTACAGCAACAAACTAAGCCCAATCACTTTATAATTACAAAAAAATGCTAAAAATCATAACAAACTATACCAGAATCACCTAAATTGCTTCGGCTACCGTAAATCACCCCCAAATATCCCTTACCACAACAAACCAAACCATATCATCTTAAAATTACAAAAAAAGGTGTACAAATCATAACAAACTATGCCAGAGTCACCTAAATTACTTCGGCTACTCTAAATCATCACCAACTAACCCTTACCACAACAAACTCAACCCAATCACTTTTAAATTACAAAAAAATGATAGTAACCATAGCAAACTATGCCAAACTCACCTAAATTACTTCGGCTACTATAAATCATTACCAACTAACCCTTACCACAACAAACTAAACCCAATCAGTTTTAAATTACAAAAAAATGCTACTAACCATAGCAAACTATGCCAAACTCACCTAAATTACTTCGGCTATCAAAAATCACCCCTAACTACACTTTACAGCAACAAACTAAGCCCAATCATTTTAAAATTACAAAAAAATGCTAAAAATCATAACAAACTATACCAGAATCACCTAAATTACTTCTGCTACCGTAAATCACCCCCAACTATCCCTTACCACAACAAACCAAACCATATTATCTTAAAATTACAAAAAAAGGTGTACAAATCATAACAAACTATGCCAGACTTACCTAAATTACTTCGGCTACTCTAAATCATCACCAACTAACCCTTACCACAACAAACTAAACCCAATCACTTTTAAATTACAAAAAAATGATAGTAACCATA
Organism: Eledona agricola; assembly: GCA_964023215.1. Classification (NCBI taxonomy): domain Eukaryota; kingdom Metazoa; phylum Arthropoda; class Insecta; order Coleoptera; family Tenebrionidae; genus Eledona; species Eledona agricola. Next base: position 959,316 of record CAXIEJ010000019.1, on the reverse strand, counting down.
GCAAACTATGCCAAACTCACCTAAATGACTTCGGCTACTATTAATCATCACCAACTAACCCTTAACACAATAAACTAAACCCAATCACTTTTAAATTACAAAAAAATGCTACTAACCATAGCAAACTTTGCCAAACTCACCGAAATTACTTCGGCTATCAAAAATCACCCCCAACTACACTTTACAGCAACAAACTAAGCCCAATCGCTTTAAAATTACAAAAAAATGCTAAAAATCATAACAAACTATACCAGAATCACCTAAATTACTTCGTCTACCGTAAATCACCCCCAACTATCCCTTACCACAACAAACCAAACCATATCATCTTAAAATTACAAAAAAAGATGTACAAATCATAACAAACTATGCCAGACTCACCTAAATTACTTCGGCTACTCTAAATCATCACCAACTAACCCTTACCACAACAAACTAAACCTAATCACTTTTAAATTACAAAAAAATGCTAGTAACCATAGCAAACTATGCCAAACTCACCTAAATTACTTCGGCTACCATAAATCATCACCAACTAACCCCTACCACAACAAACTAAACCCAATCACTTTTAAATTACAAAAAAATGCTAGTAACCATAGCAAACTATGCCAAACTCACCTAAATGACTTCGGCTACTATTAATCATCACCAATTTTAAGTTACAAAAAAATGCTACTAACCATAGCAAACTATGCCAAACTCACCTAAATTACTTCGGCTATCAAAAATCACCCCCAACTACACTTTACAGCAACAAACTAAGCCCAATCACTTTATAATTACAAAAAAATGATAGTAACCATAGCAAACTATGCCAAACTCACCTAAATTACTTCGGCTACTATAAATCATTACCAACTAACCCTTACCACAACAAACTAAACCCAATCAGTTTTAAATTACAAAAAAATGCTACTAACCATAGCAAACTATGCCAAACTCACCTAAATTACTTCGGCTATCAAAAATCACCCCTAACTACACTTTACAGCAACAAACTAAGCCCAATCACTTTAAAATTACAAAAAAATGCTAAAAATCATAACAAACAATACCAGAATCACCTAAATTACTTCGGCTACCGTAAATCACCCCCAACTATCCCTTACCACAACAAACCAAACCATATTATCTTAAAATTACAAAAAAAGGTGTACAAATCATAACAAACTATGCCAGACTTACCTAAATTACTTCGGCTACTCTAAATCATCACCAACTAACCCTTACCACAACAAACTAAACCCAATCACTTTTAAATTACAAAAAAATGCTAGTAACCATAGCAAACTATGCCAAACTCACCTAAATGACTTCGGCTACTATTAATCATCACCAACTAACCCTTAACACAACAAACTAAACCCAATCACTTTTAAATTACAAAAAAATGCTACTAACCATAGCAAACTTTGACAAACTCACCGAAATTACTTCGGCTATCAAAAATCACCCCCAACTACACTTTACAGCAACAAACTAAGCCCAATCGCTTTAAAATTACAAAAAAATGCTAAAAATCATAACAAACTATACCAGAATCACCTAAATTACTTCGTCTACCGTAAATCACCCCCAACTATCCCTTACCACAACAAACCTAACCATATCATCTTAAAATTACAAAAAAAGATGTACAAATCATAACAAACTATGCCAGACTCACCTAAATTACTTCGGCTACTCTAAATCATCACCAACTAACCCTTACCACAACAAACTAAACCTAATCACTTTTAAATTACAAAAAAATGCTAGTAACCATAGCAAAGTATGCCAAACTCACCTAAATTACTTCGGCTACCATAAATCATCACCAACTAACCCCTACCACAACAAACTAAACCCAATCACTTTTAAATTACAAAAAAATGCTAGTAACCATAGCAAACTATGCCAAACTCACCTAAATGACTTCGGCTACTATTAATCATCACCAACTAACCCTTAACACAACAAACTAAACCCAATCACTTTTAAGTTACAAAAAAATGCTACTAACCATAGCAAACTATGCCAAACTCACCTAAATTACTTCGGCTATCAAAAATCACCCCCAACTACACTTTACAGCAACAAACTAAGCCCAATCACTTTAAAATTACAAAAAAATGCTAAAAATCAAAACAAACTATACCAGAATCACCTAAATTACTTCGGCTACCGTAAATCACCCCCAACTATCCCTTACCACAACAAACCAAACCATATCATCTTAAAATTACAAAAAAAAGCGTACAAATCATAACAAACTATGCCAGACTCACCTAAATTACTTCGGCTACTTTAAATCACCCCCAACTATCCCTTACCACAACAAACCAAACCATATCATCTTAAAATTACAAAAAAATTTGTACAAATCATAACAAACTACGCCTGACTCACCTAAATTACTTCGGCTACTTTAAATCATCACCAACTAACCCTTACCACAACAAACTAAACCCAATCACTTTTAAATTAAAAAAAATGCTAGTAACCATAGCAAACTATGCCAAACTCACCTAAATTACTTCGGCTACTATAAATCATTACCAACTAACCCTTACCACAACAAACTAAACCCAATCACTTTTATATTACAAAAAAATGCTACTAACCATAGCAAACTATGCCAAACTCACCTAACTTACTTTGGCTATCAAAAATCACCCCCAACTACACTTTACAGAAACAAACTAAGCCCAATCACTTTAAAATTACAAAAAAATGCTAAAAATCATAACAAACTATACCAGAATCACCTAAATTACTTCGGCTACCGTAAATCACCCCCAACTATCCCTTACCACAACAAACCAAACCATATCATCTTAAAATTACAAAAAAATTTGTACAAATCATAACAAACTATGCCTGACTCACCTAAATTACTTCGGCTACTCTAAATCACCCCCAACTATCCCTTACCACAACAAACCAAACCATATCATCTTAAAATTACAAAAAAAGATGTACAAATCATAACAAACTATGCCAGACTCACCTAAATTACTTCGGCTACTCTAAATCATCACCAACTAACCCTTACCACAACAAACTAAACCTAATCACTTTTAAATTACAAAAAAATGCTAGTAACCATAGCAAAGTATGCCAAACTCACCTAAATTACTTCGGCTACCATAAATCATCACCAACTAACCCCTACCACAACAAACTAAACCCAATCACTTTTAAATTACAAAAAAATGCTAGTAACCATAGCAAACTATGCCAAACTCACCTAAATGACTTCGGCTACTATTAATCATCACCAACTAACCCTTAACACAACAAACTAAACCCAATCACTTTTAAGTTACAAAAAAATGCTACTAACCATAGCAAACTATGCCAAACTCACCTAAATTACTTCGGCTATCAAAAATCACCCCCAACTACACTTTACAGCAACAAACTAAGCCCAATCACTTTAAAATTACAAAAAAATGCTAAAAATCAAAACAAACTATACCAGAATCACCTAAATTACTTCGGCTACCGTAAATCACCCCCAACTATCCCTTACCACAACAAACCAAACCATATCATCTTAAAATTACAAAAAAAAGCGTACAAATCATAACAAACTATGCCAGACTCACCTAAATTACTTCGGCTACTTTAAATCACCCCCAACTATCCCTTACCACAACAAACCAAACCATATCATCTTAAAATTACAAAAAAATTTGTACAAATCATAACAAACTACGCCTGACTCACCTAAATTACTTCGGCTACTTTAAATCATCACCAACTAACCCTTACCACAACAAACTAAACCCAATCACTTTTAAATTAAAAAAAATGCTAGTAACCATAGCAAACTATGCCAAACTCACCTAAATTACTTCGGCTACTATAAATCATTACCAACTAACCCCTACCACAACAAACTAAACCCAATCACTTTTATATTACAAAAAAATGCTACTAACCATAGCAAACTATGCCAAACTCACCTAACTTACTTTGGCTATCAAAAATCACCCCCAACTACACTTTACAGCAACAAACTAAGCCCAATCACTTTAAAATTACAAAAAAATGCTAAAAATCATAACAAACTATACCAGAATCACCTAAATTACTTCGGCTACCGTAAATCACCCCCAACTATCCCTTACCACAACAAACCAAACCATATCATCTTAAAATTACAAAAAAATTTGTACAAATCATAACAAACTATGCCTGACTCACCTAAATTACTTCGGCTACTCTAAATCATCGCCAACTAACCCTTACCACAACAAAATAAACCCAATCACTTTTAAATTACAAAAAAATGCTAGTAACCATTGCAAACTATGCCAAACTCACCTAAATTACTTCGGCTTCCATAAATCATTACCAACTAACCCTTACCACAACAAACTAATCCCAATCAATTTAAATTACAAAAAATTGCTACTAACCATAGCAAACTATGCCAAACTCACCTAAATTACTTCGGCTATCAAAAATCACCCCCAACTACACTTTACAGCAACAAACTAAGCCCAATCACTTTAAAATTACAAAAAAATGCTAAAAATCATAACAAACTATACCAGAATTACCTAAATTACTTCGGCTACCGTAAATCACCCCCAACTATCCCTTACCACAACAAACCAAACCATATCATCTTAAAATTACAAAAAAGATGTACAAATCATAACAAACTATGCCAGACTCACCTAAATTACTTCGGCTACTCTAAATCATCACCAACTAACCCTTACCACAACAAACTAAACCCAATCACTTTTAAATTACAAAAAAATGCTAGTAACCATAGCAAACTATGCCAAACTCACCTAAATTACTTCGACTACCATAAATCATCACCAACTAACCCCTACCACAACAAACTAAACCCAATCACTTTTAAATTACAAAAAAATGCTAGTAAACATAGCAAACTATGCCAAACTCACCTAAATTACTTCGGCTACCATAAATCATCACCAACTAACCCTTACCACAACAAACTAAACCCAATCACTTTTAAATTACAAAAAATGCTACTAACCATAGCAAACTATGCCAAACTCACCTAAATTACTTCGGCTATCAAAAATCACCCCCAACTACACTTTACAGCAACAAACTCAGCCCAATCTCTTTAAAATTACAAAAAAATGCTAAAAATCATAACAAACTATACCAGAATCACCTAAATTACTTCGGCTACCGTAAATCACCCCCAACTATCCCTTACCACAACAAACCAAACCATATCATCTTAAAATTACAAAAAAAGGTGTACAAATCATAACAAACTATGCCAGACTCACCTAAATTACTTCGGCTACTCTAAATCATCACCAACTAACCCTTACCACAACAAACTAAACCCAATCACTTTTAAATTCCAAAAAAATGCTAGTAACTATAGCAAACTATGCCAAATTCACCTAAATTTTTTCGGTTACCATAAATCATTACCAAATAACCCTTACCACAACAAACTAAACCCAATCACTTTTAAATTACAAAAAAATGCTACTAACCATAGCAAACTATGCCAAACTCACCTAAATTACTTCGGCTAAAAACTCACCCCCAACTACACTTTACAGCAACAAACTAAGCCCAATCACTTTAAAATTACAAAAAAATGCTAAAAATCATAACAAACTATACCAGAATCACCTAAATTACTTCGTCTACCGTAAATCACCCCCAACTATCCCTTACCACAACAAACCAAACCATATCATTTTAAAATTTCAAAAAAAGGTGTACAAATCATAACAAACTATGCCAGACTCACCTAAATTACTTCGGCTACTCTAAATCATCACCAACTAACCCTTACCACAACAAACTAAACCCAATCACTTTTAAATTACAAAAAAATGCTAGTAACCATAGCAAACTATGCCAAACTCACCTAAAATACTTCGGCTACCATAAATCATCACCAACTAACCCCTACCACAACAAACTAAACCCAATCACTTTTAAATTACAAAAAAATGCTAGTAAACATAGCAAACTATGCCAAACTTACCTAAATTACTTCGGCTACCATAAATCATCACCAACTAACCCTTACCACAACAAACTAAACCCAATCACTTTTAAATTACAAAAAAATGCTACTTACCATAGCAAACTATGCCAAACTCACCTAAATTACTTCGGCTATCAAAAATCACCCCCAACTACACTTTACAGCAACAAACTAAGCCCAATCACTTTAAAATTACAAAAAAATGCTAAAAATCATAACAAACTATATTAGAATCACCTAAATTACTTCGGCTACCGTAAATCACCCCCAACTATCCCTTACCACAACAAACCAAACCATATCATCTTAAAATTACAAAAAAAGGTGTACAAATCATAACAAACTAGGCCAGACTCACCTAAATTACTTCGGCCACTCTAAATCATCACCAACTAACCCTTACCACAACAAACTAAACCCAATCACTTTTAAATTCCAAAAAAATGCTAGTAACCATAGCAAACTATGCCAAACTCACCTAAATTACTTCGGCTACCATAAATCATCACCAAATAACCCTTACCACAACAAACTAAACCCAATCACTTTTAAATTACAAAAAAATGCTACTAACCATAGCAAACTATTCCAAACTAAGCCCAATCACTTTAAAATTACAAAAAAATGCTAAAAATCATAACAAACTATACCAGAATCACCTAAATTACTTCGGCTACCGTAAATCACCCCCAACTATCCTTTACCACAACAAACCAAACCATATCATTTTAAAATTACAAAAAAAGGTTTACAAATCATAACAAACTATGCCAGACACATCTAAATTACTTCGGCTACTCTAAATCATCACCAACTAACCCTTACCACAACAAACTAAACCCAATCACTTTTAAATTACAAAAAAATGCTACTAACCATAGCAAACTATGCTAAACTCACCTAAATTACTTCGGCTATCAAAAATCACCCCCAACTACACTTTACAGCAACAAACTAAGCCCAATCAATTTAAAATTACAAAAAATGCTAAAAATCATAACAAACTATAACACAATCACCTAAATTACTTCGGCTACCGTAAATCACCCCCAACTATCCCTTACCACAACAAACCGAACCATATCATCTTAAAATTAAAAAAAAGGTGTACAAATCATAACAAACTATGCCAGACTCACCTAAATTACTTCGGCTACTCTAAATCATCACCAACTATCCCTTACCACAACAAACTAAACCCAATCACTTTTAAATTACAAAAAAATGCTAGTAACCATAGCAAACTATGCCAAATTCACCTAAATTACTTCGGTTACCATAAATCATCACCAACCAACCCTTACCACAACAAACTAAACCCAATCACTTTTAAATTACAAAAAAATGCTACTAACCATAGCAAACTATGCCAAACTCACCTAAATTACTTCGGCTATCAAAAATCACCCCCAACTACACTTTACAGCAACAAACTAAGCCCAATCACTTTAAAATTACAAAAAAATGCTAAAAATCATAACAAACTATACCAGAATTACCTAAATTACTTCGGCTACCGTAAATCACCCCCAACTATCCCTTACCACAACAAACCAAACCATATCATCTTAAAATTACAAAGAAAGGTGTATAAATCATAACAAAGTATGCCAGACTTACCTAAATTACTTCGGCTACTCTAAATCATCACCAACCAACCCTTACCACAACAAACTAAACCGAATTACTTTTAAATTACAAAAAAATGCTAGTAACCATAGCAAACTATGCCAAACTCACCTAAATTACTTCGGCTACCATAAATCATCACCAACTAACTCTTACCCCAACAAACTAAATCCAATCATTTTAAATTACAAAAAAATGCTACTAACCATAGCAAACTATGCCAAACTCACCTAAATTACTTCGGCTATCAAAAATCACCCCCAACTACACTTTACAGCAACAAACTAAGCCCAATCACTTTAAAATTACAAAAAAATGCTAAAAATCATAGCAAACTATACCAGAATCACCTAAATTACTTCGGCTACCGTAAATCACCCCCAACTATCCCTTACCACAACAAACCAAACCATATCATATTAAAATTACAAAAAAAGGTGTACAAATCATAACAAACTATGCCAGACTCACCTAAATTACTTCGGCTACTCTAAATCATCACCAACTAACCCTTACCACAACAAACTAAACCCAATCACTTTTAAATTACAAAAAAATGCTAGTAACCATAGCAAACTATGCCAAACTTACCTAAATTACTTCGGCTACCATAAATCATCACCAACTAACCCTTACCACAACAAACTAAACCCAATCAATTTTAAATTACAAAAAAATGCTACTAACCATAGCAAACTATGCCAAACTCACCTAAATTACTTCGGCTATCAAAAATCACCCCCAACTACACTTTACAGCAACAAACTAAGCCCAATAACTTTAAAATTACACAAAATGCTAAAAATCATAGCAAACTATACCAGAATCACCTAAATTACTTCGGCTACCGTAAATCACCCCGAACTATCCCTTACCACAACAAACCAAACCATATCATATTAAAATTACAAAAAAAGGTGTACAAATCATAACAAACTATGCCAGACTCACCTAAATTACTTCGGCTACACTAAATCATCACCAACTAACCCTTACCACAACAAACTAAACCCAATCACTTTTAAATTACAAAAAAATGCTAGTAACCATAGCAAACTATGCCAAACTCACCTAAATTACTTCGGCTACCATAAATCATCACCAACTAACCCTTATCACAACAAACAAAACCCAATCACTTTTAAATTACAAAAAAATGCTACTAACCATAGCAAACTATGCCAAACTCACCTAAATTACTTCGGCTATCAAAAATCACTCCCAAATACACTGTACAGCAACAAACTAAGCCCAATCACTTTAAAATTACAAAAAATGCTAAAAATCATAACAAACCATACCAGAATCACCTAAATTACTTCGGCTACCGTAAATCACCCGCAACTATCCTTTACCACAACAAACCAAACCATATCATCTTAAAATTACAAAAAAAGGTGTACAAATCATAACAAATTATGCCAGACTCACTTAAATTACTTCGGCTACTCTAAATCATCACCAACTAACCCCTACCACAACAAACTAAACCCAATCACTTTTAAATTACAAAAAAATGCTAGTAACCATAGCAAACTATGCCAAACTCACCTAAATTACTTCGGCTATCAAAAATCACCCCCAACTACACTTTACAGCAACAAACTAAGCCCAATCACTTTAAAATTACAAAAAAATGCTAAAAATCATAACAAACTATACCAGAATCACTTAAATTACTTCGGCTACCGTAAATCACCCCCAACTATCCCTTACCAACACAAGCCAAACCATATCATCTTAAAATTACAAAAAAAGGTGTACAAATCATAACAAACTATGTTAGACTCACCTAAATTACTTCGGCTACTCTAAACCATCACCAACTAACCCTTACCACAACAAACTAAACCCAATCACTTTTAAATTACAAAAAAATGCTAGTAACCATAGCAAACTATGCCAAACTCACCTAAATTACTTCGCTTACCATAAATCATCACCAACTAACCCTTACCACAACAAACTAAACCCAATCACTTTTAAATTACAAAAAAATGCTACTAACCATAGCAAACTATGCCAAACTCACCTAAATTACTTCGGCTATCAAAAATCACCCCCAACTACACTTTACAGCAACAAACTAAGCCCAATCACTTTAAAATTACAAAAAAATGCTAAAAATCATAGCAAACTATACCAGAATCACCTAAATTACTTCGGCTACCGTAAATCACCCCCAACTATCCCTTACCACAACAAACCAAACCATATCATATTAAAATTACAAAAAAAGGTGTACAAATCATAACAAACTATGCCAGACTCACCTAAATTACTTCGGCTACTCTAAATCATCACCAACTAACCCTTACCACAACAAACTAAACCCAATCACTTTTAAATTACAAAAAAATGCTAGTAACCATAGCAAACTATGCCAAACTTACCTAAATTACTTCGGCTACCATAAATCATCACCAACTAACCCTTACCACAACAAACTAAACCCAATCAATTTTAAATTACAAAAAAATGCTACTAACCATAGCAAACTATGCCAAACTCACCTAAATTACTTCGGCTATCAAAAATCACCCCCAACTACACTTTACAGCAACAAACTAAGCCCAATAACTTTAAAATTACACAAAATGCTAAAAATCATAGCAAACTATACCAGAATCACCTAAATTACTTCGGCTACCGTAAATCACCCCGAACTATCCCTTACCACAACAAACCAAACCATATCATATTAAAATTACAAAAAAAGGTGTACAAATCATAACAAACTATGCCAGACTCACCTAAATTACTTCGGCTACTCTAAATCATCACCAACTAACCCTTACCACAACAAACTAAACCCAATCACTTTTAAATTACAAAAAAATGCTAGTAACCATAGCAAACTATGCCAAACTTACCTAAATTACTTCGGCTACCATAAATCATCACCAACTAACCCTTACCACAACAAACTAAACCCAATCAATTTTAAATTACAAAAAAATGCTACTAACCATAGCAAACTATGCCAAACTCACCTAAATTACTTCGGCTATCAAAAATCACCCCCAACTACACTTTACAGCAACAAACTAAGCCCAATAACTTTAAAATTACACAAAATGCTAAAAATCATAGCAAACTATACCAGAATCACCTAAATTACTTCGGCTACCGTAAATCACCCCGAACTATCCCTTACCACAACAAACCAAACCATATCATATTAAAATTACAAAAAAAGGTGTACAAATCATAACAAACTATGCCAGACTCACCTAAATTACTTCGGCTACACTAAATCATCACCAACTAACCCTTACCACAACAAACTAAACCCAATCACTTTTAAATTACAAAAAAATGCTAGTAACCATAGCAAACTATGCCAAACTCACCTAAATTACTTCGGCTACCATAAATCATCACCAACTAACCCTTATCACAACAAACAAAACCCAATCACTTTTAAATTACAAAAAAATGCTACTAACCATAGCAAACTATGCCAAACTCACCTAAATTACTTCGGCTATCAAAAATCACTCCCAAATACACTGTACAGCAACAAACTAAGCCCAATCACTTTAAAATTACAAAAAATGCTAAAAATCATAACAAACCATACCAGAATCACCTAAATTACTTCGGCTACCGTAAATCACCCGCAACTATCCTTTACCACAACAAACCAAACCATATCATCTTAAAATTACAAAAAAAGGTGTACAAATCATAACAAATTATGCCAGACTCACTTAAATTACTTCGGCTACTCTAAATCATCACCAACTAACCCCTACCACAACAAACTAAACCCAATCACTTTTAAATTACAAAAAAATGCTAGTAACCATAGCAAACTATGCCAAACTCACCTAAATTACTTCGGCTATCAAAAATCACCCCCAACTACACTTTACAGCAACAAACTAAGCCCAATCACTTTAAAATTACAAAAAAATGCTAAAAATCATAACAAACTATACCAGAATCACTTAAATTACTTCGGCTACCGTAAATCACCCCCAACTATCCCTTACCAACACAAGCCAAACCATATCATCTTAAAATTACAAAAAAAGGTGTACAAATCATAACAAACTATGTTAGACTCACCTAAATTACTTCGGCTACTCTAAACCATCACCAACTAACCCTTACCACAACAAACTAAACCCAATCACTTTTAAATTACAAAAAAATGCTAGTAACCATAGCAAACTATGCCAAACTCACCTAAATTACTTCGCTTACCATAAATCATCACCAACTAACCCTTACCACAACAAACTAAACCCAATCACTTTTAAATTACAAAAAAATGCTACTAACCATAGCAAACTATGCCAAACTCACCTAAATTACTTCGGCTATCAAAAATCACCCCCAACTACACTTTACAGCAACAAACTAAGCCCAATCACTTTAAAATTACAAAAAAATGCTAAAAATCATAACAAACTATACCAGAATCACCTAAATTACTTCGGCTACCGTAAATCACCCCCAACTATCCCTTACCACAACAAACCAAACCATATCGTCTGAAAATTACAAAGAAAGGTGTATAAATCATAACAAAGTATGCCAGACTTACCTAAATTACTTCGGCTACTCTAAATCATCACCAACTAACCCTTACCACAACAAACTAAACCGAATCACTTTTAAATTACAAAAAAATGCTAGTAACCATGGCAAACTATGCCAAACTCACCTAAATTACTTCGGCTACCATAAATCATCACCAACTAACCCTTACCCCAACAAACTAAACCCAATCATTTTAAATTACAAAAAAATGCTACTAACCATAGCAAACTATGCCAAACTCACCTAAATTACTTCGGCTATCAAAAATCACCCCCAACTACACTTTACAGCAACAAACTAAGCCCAATAACTTTAAAATTACAAAAAATGCTAAAAATCATAACAAACTATACCAGAATCACCTAAATTACTTCGGCTACCGTAAATCACCCCCAACTATCCCTTACCACAACAAACCAAACCATATCATCTTAAAATTACAAAAAAAGGTGTACAAATCATAACAAACTATGCCAGACTCACCTAAATTACTTCGGCTTCTCTAAATTATCACCAACTAACCCTTACCACAACAAACTAAACCCAATCACTTTTAAATTACAAAAAAATGCTAGTAACCATAGCAACCTATGCCAAATTTACCTAAATTACTTCGGCTACCATAAATCATCACCAACTAACCCTTACCACAACAAACTAAACCCAATCACATTTAAATTACAAAAAAATGCTACTAACCATAGCAAACTATGCCAAACTCACCTAAATTACTTCGGCTATCAAAAATCACCCCCAACTACACTTTACAGCAACAAACTAAGCCCAATAACTTTAAAATTACAAAAAATGCTTAAAATCATAACAAACTATACCAGAATCACCTAAATTACTTCGGCTACCGTAAATCACCCCCAACTATCCCTTACCACAACAAACCAAACCATATCATCTTAAAATTACAGAAAAAGGTGTACAAATCATAACAAACTATGCCAGACTCACCTAAATTACTTCGGCTACTCTAAATCATCACCAATTAACCCTTACCACAACAAACTAAACTCAATCACTTTTAAATTACAAAAAAATTCTAGTAACCATGGCAAACTGTGCCAAACTCACCTATATTACTTCGGCTACCATAAATCATCACCAACTAACCCTTACCACAACAAACTAAACCCAATCACTTTTAAATTACAAAAAAATGCTACTAACCATAGCAAACTATGCCAAACTCACCTAAATTACTTTGGCTATCAAAAATCACCCCCAACTACACTTTACAGCAACAAACTAATCATAATCACTTTAAAATACAAAAAAATGCTAAAAATCATAACAAACTATACCAGAATCACCTAACTTAATTCGGCTAACGTAAATCACCCCCAAGTATCCCTTACCACAACAAACCAAACCATATCATCTTAAAATTACAAAAAAAGGTGTACAAATCATAACACACTATGCCAGAGTCACCTAAATTACTTCGGCTACTCTAAATCATCACCAACTAACCCTTACCACAACAAACTAAACCCAATCACCTTTAAATTACAAAAAAATGTTAGTAACTATAGCAAACCATGCCAAACTCACCTAAATTACTTCGGCTACCATAAATCATCACCAACTAACTTTTACCACAACAAACTAAACTCAATCAGTTTTAAATCTAAAAAAAATGCTACTAACCATAGCAAACTATGCCAAACTCACCTAAATTACTTCGGCTATCAAAAATCACCCCCAACTACACTTTACAGCAACAAACTAAGCCCAATCACTTTAAAATTACAAAAAAATGCTAAAAATCATAACAAACTATACCAGAATCACCTAAATTACTTCGGCTACCGTAAATCACCCCCAACTATCCCTTACCACAAAAAAAACAAAACCACATCATTTTAAAATTACAAAAAAAGGTTTACAAATCATAACAAACTATGCCAGACTCATCTAAATTACTTCGGCTACTCTAAATCATCACCAACTAACCCTTACCACAACAAACTAAACCCAATCACCTTTAAATTACAAAAAAATGTTAGTAACCATAGCAAACCATGCCAAACTCACCTAAATTACTTTGGCTACTATAAATCATCACCAACTAACTTTTACCACAACAAACTAAACTCAATCAGTTTTAAATCTCAAAAAAATGCAACTAACCATAGCAAACTATGCCAAACTCACCTAAATTACTTCGGCTATCAAAAATCACCCCCAACTACACTTTGCAGCAACAAACTAAGCCCAATCACTTTAAAATTACAAAAAAATGCTAAAAATCATAACAAACTAAACCAGAATCACCTAAATTACTTCGGCTACCGTAAATCACCCCCAACTATATCTTAGCACAACAAACCAAACCATATCATTTTAAAATTACAAAAAAAGGTGTACAAATCATAACAAACTATGCCAGACTCACCTAAATTACTTTGGCTGCTTTAAATCATCACCAACTAACCCTTACCACAACAAACTAAACCCAATCACTTTTAAATTACAAAAAAATGCTAGTAACCATAGCAAAATATGCCAAACTCACCTAAATTACTTCGGCTACCATAAATCATCACCAACTAACCCTTACCACAACAAACTAAACCCAATCACTTTTAAATCACAAAAAAATGCTACTAACCGTAGCAAACTATGCCAAACTCACCTAAATTACTTTGGCTATCAAAAATCACCCCCAACTACACTTTACAGCAACAAACTAAGCCCAATCACTTTAAAATTACAAAAAAATGCTAAAAATCATAACAAACTATAGCAGAATCACCTAAATTACTTCGGCTACCGTAAATCACCCCCAACTATTCCTTACCACAACCAACCAAACCATATCATCTTAAAATTACAAAAAAAGGTGTACAAATCATAACAAACTATGCCAGACTCACCTAAATTACTTCGGCTACTCTAAATCATCACCAACTAACCCTTACCACAACAAACTACACCCAATCACATTTAAATTACAAAAAAATGCTAGTAACCATAGCAAACTATGCCAAACTCACCTAAATTACTTCGGCTACCATAAATCATCACCAAGTAACCCTTACCACAACAAACTAAACCCAATCACTTTTAAATTACAAAAAAATGCTACTAACCATAGCAAACTATGCCAAACTCACCTAAATTACTTCGGCTACCATAAATCATCACCAACTAACCCTTACCCCAACAAACTAAACCCAATCATTTTAAATTACAAAAAAATGCTACTAACCATAGCAAACTATGCCAAACTCACCTAAATTACTTCGACTATCAAAAATCACACCCAACTACACTTTACAGCAACAAACTAAGCCCAATCACTTTAAAATTACAAAAAAATGCTAAAAATCATAACAAACTATACAAGAATCACCTAAATTACTTCGGCTACCGTTAATCACCCCCAACTATCCCTTACCACAACAAACCAAACCATATCATCTTAAAATTACAAAAAAAGGTGTACAAATCATAACAAACTATGCCAGACTCTCCTAAATTACTTCGGCTACTCTAAATCATCACCAACTAAACCTTACCACAACAAACTAAACCCAATCACTTTTAAATTACAAAAAAATGCTAGTAACCATAGCAAACTATGCCAAACTCACCTAAATTACTTCGGCTACCATAAATCATCACCAACTAACCCTCACCACAACAAACTAAACCCAATCACTTTTAAATTACAAAAAAATGCTACTAACCATAGCAAACTATGCCAAACTCACATAAACTACTTCGGCTATCAAAAATCACCCCCAACTACACTTTACAGCAACAAACTAAGCCCAATCACTTTTAAATTACAAAAAAATGATAAAAATCATAACAAACTATACCAGAATCATCTAAATTACTTCGGCTACCGTAAATCACCCCCAACTATCTATCCCTTACCACAACAAACCAAACCATTTCATCTTAAAATTACAAAAAAAGGTGTACAAATCATATCAAACAATGCCAGATTCACCTAAATTACTTCGGCTAATCTAAATCATCACCAACTAACCCTAACCACAACAAACTAAACCCAATCACTTTTAAATTACAAAAAAATGCTAGTAACATAGCAAACTATCCCAAACTCACCTAAATTACTTCGGCTACCATAAATCATTACTAACTAACCCTTACCACAACAAACTAAACCCAATCACGTTTAAATTACAAAAAAATGCTACTAACCATAGCAAACTATGCCAAACTCACCTAAATTACTTCGGCTATCAAAAATCACCCCCAACTACACTTTACAGCAACAAACTAAGCCCAATCACTTTAAAATTACAAAAAAATGCTAAAAATCATAACAAACTATACCAGAATCACCTAAATTACTTCGGCTACCGTAAATCACCCCCAACTATCCCTTACCACAACAAACCAAACCATATCATCTTAAAATTACAAAAAAAGGTGTACAAATCATAACAAACTATGCCAGACTAACCTAAATTACTTCGGCTACTCTAAATCATCACCAACTAACCCTTAACACAACAAACTAAACCCAATCACTTTTAAATTACAAAAAAATGCTAGTAACCATAGCAAACTATGCCAAACTCACCTAAATTACTTCGGCTACCATAAATCATCACCAACTAACCCTTACCACAACAAACTAAACCCAATCACTTTTAAATTACAAAAAAATGCTAGTAATCATAGCAAACTATGCCAAACTCACCTAAATTACTTCGGCTACCATAAATCATCACCAACTAACCCTTACCACAGCAAACTAACCCAATCACTTTTAAATTACAAAAAAATGCTAGTAACCATAGCAAACTATTCCAAACTCACCTAAATTACTTCGGCTACCTGGACATGGATCAGAATGCACTGGCACTAATTCAGGAACCCTGGATAGTCAAATCCAAGATTTCAGGGTTATCAAAACTAACTGGACGTACTTTTAGCACGCCCACTACAGAGAAGCCGAGGACAGCGGTCTACGTCCCTCGGCATATAAAAACCGAACCACTCCAACACCTGTCAACATCTGACCTAACGGCCGTAAAGGTGGAATGGGTAGTGGCCGGCAAACCGACCGTTTTAGTCCTAGCTTCAGCGTACCTCCCAATAGACGCGACCATCCCACCACCAACAAGGGAACTGGAGGACCTGATAGCGTACTGTCACTCCCAGAAATGGGAAGTCATCGTGGGATGCGACGCAAACGCACACCACGTGACCTGGGGCAGTAAGGACAACAACGCAAGGGGTGAGTCTCTTTTCGATTACATAAGCGGAAACAGCCTCTGCATCACCAACAGAGGCTGCGTTCCGACATTTGTCAACGCTAAGAGTCAAACTGTAATAGATATAACGATCGCTACGGCGCACATATCGAGAACAATCCGCAACTGGCGCGTATCAGATTCGATTACGATGTCTGACCACCAATGGATAAAATTCGAAATCGACCTCACTAGGACACCCGCGAGATTGTTTAGGGACCCCCGAAGGACAGACAGAGATAAATATCTTAGTCAACTCCGGGAGGGACTTAAGCATACACAATGTCGCGCACCTAACAGCTGCGTCGAAATAGAACAATATGTCAAGGACATACAAAATAAGATTAAAAAAGCTTTTGAAACATCCTGCCCCCTGAGGACATCGGCTCAACCTGGAGAAGCTACCAAATGGTGGACCCAGGAATTGAGCGACCTCAAAATTAGAACTCGGGCAGCTTTCAACAAAGCCAAACGAAAGGGACCCGGCTCAGACTGGGACCAATACAAAACACTTCTAAGAGAGTTTAAAAAAACAGTCAGGAAAAGACAAAGAGCAGCGTGGAGAGCCTACTGCGAAGAGATCGAAAATCACTCGCAGGTGGCAAGACTTTATAAGATCCTCGCAAAAGATAAGGAGCACGACTTGGGTCTCCTAACCAAGGAGGATGGTACACGAACCACCGACCTACAAGAAAGCCTAGAGCTGCTTATGCAGACTCACTTCCCGGACTCGGTTCCAACCGAACGGGAAGAATGGCCAGATGAACCTGACACCAACCCTTCGGATCCGGAATGGGAATTTTCAGAACGAATTATTGGAGAAGATAGAATAAGATGGGCACTACAGAGCTTCTCCCCATTCAAATCACCAGGAAGCGACGGCATACATCCAGCACTACTCCAATGGGGCCTGGAAGAACTGCTGCCGCACCTGGTGGGACTGTTCAGGTCGTGCCTTGCACACCAGTACATCCCAAAAGACTGGAGAGAGGTAAAAGCCGTGCTCATCCCAAAAGCGGGGAGAATGGATTACACCACCCCCAAAGCATACCGGTCCATAAGCCTGACCTCGTTCTTACTAAAGACGATGGAAAGACTGTGCGAACGCCACCTGAGGGAAACAATTGCTGACACATTGCATCCCAACCAACAGGCATACACTCCAGGCAGATCCACCGACAGTGCCCTACACTTGGTCACCAGTCGGATTGAAAGATCGTTGGACAACAAAGAGTCCACCCTGGGTATATTTCTAGACATAGAAGGTGCATTTGATAAAACCACCTTCCAAAAGATTGATGCAGCCCTGACGGAAAGGAACGTACACCCCACCATCCGGGGCTGGATAGCAAACATGCTCTCAAACAGAGCAGTAAAAATCAGTGTGGGAGACAAGATGGTGAGATGTAAAGTCGCGAGAGGCTGTCCGCAGGGCGGAGTTTTATCTCCGCTGCTGTGGAACTTAGTTCTCGACAGTCTTTTGCGTCGACTCAACTCCCAAGGCTTCTACACCATTGCATACGCAGACGATTTAACAATCCTGCTTAGTGGTAAGTTCGAAAGCATCCTGTGCGACAGAGCACAGGAGGCGCTGAGAATAACTGAAAAATGGTGCAGAGAACACACTCTGTCTGCAAACCCCAGGAAGACAGAGATGGTTCTCTTCACGAAAAAAAGAAAGACGGAGAAGCTAAAAGCACCAAGCTTTCTAAACACAAAACTAAGCTTTGCGACCGAAGTGAAATACCTTGGAGTAACCTTTGATAGCAAGCTAACATGGAACCTTCACATCGACAGAAGGATAAAAAAGGCGTACATCTTCTACGAGCAGTGCCGCAGGACCGTGGGGAAAACCTGGGGAATGAAACCCAAGGTCCTGATGTGGGTATACACTGCAATTGTGAGACCGATGATTGCCTATGGTAGCGTCGTCTGGTGGCCAAAAAGTCAACAGACAACAGCCAAACACAAACTTAGCCGACCACAAAGAACCGCATGTCTGTGCATAACCGGCGCTATGCGGACAACACCGACACGAGCGATGGAAGTGATGTTGTGCTTGCCACCTCTTGATATCTATCTCGAGGAAACGGCACTGACAACGATGGCACGCCTCAAGAGTTTCGGTGTACAGTCCAGCGTAGGATGTGGCGAGATAAGGCGCCGACTGTGGGATGAGGCGGTCAAGAAGATACCTCAACTACAGGCAGGCACCAACGATATCTCCCCCCAGTTTGTCTTTAACAAACCCTACGCAATCGACATAAAACCAAACGAAACATCCGATGAAGAGACCATAAAGGTCTTCACGGATGGATCGAAAAAGAAAGAAGGAGCGGGCTGTGGAATATTTTCAAGAAGCCTGCGAATTCGAAGCAGCTGGACTATGGATAAATACGCCAGCGTAACGGATACCGAGCTGGCAGGTATATCCATAGCCGCAAAAGAAATTGCACGCAGACAGGCCAGCGGCAAAAAGATACGAATCTACACAGATAGTAGACAAGCACTACTGTCCCTTCAAAGATACAAAACTGTATCGAGGGCAGTATTAGAAACCCATAAAGCGCTCGCGGAGATCGCCACAGCGAACACAATTTCTGTTTGCTGGGTTAGAGGCCACGCGGAAAACATGGGTAACATAAAAGCTGACGAGTTGGCGGCGAGGGCAGCCAAAAGAAAGATCTTAGGCCCCTCAAATACGCTATCAACCTCAGCAAGAACAAAACTTATAAAGGAAAACACCCACTCTCAATTCAAAGAGAGATGGGATGACACAACCAGCTGTCGCCATGCCAAGGAATTACTAATGTATCCTAGCAAGGACGCAGCAAACAAATTTTTGACAATGACCAAGAAGAACCTGCGCCTCGCGACTGGCATTCTGACCGGGCACTGTCATTTAAGAAAACACCTTCACCAAATGAAGCTAGAACACACACCACTTTGTAGAGGATGTGAACAAGAAGACGAAACAGTGCAGCACGTACTTTGCGAATGCACTGCGCTTTCGTCCATCAGAGAATCCATACTTGGGGACAAATGGCCATCAATGGCCAACATAAGGGAGATCCCCCTGGGCACGGTGGTCAACTATTTCAACCAAATAGGATGGCTATCGACCCAGCTGGAGTGATCCCCTAACGGAGGCAGGACAAGGGGCCCGCTGGGGCCTAAGTCCAGTGGTCGCACAGACTACCCTCCACTAATTTACATACATACATACATACTTCGGCTACCATAAATCATCACCAACTAACCCTTACCACAATAAACTAAACCCAATCACTTTTAAATTACAAAAAAATGCTACTAACCATAGCAAACTATGCCAAACTCACCTAAATTACTTCGGCTATCAAAAATCACCCCCAACTGCACTTTACAGGAACAAACTAAGCCCAATCACTTTAAAATTACAAAAAAATGATAAAAATCATAACAAACTATACCAGAATCATCTAAATTACTTCGGCTACCGTAAATCACCCCCAACTATCCCTTACCACAACAAACCAAACCATTTCATCTTAAAATTACAAAAAAAGGTGTACAAATCATAACAAACTATGCCAGATTCACCTAAATTACTTCGGCTAATCTAAATCATCACCAACTAACCCTTACCACAACAAACTAAACCCAATCACTTTTAAATTACAAAAAAATGCTTGTAACCATAGCAAACTATCCCAAACTCACCTAAATTACTTCGGCTACCATAAATCATCACCAACTAACCCTTACCACATCAAACTAAACCCAATCACTTTTAAATTACAAAAAAATGCTACTAACCATAGCAAACTATGCCAAACTCACCTAAATTACTTCGGCTATCAAAAATCACCCCCAACTACACTTTACAGCAACAAACTAAGCCCAATCACTTTAAAATTACAAAAAAATGCTAAAAATCATAACAAACTATACCAAGAATCACCTAAATTACTTCGGCTACCGTAAATCACCCCCAACTATCCCTTACCACAACAAACCAAACCATATCATCTTAAAATTACAGAAAAGGTGTACAAATTATAACAAACTATGCCAGACTCACCTAAATTACTTCGGCTACTCTAAATCATCACCAACTAACCCTTACCACAACAAACTAAACCCAATCATTTTTAAATTACAAAAAAATGCTAGTAACCATAGCAAACTATGCCAAACTCACCTAAATTACTTCGGCTACCATAAATCATCACCAACTAACCCTCACCACAACAAACTAAACCCAATCACTTTTAAATTACAAAAAAATGCTACTAACCATAGCAAACTATGCCAAACTCACATAAACTACTTCGGCTATCAAAAGTCACCCCCAACTACACTTTACAGCAACAAACTAAGCCCAATCAGTTTAAAATTACAAAAAAATGCTAAAAATCATAACAAACTATACCAGAATCACCTAAATTACTTCGGCTACCGTAAATCACCCCCAACTATCCCTTACCACAACAAACCAAAAGATATCATCTTAAAATTACAAAAAAAGGTGTACAAATCATAACAAACTATGCCAGACTCACCTAAATTACTTCGGCTACTCTAAATCATCACCAACTAACCCTTAACACGACAAACTAAACCCAATCACTTTTAAATTACAAAAAAATGCTAGTAACCATAGCAAACTATGCCAAACTCACCTAAATTACTTCGGCTACCATAAATCATCACCAACTAACCCTTACCACAACAAACTAAACCTAATCACTTTTAAATTACAAAAAAACTCTACTAACCATAGCAAAATATGCCAATCTCACCTAAATTACTTCGGCTATCAAAAATCACCCCCTACTACACTTTACAGCAACAAACTAAGCCCAATCACTTTAAAATTACAAAAAAATGTGAAAAATCATAACAAACTATACCAGAATCACCTAAATTACTTCGGCTACCGTAAATCACCCCCAACTATCCCTTACCACAACAAACCAAACCATATAATCTTAAAATTACAAAAAAAGGTGTACAAATCATAACAAACTATGCCAGACTCACCTAAATTACTTCGGCTACTCTAAATCATCACCAACTAACCCTTACCAAAACAAACTAAACCCAATCACTTTTAAATTACAAAAAAATGCTAGTAACCATAGCAAACTATGCCAAACTCACATAAATTACTTCGGCTACCATAAATCATCACCAACTAACCCTTACCACAACAAACTAAACCCAATCACTTTTAAATTACAATAAAATGTTACTAACCATAGCAAACTATGCCAAACTCACCTAATTTACTTCGGCTATCAAAAATCACCCCCAATTACACTTTACAGCAACAAACTAAGCCCAATCACTTTAAAATTACAAAAAAATGCTAAAAATTATAACAAACTATACCAGCATCACCTAAATTACTTCGGCTAGCGTAAATCACCCCCAACTATCCCTTACCACAACAAACCAAATCATATCATCTTAAAATTACAAAAAAAGGAGTACAAATCTTATCAAATTATGCCAGACTCACCTAAATTACTTCGGCTACTCTAAATCATCACTAACTAACCCTTACCACAACAAACTAAACCCAATCACTTTTAAATTACAAAAAAATGCTAGTAACCATAGCAAACTATGCCAAACTCACCTAAATTACTTCGGCTACCATAAATCATTACCAACTAACCCTTACCACAACAAACTAAACCCAATCACTTTTAAATTACAAAAAAATTGCTACTAACCATAGCAAACTATGCCAAACTCACCTAAATTACTTCGGCTATCAAAAGTCACCCCCAACTACACCTTACAGCAACAAACTAAGCCCAATCACTTTAAAATTACAAAAAAATGCTAAAAATCATAACAAACTATACCAGAATCACCTAAATTACTTCGGCTACCGTAAATCACCCCCAACTATCCCTTACCACAACAAACCACACCATATCATCTTAAAATTACAAAAAAAGGTGTACAAATCATAACAAACTATGCCAGACTCACCTAAATTACTTCGGCTACTCTAAATCATCACCAACTAACCCTTAACACAACAAACCAAAGCCAATCACTTTTAAATTACAAAAAAATGCTAGTAACCATAGAAAACTATGCCAAACTCACCTAAATTACTTCGGCTACCATAAATCATCACCAACTAACCCTTACCACAAAAAACTAAACCCAATCACTTTTAAATTACAAAAAAATTCTACTAACCATAGCAAAATATGCCAATCTCACCTAAATTACTTCGGCTATCAAAAATCACCCCCAACTACACTTTACAGCAACAAACTAAGCCCAATCACTTTAAAATTACAAAAAAATGCTAAAAATCATAACAAACTATACCAGAATCACCTAAATTACTTCGGCTACTCTAAATCATCACCAACTAACCTTTACCACAACAAACTAAACCCAATCACTTTTAAATTACAAAAAAATGCTAGTAACCATAGCAAACAATGCCAAACTCACCTAAATTACTTCGGCTACCATAAATCATCACCAACTAACCCTTACCACAACAAACTAAACCCAATCAATTTTAAA
This sequence comes from Eledona agricola, assembly GCA_964023215.1. Taxonomy (NCBI): domain Eukaryota; kingdom Metazoa; phylum Arthropoda; class Insecta; order Coleoptera; family Tenebrionidae; genus Eledona; species Eledona agricola. The sequence goes on along the minus strand of CAXIEJ010000019.1, from coordinate 935,349 downwards.
TTACAAAAAAATGCTACTAACCATAGCAAACTATGCCAAACTCACCTAAATTACTTCGGCTATCAAAAATCACCCCCAACTATACTTTACAGCAACAAACAAAGCCCAATCACTTTAAAATTACAAAAAAATGCTAAAAATCATAACAAGCTATACCACAATCACCTAAATTACTTCGGCTACCGTAAATCACCCCCAACTATCCCTTACCACAACAAACCAAACCATATCATTTTAAAATTACAAAAAAAAATTTACAATTCATAACAAACTATGTCAGACTCACCTAAATTACTTCGGCTACTCTAAATGATCACCAACTAACCCTTACCACAACAAACTAAACCCAATCACTTTTAAATTACAAAAAAATGCTAGTAACCATTGCAAATTATGCCAAACTCACCTAAATTACTTCGGCTACCATAAATCATCACCAACTAACCCTTACCACAACAAACTAAACCCAATCACTTTTAAATTATAAAAAATGTTACTAACCATAGCAAACCATGCCAAACTCACCTAAATTACTTCGGCTATCAAAAATCACCCCCAACTACACTTTACAGCAACAAACTAAACCCAATCACTTTAAAATTACAAAAAAATGCTTAAAATCATAACAAACTATGCCAGAGTCACCTAAATTACTTCGGCTACCGTAAATCACCCCCAACTATCCCTTACCACAACAAACCAAACCATATCATCTTAAAATTACAAAAAAAGGTGTACAAATTATAATAAACTATGCCAGACTTACCTAAATTACTTCGGCTACTCTGAATCATCACCAACTAACTCTTACCACAACAAACTAAACCCAATCAATTTTAAATTACAAAAAAATGCTAGTAAGTATAGCAAGCTATGCCAAACTCACCTAAATTACTTCAGATACCATAAATCATCACCAATTACACTTTACAGCAACAAACTAAGCCCAATCACTTTAAAATTACAAAAAAAATGCAAAAAATTATAACAAACTATACCAGAATCACCTAAATTACTTCGGCTACCGTAAATCACCTCCAACTATTCCTTACCACAACAAACCAAACCATATCATCTTAAAATTACAAAAAAAGGTGTACAATTCATAACAAACTATGCCAGACTCACCTAAATTACTTCGGCTACTCTAAATCATCACCAACTAACCCTTACCACAACAAACTAAACCCAATCACTTTTAAATTACAAAAAATGCTAGTAACCATAGCAAACTATGCCAAACTCACCTAAATTACTTCGGCTACCGTAAATCACCCACAACTATCCCTTACCACAACAAACCAAACCATTGCATCTTAAAATTACAAAAAAAGGTGTACAAATCATAACAAACTATGCCAGGCTCACCTAAATTACTTCGGCTACTCTAAATCATCACCAACTAACCCTTACCACAACAAACTAAACCCAATCACTTTTAAATTACAAAAAAATGCTACTAACCATAGCAAACTATGCCAAACTCACCTAAATTACTTCGGCTACCATAAATCATCACCAACTAACCCTTACCACAACAAACTAAACCCAATCACTTTTAAATTACAAAAAAATGCTACTAACCATAGCAAACTATGCCAAACTCACCTAAATTACTTCGGCTATCATAAATCATCACCAACTAACCCTTACCACAACAAACTAAACCCAATCACTTTTAAATTACAAAAAAATGCTACTAACCATAGCAAACTATGCCAAACTCACCTAAATTACTTTGGCTATCAAAAATCACCCCGAACTACACTTTACAGCAACAAACTAAGCCCAATCACTTTAAAATTACAAAAAAATGCTAAAAATCATAACAAACTATACCAGAATCACCTAAATTACTTCGGCTATCGTAAATCACACCCAACTATCCCTTACCACAACAAACCAAACCATATCACCTTAAAATTACAAAAAAGGTGTACAAATCATAACAAACTATGCCAGACTCACCTAAATTACTTCGGCTAATCTAAATCATCACCAACTAACCTTTACCACAACAAACTAAACCCAATCACTTTTAAATTACAAAAAAATGCTACTAACCATAGCAAACTATGCCAAACTCACCTAAATTACTTCGGCTATCATAAATCATCACCAACTAACCCTTACCACAACAAACTAAACCCAATCACTTTTAAATTACAAAAAAATGCTACTAACCATAGCAAACTTTGCCAAACTCACCTAAATTACTTTGGCTATCAAAAATCACCTCCAACTACACTTTACAGCAACAAACTAAGCCCAATCACTTTAAAATTACAAAAAAATGCTAAAAATCATAACAAACTATACCAGAATCACCTAAATTACTTCGGCTACCGTAAATCACACCCAACTATCCCTTACCACAACAAACCAAACCATATCATCTTAAAATTACAAAAAAGGTGTACAAATCATAACAAACTATGCCAGACTCACCTAAATTACTTCGGCTAATCTAAATCATCACCAACTAACCTTTACCACAACAAACTAAACCCAATCACTTTTAAATTACAAAAAAATGTTACTAACCATAGCAAACTATGCCAAACTCACCTAAATTACTTCGGCTACCATAAATCATCACCAACTAACCCTTACCACAACAAACTAAACCCAATCACTTTTAAATTACAAAAAAATGCTACTAACCATAGCATAATATGCCAAACTCACCTAAATTACTTCGGCTATCATAAATCATCACCAACTAACCCTTACCACAACAAACTAAACCCAATCACTTTTAAATTACAAAAAAATGCTACTAACCATAGCAAACTATGCCAAACTCACCTAATTTACTTCGGCTATCAAAAATCACCCCCAACTACACTTTACAGCAACAAACTAAGCCCAATCACTTTAAAATTACAAAAAAATGCTAAAAATCATAACAAACTATACCAGAATCACCTAAATTACTTCGGCTACCGTAAATTACCCCCAACTATCCCTTACCACAACAAACCAAACCATATCATCTTAAAATTACAAAAAAAGGTGTACAAATCATAACAAACTATGCCAGACTCACCTAAATTTCTTCGGCTAATCTAAATCATCACCAACTAACCCTTACCTCGACAAACTAAACCCAATCACTTTTAAATTACAAAAAAATGCTACTAACCATAGCAAACTATGCCAAACTCACCTAAATTACTTCGGCTACCATAAATCATCACCAACTAACCCTTACCACAACAAACTAAACCCAATCAATTTTAAATTACAAAAAAATGCTACTAGCCATAGCAAACTATGCCAAACTCACCTAAATTACTTCGGCTATCAAAAATCACCCCCAACTACACTTTACAGCAACAAACAAAGCCCAATCACTTTAAAATTACAAAAAATGCTAAAAATCATAACAAACTATACCAGAATCACCTAAATTACTTCGGCTACCGTAAATTACCCCCAACTATACCTTACCACAACAAACCAAACCATATCATCTTAAAATTACAAAAAAAGGTGTACAAATCATAACAAACTATGCCAGACTCACCTAAAATACTTCGGCTACTCTAAATCATCACCAACTAACCCTTACCACAACAAACTAAACCCAATCACTTTTAAATTACAAAAAAATGCTACTAATAATAGCAAACTATGCCAAACTCACCTAAATTACTTCGGCTACCATAAATCATCACCAACTAACCCTTACCACAACAAACTAAACCCAATCACTTTTAAATTACAAAAAAATGCTACTAACCATAGCAAACTATGCCAAACTCACCTAAATTACTTCGGCTACCATAAATCACCCCCAACTACACTTTACAGCAACAAACTAAGCCCAATCACTTTAAAATTACAAAAAAATGCTAAAAATCATAACAAACTATACCAGAATCACCTAAATTACTTCGGCTACAGTAAATCACCCCCAACTATCCCTTATTACAACAAACCAAACCATATCATCTTAAAATTACAAAAAAAGGAGTACAAATCATAACAAATTATGCCAGACTCACCTAAATTACTTCGGCTACTCTAAATCATCACCAACTAACCCTTACCACAACAAACTAAACCCAATCACTTTTAAATTACAAAAATTGCTACTAACCATAGCAAACTATGCCAAACTCACCTAAATTACTTCGGCTACCATAAATCATCACCAACTAACCCTTACCACAACAAAATAAACTCAATCACTTTTAAATTACAAAGAAATGCTACTAACCATAGCAAACTAAGCCAAACTCACCTAAGTTACTTCGGCTATCAAAAATCACCCCCAACTTCACTTTACAGCAACAAACTAAGCCCAATCACTTCAAAATTACAAAAAAATGCTAAAAATCATAACAAACTATACCAGAATCACCTAAATTACTTCGGCTACCGTAAATAACCCCCAACTATCCATTACCACAACAAACCAAACCATATCATCTTAAAATTACAAAAAAAGGTGTACAAATCATAACAAACTATGCCCGACTCACCTAAATTACTTCGGCTACTCTAAATCATCACCAACTAACCCTTACAACAACAAACTAAACACAATCACTTTTAAATTACAAAAAAATGCTACTAACCATAGCAAACTATGCCAAACTCACCTAAATTACTTCGGCTACCATAAATCATCACCAACGAACACTTAACACAACAAACTAAACCCAATCACTTTTAAATTACAAAAAAATGCTACTAACCATTGCAAACTATGCCAAACTCATCTAAATTACTTCGGCTATCAAAAATCACGCCCAACTACATTTTACAGCAACAAACTAAGCCCAATCACTTTAAAATTAAAAAAAAATGTTAAAAATCATAACAAACTATACCAGAATCACCTAAATTACTTCGGCTACCGTAAATCACCCACAACTATCCCTTGCCACAACATACCAAACCATATCATCTTAAAATTACAAAAAAAGATGTACAAATCATAACAAACTATGCCAGACTCACCTAAATTACTTCGGCTACTCTAAATCATCACCAACTAACCCTTACCACAACAAATTAAACCCAATCACTTTTAAATTACAAAAAAATGCTACTAACCATAGCAAACTATGCCAAACTCACCTAAATTACTTAGGCTACTCTAAATCATCACCAACTAACCCTTACCACAACAAACTAAACCCAATCACTTTTAAATTACAAAAAAATGCTACTAACCATAGCAAACTATGCCAAACTCACCTAAATTACTTCGGCTATCAAAAAACACCCCCAACTACACTTTACAGCAACAAACTAAGCCCAATAACTTAAAAATTACAAAAAAATGCTAAAAATCATAACAAATTATACCAGAATCACCTAAATTACTTCGGCTACCGTAAATCACACCCAACTATCCCTTACCACAACAAACCAAACCATATCATCTTAAAATTACAAAAAAGGTGTACAAATCATAACAAACTATGCCAGACTCACCTAAATTACTTCGGCTAATCTAAATCATCACCAACTAACCTTTACCACAACAAACTAAACCCAATCAGTTTTAAATTACAAAAAAATGTTACTAACCATAGCAAACTATGCCAAACTCACCTAAATTACTTCGGCTACCATAAATCATCACCAACTAACCCTTACCACAACAAACTAAACCCAATCACTTTTAAATTACAAAAAAATGCTACTAACCATAGCAAACTATGCCAAACTCACCTAAATTACTTCGGCTATCATAAATCATCACCAACTAACCCTTACCACAACAAACTAAACCCAATCACTTTTAAATTACAAAAAAATGCTACTAACCATAGCAAAATATGCCAAACTCACCTAAATTACTTCGGCTACCATAAATCATCACCAACTAACCCTTACCACAACAAACTAAACCCAATCACTTTTAAATTACAAAAAAATGCTACTAACCATAGCAAACTATGCCAAACTCACCTAAATTACTTTGGCTATCAAAAATCACCTCCAACTACACTTTACAGCAACAAACTAAGCCCAATCACTTTAAAATTACAAAAAAATGCTAAAAATCATAACAAACTATACCAGAATCACCTAAATTACTTCGGCTACCGTAAATCACACCCAACTATCCCTTACCACAACAAACCAAACCATATCATCTTAAAATTACAAAAAAGGTGTACAAATCATAACAAACTATGCCAGACTCACCTAAATTACTTCGGCTATCAAAAATCACGCCCAACTACATTTTACAGCAACAAACTAAGCCCAATCACTTTAAAATTAAAAAAAATGCTAAAAATCATAACAAACTATACCAGAATCACCTAAATTACTTCGGCTACCGTAAATCACCCACAACTATCCCTTACCACAACAAACCAAACCATATCATCTTAAAATTACAAAAAAAGGTGTACAAATCATAACAAACTATGCCAGACTCACCTAAATTACTTCGGCTACTCTAAATCATCACCAACTAACCCTTACCACAACAAACTAAACCCAATCACTTTTAAATTACAAAAAAATGCTACTAACCATAGCAAACTATGCCAAACTCACCTAAATTACTTCGGCTACCATAAATCATCACCAACTAACCCTTACCACAACAAACTAAACCCAATCACTTTTAAATTACAAAAAAATGCTACTAATCATAGCAAATTATGCCAAACTCACCTAAATTACTTCCGCTACCATAAATCACCCCCAACTACACTTTACAGCAACAAACTAAGCCCAATCACTTTAAAATTACAATAAAATGCTAAAAATCATAACAAACTATACCAAAATCACCTAAATTACTTCGGCTACAGTAAATCACCCCCAACTATCCCTTATTACAACAAACCAAACCATATCATCTTAAAATTACAAAAAAAGGTGTACAAATCATAACAAATTATGCCAGACTCACCTAAATTACTTCGGCTTCTCTAAATCATCACCAACTAACCCTTACCACAACAAACTAAACCCAATCACTTTTAAATTACAAAAATTGCTACTAACCATAGCAAACTATGCCAAACTCACCTAAATTACTTCGGCTACCATAAATCATCACCAACTAACCCTTACCACAACAAAATAAACCCAATCACTTTTAAATTACAAAAAAATGCTACTAACCATAGCAAACTAAGCCAAACTCACCTAAATTACTTCGGCTATCAAAAATCACGCCCAACTACATTTTACAGCAACAAACTAAGCCCAATCACTTTAAAATTAAAAAAAATGCTAAAAAGCATAACAAACTATACCAGAATCACCTAAATTACTTCGGCTACCGTAAATCACCCACAACTATCCCTTACCACAACAAACCAAACCATATCACTTTTAAATTACAAAAAAATGCTAGTAACCATAGCAAACTATGCCAAACTCACCTAAATTACTTCGGCTACCATAAATCATCACCAACTAACCCTTACCACAACAAACTAAACCCAATCACTTTTAATTTACAAAAAAATGCTACTAACCATAGCAAACTATGCCAAACTCACCTAAATTACTTCGGCTATCATAAATCATCACCAACTAACCCTTACCACAACAAACTAAACCCAATCACTTTTAAATTACAAAAAAATGCTACTAACCATAGCAAACTATGCCAAACTCACCTAAATTACTTCGGCTATCAAAAATCACCCCCAACTACACTTTACAGCAACAAACTAAGCCCAATCACTTTAAAATTACAAAAAAATGCTAAAAATCATAACAAACTATACCAGAATCACCTAAATTACTTCGGCTACCGTAAATCACCCCCAACTATCCCTTACCACAACAAACCAAACCATATCATCTTAAAATTACAAAAAAATGCTAAAAATCATAACAAACTATACCAGAATCACCTAAATTACTTCGGCTACCGTAAATCACCCCCAAAGATCCCTTACCACAACAAACCAAACCATATCATCTTAAAATTACAAAAAAGGTGTACAAATTATAACAAACTATGCCAGACTCACCTAAATTACTTCGGCTACTCTAAATCATCACCAACTAACCCTTACCACAACAAACTAAACCCAATCATTTTTAAATTACAAAAAAATGCTAGTAACCATAGCAAACTATGCCAAACTCACCTAAATTACTTCGGCTACCATAAATCATCACCAACTAACCCTCACCACAACAAACTAAACCCAATCACTTTTAAATTACAAAAAATGCCACTAATCATAGCAAACTATGCCAAACTCACCTAAACTACTTCAGCTATCAAAAATCACCCCCAACTACACTTTACAGCAACAAACTAAGCCCAATCATTTTAAAATTACAAAAAAATGCTAAAAATCATAACAAACTATACCAGAATCACCTAAATTACTTCGGCTACCGTAAATCACCCCCAACTATCCCTTACCACAACAAACCAAACCATATCATCTTAAAATTACAAAAAAAGGTGTACAAATCATAACAAACTATGCCAGACTAACCTAAATTACTTCGGCTAATCGAAATCATCACCAACTAACCCTTACCACAACAAACTAAACCCAATCACTTTTAAATTTCAAAAATATGCTAGTAACCATAGCAAACTATGCCAAACTCACCTAAATTACTTCGGCTACCATAAATCATCACCAACTAACCCTTACCACAACAAACAAAACCCAATCACTTTTTAATTACAAAAAAATGCTACTAACCATAGCAAACTATGCCAAACTCACCTAAATTACTTCGGCTAGCAAAAATCACCCCCAACTACCCCTACAGCAACAAACTAAGCCCAATCACTTTAAAATTACAAAAAAATGTTAAAAATTATAACAAACTATACCAGAATCACCTAAATTACTTCGGCTACCGTAAATCACCCCCAACTATCCCTTACCACAACAAACCAAGCCATATCATCTTAAAATTACAAAAAAAGGTGTACAAATCATAACAAACTATGCCAGACTCTCCTAAATTACTTCGGCTACTCTAAATCATCACCAACGAAACCTTACCACAACAAACTAAACCCAATCACTTTTAAATTACAAAAAAATGCTAGTAACCATAGCAAACTATGCCAAACTCACCTAAATTACTTCGGCTACCATAAATCATCACCAACTAACCCTCACCACAACAAACTAAACCCAATCAGTTTTAAATTACAAAAAAATGCTACTAACCATAGCAAACTATGCCAAACTCACCTAAACTACTTCGGCTATCAAAAATCACCCCCAACGACACTTTACAGCAACAAACTAAGCCCAATCACTTTTAAATTACAAAAAAATGCTAAAAATTATAACAAACTATACCAGAATCACCTAAATTACTTCGGCTACCGTAAATCACCCCCAACTATCCCTTACCACAACAAACCAAACCATATCATCTTAAAATTACAAAAAAAGGTGTACAAATCATAACAAACTATGCCAGACTCACCTAAATTACTTCGGCTACTCTAGATCATCACCAACTAACCCTTACCACCACAAACTAAACCCAATCACTTTTAAATTACAAAAAAATGCTAGTAACCATAGCAAATTATGCCAAACTCACCTAAATTACTTCGGCTACCATAAATCATCACCAACTAACCCTTACCACAACAAACTAAACCCAGTCACTTTTAAATTACAAAAAAATGCTACTAACCATAGCAAACTATGCCAAACTCACCTAAATTACTTCGGCTATCAAAAATCACCCCCAACTACACTTTACAGCAACAAACTAAGCCCAATCACTTTAAAATTACAAAAAAATGCTAAAAATCATAACAAACTATACCAGAATCACCTAAATTACTTCGGCTACCGTAAATCACCCATAACTCTCCTTTACCACAACAAACCAAACCATATCATCTTAAAATTACAAAAAAAGGTGTACAAATCATAACAAACTATGCCAGACTCACCAAAATTATTTCGGCTACTCTAAATCATCACCAACTAACCCTTACCACAACAAACTAAACCCAATCACTTTTAAATTACAAAAAAATGCTAGTATCCATAGCAAACTATGCCAAACTCACCTAAATTACTTCGGCTACCATAAATCATCACCAACTAACCCTTACCACAACAAACTAAACCCAATCACTTTTAATTACAAAAAAATGCTACTAACCATTGCAAACTATGCCAAACTCACCTAAATTACTTCGGCTATCAAAAATCACCCCCAACTACACTTTACAGCAACAAACTAAGCCCAATCACTTTAAAATTACAAAAAAATGCTAAAAATCATAACAAACTATACCAGAATCACCTAAATTACTTCGGCTACCGTAAATCACCCCCAACTATCCCTTACCACAACAAACCAAACCATATCATCTTAAAATTACAAAAAAATGCTAAAAATCATAACAAACTATACCAGAATCACCTAAATTACTTCGGCTACCGTAAATCACCCCCAAATATCCCTTACCACAACAAACCAAACCATATCATCTTAAAATTACAAAAAAGGTGTACAAATTATAACAAACTATGCCAGACTCACCTAAATTACTTCGGCTACTCTAAATCATCACCAACTAACCCTTACCACAACAAACTAAACCCAATCATTTTTAAATTACAAAAAAATGCTAGTAACCATAGCAAACTATGCCAAACTCACCTAAATTACTTCGGCTACCATAAATCATCACCAACTAACCCTCACCACAACAAACTAAACCCAATCACTTTTAAATTACAAAAAAATGCCACTAATCATAGCAAACTATGCCAAACTCACCTAAACTACTTCAGCTATCAAAAATCACCCCCAACTACACTTTACAGCAACAAACTAAGCCCAATCACTTTAAAATTACAAAAAAATGCTAAAAATCATAACAAACTATACCAGAATCACCTAAATTACTTCGGCTACCGTAAATCACCCCCAACTATCCCTTACCACAACAAACCAAACCATATCATCTTAAAATTACAAAAAAAGGTGTACAAATCATAACAAACTATGCCAGACTAACCTAAATTACTTCGGCTAATCGAAATCATCACCAACTAACCCTTACCACAACAAACTAAACCCAATCACTTTTAAATTTCAAAAATATGCTAGTAACCATAGCAAACTATGCCAAACTCACCTAAATTACTTCGGCTACCATAAATCATCACCAACTAACCCTTACCACAACAAACTAAACCCAATCACTTCTAAATTACAATCAAATGCTACTAACCATAGCAAACTATGCCAAACTCACCTAAATTACTTCGGCTATCAAAAATCACCCCCAATTACACTTTACAGCAACAAACTAAGCCCAATCACTTTAAAATTACAAAAAAATGCTAAAAATTATAACAAACTACACCAGAATCACCTAAATTACTTCGGCTACCGTAAATCACCCCCAACTATCCCTTACCACAACAAACCAAACGATATCATCTTAAAATTACAAAAAAAGGTGTACAAATCATAACAAACAATGCCAGACTCACCTAAATTACTTCGGCTACTCTAAATCATCACCAACTAACCCTTACCACAACAAACTAAACCCAATCACTTTTAAATTACAAAAAAATGCTACTAACCATAGCAAACTATGCCAAACTCACCTAAATTACTTCGGCTACCATAAATCATCACCAACTAACCCTTACGACAACAAACTAAACCCAATCACTTTTAAATTACAAAAAAATGCTACTAACCATAGCAAACTATGCCAAACTCACCTAAATTACTTCGGCTATCAAAAATCACCCCCAACTACACTTTACAGCAACAAACTAAGCCCAATCACTTTAAAATTACAAAAAAATGCTAATAATCATAACAAACTATACCAGAATCACCTAAATTACTTCGGCTACAGTAAATCACCCCCAACTATCCCTTCCCACAACAAACCAAACCATATCATCTTAAAATTACAAAAAAGGTGTACAAATCATAACAAACTATGCCAGACTCACCTAAATTACTTCGGCTACTCTAAATCATCACCAACTAACCCTTACCACAACAAACTAAACCCAATCACTTTTAAATTACAAAAAAATGCTACTAACCATAGCAAACTATGCCAAACTCACCTAAATTACTTCGGCTACCATAAATCATCACCAACTAATCCCTACCAAAACAATCTAAACCCAATCACTTTTAAATTACAAAAAAATGCTACTAACCATAGCAAACTATGCCAAACTCACCTAAATTACTTCGGCTATCAAAAATCACCCCCAACTACACTTTACAGCAACAAACTAAGCCCAATCACTTTAAAATTACAAAAAAATGCTAAAAATCATATCAAACTATACCAGAATCACCTAAATTACTTCGGCTACCGTAAATCACCCCCAACTATCCCTTACCACAACAAACCAAACCATATCAACTTAAAATTACAAAAAAATGTGTACAAATCATAACAAACTATGCCAGACTCACCTAAATTACTTCGGCTACTCTAAATCATCACCAACTAACCCTTACAACAACAAACTAAACACAATCACTTTTAAATTAGTAAAATGCTACTAATAATAGCAAACTATGCCAAACTCACCTAAATTACTTCGGCTACCATAAATCATCACCAAGTAACCCTTACCACAACAAACTAAACCCAATCACCTTTAAATTACAAAAAAATGCTACTAACCATAGCAAACTATGTCAAACTCACCTAAATTATTTCGGCTATCAAAAATCACCCCCAACTACACTTTACAGCAACAAACTAAGCCCAATCATTTTAAAATTACAAAAAAATGCTAAAAATCATAACAAACTATACCAGAATCACCTAAATTACTTCAGCTACCGTAAATTACCCCCAACTATCCCTTACCACAACAAACCAAACCATATCATCTTAAAATTACAAAAAAAGGTGTACAAATCATAACAAACTATGCCATACTCACCTAAATTACTTCGGCTAATCTAAATCATCACCAACTAACCCTTACCACAACAAACTAAACCCAATCACTTTTAAATTACAAAAAAATGCCACTAACCATAGCAAACTATGCCAAACTCACCTAAACTACTTCGGCTACCATAAATCATCACCAACTAACCCTTACTACAACAAACTAAACCCAATCACTTTTAAATTACAAAAAATGCTACTAACCTTAGCAAACTATACCAAACTCACCTAAATTACTTCGGCTATCAAAAATCACCCCCAACTACACTTTACAGCAACAAACTAAGGCCAATCACTTTAAAATTACAAAAAATTGATAAAAACCATAACAAACTATACCAGAATCACCTAAATTACTTCGGCTACCGTAAATCACCCCCAACTATCCCTTACCACAACAAACCAAACCATATCATCTTAAAATTACAAAAAAAGGTGTACAAATCATAACAAACTATGCCAGACTCACCTAAATTACTTCGGCTACTCTAAATCATCACCAACTAACCCTTACCACAACAAACTAAACCCAATCACTTTTAAATTACAAAAAAATGCTACTAACCATAGCAAACTATGCCAAACTCACCTAAATTACTTCGGCTACCATAAATCATCACCAATTAACCCTTACCACAACAAACTAAACCCAATCACTTTTAAATTACAAAAAAATGCTACTAACCATAGCAAACTATGCCAAACTCACCTAAATTACTTCATCTATCAAAAATCACCCCCAACTACACTTTACAGCAACAAACAAAGCCCAATCACTTTAAAATTACAAAAAATGCTAAAAATCATAACAAACTATACCAGAATCACCTAAATTACTTCGGCTACCGTAAATTACCCCCAACTATACCTTACCACAACAAACCAAACCATATCATCTTAAAATTACAAAAAAAGGTGTACAAATCATAACAAACTATGCCAGACTCACCTATATTACTTCGGCTACTCTAAATCATCACCAACTAACCCTTACCACAACAAACTAAACCCAATCACTTTTAAATTACAAAAAAATGCCACTAATCATAGCAAACTATGCCAAACTCACCTAAACTACTTCAGCTATCAAAAATCACCCCCAATTACACTTTACAGCAACAAACTAAGCCCAATCATTTTAAAATTACAAAAAAATGCTAAAAATCATAACAAACTATACCAGAATCACCTAAATTACTTCGGCTACCGTAAATCACCCCCAACTATCCCTTACCACAACAAACCAAACCATATCATCTTAAAATTACAAAAAAAGGTGTACAAATCATAACAAACTATGCCAGACTAACCTAAATTACTTCGGCTAATCGAAATCATCACCAACTAACCCTTACCACAACAAACTAAACCCAATCACTTTTAAATTTCAAAAATATGCTAGTAACCATAGCAAACTATGCCAAACTCACCTAAATTACTTCGGCTACCATAAATCATCACCAACTAACCCTTACCACAACAAACAAAACCCAATCACTTTTTAATTACAAAAAAATGCTACTAACCATAGCAAACTATGCCAAACTCACCTAAATTACTTCGGCTAGCAAAAATCACCCCCAACTACCCCTACAGCAACAAACTAAGCCCAATCACTTTAAAATTACAAAAAAATGTTAAAAATTATAACAAACTATACCAGAATCACCTAAATTACTTCGGCTACCGTAAATCACCCCCAACTATCCCTTACCACAACAAACCAAGCCATATCATCTTAAAATTACAAAAAAAGGTGTACAAATCATAACAAACTATGCCAGACTCTCCTAAATTACTTCGGCTACTCTAAATCATCACCAACGAAACCTTACCACAACAAACTAAACCCAATCACTTTTAAATTACAAAAAAATGCTAGTAACCATAGCAAACTATGCCAAACTCACCTAAATTACTTCGGCTACCATAAATCATCACCAACTAACCCTCACCACAACAAACTAAACCCAATCAGTTTTAAATTACAAAAAAATGCTACTAACCATAGCAAACTATGCCAAACTCACCTAAACTACTTCGGCTATCAAAAATCACCCCCAACGACACTTTACAGCAACAAACTAAGCCCAATCACTTTTAAATTACAAAAAAATGCTAAAAATTATAACAAACTATACCAGAATCACCTAAATTACTTCGGCTACCGTAAATCACCCCCAACTATCCCTTACCACAACAAACCAAACCATATCATCTTAAAATTACAAAAAAAGGTGTACAAATCATAACAAACTATGCCAGACTCACCTAAATTACTTCGGCTACTCTAGATCATCACCAACTAACCCTTACCACCACAAACTAAACCCAATCACTTTTAAATTACAAAAAAATGCTAGTAACCATAGCAAATTATGCCAAACTCACCTAAATTACTTCGGCTACCATAAATCATCACCAACTAACCCTTACCACAACAAACTAAACCCAATCACTTTTAAATTACAAAAAAATGCTACTAACCATAGCAAACTATGCCAAACTCACCTAAATTACTTCGGCTACCATAAATCATCACCAACTAACCCTTACCACAACAAACTAAACCCAATCACTTTTAAATTACAAAAAAATGCTACTAATCATAGCAAATTATGCCAAACTCACCTAAATTACTTCCGCTACCATAAATCACCCCCAACTACACTTTACAGCAACAAACTAAGCCCAATCACTTTAAAATTACAATAAAATGCTAAAAATCATAACAAACTATACCAAAATCACCTAAATTACTTCGGCTACAGTAAATCACCCCCAACTATCCCTTATTACAACAAACCAAACCATATCATCTTAAAATTACAAAAAAAGGTGTACAAATCATAACAAATTATGCCAGACTCACCTAAATTACTTCGGCTTCTCTAAATCATCACCAACTAACCCTTACCACAACAAACTAAACCCAATCACTTTTAAATTACAAAAATTGCTACTAACCATAGCAAACTATGCCAAACTCACCTAAATTACTTCGGCTACCATAAATCATCACCAACTAACCCTTACCACAACAAAATAAACCCAATCACTTTTAAATTACAAAAAAATGCTACTAACCATAGCAAACTAAGCCAAACTCACCTAAATTACTTCGGCTATCAAAAATCACGCCCAACTACATTTTACAGCAACAAACTAAGCCCAATCACTTTAAAATTAAAAAAAATGCTAAAAAGCATAACAAACTATACCAGAATCACCTAAATTACTTCGGCTACCGTAAATCACCCACAACTATCCCTTACCACAACAAACCAAACCATATCACTTTTAAATTACAAAAAAATGCTAGTAACCATAGCAAACTATGCCAAACTCACCTAAATTACTTCGGCTACCATAAATCATCACCAACTAACCCTTACCACAACAAACTAAACCCAATCACTTTTAATTTACAAAAAAATGCTACTAACCATAGCAAACTATGCCAAACTCACCTAAATTACTTCGGCTATCATAAATCATCACCAACTAACCCTTACCACAACAAACTAAACCCAATCACTTTTAAATTACAAAAAAATGCTACTAACCATAGCAAACTATGCCAAACTCACCTAAATTACTTCGGCTATCAAAAATCACCCCCAACTACACTTTACAGCAACAAACTAAGCCCAATCACTTTAAAATTACAAAAAAATGCTAAAAATCATAACAAACTATACCAGAATCACCTAAATTACTTCGGCTACCGTAAATCACCCCCAACTATCCCTTACCACAACAAACCAAACCATATCATCTTAAAATTACAAAAAAATGCTAAAAATCATAACAAACTATACCAGAATCACCTAAATTACTTCGGCTACCGTAAATCACCCCCAAAGATCCCTTACCACAACAAACCAAACCATATCATCTTAAAATTACAAAAAAGGTGTACAAATTATAACAAACTATGCCAGACTCACCTAAATTACTTCGGCTACTCTAAATCATCACCAACTAACCCTTACCACAACAAACTAAACCCAATCATTTTTAAATTACAAAAAAATGCTAGTAACCATAGCAAACTATGCCAAACTCACCTAAATTACTTCGGCTACCATAAATCATCACCAACTAACCCTCACCACAACAAACTAAACCCAATCACTTTTAAATTACAAAAAATGCCACTAATCATAGCAAACTATGCCAAACTCACCTAAACTACTTCAGCTATCAAAAATCACCCCCAACTACACTTTACAGCAACAAACTAAGCCCAATCATTTTAAAATTACAAAAAAATGCTAAAAATCATAACAAACTATACCAGAATCACCTAAATTACTTCGGCTACCGTAAATCACCCCCAACTATCCCTTACCACAACAAACCAAACCATATCATCTTAAAATTACAAAAAAAGGTGTACAAATCATAACAAACTATGCCAGACTAACCTAAATTACTTCGGCTAATCGAAATCATCACCAACTAACCTTTACCACAACAAACTAAACCCAATCACTTTTAAATTTCAAAAATATGCTAGTAACCATAGCAAACTATGCCAAACTCACCTAAATTACTTCGGCTACCATAAATCATCACCAACTAACCCTTACCACAACAAACAAAACCCAATCACTTTTTAATTACAAAAAAATGCTACTAACCATAGCAAACTATGCCAAACTCACCTAAATTACTTCGGCTAGCAAAAATCACCCCCAACTACCCCTACAGCAACAAACTAAGCCCAATCACTTTAAAATTACAAAAAAATGTTAAAAATTATAACAAACTATACCAGAATCACCTAAATTACTTCGGCTACCGTAAATCACCCCCAACTATCCCTTACCACAACAAACCAAGCCATATCATCTTAAAATTACAAAAAAAGGTGTACAAATCATAACAAACTATGCCAGACTCTCCTAAATTACTTCGGCTACTCTAAATCATCACCAACGAAACCTTACCACAACAAACTAAACCCAATCACTTTTAAATTACAAAAAAATGTTAGTAACCATAGCAAACTATGCCAAACTCACCTAAATTACTTCGGCTACCATAAATCATCACCAACTAACCCTCACCACAACAAACTAAACCCAATCAGTTTTAAATTACAAAAAAATGCTACTAACCATAGCAAACTATGCCAAACTCACCTAAACTACTTCGGCTATCAAAAATCACCCCCAACGACACTTTACAGCAACAAACTAAGCCCAATCACTTTTAAATTACAAAAAAATGCTAAAAATTATAACAAACTATACCAGAATCACCTAAATTACTTCGGCTACCGTAAATCACCCCCAACTATCCCTTACCACAACAAACCAAACCATATCATCTTAAAATTACAAAAAAAGGTGTACAAATCATAACAAACTATGCCAGACTCACCTAAATTACTTCGGCTACTCTAGATCATCACCAACTAACCCTTACCACCACAAACTAAACCCAATCACTTTTAAATTACAAAAAAATGCTAGTAACCATAGCAAATTATGCCAAACTCACCTAAATTACTTCGGCTACCATAAATCATCACCAACTAACCCTTACCACAACAAACTAAACCCAGTCACTTTTAAATTACAAAAAAATGCTACTAACCATAGCAAACTATGCCAAACTCACCTAAATTACTTCGGCTATCAAAAATCACCCCCAACTACACTTTACAGCAACAAACTAAGCCCAATCACTTTAAAATTACAAAAAAATGCTAAAAATCATAACAAACTATACCAGAATCACCTAAATTACTTCGGCTACCGTAAATCACCCATAACTCTCCTTTACCACAACAAACCAAACCATATCATCTTAAAATTACAAAAAAAGGTGTACAAATCATAACAAACTATGCCAGACTCACCAAAATTATTTCGGCTACTCTAAATCATCACCAACTAACCCTTACCACAACAAACTAAACCCAATCACTTTTAAATTACAAAAAAATGCTAGTATCCATAGCAAACTATGCCAAACTCACCTAAATTACTTCGGCTACCATAAATCATCACCAACTAACCCTTACCACAACAAACTAAACCCAATCACTTTTAATTACAAAAAAATGCTACTAACCATTGCAAACTATGCCAAACTCACCTAAATTACTTCGGCTATCAAAAATCACCCCCAACTACACTTTACAGCAACAAACTAAGCCCAATCACTTTAAAATTACAAAAAAATGCTAAAAATCATAACAAACTATACCAGAATCACCTAAATTACTTCGGCTACCGTAAATCACCCCCAACTATCCCTTACCACAACAAACCAAACCATATCATCTTAAAATTACAAAAAAATGCTAAAAATCATAACAAACTATACCAGAATCACCTAAATTACTTCGGCTACCGTAAATCACCCCCAAATATCCCTTACCACAACAAACCAAACCATATCATCTTAAAATTACAAAAAAGGTGTACAAATTATAACAAACTATGCCAGACTCACCTAAATTACTTCGGCTACTCTAAATCATCACCAACTAACCCTTACCACAACAAACTAAACCCAATCATTTTTAAATTACAAAAAAATGCTAGTAACCATAGCAAACTATGCCAAACTCACCTAAATTACTTCGGCTACCATAAATCATCACCAACTAACCCTCACCACAACAAACTAAACCCAATCACTTTTAAATTACAAAAAAATGCCACTAATCATAGCACACTATGCCAAACTCACCTAAACTACTTCAGCTATCAAAAATCACCCCCAACTACACTTTACAGCAACAAACTAAGCCCAATCACTTTAAAATTACAAAAAAATGCTAAAAATCATAACAAACTATACCAGAATCACCTAAATTACTTCGGCTACCGTAAATCACCCCCAACTATCCCTTACCACAACAAACCAAACCATATCATCTTAAAATTACAAAAAAAGGTGTACAAATCATAACAAACTATGCCAGACTAACCTAAATTACTTCGGCTAATCGAAATCATCACCAACTAACCCTTACCACAACAAACTAAACCCAATCACTTTTAAATTTCAAAAATATGCTAGTAACCATAGCAAACTATGCCAAACTCACCTAAATTACTTCGGCTACCATAAATCATCACCAACTAACCCTTACCACAACAAACAAAACCCAATCACTTTTTAATTACAAAAAAATGCTACTAACCATAGCAAACTATGCCAAACTCACCTAAATTACTTCGGCTATCAAAAATCACCCCCAACTACCCCTACAACAACAAACTAAGCCCAATCACTTTAAAATTACAAAAAAATGTTAAAAATTATAACAAACTATACCAGAATCACCTAAATTACTTCGGCTACCGTAAATCACCCCCAACTATCCCTTACCACAACAAACCAAGCCATATCATCTTAAAATTACAAAAAAAGGTGTACAAATCATAACAAACTATGCCAGACTCTCCTAAATTACTTCGGCTACTCTAAATCATCACCAACGAAACCTTACCACAACAAACTAAACCCAATCACTTTTAAATTACAAAAAAATGCTAGTAACCATAGCAAACTATGCCAAACTCACCTAAATTACTTCGGCTACCATAAATCATCACCAACTAACCCTCACCACAACAAACTAAACCCAATCACTTTTAAATTACAAAAAAATGCTACTAACCATAGCAAACTATGCCAAACTCACCTAAACTACTTCGGCTATCAAAAATCACCCCCAACGACACTTTACAGCAACAAACTAAGCCCAATCACTTTTAAATTACAAAAAAATGCTAAAAATTATAACAAACTATACCAGAATCACCTAAATTACTTCGGCTACCGTAAATCACCCCCAACTATCCCTTACCACAACAAACCAAACCATATCATCTTAAAATTACAAAAAAAGGTGTACAAATCATAACAAACTATGCCAGACTCACCTAAATTACTTCGGCTACTCTAGATCATCACCAACTAACCCTTACCACCACAAACTAAACCCAATCACTTTTAAATTACAAAAAAATGCTAGTAACCATAGCAAATTATGCCAAACTCACCTAAATTACTTCGGCTACCATAAATCATCACCAACTAACCCTTACCACAACAAACTAAACCCAATCACTTTTAAATTACAAAAAAATGCTACTAACCATAGCAAACTATGCCAAACTCACCTAAATTACTTCGGCTATCAAAAATCACCCCCAACTACACTTTACAGCAACAAACTAAGCCCAATCACTTTAAAATTACAAAAAAATGCTAAAAATCATAACAAACTATACCAGAATCACCTAAATTACTTCGGCTACCGTAAATCACCCATAACTCTCCTTTACCACAACAAACCAAACCATATCATCTTAAAATTACAAAAAAAGGTGTACAAATCATAACAAACTATGCCAGACTCACCTAAATTACTTCGGCTACTCTAAATCATCACCAACTCACCCTTACCAAAACAAACTAAACCCAATCACTTTTAAATTACAAAAAAATGCTAGTAACCATAGCAAACTATGTCAAACTCACCTAAATTACTTCGGCTACCATAAATCATCACCAACTAACCCTTACCACAACAAACTAAACCCAATCACTTCTAAATTACAATCAAATGCTACTAACCATAGCAAACTATGCCAAACTCACCTAAATTACTTCGGCTATCAAAAATCACCCCCAATTACACTTTACAGCAACAAACTAAGCCCAATCACTTTAAAATTACAAAAAAATGCTAAAAATTATAACAAACTACACCAGAATCACCTAAATTACTTCGGCTACCGTAAATCACCCCCAACTATCCCTTACCACAACAAACCAAACGATATCATCTTAAAATTACAAAAAAAGGTGTACAAATCATAACAAACTATGCCAGACTCACCTAAATTACTTCGGCTACTCTAAATCATCACCAACTAACCCTTACCACAACAAACTAAACCCAATCACTTTTAAATTACAAAAAAATGCTACTAACCATAGCAAACTATGCCAAACTCACCTAAATTACTTCGGCTACCATAAATCATCACCAACTAACCCTTACGACAACAAACTAAACCCAATCACTTTTAAATTACAAAAAAATGCTACTAACCATAGCAAACTATGCCAAACTCACCTAAATTACTTCGGCTATCAAAAATCACCCCCAACTACACTTTACAGCAACAAACTAAGCCCAATCACTTTAAAATTACAAAAAAATGCTAATAATCATAACAAACTATACCAGAATCACCTAAATTACTTCGGCTACAGTAAATCACCCCCAACTATCCCTTCCCACAACAAACCAAACCATATCATCTTAAAATTACAAAAAAGGTGTACAAATCATAACAAACTATGCCAGACTCACCTAAATTACTTCGGCTACTCTAAATCATCACCAACTAACCCTTACCACAACAAACTAAACCCAATCACTTTTAAATTACAAAAAAATGCTACTAACCATAGCAAACTATGCCAAACTCACCTAAATTACTTCGGCTACCATAAATCATCACCAACTAATCCCTACCAAAACAATCTAAACCCAATCACTTTTAAATTACAAAAAAATGCTACTAACCATAGCAAACTATGCCAAACTCACCTAAATTACTTCGGCTATCAAAAATCACCCCCAACTACACTTTACAGCAACAAACTAAGCCCAATCACTTTAAAATTACAAAAAAATGCTAAAAATCATATCAAACTATACCAGAATCACCTAAATTACTTCGGCTACCGTAAATCACCCCCAACTATCCCTTACCACAACAAACCAAACCATATCAATTTAAAATTACAAAAAAATGTGTACAAATCATAACAAACTATGCCAGACTCACCTAAATTACTTCGGCTACTCTAAATCATCACCAACTAACCCTTACAACAACAAACTAAACACAATCACTTTTAAATTAGTAAAATGCTACTAATAATAGCAAACTATGCCAAACTCACCTAAATTACTTCGGCTACCATAAATCATCACCAAGTAACCCTTACCACAACAAACTAAACCCAATCACCTTTAAATTACAAAAAAATGCTACTAACCATAGCAAACTATGTCAAACTCACCTAAATTATTTCGGCTATCAAAAATCACCCCCAACTACACTTTACAGCAACAAACTAAGCCCAATCATTTTAAAATTACAAAAAAATGCTAAAAATCATAACAAACTATACCAGAATCACCTAAATTACTTCAGCTACCGTAAATTACCCCCAACTATCCGTTACCACAACAAACCAAACCATATCATCTTAAAATTAGAAAAAAAGGTGTACAAATCATAACAAACTATGCCATACTCACCTAAATTACTTCGGCTAATCTAAATCATCACCAACTAACCCTTACCACAACAAACTAAACCCAATCACTTTTAAATTACAAAAAAATGCCACTAACCATAGCAAACTATGCCAAACTCACCTAAACTACTTCGGCTACCATAAATCATCACCAACTAACCCTTACTACAACAAACTAAACCCAATCACTTTTAAATTACAAAAAATGCTACTAACCTTAGCAAACTATACCAAACTCACCTAAATTACTTCGGCTATCAAAAATCACCCCCAACTACACTTTACAGCAACAAACTAAGGCCAATCACTTTAAAATTACAAAAAATTGATAAAAACCATAACAAACTATACCAGAATCACCTAAATTACTTCGGCTACCGTAAATCACCCCCAACTATCCCTTACCACAACAAACCAAACCATATCATCTTAAAATTACAAAAAAGGTGTACAAATCATAACAAACTATGCCAGACTCACCTAAATTACTTCGGCTACTCTAAATCATCACCAACTAACCCTTACCACAACAAACTAAACCCAATCACTTTTAAATTACAAAAAAATGCTACTAACCATAGCAAACTATGCCAAACTCACCTAAATTACTTCGGCTACCATAAATCATCACCAATTAACCCTTACCACAACAAACTAAACCCAATCACTTTTAAATTACAAAAAAATGCTACTAACCATAGCAAACTATGCCAAACTCACCTAAATTACTTCGGCTATCAAAAATCACCCCCAACTACACTTTACAGCAACAAACAAAGCCCAATCACTTTAAAATTACAAAAAATGCTAAAAATCATAACAAACTATACCAGAATCACCTAAATTACTTCGGCTACCGTAAATTACCCCCAACTATACCTTACCACAACAAACCAAACCATATCATCTTAAAATTACAAAAAAAGGTGTACAAATCATAACAAACTATGCCAGACTCACCTATATTACTTCGGCTACTCTAAATCATCACCAACTAACCCTTACCACAACAAACTAAACCCAATCACTTTTAAATTACAAAAAAATGCTACTAACCAAAGCAAACTATGCCAAACTCACCTAAATTACTTCGGCTACCATAAATCATCACCAACTAACCCTTACCACAACAAACTAAACCCAATCACTTTTAAATTACAAAAAAATGCTACTAACCATAGCAAACTATGCCAAACTCACCTAAATTACTTCGGCTATCAAAAATCACCCCCAACTATACTTTACAGCAACAAACAAAGCCCAATCACTTTAAAATTACAAAAAATGCTAAAAATCATAACAAACTATACCAGAATCACCTAAATTACTTCGGCTACCGTAAATTACCCCAACTATCCCTAACCACAACAAACCAAACCATATCATCTTAAAATTACAAAAAAAGGTGTACGAATCATAACAAACTATGCCAGACTCACCTAAATTACTTCGGCTACTCTAAATCATCACCAACTAACCCTTACCACAACAAACTAAACCCAATCACTTTTAAATTACAAAAAAATGCTACTAACCATAGCAAACTATGCCAAACTCACCTAAATTACTTCGGCTACCATAAATCATCACCAACTAATCCTTACCAAAACAAACTAAACCCAATCACTTTTAAATTACAAAAAAATGCTACTAACCATAGCAAACTATGCCAAACTCACTTAATTACTTCGGCTACCATAAATCATCACCAACTAACCCTTACCACAACAAACTAAACCCAATCACTTTTAAATTACAAAAAAATGCTACCAACCATAGCAAACTATGCCAAACTCACCTAAATTACTTCGGCTATCAAAAATCACCCCCAACTACAGTTTACAGCAACAAACTAAGCCCAATCACTATAAAATTACAAAAAATGCCAAAAATCATAACAAACTAAACCAGAATCACCTAAATTACTTCGGCTACCGTAAATCACCCCAACTATCCCTTACGACAACAAACCAAACCATATCATCTTAAAATTACAAAAAAAGGTGTACAAATCATAACAAACTATGCCAGACTCACCTAAAATACTTCGGCTACTCTAAATCATCACCAACTAACCCTTACCACAACAAACTAAACCCAATCACTTTTAAATAACAAAAAAATGCTACTAACCATAGCAAACTATGCCAAACTCACCTAAATTACTTAGGCTACCATAAATCATCATCAACTAACCCTTACGACAACAAACTAAACCCAATCACTTTTAAATTACAAAAAAATGCTACTAACCATAGCAATCTATGCCAAACTCACCTAAATTACTTCGGCTATCAAAAATCACACCCAACTACACTTTACAGCAACAAACTAAGCCCAATCACTTTAAAATTACAAAAAAATGCTAAAAATCATAACAAACTATACCAGAATCACCTAAATTACTTCGGCTACCGTAAATTACCCCAACTATCCCTAACCACAACAAACCAAACCATATCATCTTAAAATTACAAAAAAAGGTGTACAAATCATAACAAACTATGCCAGACTCACCTAAATTACTTCGGCTACTCTAAATCATCACCAACTAACCCTTACCACAACAAACTAAACCCAATCACTTTTAAATTACAAAAAAATGCTACTAACCATAGCAAACTATGCCAAACTCACCTAAATTACTTCGGCTACCATAAATCATCACCAACTAATCCTTACCACAACAAACTAAACCCAATCACTTTTAAATAACAAAAAAATGCTACTAACCATAGCAAACTATGCCAAACTCACTTAATTACTTCGGCTACCATAAATCATCACCAACTAACCCTTACCACAACAAACTAAACCCAATCACTTTTAAATTACAAAAAAATGCTACCAACCATAGCAAACTATGCCAAACTCACCTAAATTACTTCGGCTATCAAAAATCACCCCCAACTACAGTTTACAGCAACAAACTAAGCCCAATCACTATAAAATTACAAAAAATGCCAAAAATCATAACAAACTAAACCAGAATCACCTAAATTACTTCGGCTACCGTAAATCACCCCAACTATCCCTTACGACAACAAACTAAACCATATCATCTTAAAATTACAAAAAAAGGTGTACAAATCATAACAAACTATGCCAGACTCACCTAAAATACTTCGCCTACTCTAAATCATCACCAACTAACCCTTACCACAACAAACTAAACCCAATCACTTTTAAATAACAAAAAAATGCTACTAACCATAGCAAACTATGCCAAACTCACCTAAATTACTTCGGCTACCATAAATCATCACCAACTAACCCTTACGACAACAAACTAAACCCAATCACTTTTAAATTACAAAAAAATGCTACTAACCATAGCAATCTATGACAAACTCACCTAAATTACTTCGGCTATCAAAAATCACACCCAACTACACTTTACAGCAACAAACTAAGCCCAATCACTTTAAAATTACAAAAAAATGCTAAAAATCATAACAAACTATACCAGAATC
The DNA here is from genome assembly GCA_964023215.1 of Eledona agricola. Classification (NCBI taxonomy): domain Eukaryota; kingdom Metazoa; phylum Arthropoda; class Insecta; order Coleoptera; family Tenebrionidae; genus Eledona; species Eledona agricola. Next base: position 908,658 of record CAXIEJ010000019.1, on the reverse strand, counting down.
ACCTAAATTACTTCGGCTACAGTAAATCACCCCCAACTATCCCTTATTACAACAAACCAAACCATATCATCTTAAAATTACAAAAAAAGGTGTACAAATCATAACAAATTATGCCAAACTCACCTAAATTACTTCGGCTACTCTAAATCATCACCAACTAACCCTTACCAAAACAAACTAAACCCAATCACTTTTAAATTACAAAAAAATGCTAGTAACCATAGCAAACTATGCCAAACTCACCTAAATTACTTCGGCTACCATAAATCATCACCAACTAACCCTTACCACAACAAACTAAACCCAATCACTTTTAAATTACAATAAAATCTTACTAACCATAGCAAACTATGCCAAACTCACCTAAATTACTTCGGCTATTAAAAATCACCCCTAATTACACTCTACAGCAACAAACTAAGCCCAATCACTTTAAAATTACAAAAAAATGCTAAAAATTATAACAAACTTTACCAGCATCACCTAAATTACTTCGGCTAAAGTAAATCACCCCCAACTATCCCTTACCACAACAAACCAAATTATATCATCTTAAAATTACAAAAAAAGGTGTACAAATCATAACAAACTACGCCAAACTCACCTAAATTACTTCGGCTACCATAAATCATCACCAACTAACCCTTACCACAACAAACTAAACCCAATCACTTTTAAATTACAAAAAAATGCTACTAACCATAGCAAACTATGCCAAACTCACCTAAATTATTTCGGCTATCAAAAATCACCCCCACCTACACTTTACAGCAACAAACTAAGCCCAATCACTTTAAAATTACAAAAAAATGCTAAAAATCATAACAAACTATACCAGAATCACCTAAATTACTTCGGCTACCGTAAATTACCCCCAACTATCCCTTACCACAACAAACCAAACCATATCATCTTAAAATTACAAAAAAAGGTGTACAAATCATAACAAACTATGCCAGACTCACCTAAATTACTTCGGCTAATCTAAATCATCACCAACTAACCCTTACCACAACAAACTAAACCCAATCACTTTTAAATTACAAAAAAATGCCACTAACCATAGCAAACTATGCCAAACTCACTTAAATTACTTCGGCTACCATAAATCATCACCAACTAACCCTTACGACAACAAACTAAACCCAATCACTTTTAAATTACAAAAAAATGCTACTAACCATAGCAAACTATGCCAAACTCATCTAAATTACTTCGGCTATCAAACATCACCCCCAACTACACTTTACAGCAACAAACTAAGCCCAATCACTTTAAAATTACAAAAAAATGCTAAAAATCATAACAAACTATATCAGAATCACCTAAATTACTTCGGCTACAGTAAATCACCCCCAACTATCCCTTACCACAACAAACCAAACCATATCATCTTAAAATTACAAAAAAAGGTGTACAAATCATAACAAACTATGCCAGACTAACCTAAATTACTTCGGCTACTCTAAATCATCACCAAATAACCCTTACCACAACAAACTAAACCCAATCACTTTTAAATTACAAAAATTGCTACTAACCATAGCAAACTATGCCAAACTCACCTAAATTACTTCGGCTATCAAAAATCACCCCCAACTTCATTTTACAGCAACAAACTAAGCCCAATCACTTCAAAATTACAAAAAAATGCTAAAAATCATAACAAACTATACCAGAATCACCTAAATTACTTCGGCTACCGTAAATAACCCCCAACTATCCCTTACCACAACAAACCAAACCATATCATCTTAAAATTACAAAAAAAGGTGTACAAATCATAACAAACTATGCCAGACTCACCTAAATTACTTCGGCTACTCTAAATCATCACCAACTAACCCTTACCACAACAAACTAAACCCAATCACTTTTAAATTACAAAAAAATGCTACTAACCATAGCAAACTATGCCAAACTCACCTAAATTACTTCGGCTACCATAAATCATCACCAACTAATCCCTACCACAATAATCTAAACCCAATCAATTTTAAATTACAAAAAAATGCTACTAACCATAGAAAACTATGCCAAACTCACCTAAATTACTTCGGCTATCAAAAATCACCCCCAACTACACTTTACAGCAACAAACTAAGCCCAATCATTTTAAAATTACAAAAAAATGCTAAAAATCATAACAAACTATACCAGAATCACCTAAATTACTTCAGCTACCGTAAATTACCCCCAACTATCCCTTACCACAACAAACCAAACCATATCATCTTAAAATTACAAAAAAAGGTGTACAAATCATAACAAACTATGCCATACTCACCTAAACTACTTCGGCTAATCTAAATCATCACCAACTAACCCTTACCACAACAAACTAAACCCAATCACTTTTAAATTACAAAAAAATGCCACTAACCATAGCAAACTATGCCAAACTCACCTAAACTACTTCGGCTACCATAAATCATCACCAACTAACCCTTACTACAACAAACTAAACCCAATCACTTTTAAATTACAAAAAATGCTACTAACCTTAGAAAACTATACCAAACTCACCTAAATTACTTCGGCTATCAAAAATCACCCCCAACTACACTTTACAGCAACAAACTAAGGCCAATCACTTTAAAATTACAAAAAATTGATAAAAACCATAACAAACTATACCAGAATCACCTAAATTACTTCGGCTACCGTAAATGACCCCCAACTATCCCTTACCACAACAAACCAAACCATATCATCTTAAAATTACAAAAAATGGTGTACAAATCATAACAAACTATGCCAGACTCACCTAAATTACTTCGGCTATTCTAAATCATCACCAACTAACCTTTACCACAACAAACTAAACCCAATCACTTTTAAATTACAAAAAAATGCTACTAACCATAGCACACTATGCCAAACTCACCTAAATTACTTCGGCTTCCATAAATCATCACCAATTAACCTTTACCACAACAAACTAAACCCAATCACTTTTAAATTACAAAAAAATGCTACTAACCATAGCAAACTATGCCAAACTCACCTAAATTATTTCGGCTATCAAAAATCACCCCCAACTACACTTTACAGCAACAAACAAAGCCCAATCACTTTAAAATTACAAAAAATGCTAAAAATCATAACAAAGTATACCAGAATCACCTAAATTACTTCGGCTACCGTAAATTACCCCCAACTATACCTTACCACAACAAACCAAACCATATCATCTTAAAATTACAAAAAAAGGTGTACAAATTATAACAAACTATGCCAGACTCACCTATATTACTTCGGCTACTCTAAATCATCACCAACTAACCCTTACCACAACAAACTAAACCCAATCACTTTTAAATTATAAAAAAATGCTACTAACCATAGCAAACTATGCCAAACTCACCTAAATTACTTCGGCTACCATAAATCATCACCAACTAACCCTTACCACAACAAACTAAACCCAATCACTTTTAAATTACAAAAAAATGCTACTAACCATAGAAAACTATGCCAAACTCACCTAAATTACTTCGGCTATCAAAAATCACCCCCAACTACACTTTACAGCAACAAACAAAGCCCAATCACTTTAAAATTACAAAAAATGCTAAAAATCATAACAAACTATACCAGAATCACCTAAATTACTTCGGCTACCGTAAATTACCCCAACTATCCCTTACCACAACAAACCAAACCATATCATCTTAAAATTACAAAAAAAGGTGTACAAATCATAACAAACTATGCCCGACTCACCTAAATTACTTCGGCTACTCTAAATCGTCACCAACTAACCCTTACCACAACAAACTAAACCCAATCACTTTTAAATTACAAAAAAATGCTACTTACCATAGCAAACTATGCCAAACTCACCTAAATTATTTCGGCTATCAAAAATCACCCCCAACTACACTTTACAGCAACAAACTAAGCCCAATCACTTTAAAATTACAAAAAAATGCTAAAAATCATAACAAAGTATACCAGAATCACCTAAATTACTTCAGCTACCGTAAATTACCCCCAACTATCCCTTACCACAACAAACCAAACCATATCATCTTAAAATTACAAAAAAAGGTGTACAAATCATAACAAACTATGCCATACTCACCTAAATTACTTCGGCTAATCTAAATCATCACCAACTAACCCTTACCACAACAAACTAAACCCAATCACTTTTAAATTACAAAAAAATGCCACTAACCATAGCAAACTATGCCAAACTCACCTAAATTACTTCGGCTACCATAAATCATCACCAACTAACCCTTACTACAACAAATTAAACCCAATCACTTTTAAATTACAAAAAATGCTACTAACCTTAGCAAACTATTCCAAACTCACCTAAATTACTTCGGCTATCAAAAATCACCCCCAACTACACTTTACAGCAACAAACTAAGGCCAATCACTTTAAAATGTCAAAAAATTGATAAAAACCATAACAAACTATACCAGAATCACCTAAATTACTTCGGCTACCGTAAATCACCCCCAACTATCCCTTACCACAACAAACCAAACCATATCATCTTAAAATTACAAAAAAAGGTGTACAAATCATAACAAACTCTGCCATACTCACCTAAATTACTTCGGCTAATCTAAATCATCACCAACTAACCCTTACAACAACAAACTAAACACAATCACTTTTAAATTAAAAAAAAATGCTACTAACCATAGCAAACTATGCCAAACTCACCTAAATTACTTCGGCTACCATAAATCATCACCAACTAACCCTTACCACAACAAACTAAACCCAATCACTTTTAAATTACAAAAAAATGCTACTAACCATAGCAAACTATGCCAAACTCACCTAAATTATTTCGGCTACCATAAATCATCACCATCTAACCCTTACCACAACAAACTAAACCCAATCACTTTTAAATTACAAAAAAATGCTACTAACCATAGCAAACTATGCCAAACTCACCTAAATTACTTCGGCTATCAAAAATCACCCCCAACTACACTTTACAGCAACAAACAAAGCCCAATCACTTTAAAATTACAAAAAATGCTAAAAATCATAACAAACTATACCAGAATCACTTAAATTACTTCGGCTAGCGTAAATTACCCCCAACTATCCCTTACCACAACAAACCAAACCATATCATCTTAAAATTACAAAAAAAAGGTGTACAAATCATAACAAACTATGCCAGACTCACCTAAATTACTTCGGCTACTCTAAATCATCACCAACTAACCCTTACCTCACTTTAAAATTACAAAAAAATGCTAAAAATCATAACAAACTATACCAGAATCACCTAAATTACTTCGGCTACAGTAAATCACCCCCAACTATCCCTTACCACAACAAACCAAACCATATCATCTTAAAATTACAAAAAAAGGTGTACAAATCCTAACAAATTATGCCAGACTCACCTAAATTACTTCGGCTAATCTAAATAATCACCAACTAACACTTACCACAACAAACTAAACCCAATCACTTTTAAATTACAAAAAAATGCCACTAACCATAGCAAACTATGCCAAACTCACCTAAATTACTTCGGCTACCATAAATCATCACCAACTAACCCATACGACAACAAACTAAACCCAATCACTTTTAAATTACAAAAAAATGCTACTAACCATAGCAAACTATGCCAAACTCACCTAAATTACTTCGGCTATCCAAAATCACCCCCAACTACACTTTACAGCAACAAACTAAGCCCAATCACTCTAAAATTACAAAAAAATGCTAAAAATCATAACAAACTATACCAGAATCACCTAAATTACTTCGGCTACCGTAAATTACCCCCAACTATCCCTTACCACAACAAACCAAACCATATCATCTTAAAATTACAAAAAAAGGTGTACAAATCATAACAAACTATACCAGACTCACCTAAATTACTTCGGCTAATCTAAATCATCACCAACTAACCCTTACCACAACAAACTAAACCCTATCACTTTTAAATTACAAAAAAATGCCACTAACCATAGCAAACTATGCCAAACTCACCTAAATTACTTCGGCTACCATAAATCATCACCAACTAACCCTTACTACAACAAACTAAACCCAATCACTTTTAAATTACAAAAAATGCTCTAACCTTAGCAAACTATACCAAACTCACCTAAATTACTTCGGCTATCAAAAATCACCCCCAACTACACTTTACAGCAACAAACTAAGGCCAATCACTTTAAAATTACAAAAAATTTCTAAAAATCATAACAAACTATACCAGAATCACCTAAATTACTTCGGCTACCTTAAATCACCCCCAACTATCCCTTACCACAACAAACCAAACCTTATCATTTTAAAATTACAAAAAAAGGTGTACAAATCATAACAAACTATGCCAGACTCACCTAAATTACTTCGGCTACTCTAAATCATCACCAACTAACCCTTACCACAACAAACTAAACCCAATCACTTTTAAATTACAAAAAAATGCTACTAACCATAGCAAACTATGCCAAACTCACCTAAATTACTTCGGCTATCAAAAATCACCAACAACTACACTCTACAGCAACAAACTAAGCCCAATCATTTTAAAATTACAAAAAAATGCTAAAAATCATAACAAACTATACCAGAATCACCTAAATTACTTCGGCTACCGTAAATCACCCCCAACTATCCCTTCTCCCACAACAAACCAAACCTTATCATCTTAAAATTACAAAAAAAGGTGTACAAATCATAACAAACTATGCCAGACTCACCTAAATTACTTCGGCTAATCTAAATCATCACCAACTAACCCTTACCACAACAAAGTAAACCCATTCGCTTTTAAATTACAAAAAAATGCAACTAACCATAGCAAACTATGCCAAACTCACCTAAATTACTTCGGCTATCAAGAATCACCCCCAACTAAACTTTACAGCAACAAACTAATCCCAATCACTTTAAAATTACAAAAAAATGCTAAAAATCATGACAAACTATACCAGAATCACCTAAATTACTTCGGCTACCGTAAATCACCCCCAACTATCCCTTACCACAACAAACCAAACAATATCATCTTAAAATTACAAAAAAAGGTGTACAAATCATAACAATCTATGCCAGACTCACCTAAATTACTTCGGCTACTCTAAATCATCACCAACTAACCCTTACCACAACAAACTAAACCCAATCACTTTTAAATTACAAAAAAATGCTACTAACCATAGCAAACTATTCCAAACTCACCTAAATTACTTCGGCTACCATAAATCACCCCCAACTATCCCTTACCACAACAAACCAAACCATATCATTTTAAAATTACAAAAAAAGGTGTACAAATCGTAACAAACTATGCCAGACTCACCTAAATTACTTCGGCTACTCTAAATCATCACCAACTAACCCTTACCACAACAAACTAAACCCAATCACTTTTAAATTACAAAAAAATGCTACTAACCATAGCAAACTATGCCAAACTCACCTAAATTACTTCGGCTACCATAAATCATCACCAACTATCCCTTACCACAACAAACTAAACCCAATCACTTTTAAATTACAAAAAAATGCTACTAACCATAGCAAACTATGCCAAACTCACCTAAATTACTTCGGCTATCAAAAATCACCCCCAACTATACTTTACAGCAACAAACTAAGCCCAATCACTTTAAAATTACAAAAAAATGCTAAAAATCATAACAAACTATACCAGAATCACCTAAATTACTTCGGCTAACGTAAATCACCCCCAACTATCCCTTACCACAACAAACTATACCACATCATCTTAAAATTACAAAAAAAGGAGTACAAATCATACCAAACTATGCCAGACTCACCTAAATTACTTCGGCTACTCTAAATCATCACCAACTAACCCTTACCACAACAAACTAAACCCAATCACTTTTAAATTACAAAAAAATTCTACTAACCATAGCAAACTATGCCAAACTCACCTAAATTACTTCGGCTACCATAAATCCTCACCAACTAACCCTTACCACAACAAACTAAACCCAATCACTATTAAATTACAAAAAAATGCTACTAACCATAGCGAACTATGCCAAACTCACCTAAATTAATTCGGCTATCAAAAGTCACCCCCAACTACACTTTACAGCAACAAACTAAGCCCAATCACTTTAAAATTACAAAAAAATGCTAAAAATCTTAACAAACTATACCAGAATCACCTAATCTACTTCGGCTACCGTAAATCACCCCCAACTATCCCTTACCACAACAAACCAAACCATATCATTTTAAAATTACAAAAAAAGGTGTACAAATCGTAACAAACTATGCCAGACTCACCTAAATTACTTCGGCTACTCTAAATCATCACCAACTAACCCTTACCACAACAAACTAAACCCAATCACATTTAAATTACAAAAAAATTCTACTAACCATAGCAAACTATGCCAAACTCACCTAAATTACTTCGGCTACCATAAATCCTCACCAGCTAACCCTTACCACAACAAACTAAACCCAATCACTATTAAATTACAAAAAAATGCTACTAACCATAGCAAACTATGACAAACTCACCTAAATTAATTCGGCTATCAAAAGTCACCCCCAACTACACTTTACAGCAACAAACTAAGCCCAATCACTTTAAAATTACAAAAAAATTCTAAAAATCTTAACAAACTATACCAGAATCACCTAATCTACTTCGGCTACCGTAAATTACCCCCAACTATCCCTTACCACAACAAACCAAACCATATCATTTTAAAATTACAAAAAAAGGTGTACAAATCGTAACAAACTATGCCAGACTCACCTAAATTATTTCGGCTACTCTAAATCATCACCAACTAACCCTTACCACAACAAACTAAACCCAATCACTTTTAAATTACAAAAAAATGCTACTAACCATAGCAAACTATGTCAAACTCACCTAAATTACTTCGGCTACCATAAATCATCACCAACTATCCCTTACCACAACAAACTAAACCCAATCACTTTTAAATTACAAAAAAATGCTACTAACTATTGCAAACTATGCCAAACTCACCTAAATTACTTCGGCTATTAAAAATCAACCCCAACTACACTTTACAGCAACAAACTAAGCCCAATCACTTTAAAATTAAAAAAAAATGCTAAAAATCATAACAAACTATACCAGAATCACCTAAATTACCTCGGCTACCGTAAATCACCCCCAACTATCCCTTACCACAACAAACCAAACCATATCATCTTAAAATTACAAGAAAAGGTGTACAAATCATAACAAACTATGCCAGACTCACCTAAATCACTTCGGCTACTCTAAATCATCACCAACTAACCCTTACCACAACAAACTAAACCCAATCACTTTTAAATTACAAAAAAATGCTACTAATCATAGCAAACTATGCCAAACTCACCTAAGTTACTTCGGCTGCCATAAATCATCACCAACTTACCCTTACCACAACAAACTAAACCCAATCAATTTTAAATTACAAAAAAATTCTACTAACCATAGCAAACTATGCCAAACTCACCTAAATTACTTCGGCTATCATAAATCACCCCCAACTACACTTTACAGCAACAAACTAAGCCCAATCACTTTAAAATTACAAAAAAATGCTAAAAATCATAACAAACTATACCAGACTCACCTAAATTACTTCGGCTACCGTAAATCACCCCCAACTATCCCTTACCACAACAAACCAAACCATATCATCTTAAAATTACAAAAAAAGGTGTACAACACATAACATACTATGCCAGACTCACCTAAATTACTTCGGCTACCATAAATCATCACCAACTAACCCTTACCACAACAAACTAAACCCAATCACTTTTAAATTACAAAAAAATGCTACTAACCATAGCAAACTATGCCAAACTCACCTAAATTACTTCGGCTGCCATAAATCATCACCAACTAACCCTTACCACAACAAACTAAACCCAATCAATTTTAAATTACAAAAAAATTCTACTAACCATAGCAAACTATGCCAAACTCACCTAAATTACTTCGGCTATCATAAATCACCCCCAACTACACTTTACAGCAACAAACTAAGCCCAATCACTTTAAAATTACAAAAAAATTCTAAAAATCATAACAAACTATACCAGAATCACCTAAATTACTTCGGCTACCGTAAATCACCCCCAACTATCCCTTACCACAACAAACCAAACCATATCATCTTAAAATTACAAAAAAAGGTGTACAAATCATAACAAACTATGCCAGACTCACCTAAATTACTTCGGCTACTCTAAATCATCACCAACTAACCCTTACCACAACAAACTAAACCCAATCACTTTTCAATTATAAAAAAATGCTACTAACCATAGCAAACTATGCCAAACTCACCTAAATTACTTCGGCTACCATAAATCATCACCAACTATCCCTTACCACAACAAACTAAACCCAATCACTTTTAAATTTAAAAAAATGCTACTTACCATAGCAAACTATGCCAAACTCACCTAAATTATTTCGGCTATCAAAAATCACCCCCAACTACACTTTACAGCAACAAACTAAGCCCAATCACTTTAAAATTACAAAAAAATGCTAAAAATCATAACAAACTATACCAGAATCACCTAAATTACTTCAGCTACCGTAAATTACCCCCAACTATCCCTTACCACAACAAACCAAACCATATCATCTTAAAATTACAAAAAAAGGTGTACAAATCATAACAAACTATGCCAGACTCACCTAAATTACTTTGGCTACTCTAAATCATCACCAACTAACACTTACCACAACAAACTAAACCCAATCACTTTTAAATTACAAAAAAATGCTACTAACCATAGCAAACTATGCCAAACTCACCTAAATTACTTCGGCTATCAAAAATCACCAACAACTACACTCTACAGCAACAAACTAAGCCCAATCATTTTAAAATTACAAAAAAATGCTAAAAATCATAACAAACTATACCAGAATCACCTAAATTACTTCGGCTACCGTAAATCACCCCCAACTATCCCTTACCACAACAAACCAAACCATATCATCTTAAAATTACAAAAAAAGGTGTACAAATCATAACAAACTATGCCAGACTCACCTAAATCACTTCGGCTACTCTAAATCATCACCAACTAACCCTTACCACAACAAACTAAACCCAATCACTTTTAAATTACAAAAAAATGCTACTAATCATAGCAAACTATGCCAAACTCACCTAAGTTACTTCGGCTGCCATAAATCATCACCAACTTACCCTTACCACAACAAACTAAACCCAATCAATTTTAAATTACAAAAAAATTCTACTAACCATAGGAAACTATGCCAAACTCACCTAAATTACTTCGGCTATCATAAATCACCCCCAACTACACTTTACAGCAACAAACTAAGCCCAATCACTTTAAAATTACAAAAAAATGCTAAAAATCATAACAAACTATACCAGACTCACCTAAATTACTTCGGCTACCGTAAATCACCCCCAACTATCCCTTACCACAACAAACCAAACCATATCATCTTAAAATTACAAAAAAAGGTGTACAAATCATAACATACTATGCCAGACTCACCTAAATTACTTCGGCTACCATAAATCATCACCAACTAACCCTTACCACAACAAACTAAACCCAATCACTTTTAAATTACAAAAAAATGCTACTAACCATAGCAAACTATGCCAAACTCACCTAAATTACTTCGGCTGCCATAAATCATCACCAACTAACCCTTACCACAACAAACTAAACCCAATCAATTTTAAATTACAAAAAAATTCTACTAACCATAGCAAACTATGCCAAACTCACCTAAATTACTTCGGCTATCATAAATCACCCCCAACTACACTTTTCAGCAACAAACTAAGCTCAATCACTTTAAAATTACAAAAAAATTCTAAAAATCATAACAAACTATACCAGAATCACCTAAATTACTTCGGCTACCGTAAATCACCCCCAACTATCCCTTACCACAACAAACCAAACCATATCATCTTAAAATTACAAAAAAAGGTGTACAAATCATAACAAACTATGCCAGACTCACCTAAATTACTTTGGCTACTCTAAATCATCACCAACTAACACTTACCACAACAAACTAAACCCAATCACTTTTAAATTACATAAAAATGCTACTAACCATAGCAAACTATGCCAAACTCACCTAAATTACTTCGGCTATCAAAAATCACCAACAACTACACTCTACAGCAACAAACTAAGCCCAATCATTTTAAAATTACAAAAAAATGCTAAAAATCATAACAAACTATACCAGAATCACCTAAATTACTTCGGCTACCGTAAATCACCCCCAACTATCCCTTACCACAACAAACCAAACCTTATCATCTTAAAATTACAAAAAAAGGTGTACAAATCATAACAAACTATGCCAGACTCACCTAAATTACTTCGGCAACACTAAACCATCACCAACTAACCCTTACCACAACAAAGTAAACCCATTCGCTTTTAAATTACAAAAAAATGCAACTAACCATAGCAAACTATGCCAAACTCACCTAAATTACTTCGGCTATCAAAAATCACCCCCAACTAAACTTTACAGCAACAAACTAATCCCCATTACTTTAAAATTACAAAAAAATGCTAAAAATCATGACAAACTATACCAGAATCACCTAAATTACTTCGGCTATCGTAAATCACCCCCAACTATCCCTTACCACAACAAACCAAACAATATCATCTTAAAATTACAAAAAAAGGTGTACAAATCATAACAATCTATGCCCGACTCACCTAAATTACTTCGGCTACTCTAAATCATCACCAACTAACCCTTACCACAACAAACTAAACCCAATCACTTTTAAATTACAAAAAAATGCTACTAACCATAGCAAACTATTCTAAACTCACCTAAATTACTTCGGCTACCATAAATCACCCCCAACTATCCCTTACCACAACAAACCAAACCATATCATTTTAAAATTACAAAAAAAGGTGTACAAATCGTAACAAACTATGCCAGACTCACCTAAATTACTTCGGCTACTCTAAATCATCACCAACTAACCCTTACCACAACAAACTAAACCCAATCACTTTTAAATTACAAAAAAATGCTACTAACCATAGCAAACTATGCCAAACTCACCTAAATTACTTCGGCTACCATAAATCATCACCAACTATCCCTTACCACAACAAACTAAACCCAATCACTTTTAAATTACAAAAAAATGCTACTAATTATAGTAAACTATGCCAAACTCACCTAAATTACTTCGGCTATCAAAAATCACCCCCACCTATACTTTACAGCAACAAACTAAGCCCAATCACTTTAAAATTACAAAAAAATGCTAAAAATCATAACAAACTATACCAGAATCACCTAAATTATTTCGGCTACCGTAAATCACCCCCAACTATCCCTTACCACAACAAACTATACCACATCATCTTAAAATTACAAAAAAAGGAGTACAAATCATACCAAACTATGCCAGACTCACCTAAATTACTTCGGCTACTCTAAATCATCACCAACTAACCCTTACCACAACAAACTAAACCCAATCACTTTTAAATTACAAAAAAATTCTACTAACCATAGCAAACTATGCCAAACTCACCTAAATTACTTCGGCTACCATAAATCCTCACCAACTAACCCTTACCACAACAAACTAAACCCAATCACTATTAAATTACAAAAAAATGCTACTAACCATAGCAAACTATGCCAAACTCACCTAAATTAATTCGGCTATCAAAAGTCACCCCCAGCTACACTTTACAGCAACAAACTAAGCCCAATCACTTTAAAATTACAAAAAAATGCTAAAAATCTTAACAAACTATACCAGAATCACCTAATCTACTTCGGCTACCGTAAATCACCCCCAACTATCCCTTACCACAACAAACCAAACCATATCATCTTAAAATTACAAAAAAAGGTGTACAAATCATAACATACTATGCCAGACTCACCTAAATTACTTCGGCTACCATAAATCATCACCAACTAACCCTTACCACAACAAACTAAACCCAATCACTTTTAAATTACAAAAAAATGCTACTAACCATAGCAAACTATGCCAAACTCACCTAAATTACTTCGGCTGCTATAAATCATCACCAACTAACCCTTACCACAACAAACTAAACCCAATCAATTTTAAATTACAAAAAAATTCTACTAACCATAGCAAACTATGCCAAACTCACCTAAATTACTTCGGCTATCATAAATCACCCCCAACTACACTTTACAGCAACAAACTAAGCCCAATCATTTTAAAATTACAAAAAAATTTTAAAAATCATAACAAACTATACCAGAATCACCTAAATTACTTCGGCTACCGTAAATCAGCCCCAACTATCCCTTACCACAACAAACCAAACCATATCATCTTAAAATTACAAAAAAAGGTGTACAAATCATAACAAACTATGCCAGACTCACCTAAATTACTTCGGCTACTCTAAATCATCACCAACTAACCCTTACCACAACAAACTAAACCCAATCACTTTTCAATTATAAAAAAATGCTACTAACCATAGCAAACTATGCCAAACTCACCTAAATTACTTCGGCTACCATAAATCATCACCAACTATCCCTTACCACAACAAACTAAACCCAATCACTTTTAAATTAAAAAAAATGCTACTTACCATAGCAAACTATGCCAAACTCACCTAAATTATTTCGGCTATCAAAAATCACCCCCAACTACACTTTACAGCAACAAACTAAGCCCAATCACTTTAAAATTACAAAAAAATGCTAAAAATCATAACAAACTATACCAGAATCACCTAAATTACTTCAGCTACCGTAAATTACCCCCAACTATCCCTTACCACAACAAACCAAACCATATCATCTTAAAATTACAAAAAAAGGTGTACAAATCATAACAAACTATGCCAGACTCACCTAAATTACTTTGGCTACTCTAAATCATCACCAACTAACACTTACCACAACAAACTAAACCCAATCACTTTTAAATTACAAAAAAATGCTACTAACCATAGCAAACTATGCCAAATTCACCTAAATTACTTCGGCTATCAAAAATCACCAACAACTACACTCTACAGCAACAAACTAAGCCCAATCATTTTAAAATTACAAAAAAATGCTAAAAATCATAACAAACTATACCAGAATCACCTAAATTACTTCGGCTACCGTAAATCACCCCCAACTATCCCTTACCACAACAAACCAAACCTTATCATCTTAAAATTACAAAAAAAGGTGTACAAATCATAACAAACTATGCCAAACTCACCTAAATTACTTCGGCTATCAAAAATCACCCCCAACTATACTTTACAGCAACAAACTCAGCCCAATCACTTTAAAATTACAAAAAAATGCTAAAAATCATAACAAACTATACCAGAATCACCTAAATTACTTCGGCTACCGTAAATCACCCCCAACTATCCCTTACCACAACAAACTATACCACATCATCTTAAAATTACAAAAAAAGGAGTACAAATCATACCAAACTATGCCAGACTCACCTAAATTACTTCGGCTACTCTAAATCATCACCAACTAAGCCTTACCACAACAAACTAAACCCAATCACTTTTAAATTACAAAAAAATTCTACTAACCATAGCAAACTATGCCAAACTCACCTAAATTACATCGGCTACCATAAATCCTCACCAACTAACCCTTACCACAACAAACTAAACCCAATCACTATTAAATTACAAAAAAATGCTACTAACCATAGCAAACTATGCCAAACTCACCTAAATTAATTCGGCTATCAAAAGTCACCCCCAACTACACTTTACAGCAACAAACTAAGCCCAATCACTTTAAAATTACAAAAAAATGCTAAAAATCTTAACAAACTATACCAGAATCACCTAATCTGCTTCGGCTACCGTAAATCACCCCCAACTATCCCTTACCACAACAAACCAAACCATATCATTTTAAAATTACAAAAAAAGGTGTACAAATCGTAACAAACTATGCCAGATTCACCTAAATTATTTCGGCTACTCTAAATCATCACCAACTAACCCTTACCACAACAAACTAAACCCAATCACTTTTAAATTACAAAAAAATGCTACTAACCATAGCAAACTATGTCAAACTCACCTAAATTACTTCGGCTACCATAAATCATCACCAACTATCCCTTACCACAACAAACTAAACCCAATCACTTTTAAATTACAAAAAAATGCTACTAACCATTGCAAACTATGCCAAACTCACCTAAATTACTTCGGCTATTAAAAATCAACCCCAACTACACTTTACAGCAACAAACTAAGCCCAATCATTTTAAAATTAAAAAAAAATGCTAAAAATCATAACAAACAATACCAGAATCACCTAAATTACTTCGGCTACCATAAATCACCCCCAACTACCCCTTACATCCCCAAAATAAGCCCAATCACTTTAAAATTACAAAAAATTCTACAAACCATACCAAACTATGCCAAACTCACTTAAATTACTTCGGCTATCATAAATCACATCCAACTACCCCTTGCCACCCCTAACTCATCCCAATCACTTTAAAATTACAAAAAATGCTACAAATCATAGAAAACTATGCCAAACTCACTTAAATTACTGCGGCTACCATAAATCACCCCCAACTACCCCTTACCAACCACAAACTAAACCCAATCACTTTAAAATTACAAAAAAATGCCACAAACCATAGCAAACTATGCCTAACTCACCTAAATTACTTCGGCTAACATAAATCACCCCCAACAACCCCTTACTACCCCAAAATAAGCCCAATCACTTTAAAATTACAAAAAAATGCTACAAACCATAGCAAACTATGCCTAACTCACCTAAATTACTTCGGCTACCATAAATCAACCCCCAACAACCCCTTACCGCCCCAAAATAAGCCCAATTACTTTAAAATTACAAAAAATGCTACAAACCATAGCGAACTATGCCTAACTCACCTAAATTACTTCGGCTAACATAAATCACCCCCAACTACCCCTTACTACCCCAAAATAAGCCCAATCACTTTAAAATTATAAAAAATGCTACAAACCATAGCAAACTATGCCAAACTCACTTAAATTACTTCGGCTATCATAAATCACCCCCAACTACCCCCTTACCGCCCCTAACTCATCCCAATCACTTTAAAATTACAAAAAATGCTACAAACCATAGCAAACTATGCCTAACTCACCTAAATTACTTCGGCTAACATAAATCACACCCAAATACTTCTTACTACCCCAAAATAAGCCCAATCACTTTAAAATTATAAAAAATGCTACAAACCATAGCAAGCTATGCCAAACTCCCCTAAATTACTTCGGCTACCATAAATCACCCCGAACTACCCCTTACAACCCCAAAATAAACCCAATCACTTTAAAATTACAAAATATTCAACAAATCATAGCAAACTATGCCTAACTCACCTAAATTACTTCGGCTACCATAAATCACCCCCAACTACCCCTTACCACCCCAAAATAAGCCCAATCACTTTAAAATTACAAAAAATGCTACAAACCATAGCAAACTATGCCAAACTCACTTAAATTACTTTGGCTTCTATAAATTACCCCCAACTACCCCTTACCACCCCAAAATAGGCTCAATCACTTTAAAATTACAAAAAAATTCTACAAACCGTAGCAAACTATGCCAAACTCCCCTAAATTACTTCGGCTACCATAAATCACCCCGAACTACCCCTTACAACCCCCAAATAAGCCCAATCACTTTAAAATTACAAAATATTTAACAAATCATAGCAAACTATGCCTAACTCACCTAAATTACTTCGGCTACCATAAATCACCCCCAACTACCCCTTACCACCCCAAAATAAGCCCAACAACTTTAAAATTACAAAAAATGCTTCAAACCATAGCAAACTATGCCTAACTCACCTAAATTACTTCAGCTGCCATAAATCACCCCCAACTACCCCTTACCACCCCAAACTAAGCCCAATCACTTTAAAATTACAAAAAATGCTACAAACCATAGCAAACTATTCCAAACTCACCTAAATTACTTCGGCTACCATAAATCACCCCCAACTACCCCTTACCGCCCCAAAATTAGCCTAATCACTTAAAATTACAAAAATGCTACAAAACATAGCAAGCTATGCCAAACTCACCTAAATTACTTCGGCTATCAAAAATCACCCCCAACTACACTTTACAGCAACAAACTAAGCCCAATCACTTTAAAATTACAAAAAAATGCTAAAAATCATAACAAACTATACCAGAATCACCTAAATTACTTCGGCTACCGTAAATCACCCCCAACTATCCCTTACCACAACAAACCAAACCATATCATCTAAAAATTACAAAAAAAGGTGTACAAATCATAACAAATTATGCCAGACTCACCTAAATTACTTCGGCTATCAAAAATCACCCCCAACTACACTTTACTGCAACAAACTAAGCCCAATCACTTTAAAATTACGATAAAATGCTAAAAATCATAACAAACTATACCAGAATCACCTAAATTACTTCGGCTACCGTAAATCACCCCCAACTATCCCTTACCACAACAAACCAAACCATATCATCTTAAAATTACAAAAAAAAGGTGTACAAATCATAACAAACTATGCCAAACTCACCTAAATTACTTCGGCTACTCTAAATCATCACCAACTAACCCTTACCACAACAAACTAAACCCAATCACTTTTAAATTACAAAAAAATGCTACTAACTATAGCAAACTATGCCAAACTCACCTAAATTACTTCGGCTACCATAAATCATCACCAACTAACCCTTACCACAACAAACTAAACCCAATCACTTTTAAATTGCAAAAAAATGCTACTTACCATAGCAAACTATGCCAAACTCACCTAAATTACTTCGGCTATCAAAAATCACCCCCAACTACACTTTACAGCAACAAACTAAGCCCAATTACTTTAAAATTACAAAAAAATGCTAAAAATCATAACAAACTACACCAGAATCACCTAAATTACTTCGGCTACCGTAAATCACCCTCAACTATCCCTTACCACAACAAATTAAACCATATCATCTTAAAATTACAAAAAAAGGTGTACAAATCATAACAAATTATGCCAGACTCACCTAAATTACTTCGGTTACTCTAAATCATCATCAACTAACCCTTACCACAACAAACTAAACCCAATCACTTTTAAATTAAAAAAAAATGCTACTAACCATAGCAAACTATGCCAAACTCACCAAAATTACTTCGGCTACCATAAATCATCACCAACTAACCCTTACCACAACAAACTAAACCCAATCATTTTTAAATTACAAAAAAATGCTACTAATCTTAGCAAACTATGCCAAACTCACCTAAATTATTTCGGCTATCAAAAATCACCCCCAACTACACTTTACAGCAACAAACTAAGCCCAATCACTTTAAAATTACAAAAAAATGCTAAAAATCATAACAAACTATACCAGAATCACCTAAATTACTTCGGCAACCGTAAATCACCCCCAACTATCCCTTACCACAACAAACCAAACCATATCATCTTAAAATTACAAAAAAAGGTGTACAAATCATAACAAACTATGCCAGACTCACCTAAATTACTTCGGCTACTCTAAATCATCACCAACTAACCCTTACCACAACAAACTAAACCCAATCACTTTTAAATTACAAAAAAATGCTACTAACCATAACAAACTATGCCAAACTCACCTAAATTACTTCGGCTACCATAAATCACCACCAACTAACCCTTACCACAACAAACTAAACCCAATCACTTTTAAATTACAAAAAAATGCTACTAACCATAGCAAACTATGCCAAATTCACCTAAATTAATTCGGCTATCAAAAATCACCCCCAACTACACTTTACAGCAACAAACCAAGCCCAATCACTTTAAAATTACAAAAAAATGCTAAAAATCATAACAAACTATACCAGAATCACCTAAATTACTTCCGCTACAGTAAATCACCCCCAACTATCCCTTACCACAACAAACCAAACCATATCATCTTAAAATTACAAGAAAAGGTGTACAAATCATAACAAACTATGCCAGACTCACCTAAATTACTTCGGCTACTCTAAATCATCACCAACTAACCCTTACCACAACAAACTAAACCCAATCACTTTTAATTATAAAAAAATGCTACTAACCATAGCAAACTATGCCAAACTCACCTAAATTACTTCGGCTACCATAAATCATCACCAACTAACCCTTACCACAACAAACTAAGCCCAATCACTTTAAAATTACAAAAAAATTCTAAAAATCATAACAAACTATACCAGAATCACTTAAATTACTTCGGCTACCGTAAATCACCTCCAACTATCCCTTACCACAACAAACCAAACCATATCATCTTAAAATAAAAAAAAGGTGTACAAATCATAACAAACTATGCCTGACTCACCTAAATTGCTTCGGCTACTCTAAATCATCACCAACTAACCCTTACCACAACAAACTAAACCCAATCACTTTTAAATTACAAAAAAATGCTACTAACCATAGCAAACTATGCCAAACTCACCTAAATTACTTCGGCTACCATAAATTATCACCAACTAACCCTTACCACAACAAAATATACCCAATCACTTTTAAATTTAAAAAAAAATGCTACTAACCATAGCAAACTATGCCAAACTCATCTAAATTACTTCGGCTATCAAAAATCACCCTCAACTACACTTTACAGCAACAAACTAAGTCCAATAACTTTAAAATTACAAAAAAATGCTAAAAATCATAACTAACTATACCAGAATCACCTAAATTACTTCGGCTAACGTAAATCACCCCCAACTATCCCTTACCACAACAAACCAAACCATATCATCTAAAAATTACAAAAAAAGGTGTACAAATCTTAACAAATTATGCCAGACTCACTGAAATTACTTCGGCTACTATAAATCATCACCAACTAACCCTTACCACAACAAACTAAACCCAATCACTTTTAAATTACAAAAAAATGCTACTAACCATAGCAAACTATGCCAAACTCACCTAAATTACTTCGGCTATTAAAAATCACGCCCAACTACACTTTACAGCAACAAACTAAGCCCAATCAATTTTAAATTACAAAAAAATGCTACTAACCATAGCAAACTATGCCAAACTCACCTAAATTACTTCGGCTATCAAAAATCACCCCCAACTACACTTTACAGCAACAAACTAAGCCCAATCACTTTAAAATTACAAAAAAATGCTAAAAATCATAACAAACTATACCAGAATCACCTAAATTACTTCGGCTACTCTAAATCATCACCAACTAACTCTTACCACAACAAACTAAACCCAATCACTTTTAAATTACAAAAAAATGCTACTAACCATAACAAACTATGCCAAACTCACCTAAATTACTTCAGCTACCATAAATCACCACCAACTAACCCTTACCACAACAAACTAAACCCAATCACTTTTAAATTACAAGAAAATGCTACTAACCATAGCAAACTATGCCAAACTCACCTAAATTAATTCGGCTATCAAAAATCACCCCCAACTACACTTTACAGCAACAAACTAAGCCCAATCACTTTAAAATTACAAAAAAATGCTAAAAATCATAACAAACTATACCAGAATCACCTAAATTACTTTGGCTACAGTAAATCACCCCCAACTATCCCTTACCACAACAAACCAAACCATATCATCTTAAAATTACAAGAAAAGGTGTACAAATCATAACAAACTATGCCAGACTCACCTAAATTACTTCGGCTACTCTAAATCATCACCAACTAACCCTTACCACAACAAACTAAACCCAATCACTTTTAATTATAAAAAAATGCTACTAACCATAGCAAACTCTGCCAAACTCACCTAAATTACTTCGGCTACCATAAATCATCACCAACTAACCTGTTAACATAAATTAGTGCGTGATCATAAAGGCTGTGATTGCAAGTGTTCTTTTTATGATCGTAACTAAGCAACAGACAATAACAAGTTGTTGATTATTGATTTTGTAAGATTTTGAAGTTGGTATGAATTTTCAAAAATATATATCTTGTACTCGTGCGGCGTATTTCACAAAAATCCACGATACTCAAAACATTGGTCCTTCGAGCCGGATTTAAAAGAATAACAACAATAAGAAGAAGCCGATCCATCACAACATATCGTCCAGCATCTTGCCTCGCGGTACAAGGTCAGTCAGATCATTGCATCATATCAAATCGTTCCATCCTCGAGTTACAATTAAAATCGCATCCACCGTATTGATCAATCGTCAAAATATACATATTTTGCGCAAGAGGTGGTAAATTAATTGTAAACTAACATATCAACTTCAATAAATACAAATGGATATCGATCAATTAGTCGCACAACGTGGTTTCTTGAAGGCTAAACTAACAAGGTTTGTCAAGTTTTTAAAGGATTTAGAACATGACAACTCAAAGTCAGATCAATTACAGTTGCGTTTTGACATGCTACAGCAAGTCTGGAAGCAATTCGACGATGTACAATCACAAATCGAAATCATTGACAGCAGCGATGTTTAATGCTGCGAGCGCGAATCATTTGAGGACAAATATTTTGATGCAGCAACGCAGACAACTCAATTGTTGAGATCAACTACCCCGAGCACAAGCTCGATTCTAACCCATCCTCCAATGGACGCAATCTCAAATTCGAATACGAACAATCAATTTAACATAAAATTTCCTCAAATAAACTTGCCATCATTCAGCGGCGGTTATAATGACTGGATGCATTTTCATGACACATTCAATTCGTTAATTCACAATAATCCATGTTTGACAACTATTCAGAAATTTTATTATTTACAATCGTCACTCAAGGGCGAAGCTGCTCAAATTGTAGCATCACTTCAAATTACCGAAGACAACTACGTGTTAGCATGGGATTTGTTGAAGCGACGTTTTGAAGACAAAAAAGTAATAACTCGCGCACACGTTAAGGAAATTGTTGATATTTCTCCTGTTAAACCCAATGCTCCCGCGTTAAGGAATTTTGTAAGCACAATTGTCAAAAATTATCGATCACTTGCCAACCTTGGTGAATGTGTTGAGCAATGGGACACTATATTGTTATATATATTAACGTCAAAGTTAGATTTTGAAGTCAAGAAAAATTGGGAAATCTATATGAAAGACATCGCGAAACCTACATTTACAATCTTCACAGAATTTTTGACACAACAGTGCAAATTGCTAGAAGCTATTAATGAAAAGCCCGCAAAACTAACATTGTTCAAAAAACCGCCTGAACAGAAGTCATTTTCGCATTTAGCAATGAATCGAATAAAATGTCCGATATGTCAAGAAAATCATCCCATTTATCATTGTAAACAATTTTTGGGTTTGTCAATCAGCAACCGGCTAGCGAACGTCCGCAGATTGAATCTGTGCACAAATTGTCTACGGTCAGGACACACAAATTCAGAGTGCAGATCAAGTGCCTGTCGCAAATGCCAGAAAAAACACAATTCACTTTTGCATTTTCCATCAGCCACACAGCAAATTTCAACAGATGCAATGGCAAGCGTTTCAAATGAGAAAGAGTCAACTTCGATCGAAGTAAAACCTACAACTACGGCTTTAGCATCGCTCTATAATAGCAGTTTGTCTCCGGAGCCATTCGTCTTGTTAGCTACAGCGCAAATTATAATTTACGATTCAAATAATCAACCCGTTCTTGTCGCGCTATTCTGGACAGTGGTTCACAATCTAATTTCATGACGAAGTGGTTGTCGGAAAGACTAGATCTCAAATCATCAAAAATAAGTGTTCCCGTATGCGGTATTAACCAAGCAGCATTGCGCATCAAAGCAAAAACAAAGGCAAGAATACAATCACGTCAAAATCAGTACTCTGCCGAGTTGACATTTTTAATTTTGGATCAAATTACTGGTCTCACTCCACAAAAAATGTTAAAACGTCATAAGCTGTGCATTCCGCCTGATATTCAAGATTGCTTAGCAGATCCTGAGTTTGATCAACCTGGGCGCATCGATGCACTTTTAGGAGCAAACATATTCTTTGACTTACTTTGCGTCGGACAAGTAAAGTTGGGACAGAATGAAATCATATTAAACAAAACAAATTTAGGATGGATTGTGTCGGGACAAACATTTCAGTGCGAACCACTGGAACCGAAATCATGTCTTTTAATCGCAAATTCAGATGTACAGGACCAACTTCAACAGTTTTGGCAACTGGAAAGCCACTATGCGATTCCCAAATACTCAAGGGAGGAAGTCGAGTGTGAAGAACATTTTTTAAAAACCGTGCGTCGAGACGAAACTGGTCGTTTCTCGGTTCAATTGCCTTTAAAGGCGAATTATACAGATTTAGGCGACTCCAGAGAAATGGCAATCACGCGTTTCGCTTCAATTGAACGTAAACTCCTCGCGAATCCAAAATTACGAGCAGACTATAATGAATTTATGGCAGAATATGAATCACTCGGTCATATGTCACGAGTAACTTTTGATCAATCACGTTCTGAGGTACCCATATTTTATCTACCACATCATGGAGTACTGAGGGAGCAAAGCACCACTACCCGCTTACGCGTTGTTTTTGACGCCTCTGCAAAAAGCACTTCCGGTTTATCACTAAATGATGTATTAAAAATCGGTCCAACGATTCAAAACGACCTATTCACTACCCTCATACGATTTCGGCAGCATTCCGTAGTTTTAATTGCAGACATAGGGAAGATGTATAGGCAAATTAACATTGAACCAGCTCAACGTGACCTTCAGCGCATTGTTTGGCGATCGGATCCAAGAGGTGAGCTTGAGTATTATCGGCTCAACACGGTGACATACGGCACAGCTTCCGCGTCATTTCTATCAACTCGATGCCTAAAGCAATTGGCAATTGAAAATAGTTCAACTTACCCTCGAGAAGCAGCAATAATACAAAACGATTTTTACGTGGATGATCTTTTGACAGGATCTAATGATTCACGTGATTTAAGTACAATTTCACAAAACTTAATCACGATTTTCAAAAGTGCCGGGTTTGAATTAAGAAAATTCTTATCAAATGATTCATCAGTACTTGATAATTTGACCAGGACACCAGACAATGCATCGAGATTTTTAATTGCAGATGATCAATCTAAAACTTTAGGAATTTCATGGCACGCGTCATCGGACAATTTTGAATATAAGATACGCGAATATGGCAATCATTGTCATGTCACAAAAAGAAAAATCCTGTCAATTATAGCTAAGATATTCGATCCTTTGGGCCTTCTTGGGCCAATCACGGTGCAAGCCAAGATCATATTACAAAAACTATGGCAATTAAACGTAACATGGGACGAATCAGTGCCTATCAGTTTGCACACGGCATGGATACAGTTTTGCAAACGGCTCGAGGATTCGCAAACCGTTCGCGTACCTCGGCATACAATTTTACCCAACGCAAGAACCGTGCAACTCCATGGCTTCTGTGACTCAAGCGAGTTGGCTTATGGAGCCTGTGTATACATTCGATCACAAGCGTCCCGCGAACGCGTCCAGGTGAGTCTTCTCTGCGCAAAGTCGCGTGTCGCGCCGCTTAAGGCAATCTCTCTTCCGCGTCTCGAATTGTGTGGTGGCTTACTTCTCGCACAACTTATGAAAAGGGTTAAAAACGCTCTAGACATTCACATCAGCGATATTTTTTATTGGACGGACTCTACTATATTACTTTCTTGGCTAGCTGCTGAGCCTAACACCTGGAAAACATTCGTGTCAAATCGCGTATCGGAAATCCAAACTTTAACAGATGTTAAACATTGGCGGCATGTAAAATCAGCAGATAATCCCGCAGACATAATCTCCCGCGGGATATTCCCGGGCGAGTTTGCAGAGACCAAATTGTGGTGGGGTGGCCCGTCATTTTTAAGCAAGGATTTCACGGTGTGGGAAGCCCAAACACGAGACAATCTATTGTTAAAACATCAAGAAGCTCCAGAACGTAAAATCATAAGTTTGCCCTGTTCATTGGAATTAGATTTTGTAACCAAATTCTCAAGTATCAAAACGTTACAACGAATAATCGCATATTGCTTGAGATTTATTTCAAATGCTCAATTATCATCAAACTTCCGTATCTCGGGTAATCTAAGTACACAGGAAATCGAAAGGGCTACAACAGTGCTTCTAAAATATGTTCAGAAAAGGCATTTCACGTCGGAAATCGCGGCGCTTCGCCGTACGGGCTCTGTTAAACCGAGCAGTCGACTAAGAACTCTTAATGTATTCTTGGATCCAGAAGGATTGATTCGCGTCGGTGGTAGGTTAAAAAATTCAAATTTGGAATACCATCAAAAACATCCTATCGTTTTGCCAAGTCAATATCATGTGACCAAACTCATCATCGAAGATTATCACCGCAAAAATTTGCATTCCGGGGCTCAAGCCACACTCGCGTCAGTTCGACAAAACTATTGGCCACTCTAAGGCAATCAAACAGTGAAAGGAGTGTTAAGACGATGCGTAGTCTGCTTTAGAGCTAATCCAATTTCAGTGATTCCCCAAATGGGTGACTTACCAAAACAAAGAGTCACGCCTGCGCGTCCATTCTACCACTGTGGGGTAGATTACGCAGGGCCATATGCATTGAAGGGAGGTCAAACACGCAACAGCAAAATAGTAAAGTCGTATTTATGCATTTTCGTCTGTCTTGCTACGAAAGCTGTACACATTGAGCTCGCAACTGACTTGACCACACAATGTTTTTTAAACGCGTTTAAGAGATTTGCTTCTAGGCGTGGAGCAGCGCGTCAAATGTTTTCTGATAATGCCACCAATTTTACTGGGGCTCATAACTATCTTCAGAAAATTTCTAAGTTGTTGCAAACTAACGATTTTCAAAATTATTTTTCGTATTCCAGTATTGAATGGAAATTCATTCCTCCTCACAGTCCGCACTTTGGCGGCCTGTGGGAAGCATCAGTAAAATCTATAAAATATAATCTCAAACGTATTTTGACCAACATTAAATTAACTTACGAGGAGTTTTACACTCTCCTCACTCAGGTGGAAGCGGTTTTAAACTCGCGGCCCTTAATTCCCCTTTCCGAGGATCCCAATGATCTGACAGCGTTGACCCCGGGACATTTCTTGATCGGGGAGCCGCTAAATGCAATTCCGCAGCCACATCTAACAGACCAGCCGATCAACTTTGTACATCGATTCAAACACATACAATTGATGAGCCAACACTTCTGGACCCGCTGGTCCAAAGACTATTTACATCGGTTGCAGCAGCGTACCAAGTCCCACTTCAACAAGTCTCCTTCTCTCCTCGTCGGTACACTTGTACTTTTGAAGGAAGACAACGCACCTCCCCTACATTGGCTGCTAGGACGCATTACAGCAGTTCATCCAGGAGCGGATGGCGTTGTGCGTGTCGTCACCGTGAGAACGAGAGGCGGCGAAGTTAAGCGTGCCAGTGCCAAAGTGTGTCTGCTACCAATCATGGACAATATGGACGCTTAAGAGTGCTTATTATTGAAGTTCTTTAGATAATTTGTTAGTTGTCTTTGAAGCAATCACGTGAATTTTGTTGAAAGGGAGCCTTTCAAGGGCGGCGGTATGTTAACATAAATTAGTGCGTGATCATAAAGGCTGTGATTGCAAGTGTTCCTTTTATGATCGTAACTAAGCAACAGACAATAACAAGTTGTTGATTATTGATTTTGTAAGATTTTGAAGTTGGTATGAATTTTCAAAAATATATATCTTGTACTCGTGCGGCGTATTTCACAAAAATCCACGATACTCAAAACATAACCCTTACCACAACAAACTAAGCCCAATCACTTTAAAATTACAAAAAAATTCTAAAAATCATAACTAACTATACCAGAATCACCTAAATTACTTCGGCTAACGTAAATCACCCCCAACTATCCCTTACCACAACAAACCAAACCATATCATCTAAAAATTACAAAAAAAGGTGTACAAATCTTAACAAATTATGCCAGACTCACTGAAATTACTTCGGCTACCATAAATCATCACCAACTAACCCTTACCACAACAAACTACACCCAATCACTTTTAAATTACAAAAAAATGCTACTAACCATAGCAAACTATGCCAAACTCACCTAAATTACTTCGGCTATTAAAAATCACGCCCAACTACACTTTACAGCAACAAACTAAGCCCAATCAATTTTAAATTACAAAAAAATGCTACTAACCATAGCAAACTATGCCAAACTCACCTAAATTACTTCGGCTATCAAAAATTACCCCCAACTACACTTTACAGCAACAAACTAAGCCCAATCACTTTAAAATTACAAAAAAATGCTAAAAATCATAAAAAACTATACCAGAATCACCTAAATTACTTCGGCTACCGTAAATCACCCTCAACTATCCCTTACCACAACAAACCAAACCATATCATCTAAAAGTTACAAAAAAAGGTGTACAAATCTTAACAAATTATGCCAGACTCACTGAAATTACTTCGGCTACCATAAATCATCACCAACTAACCCTTACCACAACAAACTAAACCCAATCACTTTTAAATTGCAAAAAAATGCTACTAACCATAGCAAACTATGCCAAACTCACCTAAATTACTTCGGCTATTAAAAATCACGCCCAACTACACTTTACAGCAACAAACTAAGCCCAATCACTTTAAAATTACAATAAAATGCTAAAAATCATAACAAACTATACCAGAATCACATAAATTACTTCGGCTACCGTAAATCACCCCAACTATCCCTTACCACAACAAACCAAACCATATCATCTTAAAATTACAAAAAAAGGTGTACAAATCATAACAAACTATGCCAAACTCACCTAAATTACTTCGGCTACTCTAAATCATCACCAACTAACCCTTACCACAACAAACTAAACCCAATCACTTTTAAATTACAAAAAAATGCTACTAACTATAGCAAACAATGCCAAAGTTACCTAAATTACTTCGGCTACCATAAATCATCAGCAACTAACCCTTACCACAACAAACTAAACCCAATCACTTTTAAATTACAAAAAACTGCTACTTACCATAGCAAACTATGCCAAACTCACCTAAATTACTTCGGCTATCAAAAATCACCCCCAACTACACTTTACAGCAACAAACTAAGCCCAATCACTTTAAAATTACAAAAAAATGCAAAAAATCATAACAAACTACACCAGAATCACCTAAATTACTTCGGCTACCGTAAATCACCCTCAACTATCCCTTACCACAACAAATTAAACCATATCATCTTAAAATTACAAAAAAAGGTGTACAAATCATAACAAACTATTCCAGACTAACCTAAATTACTTCGGCTACTCTAAATCATCACCAACTAACCCTTACCACAACAAACTAAACCCAATCACTTTTAAATTACAAAAAAATGCTACTAACCATAGCAAACTATGCCAAACTCACCTAAATTACTTCGGCTACCATAAATCATCACTAACTAATCCTTACCACAACAAACTAAACCCAATCACTTTTAAATTACAAAAAAATGCTACTAACCATAGCAAACTATGCCAAACTCTCCTAAATTACTTTGGCTATCAAAAATCACCACCAACTACACTTTACAGCAACAAACTAAACCCAATCATTTTAAAATTACAAAAAAATGCTAAAAATCATAACAAACAATACCAGAATCACCTAAATTACTTCTGCTACCGTAAATCACCCCCAACTATCCCTTACCACAACAAACCAAACCATATCATCTTAAAATTACAAAAAAAGGTGTACAAATCATAACAAACTATGCCAGACTCACCTAAATTACTTCGGCTACTCTAAATCATCACCAAATAACCCTTACCACAACAAACTAAACTCAATCACTTTTAAATTACAAAAAAATGCTACTAACCATAGCAAACTATGCCAAACTCACCTAAATTACTTCGGCTATCAAAAATCACCCCCAACTACACTTTACAGCAACAAACTAAGCCCAGTCACTTTAAAATTATAAAAAAATGCTAAAAATCATAACAAACTATACCAGAATTACCTAAATTACTTCGGCTACCGTAAATCACCCCCAACTATCCCTTACCACAACAAACCAAACCATATCATCTTAAAATTACAAAAAAAGGTGTACAAATCATAACAAACTATGCCAGACTCACCGAAATTACTTCGGCTACCATAAATCATCACCAACTAACCCTTACCACAACAAACTAAACCCACTAACTTTTAAATTACAAAAAAATGCTACTAACCATAGGAAACTATGCCAAACTCACCTAAATTACTTCGGCTATCAAAAATCACCCCCAACTACACTTTACTATAACAAACTAAGCCAAATCACTTTAAAATTACAATAAAATGCTAAAAATCATAACAAACTATGCCAGACTCACCTAAATTACTTCGGCTACTCTAAATCATCACCAACTAACCCTTACCACAACAAACTAAACCCAATCACTTTTAAATTACAAAAAAATGCTACTAACCATAGCAAACTATGCCAAACTCACCTAAATTACTTCGGCTACCATAAATCATCACCAACTAACCCTTACCACAACAAACTAAACCCAATCACTTTTAAATTACAAAAAAATGCTACTAACCATAGCAAACTATGCCAAACTCACCTAAATTACTTTTGCTACCATAAATCATCACCACATAACCCTTACCACAACAAACTAAACCCAATCACTTTTAAATTACAAAAAAATGCTACTAACCATAGCAAACTATGCCAAACTCACCTAAATTACTTCGGCTATCAAAAATCACTTCCAAACTACACCTTACAGCAACAAACTAAGCCCAATCACTTTAAAATTACAAAAAAATGCTAAAAATATAACAAACTATACCAGGATCACCTAAATTACTTCGGCTACCGTAAATCACCCCCAACTATCCCTCACCACAACAAACCAAACCATATCATCTTAAAATTACAAAAAAGGTGTACAAATCATAACAAACTATGCCAGACTCACCTAAATTACTTCGGCTACTCTAAATCATCACCAACTAACCCTTACCACAACAAACTAAACCCAATCACTTTTAAATTACAAAAAAATGCTACTAACCATAGCAAACTATGCCAAACTCACCTAAATTACTTCGGCTACCATAAATCATCACTAACTAATCCTTACCACAACAAACTAAACCCAATCACTTTTAAATTACAAAAAAATGCTACTAACCATAGCAAACTATGCCAAACTCTCCTAAATTACTTTGGCTATCAAAAATCACCACCAACTACACTTTACAGCAACAAACTAAACCCAATCATTTTAAAATTACAAAAAAATGCTAAAAATCATAACAAACTATACCAGAATCACCTAAATTACTTCTGCTACCGTAAATCACCCCCAACTATCCCTTACCACAACAAACCAAACCATATCATCTTAAAATTACAAAAAAAGGTGTACAAATCATATCAAACTATGCCAGACTCACCTAAATTACTTCGGCTACTCTAAATCATCACCAACTAACCCTTACCACAACAAACTAAACCCAATCACTTTTAAATTACAAAAAAATGCTACTAACCATAGCAAGCTATGCCAAACTCACCTAAATTAATTCGGCTATCAAAAATCACCCCCAACTACACTTTACAGCAACAAACTAAGCCCAATCACTTTAAAATTACAAAAAAATGCTAAAAATCATAACAAACTATACCAGAATCACCTAAATTACTTCGACTACCGTAAATCACCCCCAACTATCCCTTACCACAACAAACCAAACCATATCATCTTAAAATTACAAAAAAAGATGTACAAATCATAACAAACTATGCCAGACCCACCGAAATTACTTCGGCTACCATAAATCATCACCAACTAACCCTTACCACAACAAACTATACCCAATCACTTTAAAATTACAATAAAATGCTAAAAATCATAACAAACTATACCAGAATCACCTAAATTACTTCGGCAACAGTAAATCACCTCCAACTATCCCTTACCACAACAAACCAAACCATATCATTTTAAAATTACAAAAAAGGTGTACAAATCATAACAAACTATGCCAGACTAACCTAAATTACTTCGGCTACTCTAAATCATCACCAACTAACCCTTACCACAACAAACTAAACCCAATCACTTTTAAATTACAAAAAAATGCTACTAACCATAGCAAACTATGCCAAACTCACCTAAATTACTTCGGCTACCATAAATCATCACTAACTAATCCTTACCACAACAAACTAAACCCAATCACTTTTAAATTACAAAAAAATGCTACTAACCATAGCAAACTATGCCAAACTCTCCTAAATTACTTTGGCTATCAAAAATCACCACCAACTACACTTTACAGCAACAAACTAAACCCAATCATTTTAAAATTACAAAAAAATGCTAAAAATCATAACAAACTATACCAGAATCACCTAAATTACTTCTGCTACCGTAAATCACCCCCAACTATCCCTTACCACAACAAACCAAACCATATCATCTTAAAATTACAAAAAAAGGTGTACAAATCATAACAAACTATGCCAGACTCACCTAAATTACTTCGGCTACTCTAAATCATCACCAAATAACCCTTACCACAACAAACTAAACCCAATCACTTTTAAATTACAAAAAAATGCTACTAACCATAGCAAACTATGCCAAACTCACCTAAATTACTTCGGCTATCAAAAATCACCCCCAACTACACTTTACAGCAACAAACTAAGCCCAGTCACTTTAAAATTATAAAAAAATGCTAAAAATCATAACAAACTATACCAGAATTACCTAAATTACTTCGGCTACCGTAAATCACCCCCAACTATCCCTTACCACAACAAACCAAACCATATCATCTTAAAATTACAAAAAAAGGTGTACAAATCATAACAAACTATGCCAGACTCACCGAAATTACTTCGGCTACCATAAATCATCACCAACTAACCCTTACCACAACAAACTAAACCCACTAACTTTTAAATTACAAAAAAATGCTACTAACCATAGGAAACTATGCCAAACTCACCTAAATTACTTCGGCTATCAAAAATCACCCCCAACTACACTTTACTATAACAAACTAAGCCAAATCACTTTAAAATTACAATAAAATGCTAAAAATCATAACAAACTATGCCAGACTCACCTAAATTACTTCGGCTACTCTAAATCATCACCAACTAACCCTTACCACAACAAACTAAACCCAATCACTTTTAAATTACAAAAAAATGCTACTAACCATAGCAAACTATGCCAAACTCACCTAAATTACTTCGGCTACCATAAATCATCACCAACTAACCCTTACCACAACAAACTAAACCCAATCACTTTTAAATTACAAAAAAATGCTACTAACCATAGCAAACTATGCCAAACTCACCTAAATTACTTTTGCTACCATAAATCATCACCACATAACCTTTACCACAACAAACTAAACCCAATCACTTTTAAATTACAAAAAAATGCTACTAACCATAGCAAACTATGCCAAACTCACCTAAATTACTTCGGCTATCAAAAATCACTTCCAAACTACACCTTACAGCAACAAACTAAGCCCAATCACTTTAAAATTACAAAAAAATGCTAAAAATATAACAAACTATACCAGGATCACCTAAATTACTTCGGCTACCGTAAATCACCCCCAACTATCCCTCACCACAACAAACCAAACCATATCATCTTAAAATTACAAAAAAGGTGTACAAATCATAACAAACTATGCCAGACTCACCTAAATTACTTCGGCTACTCTAAATCATCACCAACTAACCCTTACCACAACCAACTAAACCCAATAACTTTTAAATTACAAAAAAATGCTACTAACCATAGCAAACTATGCCAAACTCACCTAAATTACTTCGGCTATCAAAAATCACCCCCAACTACACTTTACAGCAACAAACTAAGCCCAATCACTTTAAAATTACAAAAAAATGCTAAAAATTATAACAAACTATACCAGAATCACCTAAGTTACTTCGGCTACCGTAAATCACCCCCAACTATCCCTTACCACAACAAACCAAACCATATCATCTTAAAATTACAAAAAAAGGTGTACAAATCATAACAAACTATGCCAGACTCACCAAAATTACTTCGGCTACTCTAAATCATCACCAACTAACCCTTACCACAACAAACTAAACCCAATCACTTTTAAATTACAAAAAAATGCTACTAACCATAGCAAACTATGCCAAACTCACCTAAATTACTTCGGCTACCATAAATCATCACCAACTAACCCTTACCACAACAAACTAAACCCAATCACTTTTAAATTACAAAAAAATGCTACTAACCATAGCAAACTATGCCAAACTCACCTAAATTACTTCGGCTATCAAAAATCACCCCCAACTACACTTTACAGCAACAAACTAAGCCCAATCAGTTTAAAATTACAAAAAAATGCTAAAAATCATAACAAACTATACCAGAATCACATAAATTACTTCGGCTAACGTAAATCACCCCCAACTATCCCTTACCACAACAAACCAAACCATATCATCTTAAAATTACAAAAAAAGGTGTACAAATCATAACAAACTATGCCAGACTCACCTAAATTACTTCGGCTACTCTAAATCATCACCAACTAACCCTTACCACAACAAACTAAACCCAATAAATTTTAAATTACAAAAAAATGCTACTAACCATAACAAACTATGCCAAACTCACCTTAATTACTTCGGCTATCATAAATCATCACCAACTAACCCTTACCACAACAAACTAAACCCAATCACTTTTAAATTACAAAAAAATGCTACTAACCATAGCAAACTATGCCAAACTCACATAAATTACTTCGGCTACCATAAATCACCACCAACTAACCCTTACCACAACAAACTAAACCCAATCACTTTTAAATTACAAAAAAATGCTACTAACCATAGCAAACTATGCCAAACTCACCTAAATTAATTCGGCTATCAAAAATCACCCCCAACTACACTTTACAGCAACAAACTAAGCCCAATCACTTTAAAATTACAAAAAAATGCTAAAAATCATAACAAACTATACCAGAATCACCTAAATTACTTCGACTACCGTAAATCACCCCCAACTATCCCTTACCCCAACAAACCAAACCATATCATCTTAAAATTACAAAAAAAGATGTACAAATCATAACAAACTATGCCAGACCCACCGAAATTACTTCGGCTACCATAAATCATCACCAACTAAGCCTTACCACAACAAACTATACCCAATCACTTTAAAATTACAATAAAATGCTAAAAATCATAACAAACTATACCAGAATCACCTAAATTACTTCGGCAACACTAAATCACCCCCAACTATCCCTTACCACAACAAACCAAACCATATCATCTTAAAATTACAAAAAAAGGTGTACAAATCATAACAAACTATGCCAGACTAACCTAAATTACTTCGGCTACTCTAAATCATCACCAACTAACCCTTACCACAACAAACTAAACCCAATCACTTTTAAATTACAAAAAAATGCTACTAAACATAGCAAACTATGCCAAACTCATCTAAATTACTTCGGCTACCATAAATCATCACTAACTAATCCTTACCACAACAAACTAAACCCAATCACTTTTAAATTACAAAAAAATGCTACTAACCATAGCAAACTATGCCAAACTCTCCTAAATTACTTTGGCTATCAAAAATCACCACCAATTACACTTTACAGCAACAAACTAAACCCAATCATTTTAAAATTACAAAAAAATGCTAAAAATCATAACAAACTATACCAGAATCACCTAAATTACTTCTGCTACCGTAAATCACCCCCAACTATCCCTTACCACAACAAACCAAACCATATCATCTTAAAATTACAAAAAAAGGTGTACAAATCATAACAAACTATGCCAGACTCACCTAAATTACTTCGGCTACTCTAAATCATCACCAAATAACCCTTACCACAACAAACTAAACCCAATCACTTTTAAATTACAAAAAAATGCTACTAACCATAGCAAACTATGCCAAACTCACCTAAATTACTTCGGCTATCAAAAATCACCCCTAACTACACTTTACAGCAACAAACTAAGCCCAATCACTTTAAAATTATAAAAAAATGCTAAAAATCATAACAAACTATACCAGAATTACCTAAATTACTTCGGCTACCGTAAATCACCCCCAACTATCCCTTACCACAACAAACCAAACCATATCATCTTAAAATTACAAAAAAAGGTGTACAAATCATAACAAACTATGCCAGACTCACCTAAATTGCTTCGGCTACTCTAAATCATCACCAACTAACCCTTACCACAACAAACTAAACCCAATCACTTTTAAATTACAAAAAAATGCTACTAACCATAGCAAACTATGCCAAACTCACCTAAATTACTTCGGCTACCATAAATTATCACCAACTAACCCTTACCACAACAAAATATACCCAATCACTTTTAAATTTAAAAAAAAATGCTACTAACCATAGCAAACTATGCCAAACTCATCTAAATTACTTCGGCTATCAAAAATCACCCTCAACTACACTTTACAGCAACAAACTAAGTCCAATAACTTTAAAATTACAAAAAAATGCTAAAAATCATAACTAACTATACCAGAATCACCTAAATTACTTCGGCTAACGTAAATCACCCCCAACTATCCCTTACCACAACAAACCAAACCATATCATCTAAAAATTACAAAAAAAGGTGTACAAATCTTAACAAATTATGCCAGACTCACTGAAATTACTTCGGCTACCATAAATCATCACCAACTAACCCTTACCACAACAAACTAAACCCAATCACTTTTAAATTACAAAAAAATGCTACTAACCATAGCAAACTATGCCAAACTCACCTAAATTACTTCGGCTATTAAAAATCACGCCCAACTACACTTTACAGCAACAAACTAAGCCCAATCAATTTTAAATTACAAAAAAATGCTACTAACCATAGCAAACTATGCCAAACTCACCTAAATTACTTCGGCTATCAAAAATCACCCCCAACTACACTTTACAGCAACAAACTAAGCCCAAACACTTTAAAATTACAAAAAAATGCTAAAAATCATAACAAACTATACCAGAATCACCTAAATTACTTCGGCTACTCTGAATCATCACCAACTAACCCTTACCACAACAAACTAAACTAACATATCAATTTCAATAAATACAAATGGATATCGATCAATTAGTCGCACAACGTGGTTTCTTGAAGGCTAAACTAACAAGGTTTGTCAAGTTTTTAAAGGATTTAGAACATGACAACTCAAAGTCAGATCAATTACAGTTGCGTTTTGACATGCTACAGCAAGTCTGGAAGCAATTCGACGATGTACAATCACAAATCGAAATCATTGACAGCAGCGATGTTTAATGCTGCGAGCGCGAATCATTTGAGGACAAATATTTTGATGCAGCAACGCAGACAACTCAATTGTTGAGATCAACTACCCCGAGCACAAGCTCGATTCTAACCCATCCTCCAATGGACGCAATCTCAAATTCGAATACGAACAATCAATTTAACATAAAATTTCCTCAAATAAACTTGCCATCATTCAGCGGCGGTTATAATGACTGGATGCATTTTCATGACACATTCAATTCGTTAATTCACAATAATCCATGTTTGACAACTATTCAGAAATTTTATTATTTACAATCGTCACTCAAGGGCGAAGCTGCTCAAATTGTAGCATCACTTCAAATTACCGAAGACAACTACGTGTTAGCATGGGATTTGTTGAAGCGACGTTTTGAAGACAAAAAAGTAATAACTCGCGCACACGTTAAGGAAATTGTTGATATTTCTCCTGTTAAACCCAATGCTCCCGCGTTAAGGAATTTTGTAAGCACAATTGTCAAAAATTATCGATCACTTGCCAACCTTGGTGAATGTGTTGAGCAATGGGACACTATATTGTTATATATATTAACGTCAAAGTTAGATTTTGAAGTCAAGAAAAATTGGGAAATCTATATGAAAGACATCGCGAAACCTACATTTACAATCTTCACAGAATTTTTGACACAACAGTGCAAATTGCTAGAAGCTATTAATGAAAAGCCCGCAAAACTAACATTGTTCAAAAAACCGCCTGAACAGAAGTCATTTTCGCATTTAGCAATGAATCGAATAAAATGTCCGATATGTCAAGAAAATCATCCCATTTATCATTGTAAACAATTTTTGGGTTTGTCAATCAGCAACCGGCTAGCGAACGTCCGCAGATTGAATCTGTGCACAAATTGTCTACGGTCAGGACACACAAATTCAGAGTGCAGATCAAGTGCCTGTCGCAAATGCCAGAAAAAACACAATTCACTTTTGCATTTTCCATCAGCCACACAGCAAATTTCAACAGATGCAATGGCAAGCGTTTCAAATGAGAAAGAGTCAACTTCGATCGAAGTAAAACCTACAACTACGGCTTTAGCATCGCTCTATAATAGCAGTTTGTCTCCGGAGCCATTCGTCTTGTTAGCTACAGCGCAAATTATAATTTACGATTCAAATAATCAACCCGTTCTTTGTCGCGCTATTCTGGACAGTGGTTCACAATCTAATTTCATGACGAAGTGGTTGTCGGAAAGACTAGATATCAAATCATCAAAAATAAGTGTTCCCGTATGCGGTATTAACCAAGCAGCATTGCGCATCAAAGCAAAAACAAAGGCAAGAATACAATCACGTCAAAATCAGTACTCTGCCGAGTTGACATTTTTAATTTTGGATCAAATTACTGGTCTCACTCCACAAAAAATGTTAAAACGTCATAAGCTGTGCATTCCGCCTGATATTCAAGATTGCTTAGCAGATCCTGAGTTTGATCAACCTGGGCGCATCGATGCACTTTTAGGAGCAAACATATTCTTTGACTTACTTTGCGTCGGACAAGTAAAGTTGGGACAGAATGAAATCATATTAAACAAAACAAATTTAGGATGGATTGTGTCGGGACAAACATTTCAGTGCGAACCACTGGAACCGAAATCATGTCTTTTAATCGCAAATTCAGATGTACAGGACCAACTTCAACAGTTTTGGCAACTGGAAAGCCACTATGCGATTCCCAAATACTCAAGGGAGGAAGTCGAGTGTGAAGAACATTTTTTAAAAACCGTGCGTCGAGACGAAACTGGTCGTTTCTCGGTTCAATTGCCTTTAAAGGCGAATTATACAGATTTAGGCGACTCCAGAGAAATGGCAATCACGCGTTTCGCTTCAATTGAACGTAAACTCCTCGCGAATCCAAAATTACGAGCAGACTATAATGAATTTATGGCAGAATATGAATCACTCGGTCATATGTCACGAGTAACTTTTGATCAATCACGTTCTGAGGTACCCATATTTTATCTACCACATCATGGAGTACTGAGGGAGCAAAGCACCACTACCCGCTTACGCGTTGTTTTTGACGCCTCTGCAAAAAGCACTTCCGGTTTATCACTAAATGATGTATTAAAAATCGGTCCAACGATTCAAAACGACCTATTCACTACCCTCATACGATTTCGGCAGCATTCCGTAGTTTTAATTGCAGACATAGGGAAGATGTATAGGCAAATTAACATTGAACCAGCTCAATGTGACCTTCAGCGCATTGTTTGGCGATCGGATCCAAGAGGTGAGCTTGAGTATTATCGGCTCAACACGGTGACATACGGCACAGCTTCCGCGTCATTTCTATCAACTCGATGCCTAAAGCAATTGGCAATTGAAAATAGTTCAACTTACCCTCGAGAAGCAGCAATAATACAAAACGATTTTTACGTGGATGATATTTTGACAGGATCTAATGATTCACGTGATTTAAGTACAATTTCACAAAACTTAATCACGATTTTCAAAAGTGCCGGGTTTGAATTAAGAAAATTCTTATCAAATGATTCATCAGTACTTGATAATTTGACCAGGACACCAGACAATGCATCGAGATTTTTAATTGCAGATGATCAATCTAAAACTTTAGGAATTTCATGGCACGCGTCATCGGACAATTTTGAATATAAGATACGCGAATATGGCAATCATTGTCATGTCACAAAAAGAAAAATCCTGTCAATTATAGCTAAGATATTCGATCCTTTGGGCCTTCTTGGGCCAATCACGGTGCAAGCCAAGATCATATTACAAAAACTATGGCAATTAAACGTAACATGGGACGAATCAGTGCCTATCAGTTTGCACACGGCATGGATACAGTTTTGCAAACGGCTCGAGGATTCGCAAACCGTTCGCGTACCTCGGCATACAATTTTACCCAACGCAAGAACCGTGCAACTCCATGGCTTCTGTGACTCAAGCGAGTTGGCTTATGGAGCCTGTGTATACATCCGATCACAAGCGTCCCGCGAACGCGTCCAGGTGAGTCTTCTCTGCGCAAAGTCGCGTGTCGCGCCGCTTAAGGCAATCTCTCTTCCGCGTCTCGAATTGTGTGGTGGCTTACTTCTCGCACAACTTATGAAAAGGGTTAAAAACGCTCTAGACATTCACATCAGCGATATTTTTTATTGGACGGACTCTACTATATTACTTTCTTGGCTAGCTGCTGAGCCTAACACCTGGAAAACATTCGTGTCAAATCGCGTATCGGAAATCCAAACTTTAACAGATGTTAAACATTGGCGGCATGTAAAATCAGCAGATAATCCCGCAGACATAATCTCCCGCGGGATATTCCCGGGCGAGTTTGCAGAGACCAAATTGTGGTGGGGTGGCCCGTCATTTTTAAGCAAGGATTTCACGGTGTCGGAAGCCCAAACACGAGACAATCTATTGTTAAAACATCAAGAAGCTCCAGAACGTAAAATCATAAGTTTGCCCTGTTCATTGGAATTAGATTTTGTAACCAAATTCTCAAGTATCAAAACGTTACAACGAATAATCGCATATTGCTTGAGATTTATTTCAAATGCTCAATTATCATCAAACTTCCGTATCTCGGGTAATCTAAGTACACAGGAAATCGAAAGGGCTACAACAGTGCTTCTAAAATATGTTCAGAAAAGGCATTTCACGTCGGAAATCGCGGCGCTTCGCCGTACGGGCTCTGTTAAACCGAGCAGTCGACTAAGAACTCTTAATGTATTCTTGGATCCAGAAGGATTGATTCGCGTCGGTGGTAGGTTAAAAAATTCAAATTTGGAATACCATCAAAAACATCCTATCGTTTTGCCAAGTCAATATCATGTGACCAAACTCATCATCGAAGATTATCACCGCAAAAATTTGCATTCCGGGGCTCAAGCCACACTCGCGTCAGTTCGACAAAACTATTGGCCACTCAAAGGCAATCAAACAGTGAAAGGAGTGTTAAGACGATGCGTAGTCTGCTTTAGAGCTAATCCAATTTCAGTGATTCCCCAAATGGGTGACTTACCAAAACAAAGAGTCACGCCTGCGCGTCCATTCTACCACTGTGGGGTAGATTACGCAGGGCCATATGCATTGAAGGGAGGTCAAACACGCAACAGCAAAATAGTAAAGTCGTATTTATGCATTTTCGTCTGTCTTGCTACGAAAGCTGTACACATTGAGCTCGCAACTGACTTGACCACACAATGTTTTTTAAACGCGTTTAAGAGATTTGCTTCTAGGCGTGGAGCAGCGCGTCAAATGTTTTCTGATAATGCCACCAATTTTACTGGGGCTCATAACTATCTTCAGAAAATTTCTAAGTTGTTGCAAACTAACGATTTTCAAAATTATTTTTCGTATTCCAGTATTGAATGGAAATTCATTCCTCCTCACAGTCCGCACTTTGGCGGCCTGTGGGAAGCATCAGTAAAATCTATAAAATATAATCTCAAACGTATTTTGACCAACATTAAATTAACTTACGAGGAGTTTTACACTCTCCTCACTCAGGTGGAAGCGGTTTTAAACTCGCGGCCCTTAATTCCCCTTTCCGAGGATCCCAATGATCTGACAGCGTTGACCCCGGGACATTTCTTGATCGGGGAGCCGCTAAATGCAATTCCGCAGCCACATCTAACAGACCAGCCGATCAACTTTGTACATCGATTCAAACACATACAATTGATGAGCCAACACTTCTGGACCCGCTGGTCCAAAGACTATTTACATCGGTTGCAGCAGCGTACCAAGTCCCACTTCAACAAGTCTCCTTCTCTCCTCGTCGGTTCACTTGTACTTTTGAAGGAAGACAACGCACCTCCCCTACATTGGCTGCTAGGACGCATTACAGCAGTTCATCCAGGAGCGGATGGCGTTGTGCGTGTCGTCACCGTGAGAACGAGAGGCGGCGAAGTTAAGCGTGCCAGTGCCAAAGTGTGCCTGCTACCAATCATGGACAATATGGACGCTTAAGAG
Source organism: Eledona agricola (assembly GCA_964023215.1). Taxonomy (NCBI): domain Eukaryota; kingdom Metazoa; phylum Arthropoda; class Insecta; order Coleoptera; family Tenebrionidae; genus Eledona; species Eledona agricola. The sequence continues at coordinate 866,280 of CAXIEJ010000019.1, read as the reverse complement.
TGCTTATTATTGAAGTTCTTTAGATAATTTGTTAGTTGTCTTTGAAGCAATCACGTGAATTTTGTTGAAAGGGAGCCTTTCAAGGGCGGCGGTATGTTAACATAAATTAGTGCGTGATCATAAAGGCTGTGATTGCAAGTGTTCCTTTTATGATCGTAACTAAGCAACAGACAATAACAAGTTGTTGATTATTGATTTTGTAAGATTTTGAAGTTGGTATGAATTTTCAAAAATATATATCTTGTACTCGTGCGGCGTATTTCACAAAAATCCACGATACTCAAAACATAACCCTTACCACAACAAAAAAATTCTAAAAATCATAACTAACTATACCAGAATCACCTAAATTACTTCGGCTAACGTAAATCACCCCCAACTATCCCTTACCACAACAAACCAAACCATATCATCTAAAAATTACAAAAAAAGGTGTACAAATCTTAACAAATTATGCCAGACTCACTGAAATTACTTCGGCTACCATAAATCATCACCAACTAACCCTTACCACAACAAACTACACCCAATCACTTTTAAATTACAAAAAAATGCTACTAACCATAGCAAACTATGCCAAACTCACCTAAATTACTTCGGCTATTAAAAATCACGCCCAACTACACTTTACAGCAACAAACTAAGCCCAATCAATTTTAAATTACAAAAAAATGCTACTAACCATAGCAAACTATGCCAAACTCACCTAAATTACTTCGGCTATCAAAAATCACCCCCAACTACACTTTACAGCAACAAACTAAGCCCAATCACTTTAAAATTACAAAAAAATGCTAAAAATCATAACAAACTATACCAGAATCACCTAAATTACTTCGGCTACTCTAAATCATCACCAACTAACCCTTACCACAACAAACTAAACCCAATCACTTTTAAATTACAAAAAACTGCTACTTACCATAGCAAACTATGCCAAACTCACCTAAATTACTTCGGCTATCAAAAATCACCCCCAACTACACTTTACAGCAACAAACTAAGCCCAATCACTTTAAAATTACAAAAAAATGCTAAAAATCATAACAAACTACACCAGAATCACCTAAATTACTTCGGCTACCGTAAATCACCCTCAACTATCCCTTACCACAACAAATTAAACCATATCATCTTAAAATTACAAAAAAAGGTGTACAAATCATAACAAACTATGCCAGACTCACCTAAATTACTTCGGCTACTCTAAATCATCATCAACTAACCCTTACCACAACAAACTAAACCCAATCACTTTTAAATTACAAAAAAATGCTACTAACCATAGCAAACTATGCCAAACTCACCTAAATTACTTCGGCTACCATAAATCATCACCAACTAACCCTTACCACAACAAACTAAACCCAATCATTTTTAAATTACAAAAAAATGCTACTAACCTTAGCAAACTATGCCAAACTCACCTAAATTATTTCGGCTATCAAAAATCACCCCCAACTACACTTTACAGCAACAAACTAAGCCCAATCACTTTAAAATTACAAAAAAATGCTAAAAATCATAACAAACTATACCAGAATCACCTAAATTACTTCGGCTACCGTAAATCACCCCCAACTATCCCTTACCACAACAAACCAAACCATATCATCTTAAAATTACAAAAAAAAGTGTACAAATCATAACAAACTATGCCAGCCTCACCTAAATTACTTCGGCTACTCTAAATCATCACCAACTAACCCTTACCACAACAAACTAAACCCAATCACTTTTAAATTACAAAAAAATGCTACTAACCATAGCAAACTATGCCAAACTCACCTAAATTACTTCGGCTACCATAAATCACCACCAACTAACCCTTACCACAACAAACTAAACCCAATCACTTTTAAATTACAAAAAAATGCTACTAACCATAGCAAACTATGCCAAACTCATCTAAATTAATTCGGCTATCAAAAATCACCCCCAACTACACTTTACAGCAACAAACTAAGCCCAATCACTTTAAAATTATAAAATAATGCTAAAAATCATAACAAATATTCCAGAATCACCTAAATTACTTCGACTACCGTAAATCACCCCCAACTATTCCTTACCACAACAAAAAAAACCATATCATCTTAAAATTACAAAAAAAGATGTACAAATCATAACAAACTATGCCAGACTCACCGAAATTACTTCGGCTACCATAAATCATCACCAACTAACCCTTACCACAACAAACTAAACCCAATCACTTTTAAATTATAAAAAAATGCTACTAACCATAGCAAACTATGCCAAACTCACCTAAATTACTTTGGCTACTCTAAATCATCACCAACTAACCCTTACCACAACAAACTAAACCCAATCACTTTTAAATTACAAAAAAATGCTACTAACCATAGCAAACTATGCCAAACTCACCTAAATTAATTCGGCTATCAAAAATCACCCCCAACTACACTTTACCGCAACAAACTAAGCCCAATCACTTTAAAATTACAATAAAATGCTAAAAATCATAACAAACTATACCAGAATCACCTAAATTACTTCGGCTACCGTAAATCACCCCCAACTATCCCTTACCACAACAAACCAAACCATATCATCTTAAAATTACAAGAAAAGATGTACAAATCATAACAAACTATGCCAGACTCACCTAAATTACTTCGGCTACTCTAAATCATCACCAACTAACTTTTACCACAACAAACTAAACCCAATCACTTTTAAATTATAAAAAAATGCTACTAACCATAGCAAACTATGCCAAACTCACCTAAATTACTTCGGCTACCATAAATCATCACCAACTAACCCTTACCACAACAAACTAAACCCAATCACTTTTAAATTACAAAAAAATGCTACTAACCATAGCAAACTATGCCAAACTCTCCTAAATTACTTCGGCTATCAAAAATCACCCCCAACTACACTTTACAGCAACAAACTAAGCCCAATCACTTTAAAATTACAAAAAAATGCTAAAAATCATAAGAAACTATACCAGAATCACCTAAATTACTTCGGCTACCGTAAATCACCCCCAAATATCCCTTACCACAACAAACCAAACCATATCATCTTAAAATTACAAAAAAAGGGGTACAAATCATATCAAACTATGCCAGACTCACCTAAATTACTTCGGCTACTCTAAATCATCACCAACTAACCCTTACCACAACAAACTAAACCCAATCACTTTTAAATTACAAAAAAATGCTACTAACCATAGCAAGCTATGCCAAACTCACCTAAATTAATTCGGCTATCAAAAATCACCCCCAACTACACTTTACAGCAACAAACTAAGCCCAATCACTTTAAAATTACAAAAAAATGCTAAAAATCATAACAAACTATACCAGAATCACCTAAATTACTTCGACTACCGTAAATCACCCCCAACTATCCCTTACCACAACAAACCAAACCATATCATCTTAAAATTACAAAAAAAGATGTACAAATCATAACAAACTATGCCAGACCCACCGAAATTACTTCGGCTACCATAAATCATCACCAACTAACCCTTACCACAACAAACTATACCCAATCACTTTAAAATTACAATAAAATGCTAAAAATCATAACAAACTATACCAGAATCACCTAAATTACTTCGGCAACAGTAAATCACCCCCAACTATCCCTTACCACAACAAACCAAACCATATCATCTTAAAATTACAAAAAAAGATGTACAAATCATAACAAACTATGCCAGACTAACCTAAATTACTTCGGCTACTCTAAATCATCACCAACTAACCCTTACCACAACAAACTAAACCCAATCACTTTTAAATTACAAAAAAATGCTACTAACCATAGCAAACTATGCCAAACTCACCTAAATTACTTCGGCTACCATAAATCATCACTAACTAATCCTTACCACAACAAACTAAACCCAATCACTTTTAAATTACAAAAAAATGCTACTAACCATAGCAAACTATGCCAAACTCTCCTAAATTACTTTGGCTATCAAAAATCACCACCAACTACACTTTACAGCAACAAACTAAACCCAATCATTTTAAAATTACAAAAAAATGCTAAAAATCATAACAAACTATACCAGAATCACCTAAATTACTTCTGCTACCGTAAATCACCCCCAACTATCCCTTACCACAACAAACCAAACCATATCATCTTAAAATTACAAAAAAAGGTGTACAAATCATAACAAACTATGCCAGACTCACCTAAATTACTTCGGCTACTCTAAATCATCACCAAATAACCCTTACCACAACAAACTAAACCCAATCACTTTTAAATTACAAAAAAATGCTACTAACCATAGCAAACTATGCCAAACTCACCTAAATTACTTCGGCTATCAAAAATCACCCCCAACTACACTTTACAGCAACAAACTAAGCCCAGTCACTTTAAAATTATAAAAAAATGCTAAAAATCATAACAAACTATACCAGAATTACCTAAATTACTTCGGCTACCGTAAATCACCCCCAACTATCCCTTACCACAACAAACCAAACCATATCATCTTAAAATTACAAAAAAAGGTGTACAAATCATAACAAACTATGCCAGACTCACCGAAATTACTTCGGCTACCATAAATCATCACCAACTAACCCTTACCACAACAAACTAAACCCACTAACTTTTAAATTACAAAAAAATGCTACTAACCATAGGAAACTATGCCAAACTCACCTAAATTACTTCGGCTATCAAAAATCACCCCCAACTACACTTTACTATAACAAACTAAGCCAAATCACTTTAAAATTACAATAAAATGCTAAAAATAATAACAAACTATGCCAGACTCACCTAAATTACTTCGGCTACTCTAAATCATCACCAACTAACCCTTACCACAACAAACTAAACCCAATCACTTTTAAATTACAAAAAAATGCTACTAACCATAGCAAACTATGCCAAACTCACCTAAATTACTTCGGCTACCATAAATCATCACCAACTAACCCTTACCACAACAAACTAAACCCAATCACTTTTAAATTACAAAAAAATGCTACTAACCATAGCAAACTATGCCAAACTCACCTAAATTACTTTTGCTACCATAAATCATCACCACATAACCCTTACCACAACAAACTAAACCCAATCACTTTTAAATTACAAAAAAATGCTACTAACCATAGCAAACTATGCCAAACTCACCTAAATTACTTCGGCTATCAAAAATCACTTCCAAACTACACTTTACAGCAACAAACTAAGCCCAATCACTTTAAAATTACAAAAAAATGCTAAAAATATAACAAACTATACCAGGATCACCTAAATTACTTCGGCTACCGTAAATCACCCCCAACTATCCCTCACCACAACAAACCAAACCATATCATCTTAAAATTACAAAAAAGGTGTACAAATCATAACAAACTATGCCAGACTCACCTAAATTACTTCGGCTACTCTAAATCATCACCAACTAACCCTTACCACAACCAACTAAACCCAATAACTTTTAAATTACAAAAAAATGCTACTAACCATAGCAAACTATGCCAAACTCACCTAAATTACTTCGGCTATCAAAAATCACCCCCAACTACACTTTACAGCAACAAACTAAGCCCAATCACTTTAAAATTACAAAAAAATGCTAAAAATTATAACAAACTATACCAGAATCACCTAAATTACTTCGGCTACCGTAAATCACCCCCAACTATCCCTTACCACAACAAACCAAACCATATCATCTTAAAATTACAAAAAAAGGTGTACAAATCATAACAAACTATGCCAGACTCACCAAAATTACTTCGGCTACTCTAAATCATCACCAACTAACCCTTACCACAACAAACTAAACCCAATCACTTTTAAATTACAAAAAAATGCTACTAACCATAGCAAACTATGCCAAACTCACCTAAATTACTTCGGCTACCATAAATCATCACCAACTAACCCTTACCACAACAAACTAAACCCAATCACTTTTAAATTACAAAAAAATGCTACTAACCATAGCAAACTATGCCAAACTCACCTAAATTACTTCGGCTATCAAAAATCACCCCCAACTACACTTTACAGCAACAAACTAAGCCCAATCAGTTTAAAATTACAAAAAAATGCTAAAAATCATAACAAACTATACCAGAATCACATAAATTACTTCGGCTAACGTAAATCACCCCCAACTATCCCTTACCACAACAAACCAAACCATATCATCTTAAAATTACAAAAAAAGGTGTACAAATCATAACAAACTATGCCAGACTCACCTAAATTACTTCGGCTACTCTAAATCATCACCAACTAACCCTTACCACAACAAACTAAACCCAATAACTTTTAAATTACAAAAAAATGCTACTAACCATAACAAACTATGCCAAACTCACCTAAATTACTTCGGCTATCATAAATCATCACCAACTAACCCTTACCACAACAAACTAAACCCAATCACTTTTAAATTACAAAAAAATGCTACTAACCATAGCAAACTATGCCAAACTCACATAAATTACTTCGGCTACCATAAATCACCACCAACTAACCCTTACCACAACAAACTAAACCCAATCACTTTTAAATTACAAAAAAATGCTACTAACCATAGCAAACTATGCCAAACTCACCTAAATTAATTCGGCTATCAAAAATCACCCCCAACTACACTTTACAGCAACAAACTAAGCCCAATCACTTTAAAATTACAAAAAAATGCTAAAAATCATAACAAACTATACCAGAATCACCTAAATTACTTCGACTACCGTAAATCACCCCCAACTATCCCTTACCCCAACAAACCAAACCATATCATCTTAAAATTACAAAAAAAGATGTACAAATCATAACAAACTATGCCAGACCCACCGAAATTACTTCGGCTACCATAAATCATCACCAACTAAGCCTTACCACAACAAACTATACCCAATCACTTTAAAATTACAATAAAATGCTAAAAATCATAACAAACTATACCAGAATCACCTAAATTACTTCGGCAACACTAAATCACCCCCAACTATCCCTTACAACAACAAACCAAACCATATCATCTTAAAATTACAAAAAAAGGTGTACAAATCATAACAAACTATGCCAGACTGACCGAAATTACTTCGGCTACTCTAAATCATCACCAACTAACCCTTACCACAACAAACTAAACCCAATCACTTTTAAATTACAAAAAAATGCTACTAACCATAGCAAACTATGCCAAACTCATCTAAATTACTTCGGCTACCATAAATCATCACTAACTAATCCTTACCACAACAAACTAAACCCAATCACTTTTAAATTACAAAAAAATGCTACTAACCATAGCAAACTATGCCAAACTCTCCTAAATTACTTTGGCTATCAAAAATCACCACCAATTACACTTTACAGCAACAAACTAAGCCAAATCACTTTAAAATTACAAAAAAATGCTACTAACCATAGCAAACTATGCCAAACTCACCTAAATTACTTCGGCTATCAAAAATCACCCCCAACTACACTTTACAGCAACAAACTAAGCCCAATCACTTTAAAATTACAAAAAAATGCTAAAAATTATAACAAACTATACCAGAATCACCTAAATTACTTCGGCTACCGTAAATCACCCCCAACTATCCCTTACCACAACAAACCAAACCATATCATCTTAAAATTACAAAAAAAGGTGTACAAATCATAACAAACTATGCCAGACTCACCAAAATTACTTCGGCTACTCTAAATCATCACCAACTAACCCTTACCACAACAAACTAAACCCAATCACTTTTAAATTACAAAAAAATGCTACTAACCATAGCAAACTATGCCAAACTCACCTAAATTACTTCGGCTACCATAAATCATCACCAACTACCCCTTACCACAACAAACTAAACCCAATCACTTTTAAATTACAAAAAAATGCTACTAACCATAGCAAACTATGCCAAACTCACCTAAATTACTTCGGCTATCAAAAATCACCCCCAACTACACTTTACAGCAACAAACTAAGCCCAATCAGTTTAAAATTACAAAAAAATGCTAAAAATCATAACAAACTATACCAGAATCACATAAATTACTTCGGCTAACATAAATCACCCCCAACTATCCCTTACCACAACAAACCAAACCATATCATCTTAAAATTACAAAAAAAGGTGTACAAATCATAACAAACTATGCCAGACTCACCTAAATTACTTCGGCTACTCTAAATCATCACCAACTAACCCTTACCACAACAAACTAAACCCAATAACTTTTAAATTACAAAAAAATGCTACTAACCATAACAAACTATGCCAAACTCACCTAAATTACTTCGGCTATCATAAATCATCACCAACTAACCCTTACCACAACAAACTAAACCCAATCACTTTTAAATTACAAAAAAATGCTACTAACCATAGCAAACTATGCCAAACTCACATAAATTACTTCGGCTATCAAAAATCACCCCCAACTACACTTTACAACAACAAACTAAGCCCAATCACTTTAAAATTACAAAAAAATGCTAAAAATCATAACAAACTATACCAGAATCACCTAAATTACTTCGGCTACCGTAAATCACTCCCAACTATCCCTTAACACCACAAACCAAACCATATCATCTTAAAATTACAAAAAAAGGTGTACAAATCATAACAAACTATGCCAAACTCACCTAAATTACTTCGGCTACAATAAATCATCACCAACTAACCCTTACCACAACAAACTAAACCCAATCACTTTTAAATTACAAAAAAATGCTACTAACCATAGCAAACTATGCCAAACTCACCTAAATTACTTCGGCTATCAAAAATCACCCCCAACTACACTTTACTCCAACAAACTAAGCCCAATCACTTTAAAATTACAATAAAATGCTAAAAATCATAACAAACTATGCCAGACTCACCTAAATTACTTCGGCTACTCTAAATCATCACCAACTAACCCTTACAACAACAAACTAAACCCAATCACTTTTAAATTACAAAAAAATGCTACTAACCATAGCAAACTATGCCAAACTCACCTAAATTACTTCGGATATCAAAAATCACCCCCAACTACACTTTACAGCAACAAAGCCCAATAACTTTAAAATTACAAAAAAATGCTAAAAATCATAACCAACTATACCAGAATCACCTAAATTACTTTGGCTACCGTAAATCACCCCCAACTATCCCTTACCACAACAAACCAAACCATATCATCTTAAAATTACAAAAAAAGGTGTACAAATCATAACAAATTATGCCAGACTCACCTAAATTACTTCGGCTACTCTAAATCATCACCAACTAACCCTTACCACAACAAACTAAACCCAATCACTTTTAAATTAAAAAAAAATGCTAGTAACCATAGCAAACTATGCCAAACTCACCTAAATTACTTCGGCTACCATAAATCATCACCAACTAACCCTTACCACAACAAACTAAACCCAATCACTTTTAAATTACAAAAAAATGCTACTAACCATAGCAAACTATGCCAAACTCACCTAAATTACTTCGGCTATCAAAAATCACCCCCAACTACACTTTACAGCAACAAACTAAGCCCAATCACTTTAAAATTACAAAAAAATATTAAAAATCATAACAAACTATACCAGAATCACCTAAATTACTTCGGCTACCGTAAATCACCCCCAACTATCCCTTACCACAACAAACCAAAACATATCATCTTAAAATTACAAAAAAAGGTGTACAAATCATAACAAACTATGCCAGACTCACCTAAATTACTTCGGCTATTCTAAATCATCACCAACTAACCCTTGCCACAACAAACTAAACCCAATCACTTTTAAATTACAAAAAAATGCTAGTAACCATAGCAAACTATGCCAAACTCACCTAAATTACTTCGGCTACAATAAATCATCACCAACTAACCCTTACCACAACAAACTAAACCCAATCATTTTTAAATTACAAAAAAATGCTATTAACCATTACAAACTATGCCAAACTCACCTAAATTACTTCGGCTACCATAAATCATCACCAACTAACCCTTACCACAACAAACTAAACCGAATCACTTTTAAATTACAAAAAAATGCTACTAACCATAGCAAACTATGCCAAACTCACCTAAATTACTTCGGCAATCAAAAATCACCCCCAACTACACTTTACAGCAACAAACTAAGCCCAATCACTTTAAAATTACAAAAAAATATTAAAAATCATAACAAACTATACCAGAATCACCTAAATTACTTCGGTTACCGTAAATCACCCCCAACTATCCCTTACCACAACAAACCAAACCATATCATCTTAAAATTACAAAAAAGGTGTACAAATCATAACAAACTATGCCAGACTCACCTTAATTACTTCGGCTACTCTAAATCATCACCAACTAACCCTTACCACAACAAACTAAACCCAATCACTTTTAAATTACAAAAAAATGCTAGTAACCATAGCAAACTATGCCAAACTCACCTAAGTTACTTCGGCTACCATAAATCATCACCAACTAACCCTTACCACAACAAACTAAACCCAATCATTTTTAAATTACAAAAAAATGCTACTAACCGTTGCAAACTATGCCAAACTCACCTAAATTACTTCGGCTATCAAAAATCATCCCCAACTACACTTTACAGCAACAAACTAAGCCCAATCACTTTAAAATTACAAAAAAATGCTAAAAATGATAACAAATTATACCAGAATCACCTAAATTACTTCGGCTAACCTAAATCACCCCGAACTATATCTTACCACAACAAACCAAACCATATCATCTTAAAATTACAAAAAAAGGTGTACAAATCATAACAAACTATGCCAGACTCACCTTATTTACTTCGGCTACTCTAAATCATCACCAACTAACCCTTACCAAAACAAACTAAACCCAATCACTTTTAAATTACAAAAAAATGCTAGTAACCATAGCAAACTATGCCAAACTCACCTAAATTACTTCGGCTACCATAAATCATCACCAACTAACCCTTACCACAACAAACTAAACCCAATCAATTTTAAATTACAAAAAAATGCTACTAACTATAGCAAACTATGCCAAACTCACCTAAATTACTTCGGCTACCATAAATCATCACCAACTAACCCTTTCCACAACAAACTAAACCCAATCACTTTTAAATTACGAAAAAATGCTACTAACCATAGCAAACTATGCCAAACTCACCTAAATTACTTCGGCTATCAAAAATCACCCCCAACTACACTTTACTGCAACAAACTAAGCCCAATCACTTTAAAATTACAAAAAAATGCTAAAAATCATAACAAACTATACCAGAATCACCTAAATTACTTCGGCTACCGTAAATCACCCCCAACTATCCCTTACCACAACAAACCAAACTATATCATCTTAAAATTACAAAAAAAGGTGTACAAATCATAACAAACTATGCAAGACTCACCTAAACTACTTCGGCTATTCTAAATCATCACCAACTAACCCTTACCACAACAAACTAAACTCAATCACTTTTAAATTACAAAAAAATGTTACTAACCATAGCAAACTATGCCAAACTCACCTAAATTACTTTGGCTATCAAAAATCACTCCCAACTACACTTTACAGCAACAAACTAAGCCCAATCACTTTAAAATTATAAAAAAATGCTAAAAATCATAACAAACTATACCAGAATTACCTAAATTACTTCGGCTACCGTAAATCACCCCCAACTATCCCTTACCACAACAAACCAAACCATATCATCTTAAAATTACAAAAAAAGGTGTACAAATCATAACAAACTATGCCAAACTCACCGAAATTACTTCGGCTACAATAAATCATGACCAACTATCCGTTACCACAACAAACTAAACCCAATAACTTATAAATTACAAAAAAATGCTACTAACCATAGGAAACTATGCCAAACTCACCTAAATTACTTCGGCTATCAAAAATCACCCCCAACTACACTTTACTCCAACAAACTAAGCCCAATCACTTTAAAATTACAATAAAATGCTAAAAATCATAACAAACTATGCCAGACTTACCTAAATTACTTCGGCTACTCTAAATCATCACCAACTAACCCTTACCACAACAAACTAAACCCAATCACTTTTAAATTACAAAAAAATGCCACTAACCATAGCAAACTATGCCAAACTCACCTAAATTACTTCGGCTACCATAAATCATCACCAACTAACCCTTACCACAACAAACTAAACCCAATCACTTTTAAATTATAAAAAAATGCTACTAACCATAGCAAACTATGCCAAACTCACCTAAATTACTTTTGCTACTATAAATCATAACCACATAACCCTTACCACAACAAACTAAACCCAATCACTTTTAAATTACAAAAAAATGCTACTAACCATAGCAAACTATGCCAAACTCACCTAAATTACTTCGGCTATCAAAAATCACCCCCAACTACATTTTACAGCAACAAACTAAGCCCAATCACTTTAAAATTACAAAAAAATGCTAAAAATTATAACAAACTATACCAGGATCACCTAAATTACTTCGGCTACCGTAAATCACCCCCAACTATCCCTCACCACAACAAACCAAACCATATCATCTTAAAATTACAAAAAAGGTGTACAAATCATAACAAACTATGCCAGACTCACCTAAATTACTTCGGCTACTCTAAATCATCACCAACTAACCCTTACCACAACAAACTAAACCCAATAACTTTTAAATTACAAAAAAATGCTACTAACCATAGCAAACTATGCCAAACTCACCTAAATTACTTCGGCTACCATAAATCATCACCAACTAACCCTTACCACAACAAACTAAACCCAATCACTTTTAAATTACAAAAAAATGCTACTAACCATAGCAAACTATGCCAAACTCACCTAAATTACTTCGGCTATCAAAAATCACCCCCACCTACACTTTACAGCAACAAACTAAGCCCAATCAGTTTAAAATTACAAAAAAATGCTAAAAATCATAACAAACTATACCAGAATCACATAAATTACTTCGGCTATCAAAAATCACCCCCAACTACACTTTAAAGCAACAAACTAAGCCCAATCAGTTTAAAATTACAAAAAAATGCTAAAAATCATAACAAACTATACCAGAATCACATAAATTACTTCGGCTAACGTAAATCACCCCCAACTATCCCTTACCACAACAAACCAAACCATATCATCTTAAAATTACAAAAAAAGGTGTACAAATCATAACAAACTATGCCAAACTCACCTAAATTACTTCGGCTACCATAAATCATCACCAACTAACCCTTACCACAACAAACTAAACCCAATAACTTTTAAATTACAAAAAAATGCTACTAACCATAGCAAACTATGCCAAACTCACCTAAATTACTTCGGCTACCATAAATCATCACCAACTAACCCTTACCACAACAAACTAAACCCAATAACTTTTAAATTACAAAAAAATGCTACTAACCATAGCAAACTATGCCAAACTCACCTAAATTACTTCGGCTACCATAAATCATCACCAACTAACCCTTACCACAACAAACTAAACCCAATCATTTTTAAATTACAAAAAAATGCTACTAACCATAGCAAACTATGCCAAACTCACCTAAATTACTTCGGCTATCAAAAATCACCCCCAACTACACTTTACAGCAACAAACTAAGCCCAATCACTTTAAAATTACAAAAAAATATTAAAAATCATAACAAACTATACCAGAATCACCTAAATTACTTCGGCTACCGTAAATCACCCCCAACTATCCCTTACCACAACAAACCAAACCATATCATCTTAAAATTACAAAAAAAGGTGTACAAATCATAACAAACTATGCCAGACTCACCTAAATTACTTCGGCTACTCTAAATCATCACCAACTAACCCTTACCACAACAAACTAAACCCAATCACTTTTAAATTACAAAAAAATGCTAGTAACCATAGCAAACTATGCCAAACTCACCTAAATTACTTCGGCTACAATAAATCATCACCAACTAACCCTTACCACAACAAACTAAACCCAATCTCTTTTAAATTACAAAAAAATGCTACTAACCATAGCAAACTATGCCAAACTCACCTAAATTACTTCGGCTATCAAAAATCACCCCCAACTACACTTTACAGCAACAAACTAAGCCCAATAACTTTAAAATTACAAAAAAATGCTAAAAATCATAACAAACTATACCAGAATCACCTAAATTACTTCGGCTACCGTAAATCACCCCCAACTATTCCTTACCACAACAATCAAATCATAACAAACTATGCCAGACTCACCTAAATTACTTCGGCTAACTAACCCTTACCACAACAAACTAAACCCAATCACTTTTAAATTACAAAAAAATGCTAGTAACCATAGCAAACTATGCCAAACTCACCTAAATTACTTCGGCTACCATAAATCATCACCAACTAACCCTTACCACAACAAACTAAACCCAATCACTTTTAAATTACAAAAAAATGCTACTAACCATAGCAAACTATGCCAAACTCACCTAAATTATTTGGGCTATCAAAAATCACCCTCAACTACACTTTACAGCAAAAAACTAAGTCTAATCACTTTAAAATTACAAAAAAATGCTAAAAATCATAACCAACTATACCAGAATCACCTAAATTACTTCGGCTAGCGTAAATCACCCCCAACTATCCCTTACCACAACAAACCAAACCATATCATCTTAAAATTACAAAAAAAGGTGTACAAATCATAACAAACTATGCCAGACTCACCTAAATTACTACGGCTACTCTAAATCATCACGAGCTAACCCTTACCACAACAAACTAAACCAAAACACTTTTAAATTACAAAAAAATGCTAGTAACCATAGCAAACTATGCCAAACTCACCTAAATTACTTCGGCTACAATAAATCATCACCAACTAACCCTTACCACAACAAACTAAACCCAATCACTTTTAAATTACAAAAAAATACTACTAACCATAGCAAACTATGCCAAACTCACCTAAATTACTTCGGCTATCAAAAATCACCCCCAACTTCACTTTACAGCAACAAACTAAGCCCAATCACTTTAAAATTACAAAAAAATGCTAAAAATCATAACAAACTATACCAGAGTCACCAAAATTACTTCGGCTACCGTAAATCACCCCCAACTATCCCTTACCACAACAAACCAAACCATATCATCTTAAAATTACAAAAAAAGGTGTACAAATCATAACAAATTATGCCAGACTCACCTAAATTACATCGGCTACTCTAAATCATCACCAACTAACCCTTACCACAACAAACTAAACCCAATCACTTTTAAATTACAAAAAAATGCTAGTAACCATAGCAAACTATGCCATACTCACATAAATTACTTCGGCTACCATAAATCATCACCAACTAACTCTTACCACAACAAACTAAACCCAATCACTTTTAAATTACAAAAAAATGCTACTAACCATAGCAAACTAAGCCAAACTCACCTAAATTACTTCGGCTATCAAAAATCACCCCCAACTACACTTTACAGCAACAAACTAAGCCCAATCACTTTAAAATTACAAAAAAATGCTAAAAATAATAACAAATTATACCAGAATCACCTAAATTACTTCGGCTACCGTAAATCACCCCCAACTATCCCTTACCACAACAAACCAAACCATATCATCTTAAAATTACAAAAAAAGGTGTACAAATCATAACAAACTATGCCAGACTCACCTAAATTACTTCGGCTACTCTAAATCATCACCAACTAAACCTTACCACAACAAAGTAAACCCAATCACTTTTAAATTACAAAAAAATGCTAGTAACCATAGCAAACTATGCCAAACTCACCTAAATTACTTCGGCTACCATAAATCATCACCAACTAACCCTTTCCACAACAAACTAAACCCAATCACTTTTAAATTACGAAAAAATGCTACTAATCATAGCAAACTATGCCAAACTCACCTAAATTACTTCGGCTATCAAAAATCACCCCCAACTACACTTTACAGCAACAAACTAAGCCCAATTACTTTAAAATTACAAAAAAATGCTAAAAATCATAACAAACTATACCAGAATCACCTAAATTACTTCGGCTACCGTAAATCACCCCCAACTATCCCTTACCACAACAAACCAATCTATATCATCTTTAAATTACAAAAAAAGGTGTACAAATCATAACAAACTATGCAAGACTCACCTAAATTTCTTCGGCTATTCTAAATCATCACCAACTAACCCTTACCACAACAAACTAAACTCAATCACTTTTAAATTACAAAAAAATGCTACTAACCATAGCAAATTATGCCAAACTCATCTAAATTACTTTGGCTATCAAAAATCACCCCCAACTACACTTTACAGCAACAAACTAAGCCCAATCACTTTAAAATTACAAAAAAATGCTAAAAATCATAACAAACTATACCAGAATCATCTAAATTACTTCGGCTACCGTAAATCACCCCCAACTATCCCTTACCACAACAAACCACACCATATCATCTTAAAATTACAAAAAATGGTATACAAATCATAACAAATTATGCCAGACTCACCTTAATTACTTCGGCTACTCTAAATCATCACCAACTAACCCTTACCACAACAAACTAAACCCAATCACTTTTAAATTACAAAAAAATGCTAGTAACCATAGCAAACTATGCCAAACTCACCTAAATTACTTCGGCTACCATAAATCATCACCAACTAACCCTTACCACAACAAACTAAACCCAATCACTTTTAAATTACAAAAAAATGCTACTAACCATAGCAAACTATGCCAAACTCACCTAAATTACTTCGGCTATCAAAAATCACCCCCAACTACACTTTACAGCAACAAACTAAGCCCAATCACTTTAAAATTACAAAAAAATACTAAAAATCATAAGAAACTAAACCAGAATCACCTAAATTACTTCGGCTACCGTAAATCACCCCCAACTATCCCTTACCACAACAAACCAAACCATATCATCTTAAAATTACAAAAAAGGTGTACAAATCATAACAAACTATGCCAGACTCACCTAAATTACTTCGGCTACTCTAAATCATCACGAGCTAACCCTTACCACAACAAACTAAACCAAAACACTTTTAAATTAAAAAAAAATGCTAGTAACCATAGCAAACTATGCCAAACTCACCTAAATTACTTCGGCTACAATAAATCATCACCAACTAATCCTTACCACAACAAACTAAACCCAATCACTTTTAAATTACAAAAAAATACTACTAACCATAGCAAACTATGCCAAACTCACCTAAATGACTTCGGCTATCAAAAATCACCCCCAACTTCACTTTACAGCAACAAACTAAGCCCAATCACTTTAAAATTACAAAAAAATGCTAAAAATTATAACAAACTATACCAGAATCACCTAAATTACTTCGGCTACCGTAAATCACCCCCAACTATATCTTACCACAACAAACCAAACCATATCATCTTAAAATTACAAAAAAAGGTGTACAAATCATAACAAATTATGCCAGACTCACCTAAATTACATCGGCTACTCTAAATCATCACCAACTAACCCTTACCACAACAAACTAAACCCAATCACTTTTAAATTACAAAAAAATGCTAGTAACCATAGCAAACTATGTCATACTCACATAAATTACTTCGGCTACCATAAATCATCACCAACTAACCCTTACCACAACAAACTAAACCCAATCATTATTAAATTACAAAAAAATGCTACTAACCATTGCAAACTATGCCAAACTCACCTAAATTACTTCGGCTATCAAAAATAATCCCCAACTACACTTTACAGCAACAAACTAAGCCCAATCACTTTAAAATTACAAAAAAATGCTAAAAATTATAACAAACTATACCAGAATCACCTAAATTACTTCGGCTACCGTAAATCACCCCCAACTATATCTTACCACAACAAACCAAACCATATCATCTTAAAATTACAAAAAAAGGTGTACAAATCATAACAAACTATGCCAGACTCACCTTATTTACTTCGGCTACTCTAAATCATCACCAACTAACCCTTACCAAAACAAACTAAACCCAATCACTTTTAAATTACAAAAAAATGCTAGTAACCATAGCAAACTATGCCAAACTCACCTAAATTACTTCGGCTACCATAAATCATCACTAATTAACCCTTACCACAACAAAATAAACCCAATCAATTTTAAATTACAAAAAAAATGCTACTAACTATAGCAAACTATGCCAAACTCACCTAAATTACTTCGGCTATCAAAAATAATCCCCAACTACACTTTACAGCAAAAAACTAAGCCCAATCACTTTAAAATTACAAAAAAATGCAAAAAATCATAACAAACTATACCAGAATCTCCTAAATTACTTCGGCTACCGTAAATCACCCCCAACTATCCCTTATCACAACAAACCAAACCATATCATCTTAAAATTACAAAAAAAGGTGTACAAATCATAACAAACTATGCCAGACTCACCTTAATTACTTCGTCTACTCTAAATCATCACCAACTAACCCTTACCACAACAAACTAAACCCAATCACTTTTAAATTACAAAAAAATGCTAGTAACCATAGCAAACTATGCCATACTCACATAAATTACTTCCGCTACCATAAATCATCACCAACTAACTCTTAGCACAACAAACTAAACCCAATCACTTTTAAATTACAAAAAAATGCTACTAACCATAGCAAACTATGCCAAACTCACCTAAATTACTTCGGCTATCAAAAATCACCCCCAACTACACTTTACAGCAACAAACTAAGCCCAATCACTTTAAAATTACAAAAAAATGCTAAAAATCATAACAAACTATACCAGAATCACCTAAATTACTTCGGCTACCGTAAATCACCCCCAACTATCCCTTACCACAACAAACCAAACTATATCATCTTAAAATTACAAAAAAAGGTGTACAAATCATAACAAACTATGCAAGACTCACCTAAATTACTTCGGCTATTCTAAATCATCACCAACTAACCCTTACCACAACAAACTAAACTCAATCACTTTTAAATTACAAAAAAATGTTACTAACCATAGCAAACTATGCCAAACTCACCTAAATTACTTCGGCTATCAAAAATCACCCCCAACTACACTTTACAGCAACAAACTAAGCCCAATCACTTTAAAATTACAAAAAAATGCTAAAAATCATAACAAACTATACCAGAATCACCTAAATTACTTCGGCTACCGTAAATCACCCCCAACTATCCCTTACCACAACAAACCAAACCATATCAGCTTAAAATTACAAAAAAAGGTGTACAAATCATAACAAACTATGCCAGACTCACCTAAATTACTTCGGCTACTCTAAATCATCACCAACTAAACCTTACCACAACAAAGTAAACCCAATCACTTTTAAATTACAAAAAAATGCTAGTAACCATAGCAAACTATGCCAAACTCACCTAAATTACTTCGGCTACCATAAATCATCACCAACTAACCCTTTCCACAACAAACTAAACCCACTCACTTTTAAATTACGAAAAAATGCTACTAACCATAGCAAACTATGCCAAACTCACCTAAATTACTTCGGCTATCAAAAATCACCCCCAACTACACTTTACAGCAACAAACTAAGCCCAATCACTTTAAAATTACAAAAAAATTCTAAAAATCATAACAAACTATACCAGAATCACCTAAATTACTTCGGCTACCGTAAATCACCCCCAACTATCCCTTACCACAACAAACCAAACTATATCATCTTAAAATTACAAAAAAAGATGTACAAATCATAACAAACTATGCCAGACTCACCTAAATTACTTCGGCTATTCTAAATCATCACCAACTAACCCTTACCACAACAAACTAAACTCAATCACTTTTAAATTACAAAAAAATGCTAGTAACCATAGCAAACTATGCCAAACTCACCTAAATTACTTCGGCTACCATAAATCATCACCAACTAACCCTTACCACAACAAACAAAACCCAATCACTTTTAAATTAAAAAAAATGCTACTAACCATAGCAAACTATGCCAAACTCACCTAAATTACTTCGGCTATCAAAAATCACCCCCAACTACACTTTACAGCAACAAACTAAGCCCAATCACTTTAAAATTACAAAAAAATGCTAAAAATCATAACAAACTATACCAGAATCACCTAAATTACTTCGGCTACCGTAAATCACCCCCAACTATCCCTTATCACAACAAACCAAACCATATCATCTTAAAATTACAAAAAAAGGTGTACAAATCATAACAAACTATGCCAGGCTCACCTAAATTACTTCGGCTGCTCTAAATCATCACCAACTATCCCTTACCACAACAAACTGAACCCAATCACTTTTAAATTACAAAAAAATGCTAGTAACCATAGCAAACTATGCCAAACTCACCTAAATTACTTTGGCTACCATAAATCATCACCAACTAACCCTTACCACAAGAAACTAAACCCAATCATTTTTAAATTACAAAAAAATGCTACTAACCATAGCAAACTATGCCAAACTCACCTAAATTACTTCGGCTATCAAAAATCACCCCCAACTACACTTTACAGCAACAAACTAAGCCCAATCACTTTAAAATTACAAAAAAATGCTAAAAATCATAACAAACTATACCAGAATCACCTAAATTACTTCGGCTACCGTAAATCACCCCCAACTATCCCTTACCACAACAAACCAAACCATATCATCTTAAAATTACAAAAAAAGGTGTACAAATCATAACAAATTATGCCAGACTCACCTAAATTACTACGGCTACTCTAAATCATCACGAGCTAACCCTTACCACAACAAACTAAACCAAAACACTTTTAAATTACAAAAAAATGCTAGTAACCATAGCAAACTATGCCAAACTCACCTAAATTACTTCGGCTACAATAAATCATCACCAACTAACCCTTACCACAACAAACTAAACCCAATCACTTTTAAATTACAAAAAAATACTACTAACCATAGCAAACTATGCCAAACTCACCTAAATTACTTCGGCTATCAAAAATCACCCCCAACTTCACTTTACAGCAACAAACTAAGCCCAATCACTTTAAAATTACAAAAAAATGCTAAAAATCATAACAAACTATACCAGAGTCACCAAAATTACTTCGGCTACCGTAAATCACCCCCAACTATCCCTTACCACAACAAACCAAACCATATCATCTTAAAATTACAAAAAAAGGTGTACAAATCATAACAAATTATGCCAGACTCACCTAAATTACATCGGCTACTCTAAATCATCACCAACTAACCCTTACCACAACAAACTAAACCCAATCACTTTTAAATTACAAAAAAATGCTAGTAACCATAGCAAACTATGCCATACTCACATAAATTACTTCGGCTACCATAAATCATCACCAACTAACTCTTACCACAACAAACTAAACCAAATCACTTTTAAATTACAAAAAAATGCTACTAACCATAGCAAACTAAGCCAAACTCACCTAAATTACTTCGGCTATCAAAAATCACCCCCAACTACACTTTACAGCAACAAACTAAGCCCAATCACTTTAAAATTACAAAAAAATGCTAAAAATAATAACAAACTATACCAGAATCACCTAAATTACTTCGCTACCGTAAATCACCCCCAACTATCCCTTACCACAACAAACCAAACCATATCATCTTAAAATTACAAAAAAAGGTGTACAAATCATAACAAACTATGCCAGACTCACCTAAATTACTTCGGCTACTCTAAATCATCACCAACTAAACCTTACCACAACAAAGTAAACCCAATCACTTTTAAATTACAAAAAAATGCTAGTAACCATAGCAAACTATGCCAAACTCACCTAAATTACTTCGGCTACCATAAATCATCACCAAATAACCCTTTCCACAACAAACTAAACCCAATCACTTTTAAATTATGAAAAAATGCTACTAATCATAGCAAACTATGCCAAACTCACCTAAATTACTTCGGCTATCAAAAATCACCCCCAACTACACTTTACAGCAACAAACTAAGCCCAATTACTTTAAAATTACAAAAAAATGCTAAAAATCATAACAAACTATACCAGAATCACCTAAATTACTTCGGCTACCGTAAATCACCCCCAACTATCCCTTACCACAACAAACCAAACTATATCATCTTTAAATTACAAAAAAAGGTGTACAAATCATAACAAACTATGCAAGACTCACCTAAATTTCTTCGGCTATTCTAAATCATCACCAACTAACCCTTACCACAACAAACTAAACTCAATCAATTTTAAATTACAAAAAAATGCTACTAACCATAGCAAATTATGCCAAACTCATCTAAATTACTTTGGCTATCAAAAATCACCCCCAACTACACTTTACAGCAACAAACTAAGCCCAATCACTTTAAAATTACAAAAAAATGCTAAAAATCATAACAAACTATACCAGAATCATCTAAATTACTTCGGCTACCGTAAATCACCCCCAACTATCCCTTACCACAACAAACCACACCATATCATCTTAAAATTACAAAAAATGGTATACAAATCATAACAAATTATGCCAGACTCACCTTAATTACTTCGGCTACTCTAAATCATCACCAACTAACCCTTACCACAACAAACTAAACCCAATCACTTTTAAATTACAAAAAAATGCTAGTAACCATAGCAAACTATGCCAAACTCACCTAAATTACTTCGGCTACCATAAATCATCACCAACTAACCCTTACCACAACAAACTAAACCCAATCACTTTTAAATTACAAAAAAATGCTACTAACCATAGCAAACTATGCGAAACTCACCTAAATTACTTGGGCTATCAAAAATCACCCCCAACTACACTTTACAGCAACAAACTAAGTCTAATCACTTTTAAATTACAAAAAAATGCTAAAAATCATAACAAACTATACCAGAATCACCTAAATTACTTCGGCTACCGTAAATCACCCCCAACTATCCCTTACCACAACAAACCAAACCATATCATCTTAAAATTACAAAAAAAGGTGTACAAATCATAACAAACTATGCCAGACTCACCTAAATTACTTCGGCTATTCTAAATCATCACCAACTAACCCTTACCACAACAAGCTAAACCCAATCACTTTTAAATTACAAAAAAATGCTACTAACCATAGCAAACTATGCGAAACTCACCTAAATTACTTGGGCTATCAAAAATCACCCCCAACTACACTTTACAGCAACAAACTAAGCCCAATCACATTAAAATTACAAAAAAATGCTAAAAATCATAACAAACTATACCATAATCACCTAAATTACTTCGGCTACCGTAAATCACCCCCAACTATCCCTTACCACAACAAACCAAACCATATCATCTTAAAATTACAAAAAGAGGTGTAAAAATCATAACAAACTATGCCAGACTCACCTAAATTACTTCGGCTATTCTAAATCATCAACAAATTACCCTTACCACAACAAACTAAACCCAATCACTTTTAAATTACAAAAAAATGCTAGTAACCATAGCAAACTATGCCAAACTCACCTAAATTACTTTGGCTACCATAAATCATCACCAACTAACCCTTACCACAAGAAACTAAACCCAATCATTTTTAAATTACAAAAAAATGCTACTAACCATAGCAAACTATGCCAAACTCACCTAAATTACTTCGACTATCAAAAATCACCCCCAACTACACTTTACAGCAACAAACTGAGCCCAATCACTTTAAAATTACAAAAAAATGCTAAAAATCATAACAAACTATACCAGAATCACCTAAATTACTTCGGCTACCGTAAATCACCCCCAACTATTCCTTACCACAACAAACCAAACCATATCATCTTAAAATTACAAAAAAACGTGTGCAAATCATAACAAACTATGCCAGACTCACCTAAATTACTTCGGCTAACTAACCCTTACCACAAAAAACAAAACCCAATCACTTTTAAATTACAAAAAAATGCTAGAAACCATAGCAAACTATGCCAAACTCACCTAAATTACTTCGGCTACCATAAATCATCACCAACTATCCCTTACCACAACAAACTAAACCCAATCACTTTTAAATTACAAAAAAATGCTACTAACCATAGCAAACTATGCGAAACTCACCTAAATTACTTGGGCTATCAAAAATCACCCCCAACTACACTTTACAGCAACAAACTAAGCCCAATCACATTAAAATTACAAAAAAATGCTAAAAATCATAACAAACTATACCAGAATCACCTAAATTACTTCGGCTACCGTAAATCACCCCCAACTATCCCTTACCACAACAAACCACACCATATCATCTTAAAATTACAAAAAATGGTGTACAAATCATAACAAATTATGCCAGACTCACCTTAATTACTTCGGCTACTCTAAATCATCACCAACTAACCCTTACCACAACAAACTAAACCCAATCCCTTTTAAATTACAAAAAAATGCTAGAAACCATAGCAAACTATGCCAAACTCACCTAAATTACTTCGGCTACCATAAATCATCACCAACTAACCCTTACCACAACAAACTAAACCCAATCACTTTTAAATTACAAAAAAATGCTACTAACCATAGCAAACTATGCGAAACTCACCTAAATTACTTGGGCTATCAAAAATCACCCCCAACTACACTTTACAGCAACAAACTAAGTCTAATCACTTTTAAATTACAAAAAAATGCTAAAAATCATAACAAACTATACCAGAATCACCTAAATTACTTCGGCTACCGTAAATCACTCCCAACTATCCCTTACCACAACAAACCAAACCATATCATCTTAAAATTACAAAAAAAGGTGTACAAATCATAACAAACTATGCCAGACTCACCTAAATTGCTTCGGCTATTCTAAATCATCACCAACTAACCCTTACCACAACAAACTAAACCCAATCACTTTTAAATTACAAAAAAATGCTAGTAACCATAGCAAACTATGCCAAACTCACCTAAATTACTTCGGCTACCATAAATCATCACCAACTAACCCTTACCACAACAAACTAAACCCAATCACTTTTAAATTACAAAAAAATGCTACTAACCATAGCAAATTATGCCAAACTCACCTAAATTACTTTGGCTATCAAAAATCACCCCCAACTACACTTTACAGCAACAAACTAAGCCCAATCACTTTAAAATTACAAAAAAATGCTAAAAATCATAACAAACTATACCAGAATCACCTAAATTACTTCGGCTACCGTAAATCACCCCCAACTATCCCTTACCACAACAAACCACACCATATCATCTTAAAATTACAAAAAATGGTGTACAAATCATAACAAATTATGCCAGACTCACCTTAATTACTTCGGCTACTCTAAATCATCACCAACTAACCCTTACCACAACAAACTAAACCCAATCCCTTTTAAATTACAAAAAAATGCTAGTAACCATAGCAAACTATGCCAAACTCACCTAAATTACTTCGGCTACCATAAATCATCACCAACTAACCCCTACCACAACAAACTAAACCCAATCACTTTTAAATTACAAAAAAATGCTACTAACCATAGCAAACTATGCCAAACTCACCTAAATTACTTCGGCTATCAAAAATCACCTCCAACTACACTTTACAGCAACAAACTAAGCCCAATCACTTTAAAATTACAAAAAAATGCTAAAAATCATAACAAACTATACCAGAATCACCTAAATTACTCCGGCTACCGTAAATCACCCCCAACTATCCCTTACCACAACAAACCAAACCATATCATCTTAAAATTACAAAAAAAAGTGTACAAATCATAACAAACTATGCCAGAGTCACCTAAATTACTTCGGCTACTCTAAATCATCACGAGCTAACCCTTACCACAACAAACTAAACCAAAACACTTTTAAATTACAAAAAAATGCTAGTAACCATAGCAAACTATGCCAAACTCACCTAAATTACTTCGGCTACAATAAATCATCACCAACTAACCCTTACCACAACAAACTAAACCCAATCACTTTTAAATTACAAAAAAATACTACTAACCATAGCAAACTATGCCAAACTCACCTAAATTACTTCGGCTATCAAAAATCACCCCCAACTTCACTTTACAGCAACAAACTAAGCGCAATCACTTTAAAATTACAAAAAAATGCTAAAAATCATAACAAACTATACCAGCGTCACCAAAATTACTTCGGCTACCGTAAATCACCCCCAACTATCCCTTACCACAACAAACCAAACTATATCATCTTAAAATTACAAAAAAAGGTGTACAAATCATAACAAACTAGGCAAGACTCACCTAAATTACTTCGGCTATTCTAAATCATCACCAACTAACCCTTACCACAACAAACTAAACTCAATCACTTTTAAATTACAAAAAAATGTTACTAACCATAGCAAACTATGCCAAACTCACCTAAATTACTTCGGCTATCAAAAATCACCCCCAACTACACTTTACAGCAACAAACTAAGCCCAATCACTTTAAAATTATAAAAAAATGCTAAAAATCATAACAAACTATACCAGAATTACCTAAATTACTTCGGCTACCGTAAATCACCCCCAACTATCCCTTACCACAACAAACCAAACCATATCATCTTAAAATTACAAAAAAAGTTGTACAAATCATAACAAACTATGCCAGACTCACCGAAATTACTTCGGCTACCATAAATCATGACCAACTAACCCTTACCACAACAAACTAAACCCAATAACTTTTAAATTACAAAAAAATGCTACTAACCATAGGAAACTATGCCAAACTCACCTAAATTACTTCGGCTATCAAAAATCACCCCCAACTACACTTTACTCCAACAAACTAAGCCCAATCACTTTAAAATTACAATAAAATGCTAAAAATCATAACAAACTATGCCAGATTCACCTAAATTACTTCGGCTACTCTCTAAATCATCACCAACTAACCCTTACCACAACAAACTAAACCCAATCACTTTTAAATTACAAAAAAATGCTACTAATCATTTCAAACTATGCCAAACTCACCTAAATTACTTCGGCTACCATAAATCGTCACCAACTAACCCTTACCACAACAAACTAAACCCAATCACTTTTAAATTATAAAAAAATGCTACTAACCATAGCAAACTATGCCAAACTCACCTAAATTACTTTTGCTACCATAAATCATCACCACATAACCCTTACCACAACAAACTAAACCCAATCACTTTTAAATTACAAAAAAATGCTACTAACCATAGCAAACTATGCCAAACTCACCTAAATTACTTCGGCTATCAAAAATCACCCCCAACTACACTTTACAGCAACAAACTAAGCCCAATCACTTTAAAATTACAAAAAAATGCTAAAAATTATAACAAACTATACCAGGATCACCTAAATTACTTCGGCTACCGTAAATCACCCCCAACTATCCCTCACCACAACAAACCAAACCATATCATCTTAAAATTACTAAAAAGGTGTACAAATCATAACAAACTATGCCAGACTCACCTAAATTACTTCGGCTACTCTAAATCATCACCAACTAACCCTTACCACAACAAACTAAACCCAATAACATTTGAATTACAAAAAAATGCTACTAACCATAGCAAACTATGCCAAACTCACCTAAATTACTTCGGCTACCATAAATCATCACCAACTAACCCTTACCACAACAAACTAAACCCAATCACTTTTAAATTACAAAAAAATGCTACTAACCATAGCAAACTATGCCAAACTCACCTAAATTACTTCGGCTATCAAAAATCACCCCCAACTACACTTTACAGCAACAAACTAAGCCCAATCAGTTTAAAATTACAAAAAAATGCTAAAAATCATAACAAACTATACCAGAATCACATAAATTACTTCGGCTAACGTAAATCACCCCCAACTATCCCTTACCACAACAAACCAAACCATATCATTTTAAAATTACAAAAAAAGGTGTACAAATCATAACAAACTATGCCAGACTCACCTAAATTACTTCAGCTACTCTAAATCATCACCAACTAACCCTTACCACAACAAACTAAACCCAATAATTTTTAAATTACAAAAAAATGCTACTAGCCATAACAAACTATGCCAAACTCACCTAAATTACTTCGGCTACCATAAATCATCACCAACTAACCCTTACCACAACAAACTAAACCCAATCACTTTTAAATTACAAAAAAATGCTACTAACCATAGCAAACTATGCCAAACTCACATAAATTACTTCGGCTATCAAAAATCACCCCCAACTACACTTTACAGCAACAAACTAAGCCCAATCACTTTAAAATTACCAAAAAATGCTAAAAATCATAACAAACTATACCAGAATCACCTAAATTACTTCAACTACCGTAAATCACTCCCAACTATCCCTTACCACAACAAACCAAACCATATCATCTTAAAATTACAAAAAAAGGTGTACAAATCATAACAAACTATGCCAAACTCACCTAAATTACTTCGGCTACCATAAATCATCACCAACTAACCCTTACCACAACAAACTAAACCCAATCACTTTTAAATTACAAAAAAATGCTACTAACCATAGCAAACTATGCCAAACTCACCTAAATTACTTCGGCTATCAAAAATCACCCCCAACTACACTTTACAGCAACAAACTAAGCCCAATCACTTTAAAATTACAAAAAAATATTAAAAATCATAACAAACTATACCAGAATCACCTAAATTACTTCGGCTACCGTAAATAACCCCCAACTATCCCTTACCACAACAAACCAAACCATATCATCTTAAAATTACAAAAAAAGGTGTACAAATCATAACAAACTATGCCAGACTCACCTAAATTACTTCGGCTACTCTAAATCATCACCAACTAACCCTTACCACAACAAACTAAACCCAATCACTTTTAAATTACAAAAAAATGCTAGTAACCATAGCAAACTATGCCAAACTCACCTAAATTACTTCGGCTACAATAAATCATCACCAACTAACCCTTACCACAACAAACTAAACCCAATCACTTTTAAATTACAAAAAAATGCTACTAACCATAGCAAATTATGCCAAACTCACCTAAATTACTTCGGCTATCAAAAATCACCCCCAACTACACTTTACAGCAACAAACTAAGCCCAATCATTTTAAAATTACAAAAAAATGCTAAAAATCATAACCAACTATACCAGAATCACCTAAATTACTTCGGCTACCGTAAATCACCCCCAACTATCCCTTACCACAACAAACCAAACCATATCATCTTAAAATTACAAAAAAAGGTGTACAAATCATAACAAATTATGCCAGACTCACCTAAATTACTTCGGCTACTCTAAATCATCACCAACTAACCCTTACCACAACAAACTAAACCCAATCACTTTTAAATTTAAAAAAAATGCTAGTAAATATAGCAAACTATGCCAAACTCACCTAAATTACTTCGGCTACCATAAATCATCACCAACTAACCCTTACCACAAAAAACTAAACCCAATCACTTTTAAATTACAAAAAAATGCTACTAACCATAGCAAACTATGCCAAACTCACCTAAATTACTTCGACTATCAAAAATCACCCCCAACTACACTTTACAGCAACAAACTAAGCCCAATCACTTTAAAATTACAAAAAAATGCTAAAAATCATAACAAACTATACCAGAATCACCTAAATTACTTCGGCTACCGTAAATCACCCCCAACTATTCCTTACCACAACAAACCAAACCATATCATCTTAAAATTACAAAAAAACGTGTGCAAATCATAACAAACTATGCCAGACTCACCTAAATTACTTCGGCTAACTAACCCTTCCCACAACAAACTAAACCCAATCACTTTTAAATTACAAAAAAATGCTAGTAACCATAGCAAACTATGCCAAACTCACCTAAATTACTTAGGCTACCATAAATCATCACCAACTAACCCTTACCACAACAAACTAAACCCAATCACTTTTAAATTACAAAAAAATGCTACTAACCATAGCAAACTATGCCAAACTCACCTAAATTACGTGGGCTATCAAAAATCACCCCCAACTCCACTTTACAGCAACAAACTAAGCCCAATCACTTTAAAATTACAAAAAAATATTAAAAATCATAACAAACTATACCAGAATCACCTAAATTACTTCGGCTACCGTAAATCACCCCCAACTATCCCTTACCACAACAAACCAAACCATATCATCTTAAAATTACAAAAAAAGGTGTACAAATCATAACAAACTATGCCAGACTCACCTAAATTACTTCGGCTACTCTAAATCATCACCAACTAACCCTTACCACAACAAACTAAACCCAATCACTTTTAAATTACAAAAAAATGCTACTAACCATAGCAAACTATGCCAAACTCACCTAAATTACTTCGACTATCAAAAATGACCCCCAACTACACTTTACAGCAACAAACTAAGCCCAATCACTTTAAAATTACAAAAAAATGCTAAAAATCATAACAAACTATACCAGAATCACCTAAATTACTTCGGCTACCGTAAATCACCCCCAACTATTCCTTACCACAACAAACCAAACCATATCATCTTAAAATTACAAAAAAACCTGTGCAAATCATAACAAACTATGCCAGACTCACCTAAATTACTTCGGCTAACTAACCCTTACCACAACAAACTAAATCCAATCACTTTTAAATTACAAAAAAATGCTAGTAACCATAGCAAACTATGCCAAACTCACCTAAATTACTTCGGCTACCATAAATCATCACCAACTAACCCTTACCACAACAAACTGAACCCAATCACTTTTAAATTACAAAAAAATGCTAGTAACCATAGCAAACTATGCCAAACTCACCTAAATTACTTTGGCTACCATAAATCATCACCAACTAACCCTTACCACAAGAAACTAAACCCAATCATTTTTAAATTACAAAAAAATGCTACTAACCATTGCAAACTATGCCAAACTCACCTAAATTACTTCGGCTATCAAAAATCATCCCCAACTACACTTTACAGCAACAAACTGAGCCCAATCACTTTAAAATTACAAAAAAATGCTAAAAATCATAACAAACTATGCCAGAATCACCTAAATTACTTCGGCTACCGTAAATCACCCCCAACTACATTTTACCACTACAAACCAAACCATATCATTTTAAAATTACAAAAAAAGTTGTACAAATCATAACAAACTATGCCAGACTCACCTTAATTACTTCAGCTACTCTAAATCATCACCAACTAACCCTTACCACAACAAACTAAACCCAATCACTTTTAAATTACAAAAAAATGCTAGTAACCATAGCAAACTATGCCAAACTCACCTAAATTACTTCGGCAACCATAAATCATCACCAACTAACCCTTACCACAACAAACTAAACCCAATCACTTTTAAATTACGAAAAAATGCTACTAACCATAGCAAACTAAGCCAAACTCACCTAAATTACTTCGGCTATCAAAAATCACCCCCAACTACACTTTACAGCAACAAACTAAGCCTAATCACTTTAAAATTACAAAAAAATGCTAAAAATCATAACAAACTATACCAGAATCACCTAAATTACTTCGGCTATCGTAAATCACCCCCAACTATCCCTTACCACAACAAACCAAACCATATCATCTTAAAATTACAAAAAAAGGTGTACAAATCATAACAAACTATGCCAGATTCACCTTAATTACTTCGGCTACTCTAAATCATCCCCAACTAAACCTTACCACAACAAACTAAACCCAATCACTTTTAAATAACTAAAAAATGCTAGTAACCATAGCAAACTATGCCAAACTCACCTAAATTACTTCGGCTACCATAAATCATCACCAACAAACCCTTACCACAACAAACTAAACCCAATCACTTTTAAATTACGAAAAAATGCTACTAACCATAGCAAACTATGCCAAACTCACCTAAATTACTTCGGCTATCAAAAATCACCCCCAACTACACTTTACAGCAACAAACTAAGCCCAATCACATTAAAATTACAAAAAAATGCTAAAAATCATAACAAACTATACCATAATCACCTAAATTACTTCGGCTACCGTAAATCACCCCCAACTATCCCTTACCACAACAAACCAAACCATATCATCTTAAAATTACAAAAAGAGGTGTACAAATCATAACAAACTATGCCAGACTCTCCTAAATTACTTCGGCTATTCTAAATCATCAACAAATAACCCTTACCACAACAAACTAAACCCAATCACTTTTAAATTACAAAAAAATGCTACTAACCATAGCAAACTATGCCAAACTCACCTAAATTACTTCGGCTACCGTAAATCACCCCCAACTATCCCTTACCACAACAAACCAAACCATATCATCTTAAAATTACAAAAAGAGGTGTACAAATCATAACAAACTATGCCAGACTCACCTAAATTACTTCGGCTATTCTAAATCATCAACAAATAACCCTTACCACAACAAACTAAACCCAATCACTTTTAAATTACAAAAAAATGCTACTAACCATAGCAAACTATGCCAAACTCACCTAAATTACTTCGGCTACCGTAAATCACCCCCAACTATCCCTTACCACAACAAACCAAACCATATCATCTTAAAATTACAAAAAGAGGTGTACAAATCATAACAAACTATGCCAGACTCACCTAAATTACTTCGGCTATTCTAAATCATCAACAAATAACCCTTACCACAACAAACTAAACCCAATCACTTTTAAATTACAAAAAAATGCTACTAACCATAGCAAACTATGCCAAACTCACCTAAATTACTTCGGCTATCAAAAATCACCCCCAAATACACTTTACAGCAACAAACTAAGCCCAATCACTTTAAAATTACAAAAAAATGCTAAAAATCATAACAAACTATACCAGAATCACCTAAATTACTTCGGCTACCGTAAATCACACCCAACTATCCCTTACCACAACAAACCAAACCATATCATCTTAAAATTACCAAAAAGGTGTACAAATCATAACAAAATATGCCAGACTCACCTAAATTACTTCGGCTACTCTAAATCATCACCAACTAACCCTTACCACAACAAACTAAACCCAATCTATATATATAAAGCGAAGTGTCCTCACTGACACACTCATTCATTCACTCATTCATCTACACATCTACACACTGATTCATAATCAACCCACAGCCCAAACCGTGAGGGCTGGAGACTTGAAATTTTAGACACGGGTGTATCATGTGCCGAAACTGAACACTAAGAAGGGATTTTGCGAAATTCGGCCCGGTTCCTTTGTAATTCAATAAAAACCGGCTAAAATAAACAAAAAATTATCGGATCGCGGAGACCGTGTTTATGTTAGAAGCACGTATCTAGCCAAAACAACTTCGACGACGGGCGACCGGTTTACATTAAAAGCACTTATTTAACCTAAACAATTTCAACGTCGAGTTTCTGCTTTCGTGATCATACTTTTGCCGTACCTAGCGAGGCCGCAGATATTTCAATTATAATTTTGATTTCAATTATAATGTCGATCCGTGACTCAATTAAAAATTACCAAATCACTCCAAATTTAATCCGTCAACATTAAACATCCTCAAATATCTCTTACCACTGCAAACTTTACCAAATCAACCCCAAAAAATTCCCGAACTATGCCAAACTGACATAAACTAGATCCGTTATTTTAAATCATCCCTTACCACCCCTTAGCAACCCCAAGTAACTCCAATCACTTTAAAATAAAACAAAATGACACAAATCATGGCAGATTATGTCCAACTCACACATATTATTTCGTCTACCAAAAATCACCCCCAACTACCCCTTACCACCCCAAAATAAGCCCAATCACTTTAAAATTACAAAAAAATTCTACAAACCGTAGCAAACTATGCCAAACTCATCTAAATTACTTTGACTTCCATAAATCACCCCAAACTACCCCTTACCACCCCAAAATAAGCCCAATCACTTTAAAATTACAAAAAATGCTACAAACCATAGCAAACTATGCCTAACTCACCTAAATTACTTCGGCTAACATAAATCACCCCCAACAACCCCTTACTACCCCAAAATAAGCCCAATCACTTTAAAATTACAAAAAATGCTACAAACCATAGCAAACTATGCCAAACTCACTTAAATTACTTCGGCTATCATAAATCACCCCCAACTACCCCTTACCACCCCTAACTCATCCCAATCACTTTAAAATTACAAAAAATGCTACAAACCATAGCAAACTATGCCTAACTCACCCAAATTACTTCGGCTAACATAAATCACCCCCAACAACCCCTTACTACCCCAAAATAAGCCCAATCACTTTCAAATTACAAAAAATGCTACAAACCATAGCAAACTATGCCAAACTCACTCAAATTACTTCGGCTATCATAAATCACCCCCAACTACCCCTTACCGCCCCTAACTCATCCCAATCACTTTAAAATTACAAAAAATGCTACAAACCATAGGAAACTATGCCTAACTCACTTAAATTACTTCGGCTAACATAAATCACCCCCAACTACCCCTTACCACCCCTAACTCATCCCAATCACTTTAAAATTACAAAAAAATGCTACAAACCATAGCAAACTATGCCTAACTCACCTAAATTACTTCGGCTATCATAAATCACCCCCAACTACCCCTTACCACCCCTAACTCATCCCAATCACTTTAAAATTACAAAAAATACTACAAACCATAGCAAACTATGCCAAACTCATTTAAATTACTTCGGCTATCATAAATCACTTCCAACTACCCCTTACCACCCCTAACTCATCCCAATCACTTTAAAATTACAAAAAATGCTACAAACCATAGCAAAATATGCCAAACTCACTTAAATTACTGCGGCTACCATAAATCACCCCGAACTACCCCTTACAACCCCAAAATAAACCCAATCACTTTAAAATTACAAAATATTCAACAAATCATAGCAAGCTATGCCTAACTCACCTAAATTACTTCGGCTACCATAAATCACCCCCAACTACCCCTTACCACCCCAAAATAAGCCCAATCACTTTAAAATTACAAAAAATGCAACAAACCATAGCAAACTATGCCAAACTCACTTAAATTACTTTGGCTTTTATAAATCACCCCCAACTACCCCTTACCAACCACAAACTAAACCCAATCACTTTAAAATTACAAAGAATGCTGCAAACCATAGCAAACTATGCCAAACTCACTTAAATTACTTCGGCTATTATAAATCACCCCCAACTACCCCTTACCACCCCAAACTCAGCCCAATCACTTTAAAATTACAAAAAATGTTACAAGTCGTATCAAACTATGCCAAACTCATCTAAATTACTTTGGCTTCCATAAATCACCCCCAACTACCCCTTACCCCCCCAAAATAGGCTCAATCACTTTAAAATTACAAAAAAATTCTACAAACCGTAGCAAACTATGCCAAACTCCCCTAAATTACTTCGGCTACCATAAATCACCCCGAACTACCCCTTACAACCCCAAAATAAACCCAATCACTTTAAAATTACAAAATATTCAACAAATCATAGCAAGCTATGCCTAACTCACCTAAATTACTTCGGCTACCATAAATCACCCCCAACTACCCCTTACCACCCCAAAATAAGCCCAATCACTTTAAAATTACAAAAAATGCAACAAACCATAGCAAACTATGCCAAACTCACTTAAATTACTTTGGCTTCTATAAATCACCCCCAACTACACCTTACCACCCCAAAATAGGC
Source organism: Eledona agricola (assembly GCA_964023215.1). Lineage (NCBI taxonomy): Eukaryota > Metazoa > Arthropoda > Insecta > Coleoptera > Tenebrionidae > Eledona > Eledona agricola. Next base: position 830,613 of record CAXIEJ010000019.1, on the reverse strand, counting down.
TCAATCACTTTAAAATTACAAAAAAATTTTACAAACCCTAGCAAACTATGCCAAACTCCCCTAAATTACTTCGGCTACCATAAATTACACCGAACTACCTCTTACAACCCCAAAATAAGCCCAATCACTTTAAAATTACAAAATATTCAACAAATCATAGCAAACTATGCATAACTCACCTAAATTACTTCGGCTACCATAATTCACCCCCAACTACCCCTTACAACCCCAAAATTAGCCCAATCACTTTAAAATTACGAAAAGTGCTACAAACCATAGCAAACTATCTCAAACTCACCTGAATTACTTCGGCTACCATAAATCACCCCTAACTACCCCTTACCACCCCAAACTAAGCCCAATCGCTTTAAAATTACAAAAAATGCTACAAACCATAGCAAACTATGCCAAACTCACTTAAATTACTGCGGCTACCATAAATCACCCCCAACTACCCCTTACCAACCACAAACTAAACCCAATCACTTTAAAATTACAAAAAATTATACAAACCATAGCAAACTATGTCAAAGTCACCTAAATTACTTCGGCTACCATAAATCACCCACAACTACCCCTTACGACCCCAAAATTAGCCCAATCACTTTAAAATTACGAAAAATGCTACAAGCCATAGCAAACTATCTCAAACTCTCCTGAATTACTTCGGCTACCATAAACCACCCCCAACTACCCCTTACCGCCCCAAAATTAGCCTAATAACTTTAAAATTACAAAAATGCTACAAAACATAGCAAGTTATGCCAAACTCACTTAAATTTCTTCGGCTACCATAAATTAATAATCGTTTTCAATCAAAATCTTCTATTTGGTTGTGTTATTTATAAATGCCTTATCGTATTAAATCATAAAATATTAATAAATATCTGCACATAAAATATATTGTTCCGACTAATAGTCGTTATTCTGAATATTAAATATGCTGATACCTATTTTGATTCTCTTCCACCTTCCAATAAATATTTGTTCCAGTTGAGATGCAAACATAAACGTATTTCTGAATTGCAACACGCGGACGGGGCAAGCCCTACCTTTTCAACATGCGTGCATTTGTATAAACAGCTCTATGGTTTTTAACGTTAAAGAGGTATAAAGGCGGTGTAAGCGCTAGAGTTTCGTAAAAATATCTGAAAAATTCGAAATTCTGCAATTGATTTAGAACTATCTTTGTGTTCGATAGTAAATTTATACTTGCAGTGGCACTGCCAACCCTGCCACTCCTGACGAGGCACCTGCTGACTACTCTCCTTTCAGGGAAACTTTATAAATCAACGTCAAAATAATTTAGGGCGCCTGAATGTGAAAATATCACTGTGTAATAAGTTCAGACTGACATGGAACACTTGAAATTTCGATATTTGTTTGTAATTCGTCACAGGTCCGTGAAGGAATGCATGTTAATGTAAACAAGTGTTAGTTTGTTGGAGAGACCGAATAAGGTTTTTAACATTCCTGTCAAAATATTTATTTACTTTAGAATGTTAATTTTTTAAGTTCATTTCGTGAAAATTATGACGGGCCATACGAGTACACCTGTGCGAGTATTATTTGGTACATACAAATTAATCTTTTTTGTTATCCAAATTGTTTACATACGCACTAGGCACGTGCACCTCATATAATTGTGAAAATTGCTGCTTCAGCTTCTGAAACGCTGGTACTCAACGTCGCCAAGGTCGAGGCGACGCATCGGTATTCGAAGTTCTATCGCTATTAAATAAATTATTTTATTCCCGATATTCCCGATTTGTTCTTGCCGTTAACCAAAACTCTCCCCAATCGATTTTCGAAAAATTTCCAGCGTCGGACCGGACGTCACTTATTATCGTACGCTAATTTTTACGTTCAGTTAATCATAGTGGTGTATTTGTTCTTCACCAAACCTGCTCCGGCCAAAATCCGAAATTTTCACTGACATCATACGCTTAAGTATTGTGTGCTTATACACGATTTACACTATTTATTTTACGTACATTGCGTTCATTATGGTTCTGCATTATTTATAACTAAGATGGAGCAGTTTGAAAATCTAATAGTAAGTGATGGAAATAGTCTTTCTTACTATCTTTCCTATTGCATTTTTAATACCGGAAATAGAGCTCAAGAGCGAAGAATAACTTCGACTTTTTTTATACATAATTCCTAAATACTTCGTTTTTATGGTGTAAAATTTTGTATTGTGTGGTCTTTAACGTTGTCAGAGAACTAAATGGGAATAATTTGGAATAATTTAGCTTCTATGTCAACGCTCCTTCTCTTGAAACTTTGGAAAACAACGACAAGATTCTTTAGGGCGCCTGGATTTGAAAATATAACTCTGTATAATAAGTTTAGACTGACTAGAGTGAAAAGAAAGGAGCTTGCACCCAGAAACGAAATTAAATGGAACACTTGAAGTTGCAATATTTGTTTGTAATTCGTCAGAAGTCCATGAGGGAATGCGTGTTAATGTAAACAAATGTGAGTTTATTGGAGAGGCCGAATAAGATTTTTACATTATTGATGCAGATGGAGCCTGCCACGTCAAGGGCAAGGTCACAAACGTGAAAAGGCGATGCTCGATTTAGTTTGATTGAGTATCTATGCAGAAATTCGCACATACCAAGCGTTGGATAAGCCTTTCTTATCGTTTCTTAGAATTCGAGAATTGCTGGTTCAGCGTGTGGAGCAGTACTCGATCGCGGTGTTTAATTTTAACACAACTACAATTGTGAAAATTGCTGCTCCAGCGTCGGAAACTGTTCGCAAAGTCGCCAAATTCGATGAGGCGACGCATCAGTGTTCGAAGGTCTACCGCTATCAAATAAAGTATTTTAATTTAACATTTGATCCTCGCGTTAACCAAATCTGCCCCCAATCAATTTTCGAAAAATTACCAGCGTCGAACCGGATTCCACTTATATTTGTACGCTAATTTTTACTTTCAGTTAATGGTAGTGGTGTATTTGTTTTTCACCAAATTTGCCCCCGCTGAAATCCGAAATTTTCACCGTTGTATGTACCAGAGATCACTGACATTCATACCCTTAATAATTATGTGCTTATACACGTTTTACACTATTTATTTTACGTTCACTGTGTTTATTATTGCTTTACTTCATTTATAACTAAGATGGAGAAGTTTGAAAATCTAGCGATGTACAAATACCACACCGTATTATGAAAGGTGATGGAAATTGTCTTTTTTTATATCTATGGTCTTGGTATTGATATTTTAATACTGGAACGGAAGCTCAATAGGTTGGCACTTTAATTGTTCAACAAGTGTGTGATAATGTAAACAGGTGTGAGTCCGTCGGAGAGACCGAATAAGATTTTTACATCCACCATATTCCCGTCAATATATTTATTTATTTTAGAATGTTAATTTTACCGTTAACAAAATTTGTTCCCAATCACCTTCGTCGTACCGGACGACCGTTCAGTTAATGATAATGGTGTATTTATTTTTCACCAAATCTGCCTCGGCTGAAATCCAAAATTTACAGCGTTGGACCAGACATTACTGACATTGATACGCGTTTTACAGTGTTTATTTTACGTAAATACATTGTGTTCATTATTGCTTTACATCATTTATAACTAAGATGGACAAGTTTGAAAATCTAGCGATGCACAAATACCATAAAATACCACATTTTACCACATACCAAAATTTTAATACTGGAAAGGGAGCTCAAAAGGTTCGCACTTTAATTGTCCAACCAGTTAGGGCCAGGTTGTAATAATTTTTCTGCAGTTCAGAAGGAGATAAGTGTTTGTTTATTCCAGAGATAAGTCAAAATCATCTACATACTGTTCTGTTTGTGAGTTGACTGCAGCAAGAGGAATTGTTCCATTGTGTTTTCAACTTTATCATAACATGATCAGCTAATTTGTAAACTTCGATTTCCCCTAAAATTATATAAAGTTAATTTCGATTTCCTGGAATCGTTTATAGGACAACTGCCTAAAGAGTCTATTCAAAATTTTTTATCTCAGATATCAACCAAGGTATCCTTTTTGTCCAAATCATATTGAAGTACCCGGTCCTGGCAACGCAGGTTAATTTCAGCATATTTGTTTATTTTGTGATTAGAAAAGTAGAGCATTCCTGTTTAATTGTATTATAATGTCGATTAGCCAACATCACCACTTTAGTCAACACTGAGTTTATTTAATCTACGTCCGGGCAACGCCGGGTACATTCAGCTAGTCACTTATAAATTTAAAAAAAATGCTAGTAACCATAGCAAACTATGCCAAACTCACCTAAATTACTTCGGCTACTATAAATCATCACCAATTAACCCTTACCACAACAAACTAAACCCAATCACTTTTAAATTACAAAAAAATGCTACTAACCATAGCAAACTATGCCAAACTCACCTAAATTACTTCGACTATCAAAAATCACCCCCAACTACACTTTACAGCAACAAACTAAGCCCAATCACTTTAAAATTACAAAAAAATGCTAAAAATCATAACAAACTATGCCAGACTCACCTAAATTACTTCGGCTAACTAACCCTTACCACAACAAACTAAACCCAATCACTTTTAATTTACAAAAAAATGCTAGTAACCATAGCAAACTATGCCAAACTTACCTAAATTACTTCGGCTACCATAAATCATCACCAACTAACCCTTACCACAACAAACTAAACCCAATCACTTTTAAATTACAAAAAAATGCTACTAACCATAGCAAACTATGCCAAACTCACCTAAATTACTTGGGCTATCAAAAATCACCCCCAACTACACTTTACAGCAACAAACTAAGTCTAATCACTTTAAAATTACAAAAAAATGCTAAAAACCATAACAAACTATACCAGAATCACCTAAATTACTTCGGCTACCGTAAATCACCCCCAACTATCCCTTACCACAACAAACCAAACCATATCATCTTAAAATTACAAAAAAAGGTGTACAAATCATAACAAACTATGCCAGACTCACCTAAATTACTTCGGCTATTCTAAATCATCACCAACTAACCCTTACCACAACAAACTAAACCCAATCACTTTTAAATTACAAAAAAATGCTAGTAACTATAGCAAACTATGCCAAACTCACCTAAATTACTTCGGCTACCATAAATCATTACCAACTAACCCTTACCACAACAAACTAAACCCAATCACTTTTAAATTACAAAAAAATGCTACTAACCATAGCAAATTATGCCAAACTCACCTAAATTACTTTGGCTATCAAAAATCACCCCCAACTACACTTTACAGCAACAAACTAAGCCCAATCACTTTAAAATTACAAAAAAATGCTAAAAATCATAACAAACTATACCAGAATCACCTAAATTACTTCGGCTACCGTAAATCACCCCAACTATCCCTTACCACAACAAACCACACCATATCATCTTAAAATTACAAAAAATGGTGTACAAATCATAACAAATTATGCCAGACTCACCTTAATTACTTCGGCTACTCTAAATCATCACCAACTAACCCTTACCACAACAAACTAAACCCAATCACTTTTAAATTACAAAAAAATGCTAGTAACCATAGCAAACTATGCCAAACTCACCTAAATTACTTCGGCTACCATAAATCATCACCAACTAACCCTTACCACAACAAACTAAACCCAATCACTTTTAAATTACAAAAAAATGCTACTAACCATAGCAAACTATGCCAAACTCACCTAAATTACTTCGGCTATCAAAAATCACCCCCAACTACACTTTACAGCAACAAACTAAGCCCAATCACTTTAAAATTACAAAAAAATACTAAAAATCATAAGAAACTAAACCAGAATCACCTAAATTACTTCGGCTACTGTAAATCACCCCCAACTATCCCTTACCACAACAAACCAAACCATATCATCTTAAAATTACAAAAAAAGGTGTACAAATCATAACAAACTATGCCAGACTCACCTAAATTACTTCGGCTACTCTAAATCATCACGAGCTAACCCTTACCACAACAAACTAAACCAAAACACTTTTAAATTAAAAAAAAATGCTAGTAACCATAGCAAACTATGCCAAACTCACCTAAATTACTTCGGCTACAATAAATCATCACCAACTAATCCTTACCACAACAAACTAAACTCAATCACTTTTAAATTACAAAAAAATACTACTAACCATAGCAAACTATGCCAAACTCACCTAAATGACTTCGGCTATCAAAAATCACCCCCAACTTCACTTTACAGCAACAAACTAAGCCCAATCACTTTAAAATTACAAAAAAATGCTAAAAATCATAACAAACTATACCAGAGTCACCTAAATTACTTCGGCTACCGTAAATCACCCCCAACTATCCCTTACCACAACAAACCAAACCATATCATCTTAAAATTACAAAAAAAGGTGTACAAATCATAACAAATTATGCCAGACTCACCTAAATTACATCGGCTACTCTTAATCATCACCAACTAACCCTTACCACATCAAACTAAACCCAATCACTTTTAAATTACAAAAAAATGCTAGTAACCATAGCAAACTATGCCATACTCACATAAATTACTTCGGCTACCATAAATCATCACCAACTAACTCTTACCACAACAAACTAAACCCAATCACTTTTAAATTACAAAAAAATGCTACTAACCATAGCAAACTAAGCCAAACTCACCTAAACTACTTCGGCTATCAAAAATCACCCCAACTACACTTTACAGCAACAAGCTAAGCCTAATCACTTTAAAATTACAAAAAAATGCTAAAAATCATAACAAACTATACCAGAATCACCTAAATTACTTCGGCTACCGTAAATCACACCCAACTATCCCTTACCACAACAAACCAAACCATATCATCTTAAAATTACAAAAAAAGGTGTACAAATCATAACAAACTATGCCAGACTCACCTTAATTACTTCGGCTACTCTAAATCATCACCAACTAACCCTTACCACAACAAACTAAACCCAATCACTTTTAAATTACAAAAAAATGCTAGTAACCATAGCAAACTATGCCAAACTCACCTAAGTTACTTCGGCTACCATAAATCATCACCAACTAACCCTTACCACAACAAACTAAACCCAATCATTTTTAAATTACAAAAAAATGCTACTAACCATTGCAAACTATGCCAAACTCACCTAAATTACTTCGGCTATCAAAAATCATCCCCAACTACACTTTACAGCAACAGACTAAGCCCAATCACTTTAAAATTACAAAAAAATGCTAAAAATTATAACAAACTATACCAGAATCACCTAAATTACTTCGGCTACCGTAAATCACCCCCAACTATATCTTACCACAACAAACCAAACCATATCATCTTAAAATTACAAAAAAAGATGTACAAATCATAACAAACTATGCCAGACTCACCTTATTTACTTCGGCTACTCTAAATCATCACCAACTAACCCTTACCAAAACAAACTAAACCCAATCACTTTTAAATTACAAAAAAATGCTAGTAACCATAGCAAACTATGCCAAACTCACCTAAATTACTTCGGCTACCATAAATCATCACCAACTAACCCTTACCACAACAAACTAAACCGAATCAATTTTAAATTACAAAAAAATGCTACTAACTATAGCAAACTATGCCAAACTCACCTAACTTACTTCGGCTATCAAAAATCACCCCCAACTACACTTTACAGCAACAAACTAAGCCCAATCACTATAAAATTACAAAAAAATGCTAAAAATCATAACAAACTATACCAGAATCACCTAAATTACTTCGGCTACCGTAAATCACCCCCAACTATCCCTTACCACAACAAACCAAACCAGATCATCTTAAAATTAAAAAAAAAGGTGTACAAATCATAACAAACTATGCCAGACTCACCTTAATTACTTCGGCTACTCTAAATCATCACCAACTAACCCTTACCACAACAAACTAAACCCAATCACTTTTAAATTACAAAAAAATGCTACTAACCATAGCAAACTAAGCCAAACTCACCTAAATTACTTCGGCTACCATAAATCATCACCAACAAACCCTTACCACAACGAACTAAACCCAATCACTTTTAAATTACGAAAAAATGCTACTAACCATAGCAAAGTATGCCAAACTCACCTAAATTACTTCGGCTATCAAAAATCACCCCCAACTTCACTTTACAGCAACAAACTAAGCCCAATAACTTTAAAATTATAAAAAAATGCTAAAAATCATAACAAACTATACCAGAATCACCTAAATTACTTTGGCTACCGTAAATCACCCCCAACTATATCTTACCACAACAAACCAAACCATATCATCTTAAAATTACAAAAAAAGGTGTACAAATCATAACAAACTATGCCAGACTCACCTTATTTACTTCGGCTACTCTAAATCATCACCAACTAACCCTTACCAAAACAAACTAAACCCAATCACTTTTAAATTACAAAAAAATGCTAGTAACCATAGCAAACTATGCCAAACTCACCTAAATTACTTCGGCTACCATAAATCATCACCAACTAACCCTTACCACAACAGACTAAACCCAATCAATTTGAAATTACAAAAAAATGCTACTAACTATAGCAAACTATGCCAAACTCACCTAAATTACTTCGGCTATCAAAAATCACCCCCAACTACACTTTACAGCAACAAACTAAGCCCAATCACTTTAAAATTACAAAAAAATGCTAAAAATCATAACAAACTATACCAGAATCACCTAAATTACTTCGGCTAGAGTAAATCACCCCCAACTATCCCTTATCACAACAAACCAAACCATATCATCTTAAAATTACAAAAAAAGGTGTACAAATCATAACAAACTATGCCAGACTCACCTAAATTATTTCGGCTACTCTAAATCATCACCAACTATCCCTTACCACAACAAACTGAACCCAATCACTTTTAAATTACAAAAAAATGCTAGTAACCATATCAAACTATGCAAAACTCACCTAAATTACCTTGGCTACCATAAATCATCACCAACTAACCCTTACCACAAGAAACTAAACCCAATCATTTTTAAATTACAAAAAAATGCTACTAACCATTGCAAACTATGCCAAACTCACCTAAATTACTTCGGCTATCAAAAATCATCCCCAACTACACTTTACAGCAACAAACTGAGCCCAATCACTTTAAAATTACAAAAAAATGCTAAAAATCATAACAAACTATGCCAGAATTACCTAAATTACTTCGGCTACCGTAAATCACCCCCAACTACATTTTACCACAACAAACCAAACCATATCATCTTAAAATTACAAAAAAAGTTGTACAAATCATAACAAACTATGCCAGACTCACCTTAATTACTTCAGCTACTCTAAATCATCACCAACTAACCCTTAGCACAACAAACTAAACCCAATCACTTTTAAATTACAAAAAAATGCTAGTAACCATAGCAAACTATGCCAAACTCACCTAAATTACTTCGGCAACCATAAATCATCACCAACTAACCCTTACCACAACAAACTTAACCCAATCACTTTTAAATTACAAAAAAATGCTACTAACTATAGCAAACTATGCCAAACTCACCTAAATTACTTCGGCTATCAAAAATAATCCCCAACTACACTTTACAGCAACAAACTAAGCCCAATCACTTTAAAATTACAAAAAAATGCTAAAAATCATAACAAACTATACCAGAATCACCTAAATTACTTCGGCTACCGTAAATCACCCCCAACTATCCCTTACCACAACAAACCAAACCATATCATCTTAAAATTACAAAAAAAGGTGTACAAATCATAACAAACTATGCCAGACTCACCTTAATTACTTCGGCTACTCTAAATCATCACCAACTAACCCTTACCACAACAAACTAAACCCAATCACTTTTAAATTACAAAAAAATGCTAGTAACCATAGCAAACTAAGCCAAACTCACCTAAATTACTTCGGCTATCAAAAATCACCCCCAACTACACTTTACAGCAACAAACTAAGCCTAATCACTTTAAAATTACAAAAAAATGCTAAAAATCATAACAAACTATACCAGAATCACCTAAATTACTTCGGCTATCGTAAATCACCCCCAACTATCCCTTACCACAACAAACCAAACCATATCATCTTAAAATTACAAAAAAAGGTGTACAAATCATAACAAACTATGCCAGATTCACCTTAATTACTTCGGCTACTCTAAATCATCCCCAACTAAACCTTACCACAACAAACTAAACCCAATCACTTTTAAATAAAAAAAAAATGCTAGTAACCATAGAAAACTATGCCAAACTCACCTAAATTACTTCGGCTATCACAAATCACCCCCAACTACACTTTACAGCAACAAACTAAGCCTAATCACTTTAAAATTACAAAAAAATGCTAAAAATCATAACAAACTATACCAGAATCACCTAAATTACTTCGGCTATCGTAAATCACCCCCAACTATCCCTTACCACAACAAACCAAACCATATCATCTTAAAATTACAAAAAGAGGTGTACAAATCATAACAAACTATGCCAGACTCACCTAAATTACTTCGGCTATTCTAAATCATCAACAAATAACCCTTACCACAACAAACTAAACCCAATCACTTTTAAATTACAAAATATGCTAGTAACCATAGCAAACTATGCCAAACTCACCTAAATTACTTCGGCTACCATAAATCATCACCAACTAACCCTTACCACAACAAACTAAACCCAATCACTTTTAAATTACAAAAAAATGCTACTAACCATAGCAAACTATGCCAAACTCACCTAAATTACTTCGGCTATCAAAAATCACCCCCAAATACACTTTACAGCAACAAACTAAGCCCAATCACTTTAAAATTACAAAAAAATGCTAAAAATCATAACAAACTATACCAGAATCACCTAAATTACTTCGGCTACCGTAAATCACACCCAACTATCCCTTACCACAACAAACCAAACCATATCATCTTAAAATTACAAAAAAAGGTGTACAAATCATAACAAACTATGCCAGACTCACCTAAATTACTTCGGCTACTCTAAATCATCACCAACTATTCGTTACCACAACAAACTGAACCCAATCACTTTTACATTACAAAAAAATGCTAGTAACCATAGCAAACTATGCCAAACTCAACTAAATTACTTTGGCTACCATAAATCATCACCAACTAACCCTTACCACAAGAAACTAAACCCAATCATTTTTAAATTACAAAAAAATGCTACTAACCATAGCAAACTATGCCAAACTCACCTAAATTACTTCGACTATCAAAAATCACCCCCAACTACACTTTACAGCAACAAACTGAGCCCAATCAATTTAAAATTACAAAAAAATGCTAAAAATCATAACAAACTATACCAGAATCACCTAAATTACTTCGGCTACCGTAAATCACCCCCAACTATTCCTTACCACAACAAACCAAACCATATCATCTTAAAATTACAAAAAAACGTGTGCAAATCATAACAAACTATGCAAGACTCACCTAAATTACTTCGGCTAACTAACCCTTACCACAACAAACTAAACCCAATCACTTTTAAATTACAAAAAATTGCTAGTAACCATAGCAAACTATGCCAAACTCACCTAAATTACTTCGGCTACCATAAATCATCACCAACTAACCCTTACCACAACAAACTAAACCCAATCACTTTAAAATTACAAAAAAATGATAAACATCATAACAAACTATACCAGAATCACCTAAATTACTTCGGCTACCGTAAATCACCCCCAACTACATCTTACCACAACAAACCAAACCATATCATCTTAAAATTACAAAAAAAGGTGTACAAATCATAACAAACTATGCCAGACTCACCTTAATTACTTCAGCTACTCTAAATCATCACCAACTAACCCTTACCACAACAAACTAAACCCAATCACTTTTAAATTATAAATAAATGCTAGTAACCATAGCAAACTATGCCAAACTCACCTAAATTACTTCGGCTACCATAAATCATCACCAACTAACCCTTACCACAACAAACTAAACCCAATCACTTTAAAATTACAAAAAAATGATAAACATCATAACAAACTATACCAGAATCACCTAAATTACTTCGGCTACCGTAAATCACCCCCAACTACATCTTACCACAACAAACCAAACCATATCATCTTAAAATTACAAAAAAAGGTGTACAAATCATAACAAACTATGCCAGACTCACCTTAATTACTTCAGCTACTCTAAATCATCACCAACTAACCCTTACCACAACAAACTAAACCCAATCACTTTTAAATTATAAATAAATGCTAGTAACCATAGCAAACTATGCCAAACTCACCTAAATTACTTCGGCTACCATAAATCATCACCAACTAACCCTTACCACAACAAACTAAACCCAATCACTTTTAAATTACAAAAAAATGCTACTAACTATAGCAAACTATGCCAAACTCACCTAAATTACTTCGGCTATCAAAAATCATCCCCAACTACACTTTACAGCAACAAACTAAGCCCAATCACTTTAAAATTACAAAAAAATGCTAAAAATAATAACAAACTATACCAGAATCACCTAAATTACTTCGGCTACCGTAAATCACCCCCAACTATCCCTTACCACAACAAACCAAACCATATCATCTTAAAATTGCAAAAAAAGGTGTACAAATCCTAACAAACTATGCCAGACTCACCTTAATTACTTCGGCTACTCTAAATCATCACCAACTAACCCTTACCACAACAAACTAAACCCAATTACTTTTAAATTACAAAAAAATGCTTGTAACCATAGCAAACTATGCCAAACTCACCTAAATTACTTCGGCTACCATAAATCATCACCAACTAACCCTTACCACAACAAACTAAACCCAATCAATTTTAAATTACAAAAAAATGCTACTAAATATAGCACACTATGCCAAACTCACTTAAATTACTTCGGCTATCAAAAATCACCCCCAACTACACTTTACAGCAACAAACTAAGCCCAATCACTTTAAAATTACAAAAAAATGCTAAAAATCATAACAAACTATACCAGAATCACCTAAATTACTTCGGCTACCGTAAATCACCCCCAACTATCCCTTACCACAACAAACCAAACCATATCATCTTAAAATTACAAAAAAAGGTGTACAAATCATAACAAACTATGCCAGACTCACCTTAATTACTTCGGCTACTCTAAATCATCACCAACTAACCCTTACCACAACAAACTAAACCCAATCACTTTTAAATTACAAAAAAATGCTAGTAACCATAGCAAACTAAGCCAAACTCACCTAAATTACTTCGGCTATCAAAAATCACCCCCAACTACACTTTACAGCAACAAACTAAGCCTAATCACTTTAAAATTACAAAAAAATGCTAAAAATCATAACAAACTATACCAGAATCACCTAAATTACTTCGGCTATCGTAAATCACCCCCAACTATCCCTTACCACAACAAACCAAACCATATCATCTTAAAATTACAAAAAAAGGTGTACAAATCATAACAAACTATGCCAGATTCACCTTAATTACTTCGGCTACTCTAAATCATCCCCAACTAAACCTTACCACAACAAACTAAACCCAATCACTTTTAAATAAAAAAAAAATGCTAGTAACCATAGAAAACTATGCCAAACTCACCTAAATTACTTCGGCTATCACAAATCACCCCCAACTACACTTTACAGCAACAAACTAAGCCTAATCACTTTAAAATTACAAAAAAATGCTAAAAATCATAACAAACTATACCAGAATCACCTAAATTACTTCGGCTATCGTAAATCACCCCCAACTATCCCTTACCACAACAAACCAAACCATATCATCTTAAAATTACAAAAAGAGGTGTACAAATCATAACAAACTATGCCAGACTCACCTAAATTACTTCGGCTATTCTAAATCATCAACAAATAACCCTTACCACAACAAACTAAACCCAATCACTTTTAAATTACAAAATATGCTAGTAACCATAGCAAACTATGCCAAACTCACCTAAATTACTTCGGCTACCATAAATCATCACCAACTAACCCTTACCACAACAAACTAAACCCAATCACTTTTAAATTACAAAAAAATGCTACTAACCATAGCAAACTATGCCAAACTCACCTAAATTACTTCGGCTATCAAAAATCACCCCCAAATACACTTTACAGCAACAAACTAAGCCCAATCACTTTAAAATTACAAAAAAATGCTAAAAATCATAACAAACTATACCAGAATCACCTAAATTACTTCGGCTACCGTAAATCACACCCAACTATCCCTTACCACAACAAACCAAACCATATCATCTTAAAATTACAAAAAAAGGTGTACAAATCATAACAAACTATGCCAGACTCACCTAAATTACTTCGGCTACTCTAAATCATCACCAACTATTCGTTACCACAACAAACTGAACCCAATCACTTTTACATTACAAAAAAATGCTAGTAACCATAGCAAACTATGCCAAACTCAACTAAATTACTTTGGCTACCATAAATCATCACCAACTAACCCTTACCACAAGAAACTAAACCCAATCATTTTTAAATTACAAAAAAATGCTACTAACCATAGCAAACTATGCCAAACTCACCTAAATTACTTCGACTATCAAAAATCACCCCCAACTACACTTTACAGCAACAAACTGAGCCCAATCAATTTAAAATTACAAAAAAATGCTAAAAATCATAACAAACTATACCAGAATCACCTAAATTACTTCGGCTACCGTAAATCACCCCCAACTATTCCTTACCACAACAAACCAAACCATATCATCTTAAAATTACAAAAAAACGTGTGCAAATCATAACAAACTATGCAAGACTCACATAAATTACTTCGGCTAACTAACCCTTACCACAACAAACTAAACCCAATCACTTTTAAATTACAAAAAATTGCTAGTAACCATAGCAAACTATGCCAAACTCACCTAAATTACTTCGGCTACCATAAATCATCACCAACTAACCCTTACCACAACAAACTAAACCCAATCACTTTAAAATTACAAAAAAATGATAAACATCATAACAAACTATACCAGAATCACCTAAATTACTTCGGCTACCGTAAATCACCCCCAACTACATCTTACCACAACAAACCAAACCATATCATCTTAAAATTACAAAAAAAGGTGTACAAATCATAACAAACTATGCCAGACTCACCTTAATTACTTCAGCTACTCTAAATCATCACCAACTAACCCTTACCACAACAAACTAAACCCAATCACTTTTAAATTATAAATAAATGCTAGTAACCATAGCAAACTATGCCAAACTCACCTAAATTACTTCGGCTACCATAAATCATCACCAACTAACCCTTACCACAACAAACTAAACCCAATCACTTTAAAATTACAAAAAAATGATAAACATCATAACAAACTATACCAGAATCACCTAAATTACTTCGGCTACCGTAAATCACCCCCAACTACATCTTACCACAACAAACCAAACCATATCATCTTAAAATTACAAAAAAAGGTGTACAAATCATAACAAACTATGCCAGACTCACCTTAATTACTTCAGCTACTCTAAATCATCACCAACTAACCCTTACCACAACAAACTAAACCCAATCACTTTTAAATTATAAATAAATGCTAGTAACCATAGCAAACTATGCCAAACTCACCTAAATTACTTCGGCTACCATAAATCATCACCAACTAACCCTTACCACAACAAACTAAACCCAATCACTTTTAAATTACAAAAAAATGCTACTAACTATAGCAAACTATGCCAAACTCACCTAAATTACTTCGGCTATCAAAAATCATCCCCAACTACACTTTACAGCAACAAACTAAGCCCAATCACTTTAAAATTACAAAAAAATGCTAAAAATAATAACAAACTATACCAGAATCACCTAAATTACTTCGGCTACCGTAAATCACCCCCAACTATCCCTTACCACAACAAACCAAACCATATCATCTTAAAATTGCAAAAAAAGGTGTACAAATCATAACAAACTATGCCAGACTCACCTTAATTACTTCGGCTACTCTAAATCATCACCAACTAACCCTTACCACAACAAACTAAACCCAATTACTTTTAAATTACAAAAAAATGCTTGTAACCATAGCAAACTATGCCAAACTCACCTAAATTACTTCGGCTACCATAAATCATCACCAACTAACCCTTACCACAACAAACTAAACCCAATCAATTTTAAATTACAAAAAAATGCTACTAAATATAGCACACTATGCCAAACTCACTTAAATTACTTCGGCTATCAAAAATCACCCCCAACTACACTTTACAGCAACAAACTAAGCCCAATCACTTTAAAATTACAAAAAAATGCTAAAAATCATAACAAACTATACCAGAATCACCTAAATTACTTCGGCTACCGTAAATCACCCCCAACTATCCCTTACCACAACAAACCAAACCATATCATCTTAAAATTACAAAAAAAGGTGTACAAATCATAACAAACTATGCCAGACTCACCTAAATTACTTCGGCTACTTTAAATTATCACCAACTAACCCTTACCACAACAAACTAAACCCAATCACTTTTAAATTACAAAAAAATACTAGTAACCATAGCAAACTATGCCAAACTCACCTAAATTACTTCGGCTACCATAAATCATCACCAACTAACCCTTACCACAACAAACGAAACCCAATCACTTTTAAATTACAAAGAAATGCTACTAACCATAGCAAACTATGCCAAACTCACCTAAATTACTTCGGCTATCAAAAATTACCCCCAAATACACTTTACAGCAACAAATTAAGCCGAATCACTTTAAAATTACAAAAAAATGCTCAAAATCATAACAAACTATACCAGAATCACCTAAATTACTTCGGCTACCGTAAATCACCCCCAACTATCCCTTACCACAACAAACCAAACCATATCATCTTAAAATTACAAAAAAAGGTGTACAAATCATAACAAACTATGCCAGACTCACCTAAATTACTTCGGCTACTCTAAATCATCACCAACTAACCCTTACCACAACAAACTGAACCCAATCACTTTTAAATTACAAAAAAATGCTAGTAACCATAGCAAACTATGCCAAACTCACATAAATTACTTCGGCTACCATAAATCATCACCAACTAACCCTTACCAAAACAAACTAAACCCAATCACTTTTAAATTACAAAAAAATGCTACTAACCATAGCAAACTATGCCAAACTCACTTAAATTACTTCGGCTATCAAAAACCACCCCCAACTACACTTTACAGCAACAAACTAAGCCCAATAACTTTAAAATTATAAAAAAATGCTAAAAATCATAACAAACTATACCAGAATCACCTAAATTACTTTGGCTACCGTAAATCACCCCCAACTATATCTTACCACAACAAACCAAGCCATATCATCTTAAAATTACAAAAAAGGTGTACAAATCATAACAAACTATGCCAAACTCACCTAAATTACTTCGGCTACCATAAATCATCACCAACTAACCCTTACCACAACAAACTAAACCCAATCACTTTTAAATTACAAAAAAATGCTAGTAACCATAGTAAACGATGCCAAACTCACCTAAATTACTTCGGCTACCATAAATCATCACCAACTAACCCTTGCCACAACAAACTAAACCCAATCACTTTTAAATTACAAAAAAATGCTACTAAATATAGCAAACTATGCCAAACTCACTTAAATTACTTCGGCTATCAAAAAACACCCCCAACTACACTTTACAGCAACAAACTAAGCCCAATCACTTTAAAATTACAAAAAAATGATAAAAATCATAACAAACTATACCAGAATCACCTAAATTACTTCGGCTACCGTAAATCACCCCCAACTACATCTTACCACAACAAACCAAACCATATCATCTTAAAATTACAAAAAAAGGTGTACAAATCATAACAAACTATGCCAGACTCACCTTAATTACTTCAGCTACTCTAAATCATCACCAACTAACCCTTACCACAACAAACTAAACCCAATCACTTTTAAATTACAAAAAAATGCTAGTAACCATAGCAAACTATGTCAAACTCACCTAAATTACTTCGGCTACCATAAATCATCACCAACTAACCCTTACCACAACAAACTAAACCCAATCACTTTTAAATTACAAAAAAATGCTACTAACTATAGCAAACTATGCCAAACTCACCTAAATTACTTCGGCTATCAAAAATCATCCCCAACTACACTTTACAGCAACAAACTAAGCCCAATCACTTTAAAATTACAAAAAAATGCTAAAAATCATAACAAACTATACCAGAATCACCTAAATTACTTCGGCTACCGTAAATCACCCCCAACTATCCCTTACCACAACAAACCAAACCATATCATCTTAAAATTGCAAAAAAAGGTGTACAAATCATAACAAACTATGCCAGACTCACCTTAATTACTTCGGCTACTCTAAATCATCACCAACTAACCCTTACCACAACAAACTAAACCCAATCACTTTTAAATTACAAAAAAATGCTAGTAACCATAGCAAATTATGCCAAACTCACCTAAATTACTACGGCTACCATAAATCATCACCAACTAACCCTTACCAAAACAAACTAAACTCAATCACTTTTAAATTACAACAAAATGCTACTAACCATAGCAAACTATGCCAAACTCACTTAAATTACTTCGGCTACCATAAATCATCACCAACTAACCCTTACCACAACAAACTAAACCCAATCATTTTTAAATTACAAAAAAATGCTATTTACCATAGCAAACTATGCCAAAATCACCTAAATTACTTCGGCTATCCAAAATCACCCCCAACTACACTTTACAGCAACAAACTAAGCCCAATCACTTTAAAATTACAAAAAAAATGCTAAAAACCATAACAAACTATACCAGAATCACCTAAATTACTTCGGCTACCGTAAATCACCCCCAACTATTCCTTACTACAACAGACCAAACCATATCATCTTAAAATTAAAAAAAAAGATGTACAAATCATAACAAACTATGCCAGACTCACCTAAATTACTTCGGCTACTCTAAATCATCACCAACTAACCCTTACCACAACAAACTAAACCCAATCACTTTTACATTACAAAAAAATGCTTGTAACCATAGCAAACTATGCCAAACTCACCTAAATTACTTCGGCTACTCTAAATTATCAACAACTAACCCTTACCACGACAAACTAAACCCAATCACATTTAAATTACAAAAAAATGCTTGTAACCATAGCAAACTATGCCTAACTCACCTAAATTACTTCGGCTATCAAAAATCACCTCTAACTACACTTTACAGCAACAAACTAAGCCCAATCACTTTAAAATTACAAAAAAATGCTAAAAATTATAACAAACTATACCAGAATCACCTAAATTACTACGGCTACCGTAAATCACCCCCAACTATCCCTTACCACAACAAACCAAACCATATCATCTTAAAATTACAAAAAAAGGTGTACAAATCATAACAAACTATGCCAGACTCACCTAAATTACTTCGGCTACTCTAAATCATCACCAACTAACCCTTACCACAACAAACTAAACCCAATCACTTTTAAATTACAAAAAAATGCTTGTAACTATAGCAAACTATGCCAAACTCACCTAAATTACTTCGGCTACTCTAAGATATCACCAACTAACCCTTACCACAACAAACTAAACCCAATCACACTTAAATTACAAAAAAATGCTTGTAACCATAGCAAACTATTCCTAACTCACCTAAATTACTTCGGCTATCAAAAATCACCCCCAACTACACTTTACAGCAACAAACTAAGCCCAATAACTTTAAAATCACAAAAAAATGCTAAAAATCATAACAAACTATACCAGAATCACCTAAATTACTACGGCTGCCGTAAATCACCCCCAACTATCCCTTACCACAACAAACCAAACCATATCATCTTAAAATTACAAAAAAAGGTGTACAAATCATAACAAACTATGCCAGAATCACCTAAATTACTTCGGCTACTCTAAATCATCACCAACTAACCCTTACCACAACAAACTAAACCCAATCACTTTTAAATTACAAAAAAATGCTTGTAACCATAGCAAACTATGCCAAACTCACCTAAATTACTTCGGCTACTCTAAATTATCACCAACTAACCCTTACCACAACAAACTAAACCCAATCACTTTTAAATTACAAAAAAATGCTAGTAACCATAGCAAACTATGCCAAACTCACCTAAATTTCTTAGGCTACCTTAAATCATCACCAACTAACCCTTACCACAACAAACTAAACCCAATCACTTTTAAATTACAAAAAAATGCTACTAACCATAGCAAACTATGCCAAACTCACCTAAATTACTTCTGCTATCAAAAATCACCCCCAACTACACTTTACAGCAACAAACTAAGCCCAATCCCTTTAAAATTACAAAAAAATGCTAAAAATCATAACAAACTATACCAGAATCACCTAGATTACTTCGGCTACTCTAAATCATCACCAACTAACCCTTACCAAAACAAACTAAACCCAATCACTTTTAAGTTACAAAAAAATGCTTGTAACCATAGCAAATTATGCCAAACTCACCTAAATTACTTCGGCTATCCAAAATCAACCCCAACTACACTTTACAGCAACAAACTAAGCCCAATCACTTTAAAATTACAAAAAAATGCTAAAAATCATAACAAACTATACCAGAATCACCTAAATTACTTCGGCTACCGTCAATCACCCCCAACTATTCCTTACCACAACAAACCAAACCATATCATCTTAAAATTAAAAAAAAAGGTGTACAAATCATAACAAACTATGCCAGACTCACCTAAATTACTTCTGCTACTCTAAATCATCACCAACTAACCCTTACCACAACAAACTAAACCCAATCACTTTTAAATTACATAAAAATGCTTGTAACCATAGCAAACTATGCCAAACTTACCTAAATTACTTCGGCTACCATAAATCATTACCAACTAACCCTTACCACAACAAACTAAACCCAATCACTTTTAAGTTACAAAAAAATGCTACTAACCATAGCAAACTATGCCAAACTCACCTAAATTACTTCGGCTATCAAAAATCACCCCCAGCTACACTTTACAGCAACAAACTATGCCCAATCAATTTAAAATTACAAAAAAATGCTAAAAATCATAACAAACAATACCAGAATCACCTAAATTACTTCGGCTACCGTAAATCACCCCCAACTATCCCTTACCACAACAAACCAAACCATATCATCTTAAAATTACAAAAAAAGGTGTACAAATCATAACAAACTATGCCAGACTCACCTAAATTACTTCGGCTACTCTAAATCATCACCAACTAACCCTTACCACAACAAACTAAACCCAATCACTTTTAAATTACAAAAAATTGCTTGTAACCATAGCAAACTATGCCAAACTCACCTAAATTACTTCGGCTACCGTAAATCATCACCAACTAACCCTTACCACAACAAACTAAACCCAATCACTTTTAAATTACAAAAAAATGCTACTAACCATAGCAAACTATGCCAAACTCACCTAAACTACTTCGGCTATCAAAAATCACCCCCAACTACACTTTACAGCAACAAACTAAGCCCAATCATTTTAAAATTACAAAAAAATGCTAAAAATCATAACAAACTACACCAGAATCACCTAAATTACTTCGTAAATCACCCCCAACTATCCCTTACCACAACAAACCAAACCATATCATCTTAAAATTACAAAAAAAGGTTTACAAATCATAACAAACGATGCCAGACTCACCTAAATTACTTCGGCTACTCTAAATCATCACCAACTAACCCTTACCACAACAAACTAAACCCAATCACTTTTAAATTACAAAAAAATGCTACTAACCATAGCAAACTATGCCAAACTCACCTAAACTACTTCGGCTATCAAAAATCACCCCCAACTACACTTTACAGCAACAAACTAAGCCCAATCATTTTAAAATTACAAAAAAATGCTAAAAATCATAACAAACTACACCAGAATCACCTAAATTACATCGTAAATCACCCCCAACTATCCCTTACCACAACAAACCAAACCATATCATCTTAAAATTACAAAAAAAGGTTTACAAATCATAACAAACGATGCCAGACTCACCTAAATTACTTCGGCTACTCTAAATCATCACCAACTAACCCTTACCACAACAAACTAAACCCAATCACTTTTAAATTACAAAAAAATGCTAGTAACCATAGCAAACTATGCCAAACTCACCTAAATTACTTCGGCTAATATAAATCATCACCAACTAACCCTTACCACAACAACCTAAACCCAATCACTTTTAAATTACAAAAAAATGCTACTAACCATAGCATACTATGCCAAACTCACCTAAATTACTTCGGCTATCAAAAATCACCCCCAACTACACTTTACAGCAACAAACTAAGCCCAATCACTTTAAAATTACAAAAAAATGCTAAAAATTATAACAAACTATACCAGAATCACCTAAATTACTTCGGCTACCGTAAATCACCCCCAACTATCTCTTACCACAACAAATCAAACCATATCATCTTAAAATTACAAAAAAAGGTGTACAAATCGTAACAAACTATGCCAGACTCACCTAAATTACTTCGGCTACTCTAAATCATCGCCAACTAACCCTTACCACAACAAACTAAACCCAATCACTTTTAAATTACAAAAAAATGCTAGTAACCATAGCAAACTATGCCAAACTCACCTAAATTACTTCGGCTACCATAAATCATCACCAACTAACCCTTACCACAACAAACTAAACCCAATCACTTTTAAATTACAAAAAAATGCTAGTAACCATAGCAAACTATGCCAAACTCTCCTAAATTACTTTGGCTACCATAAATCATCACCAACTAACCCTTACCACAACAAACTAAACCCAATCACTTTTAAATTACAAAAAAATGCTACTAACCATAGCAAACTATGCCAAACTCACCTAAATTACTTCGGCTATCAAAAATCACCCCCAACTACACTTTACAGCAACAAACTAAGCCCAATCACTTTAAAATTACAAAAAAATGCTAAAAATCATAACAAACTATACCAGAATCACCTAAATTACTTCGGATACCGTAAATCACACCCCAACTATCCCTTACCACAACAAACCAAACCATATCATCTTTAAATTACAAAAAAAGGTGTACAAATCATAACAAACTATGCCAGTCTCACCTAAATTACTTCGGCTACTTTAAATCATCACCAACTAACCCTTACCACAACAAACTAAACCCAATCAATTTTAAATTACAAAAAAATGCTACTAACCATAGCAAACTATGTCAAACTCACCTAAATTACTTCGGCTATCAAAAATTACCCCCAACTACACTTTACAGCAACAAACTAAGCCCAATCACTTTAAAATCACAAAAAAATGCTAAAAATCATTACAAACTATACCAGAATCACCTAAATTACTTCGGATACCGTAAATCACCCCCCAACTATCCCTTACCACAACAAACCAAACCATATCATCTTAAAATTACAAAAAAAGGTGTACAAATCATAACAAACTATGCCAGACTCACCTAAATTACTTCGGCTACTCTAAATCATCACCAACTAACCCTTACCACAACAAACTAAACCCAATCACTTTTAAATTACAAAAAAATGCTAGTAACCACAGCAAACTATGCCAAACTCACCTAAATTACTTCGGCTACCATAAATCATCACCAACTAACCCTTACCACAACAAACTAAACCCAATCATTTTTAAATTACAAAAAAATGCTACTAACCATAGCAAACTATGCCAAGCTCACCTAAATTACTTCGGCTATTAAAAATCACCCCCAACTACACTTTACAGCAACAAACTAAGCCCAATCACTTTAAAATTACAAAAAACTGCTAAAAATCATAACAAACTATACCAGAATAACCTAAATTACTTTGGCTACCGTAAATCACCCCCAACTATCCCTTACCACAACAAACCAAACCATATCATCTTAAAATTACAAAAAAAGGTGTACAAATCATAACAAACTATGCCAGACTCACCTAAATTACATCGGCTACTCTAAATCATCACCAACTAACCCTTACCACAACAAACTAAACTCAATCACTTTTAAATTACAAAAAATGCTAGTAACCATAGCAAACTATGCCAAACTCACCTAAATTACTTCGGTTACCATAAATCATCACCAACTAACCCTTACCACAACTAACTAAACCCAATCACTTTTAAAT
Source organism: Eledona agricola (assembly GCA_964023215.1). Classification (NCBI taxonomy): domain Eukaryota; kingdom Metazoa; phylum Arthropoda; class Insecta; order Coleoptera; family Tenebrionidae; genus Eledona; species Eledona agricola. The sequence continues at coordinate 806,368 of CAXIEJ010000019.1, read as the reverse complement.
TACAAAAAAATGCTACTAACCATAGCAAACTATGCCAAACTCACCTAAATTACTTCGGCTACCATAAATCATCACCAACTAACCCTTACCACAACAAACTAAACCCAATCACCTTTAAATTACAAAAAAATGCTACTAAACATAGCAATCTATGCCAAACTCACCTAAATTACTTCGGCTATCAAAAATCACCCCCAACTACACTTTACAGCAACAAACTAAGCCCAATCATTTTAAAATTACAAAAAAATTCTAAAAATCATAACAAACTATACCAGAATCACCTAAATTACTTCGGCTACCGTAAATCACCCCCAACTATCCCTTACCACAACAAACCAAACCATATCATCTTAAAATTACAAAAAAAGGTGTACAAATCATAACAAACGATGCCAGACACACCTAAATTACATCGGCTACTCTAAATCATCACCAACTAACCCTTACCACAACAAACTAAACCCAATCACTTTTTAATTACAAAAAAATGCTAGTAACCATAGCAAACTATGCCAAACTCACCTAAATTACTTCGGCTACCATAAATCATCACCAACTAACCCTTACCACAACAACCTAAACCCAATCACTTTAAAATTACAAAAAAATGCTAAAAATCATAACAAACTATACCAGAATCACCTAAATTACTTCGGATACCGTAAATCACCCCCCAACTATCCCTTACCACAACAAACCAAACCATATCATCTTAAAATTACAAAAAAAGGTGTACAAAACATAACAAACTATGCCAGACTTACCTAAATTACTTCGGCTACTCTAAATCATCACCAACTAACCCTTACCACAACAAACTAAACCCAATCACTTTTAAATTACAAAAAAATGCTACTAACCATAGCAAACTATGCCAAACTCACCTAAATTACTTCGGCTATCAAAAATCACCCCCAACTACACTTTACAGCAACAAACTAAGCCCAATCACTTTAAAATCACAAAAAAATGCTAAAAATCATTACAAACTATACCAGAATCATCTAAATTACTTCGGCTAACGTAAATCACTCCCAACTATCCCTTACCACAACAAACCAAACCATATCATTTTAAAATTACAAAAAAATGTGTACAAAGCATAACAAACTATGCCAGTCTCACCTAAATTACTTCGGCTGCTCTAAATCATCACCAACTAACCCTTACCACAACAAACTAAACCCAATCACTTTTAAATTACAAAAAAATGCTAGTAACCATAGCAAACTATGCCAAACTCTCCTAAATTACTTTGGCTACCATAAATCATCACCAACTAACCCTTACCACAACAAACTAAACCCAATCACTTTTAAATTACAAAAAAATGCTACTAACCATAGCAAACTATGCCAAACTCACCTAAATTACTTCGGCTATCAAAAATCACCCCCAACTACACTTTACAGCAACAAACTAAGCCCAATCACTTTAAAATTACAAAAAAATGCTAAAAATCATAACAAACTATACCAGAATCACCTAAATTACTTCGGATACCGTAAATCACACCCCAACTATCCCTTACCACAACAAACCAAACCATATCATGTTTAAATTACAAAAAAAGGTGTACAAATCATAACAAACTATGCCAGACTCACCTAAATTACTTCGGCTACTCTAAATCATAACCAACTAACCCTTACCACAACAAACTAAACCCAATCACTTTTAAATTACAAAAAAATGCTACTAACCATAGCAAACTATGCCAAACTCACCTAAATTACTTCGGCTATCAAAAATCACCCCCAACTACACTTTACAGCAACAAACTAAGCCCAATCACTTTAAAATTACAAAAAAATGCTAAAAATCATAACAAACTATACCAGAATCACCTAAATTACTTCGGATACCGTAAATCACACCCCAACTATCCCTTACCACAACAAACCAAACCATATCATGTTTAAATTACAAAAAAAGGTGTACAAATCATAACAAACTATGCCAAACTTACCTAAATTACTTCGGCTATCAAAAATCACCCCCAACTACACTTTACAGCAACAAATTAAGCCCAATCATTTTAAAATTACAAAAAAATTCTAAAAATTATAACAAACTATACCAGAATCACCTAAATTACTTCGGCTACCGTAAATCACCCCCAACTACCCCTTACCACAACAAACCAAACCATTTCATCTTAAAATTACAAAAAAAGGTGTACAAATCATAGCAAACGATGCCAGACACACCTAAATTACTTCGGCTACTCTAAATCATCACCAACTAACCCTTACCACAACAAACTAAACCCAATCACTTTTTAATTGCAAAAAAATGCTAGTAACCATAGCAAACTATGCCAAACTCTCCTAAATTACTTTGGCTACCATAAATCATCACCAACTAACCCTTACCACAACAAACTAAACCCAATCACTTTTAAATTACAAAAAAATGCTACTAACCATAGCAAACTATGCCAAACTCACCTAAATTCCTTCGGCTATCAAAAATCACCCCCAACTACACTTTACAGCAAAAAACTAAGCCGAATCACTTTAAAATCACAAAAAAATGCTAAAAATCATTACAAACTATACCAGAATCACCTAAATTACTTCGGCTAACGTAAATCACTCCCAACTATTCCTTACCACAACAAAACAAACCATATCATTTTAAAATTACAAAAAAATGTGTACAAAACATAACAAACTATGCCAGACTCACCTAAATTACTTCGGCTGCTCTAAATCATCACCAACTAACCCTTACCACAACAAACTAAACCCAATCACTTTTAAATTACAAAAAAATGCTAGTAACCATAGCAAACTATGCCAAACTCTCCTAAATTACTTTGGCTACCATAAATCATCACCAACTAACCCTTACCACAACAAACTAAACCCAATCAATTTTAAATTACAAAAAAATGCTACTAACCATAGCAAACTATGCCAAACTCACCTAAATTACTTCGGCTATCAAAAATCACCCCCAACTACACTTTACAGCAACAAACTAAGCCCAATCACTTTAAAATTACAAAAAAATGCTAAAAATCATAACAAACTATACCAGAATCACCTAAATTACTTCGGATACCGTAAATCACCCCCCAACTATCGCTTACTACAACAAACCAAACCATATCATCTTAAAATTACAAAAAAAGGTGTACAAATCATAACAAACTATGCCAGACTCACCTAAATTACTTCGGCTACTCTAAATCATCACCAACTAACCCTTACCACAACAAACTAAACCCAATCACTTTTAAATTACAAAAAAATGCTAGTAACCATAGCAAACTATGCCAAACTCACCTTAATTACTTCGGCTACCATAAATCTACACCAACTAACCCTTACCACAACAAACTAAACCCAATCATTTTTAAATTACAAAAAAATGCTACTAACCATAGCAAACTATGCCAAGCTCACCTAAATTACTTCGGCTATTAAAAATCACCCCCAACTACACTTTACAGCAACAAACTAAGCCCAATCACTTTAAAATTACAAAAAACTGCTAAAAAACATAACAAACTATACCAGAATAACCTAAATTACTTTGGCTACCGTAAATCACCCCCAACTATCCCTTACCACAACAAACCAGACCATATCATCCTAAAATTACAAAAAAAGGTGTACAAATCATAACAAACTATGCCAGAATTACCTAAATTACATCGGCTACTCTAAATCATCACCAACTAACCCTTACCACAACAAACTAAACTCAATCACTTTTAAATTACAAAAAAATGCTAGTAACCATAGCAAACTATGCCAAACTCACCTAAATTACTTCGGCTACCATAAATCATCACCAACTAATCCTTACCACAACTAACTAAACCCAATCACTTTTAAATTACAAAAAAATGCTACTAACCATAGCAAACTATGCCAAACTCACCTAAATTACTTCGGCTACCATAAATCATCACCAACTAACCCTTACCACAACAAACTAAACCCAATCACCTTTAAATTACAAAAAAATGCTACTAACCATAGCAATCTATGCCAAACTCACCTAAATTACTTCGGCTATCAAAAATCACCCCCAACTACACTTTACAGCAACAAACTAAGCCCAATCATTTTAAAATTACAAAAAAATTCTAAAAATCATAACAAACTATTCCAGAATCACCTAAATTACTTCGGCTATGTAAATCACCCCCAACTATCCCTTACCACAACAAACCAAACCTTATCATCTTAAAATTACAAAAAAGGTGTACAAATCATAACAAACGATGCCAGACACACCTAAATTACTTCGGCTACTCTAAGTCATCACCAACTAACCCTTACCACAACAAACTAAACCCAATCACTTTTTAATTACAAAAAAATGCTAGTAACCATAGCAAACTATGCCAAACTCACCTAAATTACTTCGGCTACCATAAATCATCACCAACTAACCCTTACCACAACAACCTAAACCCAATCACTTTTAAATTACAAAAAAATGCTACTAACCATAGCAAACTATGCCAAACTCACCTAAATTACTTCGGCTATCAAAACTCCCCCCAACTACACTTTACAGCAACAAACTAAACCCAATCACTTTAAAATTACAAAAAAATGCTAAAAATCATAACAAACTATACCAGAATCACCTAAATTACTTCGGCTACCGTAAATCACCCCCAACTATCCCTTACCACAACAAACCAAACCATATCATCTTAAAATTACAAAAAAAGGTGTACAAATCATAACAAACTATGCCAGACTCACCTAAATTACTTCGGCTACTCTAAATCATCACCAACTAACCCTTACCACAACAAACTAAACCCAATCACTTTTAAATTACAAAAAAATGCTAGTAACCATAGCAAACTATGCCAAACTCACCTAAATTACTTCGGCTACCATAAATCATCACCAACTAACCCTTACCACAACAAACTAAACCCAATCACTTTTAAATTACAAAAAAATGCAACTAACCATAGCAAACTATGCCAAACTCACCTAAATTACTTCGGCTATCAAAAATCACCCCCAACTACACTTTACAGCAACAAACTAAGCCCAATCACTTTAAAATCACAAAAAAATGCTAAAAATCATTGCAAACTATACCAGAATCACCTAAATTACTTCGGCTAACTTAAATCACTCCCAACTATCCCTTACGACAACAAACCAAACCATATCATTTTAAAATTACAAAAAAATGTGTACAAGCATAACAAACTATGCCAGACTCACCTAAATTACTTCGGCTGCTCTAAATCATCACCAACTAACCCTTACCACAACAAACTAAACCCAATCACTTTTAAATTACAAAAAAATGCTAGTAACCATAGCAAACTATGCCAAACTCTCCTAAATTACTTTGGCTACCATAAATCATCACCAACTAACCATTACCACAACAAACTAAACCCAATCACTTTTAAATTACAAAAAAATGCTACTAACCATAGCAAACGATGCCAAACTCACCTAAATTACTTCGGCTATCAAAAATCACCCCCAACTACACTTTACAGCAACAAACTAAGCCCAATCACTTTAAAATTACAAAAAAATGCTAAAAATCATAACAAACTATACCAGAATCACCTAAATTACTTCGGCTACCGTAAATCACCCCCAACTATCCCTTACCACAACAAACCAAACCATATCATCTTAAAATTACAAAAAAAGGTGTACAAATCATAACAAACTATGCCAGACTCACCTAAATTACTTCGGCTACTCTAAATCATCACCAACTAACCCTTACCACAACAAACTAAACCCAATCACTTTTAAATTACAAAAAAATGCTAGTAACCATAGCAAACTATGCCAAACTCACCTAAATTACTTCGGCTATCAAAAATCACCCCCAACTACACTTTACAGCAACAAACTAAGCCCAATCATTTTAAAATTACAAAAAAATTCTAAAAATCATAACAAACTATACCAGAATCACCTAAATAACTTCGGCTACCGTAAATCAACCCCAACTATCCCTTACCACATCAAACCAAACCATATCATCTTAAAATTACAAAAAAAGGTGTACAAATCATAACAAACGATGCCAGACATACCTAAATTACTTCGGCTACTCTAAATCATCACCAACTAACCATTACCACAACAAACTAAACCCAATCACTTGCTAGTAACAATAGCAAACTATGCCAAACTCACCTAAATTACTTCGGCTACCATAAATCATCACCAACTAACCCTTACCACAACAACCTAAACCCAATCACTTTTAAATTACAAAAAAATGCTACTAACCATAGCAAACTATGCCAAACTCACCTAAATTACTTCGGCTATCAAAAAGCACCCCCAACTACACTTTACAGCTACAAACTAAGCCCAATCACTTTAAAATTACAAAAAAATGCTAAAAATCAGAACAAACTATACCAGAATCACCTAAATTACTTCGGCTACCGTAAATCACCCCCAACTGTCCCTTACCACAACAAACCAAACCATATCATCTTAAAATTACAAAAAAAGGTGTACAAATCATAACAAACTATGCCAGACTCACCTAAATTACTTCGGCTACTCTAAATCATCACCAACTAACCCTTACCACAACAAACTAAACCCAATCACTTTTAAATTACAAAAAAATGCTAGTAACCATAGCAAACTATGCCAAACTCACCTAAATTACTTCGCCTACCATAAATCATCACCAACTAACCCTTACCACAACAAACTAAACTCAATCACTTTTAAATTACAAAAAAATGCTACTAACCATAGCAAACTATGCCAAACTCACCTAAATTACTTCGGCTATCAAAAATCACCCCCAACTACACTTTACAGCAACAAACTAAACCCAATCACTTTAAAATTACAAAAAAATGCTAAAAATCATAACAAACTATACCAGAAACACCTAAATTACTTCGGCTACAGTAAATTATTCCCAACTATCCCTTACCACAACAAACCAAACCACATCATCTTAAAATTACAAAAAAAGGTGTACAAATCATAACAAACTATACCAGACTCACCTAAATTACTTCGGCTACTCTAAATGATCACCAACTAACCCTTACCACAACAAACTAAACCCAATCACTTTTAAATTACAAAAAAATGCTAGTAACCATAGCAAACTATGCCAAACTCACCTAAATTACTTCGGCTACCATAAATCATCACTAACAAACCCTTACCACAACAAACTAAACCCAATCACTTTTAAATTACAAAAAAATGCTACTAACCATAGCAAACTATGCCAAACTCACCTAAATTACTTCGGCTATCAAAAATCACCCCCAACTACACTTTACAGCAACAAACTAAGCCCAATCACTTTAAAATCACAAAAAAATGCTAAAAATCATTGCAAACTATACCAGAATCACCTAAATTACTTCGGCTAACGTAAATCACTCCCAACTATCCCTTACCACAACAAACCAAACCATATCATTTTAAAATTACAAAAAAATGTGTACAAAGCATAACAAACTATGCCAGACTCACCTAAATTACTTCGGCTGCTCTAAATCAACACCAACTAACCCTTACCACAACAAACTAAACCCAATCACTTTTAAATTACAAAAAAATGCTAGTAACCATAGCAAACTATGCCAAACTCTCCTAAATTACTTTGGCTACCATAAATCATCACCAACTAACCCTTACCACAACAAACTAAACCCAATCACTTTTAAATTACAAAAAAATGCTACTAACCATAGCAAACTATGCCAAACTCACCTAAATTACTTCGGCTATCAAAAATCACCCCCAACTACACTTTACAGCAACAAACTAAGCCCAATCACTTTAAAATTACAAAAAAATGCTAAAAATCATAACAAACTATACCAGAATCACCTAAATTACTTCGGCTACCGTAAATCACCCCCAACTATCCCCTACCACAACAAACCAAACCATATCATCTTAAAATTACAAAAAAAGGTGTACAAATCATAACAAACTATGCCAGACTCACCTAAATTACTTCAGCTACTCTAAATCATCACCAACTAACCCTTACCACAACAAACTAAACCCAATCACTTTTAAATTACAAAAAAATGCTACTAACCATAGCAAACTATGCCAAACTCACCTAAATTACTTCGGCTACCATAAATCATCACCAACTAACCCTTACCACAACAAGCTAGTTACCATAGCAAACTATGCCAAACTCACTTAAATTTATTCGGCTATTAAAAATCACCCCCAACTACACTTTACAGCAACAAACTAAGCCCAATCACTTTAAATTACAAAAAAATGCTAAAAATCATAACAAACTATACCAGAATCACCTAAATTACTTCGGCTACCGTAAATCACCCCCAACTATCCCTTACCACAACAAACCAAACCATATCATCTTAAAATTACAAAAAAAGGTGTACAAATCATAACAAACGATGCCAGACACACCTAAATTACTTCGGCTACTCTAAATCATCACCAACTAACCATTACCACAACAAACTAAACCCAATCACTTTTTAATTACAAAAAAATGCTAGTAACCATAGCAAACTATGCCAAACTCTCCTAAATTACTTTGGCTACCATAAATCATCACCAACTAACCCTTACCACAACAAACTAAACCCAATCACTTTTAAATTACAAAAAAATGCTAGTAACCATAGCAAACTATGCCAAACTGACCTAAATTACTTCGGCTACCATAAATCATCACCAACTAACCCTTACCACAACAAACTAAACCCAATCACTTTTAAATTACAAAAAAATGCTACTAACCATAGCAAACTATGCCAAACTCACCTAAATTACTTCGGCTATCAAAAATCACCCCCAACTACACTTTACAGCAACAAACTAAGCCCAATCACTTTAAAATTACAAAAAAAAGCTAAAAATCATAACAAACTATGCCAGACTCACCTAAATTACTTCGGCTACTCTAAATCATCACCAACTAACCCTTACCACAACAAACTAAACCCAATCACTTTTAAATTACAAAAAAATGCTAGTAACCATAGCAAACTATGCCAAACTGACCTAAATTACTTCGGCTACCATAAATCATCACCAACTAACCCTTACCACAACAAGCTAGTTACCATAGCAAACTATGCCAAACTCACTTAAATTTATTCGGCTATTAAAAATCACCCCCAACTACACTTTACAGCAATAAACTAAGCCCAATCACTTTAAATTACAAAAAAATGCTAAAAATCATAACAAACTATACCAGAATCACCTAAATTACTTCGGCTACCGTAAATCACCCCCAACTATCCCTTACCACAACAAACCAAACCATATCATCTTAAAATTACAAAAAAAGGTGTACAAATCATAACAAACGATGCCAGACACACCTAAATTACTTCGGCTACTCTAAATCATCACCAACTAACCATTACCACAACAAACTAAACCCAATCACTTTTTAATTACAAAAAAATGCTAGTAACCATAGCAAACTATGCCAAACTCTCCTAAATTACTTTGGCTACCATAAGTCATCACCAACTAACCCTTACCACAACAAACTAAACCCAATCACTTTTAAATTACAAAAAAATGCTAGTAACCATAGCAAACTATGCCAAACTCACCTAAATTACTTCGGCTATCAAAAATCACCCCCAACTACACTTTACAGCAACAAACTAAGCCCAATCATTTTAAAATTACAAAAAAATTCTAAAAATCATAACAAACTATACCAGAATCACCTAAATAACTTCGGCTACCGTAAATCAACCCCAACTATCCCTTACCACATCAAACCAAACCATATCATCTTAAAATTGCAAAAAAAGGTGTACAAATCATAACAAACGATGCCAGACACACCTAAATTACTTCGGCTACTCTAAATCATCACCAACTAACCCTTACCAAAACAAACTAAACCCAATCACTTTTTAATTACAAAAAAATGCTAGTAACCATAGCAAACTATGCCAAACTCACCTAAATTACTTCGGCTACCATAAATCATCACCAACTAACCCTTACCACAACAACCTAAACCCAATCACTTTTAAATTACAAAAAAATGCTACTAACCATAGCAAACTATGCCAAACTCACCTAAATTACTTCGGCTATCAAAAATCACCCCCAACTACACTTTACAGCAACAAACTAAGCCCAATAACTTTAAAATTACAAAAAAATGCTAAAAATCATAACAAACTATACCAGAATCACCTAAATCACTTCGGCTACCGTAAATCATGCCCAACTATCCCCTACCACAACAAACCGAACCATATCATCTTAAAATTACAAAAAAAGGTGTACAAATCATAACAAACTATGCCAGACTCACCTAAATTACTTCGGCTACTCTAAATCATCACCAACTAACCCTTACCACAACAAACTAAATCCAATCACTTTTAAATTACAAAAAAATGCTAGTAACCATAGCAAACTATGCCAAACTGACCTAAATTACTTCGGCTACCATAAATCATCACCAACTAACCCCTACCACAACAAGCTAGTTACCATAGCAAACTATGCCAAACTCACTTAAATTTATTCGGCTATTAAAAATCACCCCCAACTACACTTTACAGCAACAAACTAAGCCCAATCACTTTAAAATTTAAAAAAAATTCTAAAAATCATAACAAACTATACCAGAATCACCTAAATTACTTCGGCTACCGTAAATCACCCCCAACTATCCCTTACCACAACAAACCAAACCATATCATCTTAAAATTACAAAAAAAGGTGTACAAACCATAACAAACGATGCCAGACACACCCAAATTACTTCGGCTACTCTAAATCATCACCAACTAGCCATTACCACAACAAACTAAACCCAATCACTTTTTAATTACAAAAAAATGCTAGTAACCATAGCAAACTATGCCAAACTCTCCTAAATTACTTTGGCTACCATAAATCATCACCAACTAACCCTTACCACAACAAACTAAACCCAATCACTTTTAAATTACAAAAAAATGCTAGTAACCATAGCAAACTATGCCAAACTCACCTAAATTACTTCGGCTATCAAAAATCACCCCCAACTACACTTTACAGCAACAAACTAAGCCCAATCATTTTAAAATTACAAAAAAATTCTAAAAATCATAACAAACTATACCAGAATCACCTAAATAACTTCGGCTACCGTAAATCAACCCCAACTATCCCATACCACATCAAACCAAACCAGATCATCTTAAAATTGCAAAAAAAGGTGTACAAATCATAACAAACGATGCCAGACACACCTAAATTACTTCGGCTACTCTAAATCATCACCAACTAACCCTTACCACAACAAACTAAACCCAATCACTTTTTAATTACAAAAAAATGCTAGTAACCATAGCAAACTATGCCAAACTCAACTAAATTACTTCGGCTAACATAAATCATCACCAACTAACCCTTACCACAACAACCTAAACCCAATCACTTTTAAATTACAAAAAAATGCTACTAACCATAGCAAACTATGCCAAACTCACCTAAATTACTTCGGCTATCAAAAAGCACCCCCAACTACACTTTACAGCAACAAACTAAGCCCAATCACTTTAAAATTACAAAAAAATGCTAAAAATCATAACAAACTATACCAGAATCACCTAAATTACTTCGGCTACCGTAAATCACCCCCAAATATCCCTTACCACAACAAACCAAACCATATCATCTTAAAATTACAAAAAAAGGTGTACAAATCATAACAAACTATGCCAGACTCACCTAAATTACTTCGGCTACTCTAAATCATCACCAACTAACCCTTACCACAACAAACTAAACCCAATCACTTTTAAATTACAAAAAAATGCTAGTAACCATAGCAAATTATGCCAAACTCACCTAAATTACTTCGCCTACCATAAATCATCACCAACTAACCCTTACCACAACAAACTAAACCCAATCACTTTTAAATTACAAAAAAATGCTACTAACCATAGCAAACTATGCCAAACTCACCTAAATTACTTCGGCTATTAAAAATCACCCCCAACTACACTTTACAGCAACAAACTAAGCCCAATCACTTTAAAATTACAAAAAAATGCTAAAAATCATAACAAACGATACCAGAATAACCTAAATTACTTCGGCTACCGTAAATCACCCCCAACTATGCCTTACCCCAACAAACCAAACCATATCATCTTAAAATTACAAAAATAGGTGTACAAATCATAACAAACTATGCCAGACACACCTAAATTACATCGGCTACTCTAAATCATCACCAACTAACCCTTACCACAACAAACTAAACCCAATCACTTTTAAATTACAAAAAAATGCTAGTAACCATAGCAAACTATGCCAAACTCACCTAAATTACTTCGGCTACCATAAATCATCACCAACTAACCCTTACCACAACAAACTAAACCCAATCACTTTTAAATTACAAAAAAATGCTACTAACCATAGCAAACTATGCCAAACTCACCTAAATTACTTCGGCTATCAAAAATCATCCCCAACTACACTTTACAGCAACAAACTAAGCCCAATCACTTTAAAATTACAAAAAAATGCTAAAAATCATAACAAACTATACCAGAATCACCTAAATTACTTCGGCTACCGCAAATCACCCTCAACTATCCCTTACCACAACAAACCAAACCATATCATCTTAAAATTACAAAAAAAGGTGTACAAATCATAACAAACTATGCCAGACTCACCTAAATTACTTCGGCTACTCTAAATCATCACCAACTAAAACTTACCACAACAAACTAAACCCAATCACTTTTAAATTACAAAAAAATGCTAGTAACCATAGCAAACTATGCCAAACTCACCTAAATTACTTCGACTACCATAAATCATCACCAACTAACCCTTACCACAACAAACTAAACCCAATCACTTTTAAATTACAAAAAAATGCTACTAACCATAGCAAACTATGCCAAACTCACCTAAATTACTTCGGCTATCAAAAATCACCCCCAACTACACTTTACAGCAACAAACTAAGCCCAATCACTTTAAAATTACAAAAAAATGCTAAAAATCATAACAAACTATACCAGAAACACCTAAATTACTTCGGCTACCGTAAATCACCCCCAACTATCCCCTACCACAACAAACCAAACCATATCATCTTAAAATTACAAAAAAAGGTGTACAAATCATAACAAACTATGCCAGACTCACCTAAATTACTTCGGCTACTCTAAATCATCACCAACTAACCCTTACCACAACAAACTAAACCCAATCACTTTTAAATTACAAAAAAATGCTAGTAACCATAGCAAACTATGCCAAACTGACCTAAATTACTTCGGCTACCATAAATCATCACCAACTAACCCATACCACAACAAGCTAGTTACCATAGCAAACTATGCCAAACTCACTTAAATTTATTCGGCTATTAAAAATCACCCCCAACTACACTTTACAGCAACAAACTAAGCCCAATCACTTTAAAATTACAAAAAAATGCTAAAAATCATAACAAACGATACCAGAATAACGTAAATTACTTCGGCTACCGTAAATCACCCCCAACTATCCCTTACCCCAACAAACCAAACCATATCATCTTAAAATTACAAAAAAAGGTGTACAAATCATAACAAACTATGCCAGACACACCTAAATTACATCGGCTACTCTAAATCATCACCAACTAACCCTTACCACAACAAACTAAACCCAATCACTTTTAAATTACAAAAAAATGCTAGTAACCATAGCAAACTATGCCAAACTCACCTAAATTACTTCGGCTACCATAAATCATCACCAACTAACCCTTACCACAACAAACTAAACCCAATCACTTTTAAATTACAAAAAAATGCTACTAACCATAGCAAACTATGCCAAACTCACCTAAATTACTTCAGCTATCAAAAATCATCCCCAACTACACTTTACAGCAACAAACTAAACCCAATCACTTTAAAATTACAAAAAAATGCTAAAAATCATAACAAACTATACCAGAATCACCTAAATTACTTCGGCTACCGCAAATCACCCTCAACTATCCCTTACCACAACAAACCAAACCATATCATCTTAAAATTACAAAAAAAGGTGTACAAATCATAACAAACTATGCCAGACTCACCTAAATTACTTCGGCTACTCTAAATCATCACCAACTAAAACTTACCACAACAAACTAAACCCAATCACTTTTAAATTACAAAAAAATGCTAGTAACCATAGCAAACTATGCCAAACTCACCTAAATTATTTCGACTACCATAAATCATCACCAACTAACCCTTACCACAACAAACTAAACCCAATCACTTTTAAATTACAAAAAAATGCTACTCACCATAGCAAACTATGCCAAATTCACCTAAATTACCTCGGCTATTAAAAATCACCCCCAACTACATTTTACAGCAACAAATTAAGGCCAATCACTTTAAAATTACAAAAAAATGCTAAAAATCATAACAAACTATACCAGAATCACCTAAATTACTTCGGCTACCGTAAATCACCCCCAACTATCCCTTACCACAACAAACCAAACCATATCATCTTAAAATTACAAAAAAAGGTGAACAAATCATAACAAACTATGCCAGACTCACCTAAATTACTTCGGCTATTCTAAATCATCACCAACTAACCCTTACCACAACAAACTAAACCCAATCACTTTTAAATTACCAAAAAATGCTAGTAACCATAGCAAACTATGCCAAACTCACCTAAATTACTTCGGCTACCATAAATCATCACAAACTAACCCTTACCACAACAAACTAAACCCAATCACTTTTAAATTACAAAAAAATGCTACTAACCATAGCAAACTATGCCAAACTCACCTAAATTACTTCGGCTATTAAAAATCACCCCCAACTACACTTTACAGCAACAAACTAAGCCCAATCACTTTAAAATTACAAAAAAATGCTAAAAATCATAACAAACTATACCAGAATAACCTAAATTACTTCGGCTACCGTAAATCACCCCCAACTATCCCTTACCACAACAAACCAAACCATATCATCTTAAAATTACAAAAAAAAGTGTTCAAATCATAACAAACTATGCCAGACTCACCTAAATTACATCGGCTACTCTAAATCATCACCAACTAACCCTTACCACAACAAACTAAACCCAATCACTTTTAAATTACAAAAAAATGCTAGTAACCATAGCAAACTATGCCAAACTCACCTAAATTACTTCGGCTACAATAAATCATCACCAACTAACCCTTACCACAACAACCTAAACCCAATCACTTTTATATTACAAAAAAATGCTACTAACCATAGCAAACTATGCCAAACTCACCTAAATTACTTCGGCTATCAAAAATCACCCCCAACTAAACTTTACAGCAACAAACTAAGCCCAATCATTTTAAAATTACAAAAAAATGCTAAAAATCATATCAAACTATACCAGAATTACCTAAATTACTTCGGCTACCGTAAATCACCCTCAACTATCCCTTACCACAACAAACCAAACCATATCATCTTAAAATTACAAAAAAAGGTGTACAAATCATAACAAACTATGCCAGACTCACCTAAATTACTTCGGCTACTCTAAATCATCACCAACTAAAACTTACCACAACAAACTAAACCCAATCACTTTTAAATTACAAAAAAATGCTAGTAACCATAGCAAACTATGCCAAACTCACCTAAATTATTTCGACTACCATAAATCATCACCAACTAACCCTAACCACAACAAACTAAACCCAATCACTTTTAAATTACAAAAAAATGATACTAACCATAGCAAACTATGCCAAATTCACCTAAATTACTTCGGCTATTAAAAATCACTCCCAACTACATTTTACAGCAACAAATTAAGGCCAATCATTTTAAAATTACAAAAAAATGCTAAAAATCATAACAAACTAAACCAGAATCACCTAAATTACTTCGGCTAACGTAAATCACCCCCAACTATCCCTTACCACAACAAACCAAACCATATCATCTTAAAATTACAAAAAAAGGTGAACAAATCATAACAAACTATGCCAGACTCACCTAAATTACTTCGGCTATTCTAAATCATCACCAACTAACCCTTACCACAACAAACTAAACCCAATCACTTTTAAAATACAAAAAAATGCTAGTAACCATAGCAAACTATGCCAAACTCACCTAAATTACTTCGGCTACCGTAAATCACCCCCAACTATCCCTTACCACAACAAACCAAACCATATCATCTTAAAATTACAAAAAAAGGTGTTCAAATCATAACAAACTATGCCAGACTCACCTAAATTACATCGGCTACTCTAAATCATCACCAACTAACCCTTACCACAACAAACTAAACCCAATCACTTTTAAATTACAAAAAAATGCTAGTAACCATAGCAAACTATGCCAAACTCACCTAAATTACTTCGGCTACAATAAATCATCACCAACTAACCCTTACCACAACAAACTAAACCCAATCACTTTTAAATTACAAAAAAATGCTACTAACCATAGCAAACTATGCCAAACTCACCTAAATTACTTCGGCTATCAAAAATCACCCCCAACTAAACTTTACAGCAACAAACTAAGCCCAATCATTTTAAAATTACAAAAAAATGCTAAAAATCATAACAAACTATACCAGAATTACCTAAATTACTTCGGCTACCGTAAATCACCCTCAACTATCCCTTACCACAACAAACCAAACCATATCATCTTAATATTACAAAAAAAGGTGTTCAAATCATAACAAACTATGCCAGACTCACCTAAATTACATCGGCTACTCTAAATCATCACCAACTAACCCTTACCACAACAAACTAAACCCAATCACTTTTAAATTACAAAAAAATGCTAGTAAACATAGCAAACTATGCCAAACTCACCTAAATTACTTCGGCTACCATAAATCATCACCAACTAACCCTTACCACAACAAACTAAACCCAATCACTTTTAAATTACAAAAAAATTCTAGTAACCATAGCAAACTATGCCAAACTCACCTAAATTACTTCGGCTACCATAAATCATCACCAACTAACCCTTACCACAACAAACTAAACCCAATCACTTTTAAATTACAAAAAAATTCTACTAACCATAGCAAACTAGGCCAAACTCACCTAAATTACTTCGGCTATCAAAAATCATACCCAACTACACTTTACAGCAACAAACTAAGCCCAATCACTTTAAAATTACAAAAAAATGCTAAAAATCATAACAAACTATACCAGAATCACCTAAATTACTTCGGCTACCGTAAATCACCCTCAACTATCCCTTACCACAACAAACCAAACCATATCATCTTAAATTTACAAAAAAAGGTGTAGAAATCATAACAAACTATGCCAGACTCACCTAAATTACTTCGGCTACTATAAATCATCACCAACTAAAACTTACCACAACAAACTAAACCCAATCACTTTTAAATTACAAAAAAATGCTAGTAACCATAGCAAACTATGCCAAACTCACCTAAATTACTTCGGCTACCATAAATCATCACCAACTAACCCTTACCACAACAAACTAAACCCAATCACTTTTAAATTACAAAAAAATGCTACTAACCATAGCAAACTATGCCAAATTCACCTAAATTACTTCGGCTATTAAAAATCACCCCCAACTACATTTTACAGCAACAAACTAAGCCCAATCACTTTAAAATTACAAAAAAATGCTAAAAATCATAACAAACTATACCAGAATCACCTAAATTACTTCGGCTAACGTAAATCACCCCCAACTATCCCTTACCACAACAAACCAAACTGTTAACATAAATTAGTGCGTGATCATAAAGGCTGTGATTGCAAGTGTTCCTTTTATGATCGTAACTAAGCAACAGACAATAACAAGTTGTTGATTTATTGATTTTGTAAGATTTTGAAGTTTGTATGAATTTTCAAAAATATATATCTTGTACTCGTGCGGCGTATTTCACAAAAATCCACGATACTCAAAACATTGGTCCTTCGAGCCGGATTTAAAAGAATAACAACAATAAGAAGAAGCCGATCCATCACAACATATCGTCCAGCATCTTGCCTCACGGTACAAGGTCAGTCAGATCATTGCATCATATCAAATCGTTCCATCCTCGAGTTACAATTAAAATCGCATCCACCATATTGATCAATCGTCAAAATATACATATTTTGCGCAAGAGGTGGTAAATTAATTGTAAACTAACATATCAATTTCAATAAATACAAATGGATATCGATCAATTAGTCGCACAACGTGGTTTCTTAAAAGCTAAACTAACAAGGTTTGTCAAGTTTTTAAAGGATTTAGAACATGACAACTCAAAGTCAGATCAATTACAGTTGCGTTTTGACATGCTACAGCAAGTCTGGAAGCAATTCGACGATGTACAATCACAAATCGAAATCATTGACAGTAGCGATGTTCAATGCTGCGAGCGCGAATCATTTGAGGACAAATATTTTGATGCAGCAACGCAGACAACTCAATTGTTGAGATCAACTACCCCGAGCACAAGCTCGATTCTAACCCATCCTCCAATGGACGCAATCTCAAATTCGAATACGAACAATCAATTTAACATAAAATTTCCTCAAATTAACTTGCCATCATTCAGTGGCGGTTATAATGACTGGATGCATTTTCATGACACATTCAATTCGTTAATTCACAATAATCCATGTTTGACAACTATTCAGAAATTTTATTATTTACAATCGTCACTCAAGGGCGAAGCTGCTCAAATCGTAGCATCACTTCAAATTACCGAAGACAACTACGTGTTAGCATGGGATTTGTTGAAGCGACGTTTTGAAGACAAAAATGTAATAACTCGCGCACACGTTAAGGAAATTGTTGATATTTCTCCTGTTAAACCCAATGCTCCCGCGTTAAGGAATTTTGTAAACACAATTGTCAAAAATTATCGATCACTTGCCAACCTTGGTGAATGTGTTGAGCAATGGGACACTATATTGCTATATATATTAACGTCAAAGTTAGATTTTGAAGTCAAGAAAAATTGGGAAATCTATATGAAAGACATCGCGAAACCTACATTTACAATCTTCACAGAATTTTTGACACAACAGTGCAAATTGCTAGAAGCTATTGATGAAAAGCCCGCAAAACTAACATTGTTCAAAAAACCGCCTGAACAGAAGTTATTTTCGCATTTAGCAATGAATCGAATAAAATGTCCGATATGTCAAGAAAATCATCCCATTTATCATTGTAAACAATTTTTGGGTTTGTCAATCAGCAACCGGTTAGCGAACGTCCGCAGATTGAATCTGTGCACAAATTGTCTACGGTCAGGACACACAAATTCAGAGTGCAGATCAAGTACCTGTCGCAAATGCCAGAAAAAACACAATTCACTTTTGCATTTTCCATCAGCCACACAGCAAATTTCAACAGATGCAATGGCAAGCGTTTCAAATGAGAAAGAGTCAACTTCGATCGAAGTAAAACCTACAACTACGGCTTTAGCATCGCTCTATAATAGCAGTTTGTCTCCGGAGCCATTCGTCTTGTTAGCTACAGCGCAAATAATAATTTACGATTCAAATAATCAACCCGTTCTTTGTCGCGCTATTCTGGACAGTGGTTCACAATCTAATTTCATGACCAAGTGGTTGTCGGAAAGACTAGATCTCAAATCATCAAAAATAAGTGTTCCCGTATGCGGTATTAACCAAGCAGCATTGCGCATCAAAGCAAAAACAAAGGCAAGAATACAAACACGTCAAAATCAGTACTCTGCCGAGTTGACATTTTTAATTTTGGATCAAATTACTGGTCTCACTCCACAAAAAATGTTAAAACGTCATAAGCTGTGCATTCCGCCTGATATTCAAGATTGCTTAGCAGATCCTGAGTTTGATCAACCTGGGCGCATCGATGCACTTTTAGGAGCAAACATACTCTTTGATTTACTTGCGTCGGACAAGTAAAGTTGGGACAGAATGAAATCATATTAAACAAAACAAATTTAGGATGGATTGTGTCGGGACAAACATTTCAGTGCGAACCACTGGAAACGAAATCATGGCTTTTAATCGCAAATTCAGATGTACAGGACCAACTTCAACAGTTTTGGCAACTGGAAAGCCACTATGCGATTCCCAAATACTCAAGGGAGGAAGTCGAGTGTGAAGAACATTTTTTAAAAACCGTGCGTCGAGACGAAACTGGTCGTTTCTCGGTTCAATTGCCTTTAAAGGCGAATTATACAGATTTAGGCGACTCAAGAGAAATGGCAATCACGCGTTTCGCTTCAATTGAACGTAAACTCCTCGCGAATCCAAAATTACGAGCAGACTATAATGAATTTATGGCAGAATATGAATCACTCGGTCATATGTCACGAGTAACTGTTGATCAATCACGTTCTGAGGTACCCATATTTTATCTACCACATCATGGAGTACTGAAGGAGCAAAGCACCACTACTCGCTTACGCGTTGTTTTTGACGCCTCTGCAAAAAGCACTTCCGGTTTATCACTAAATGATGTATTAAAAATCGGTCCAACGATTCAAAACGACCTATTCACTACCCTCATACGATTTCGGCAGCATTCCGTAGTTTTAATTGCAGACATAGGGAAGATGTATAGGCAAATTAACATTGAACCAGCTCAACGTGACCTTCAGCGCATTGTTTGGCGATCGGATCCAAAAGGTGAGCTTAAGCATTATCGGCTCAACACGGTGACATACGGCACAGCTTCCGCGTCATTTCTATCAACTCG
The DNA here is from genome assembly GCA_964023215.1 of Eledona agricola. NCBI lineage: Eukaryota > Metazoa > Arthropoda > Insecta > Coleoptera > Tenebrionidae > Eledona > Eledona agricola. Next base: position 785,652 of record CAXIEJ010000019.1, on the reverse strand, counting down.
ATGCCTAAAGCAATTGGCAATTGAAAATAGTTCAACTTACCCTCGAGAAGCAGCAATAATACAAAACGATTTTTACGTGGATGATCTTTTGACAGGATCTAATGATTCACGTGATTTAAGTACAATTTCACAAAACTTAATCACGATTTTCAACAGTGCCGGGTTTGAATTAAGAAAATTCTTATCAAATGATTCATCAGTACTTGATAATTTGACCAGGACACCAGACAATGCATCGAGATTTTTAATTGCAGATGATCAATCTAAAACTTTAGGAATTTCATGGCACGCGTCATCGGACAATTTTGAATATAAGATACGCGAATATGGCAATCATTGTCATGTCACAAAAAGAAAAATCCTGTCAATTATAGCTAAGATATTCGATTCTTTGGGCCTTCTTGGGCCAATCACGGTGCAAGCCAAGATCATATTACAAAAACTATGGCAATTAAACGTAACATGGGACGAATCAGTGCCTATCAGTTTGCACACGGCATGGATACAGTTTTGCAAACGGCTCGAGGATTCGCAAACCGTTTGCGTACCTCGGCATACAATTTTACCCAACGCAAGAACCGTGCAACTCCATGGCTTCTGTGACTCAAGCGAGTTGGCTTATGGAGCCTGTGTATACATCCGATCACAAGCGTCCCGCGAACGCGTCCAGGTGAGTCTTCTCTGCGCAAAGTCGCGTGTCGCGCCGCTTAAGGCAATCTCTCTTCCGCGTCTCGAATTGTGTGGTGGCTTACTTCTCGCACAACTTATGAAAAGGGTTAAAAACGCTCTAGACATTCACATCAGCAATATTTTTTATTGGACGGACTCTACTATATTACTTTCTTGGCTAGCTGCTGAGCCTAACACCTGGAAAACATTCGTGTCAAATCGCGTATCGGAAATCCAAACTTTAACAGATGTTAAACATTGGCGGCATGTAAAATCAGCAGATAATCCCGCAGACATAATCTCCCGCGGGATATTCCCGGGCGAGTTTGCAGAGACCAAATTGTGGTGGGGTGGCCCGTCATTTTTAAGCAAGGATTTCACGGTGTGGGAAGCCCAAACAAGCAGCATTGCGCATCAAAGCAAAAACAAAGGCAAGAATACAATCACGTCAAAATCAGTACTCTGCTGAGTTGACATTTTTAATTTTGGATCAAATTACTGGTCTCACTCCACAAAAAATGTTAAAACGTCATAAGCTGTGCATTCCGCCTGATATTCAAGATTGCTTAGCAGATCCTGAGTTTGATCAACCTGGGCGCATCGATGCACTTTTAGGAGCAAACATACTCTTTGATTTACTTGCGTCGGACAAGTAAAGTTGGGACAGAATGAAATCATATTAAACAAAACAAATTTAGGATGGATTGTGTCGGGACAAACATTTCAGTGCGAACCACTGGAAACGAAATCATGTCTTTTAATCGCAAATTCAGATGTACAGGACCAACTTCAACAGTTTTGGCAACTGGAAAGCCACTATGCGATTCCCAAATACTCAAGGGAGGAAGTCGAGTGTGAAGAACATTTTTTAAAAACCGTGCGTCGAGACGAAACTGGTCGTTTCTCGGTTCAATTGCCTTTAAAGGCGAATTATACAGATTTAGGCGACTCAAGAGAAATGGCAATCACGCGTTTCGCTTCAATTGAACGTAAACTCCTCGCGAATCCAAAATTACGAGCAGACTATAATGAATTTATGGCAGAATATGAATCACTCGGTCATATGTCACGAGTAACTGTTGATCAATCACGTTCTGAGGTACCCATATTTTATCTACCACATCATGGAGTACTGAAGGAGCAAAGCACCACTACTCGCTTACGCGTTGTTTTTGACGCCTCTGCAAAAAGCACTTCCGGTTTATCACTAAATGATGTATTAAAAATCGGTCCAACGATTCAAAACGACCTATTCACTACCCTCATACGATTTCGGCAGCATTCCGTAGTTTTAATTGCAGACATAGGGAAGATGTATAGGCAAATTAACATTGAACCAGCTCAACGTGACCTTCAGCGCATTGTTTGGCGATCGGATCCAAAAGGTGAGCTTAAGCATTATCGGCTCAACACGGTGACATACGGCACAGCTTCCGCGTCATTTCTATCAACTCGATGCCTAAAGCAATTGGCAATTGAAAATAGTTCAACTTACCCTCGAGAAGCAGCAATAATACAAAACGATTTTTACGTGGATGATCTTTTGACAGGATCTAATGATTCACGTGATTTAAGTACAATTTCACAAAACTTAATCACGATTTTCAACAGTGCCGGGTTTGAATTAAGAAAATTCTTATCAAATGATTCATCAGTACTTGATAATTTGACCAGGACACCAGACAATGCATCGAGATTTTTAATTGCAGATGATCAATCTAAAACTTTAGGAATTTCATGGCACGCGTCATCGGACAATTTTGAATATAAGATACGCGAATATGGCAATCATTGTCATGTCACAAAAAGAAAAATCCTGTCAATTATAGCTAAGATATTCGATCCTTTGGGCCTTCTTGGGCCAATCACGGTGCAAGCCAAGATCATATTACAAAAACTATGGCAATTAAACGTAACATGGGACGAATCAGTGCCTATCAGTTTGCACACGGCATGGATACAGTTTTGCAAACGGCTCGAGGATTCGCAAACCGTTTGCGTACCTCGGCATACAATTTTACCCAACGCAAGAACCGTGCAACTCCATGGCTTCTGTGACTCAAGCGAGTTGGCTTATGGAGCCTGTGTATACATCCGATCACAAGCGTCCCGCGAACGCGTCCAGGTGAGTCTTCTCTGCGCAAAGTCGCGTGTCGCGCCGCTTAAGGCAATCTCTCTTCCGCGTCTCGAATTGTGTGGTGGCTTACTTCTCGCACAACTTATGAAAAGGGTTAAAAACGCTCTAGACATTCACATCAGCGATATTTTTTATTGGACGGACTCTACTATATTACTTTCTTGGCTAGCTGCTGAGCCTAACACCTGGAAAACATTCGTGTCAAATCGCGTATCGGAAATCCAAACTTTAACAGATGTTAAACATTGGCGGCATGTAAAATCAGCAGATAATCCCGCAGACATAATCTCCCGCGGGATATTCCCGGGCGAGTTTGCAGAGACCAAATTGTGGTGGGGTGGCCCGTCATTTTTAAGCAAGGATTTCACGGTGTGGGAAGCCCAAACACGAGACAATCTATTGTTAAAACATCAAGAAGCTCCAGAACGTAAAATCATAAGTTTGCCCTGTTCATTGGAATTAGATTTTGTAACCAAATTCTCAAGTATCAAAACGTTACAACGAATAATCGCATATTGCTTGAGATTTATTTCAAATGCTCAATTATCATCAAACTTCCGTATCACGGGTAATTTAAGTACACAGGAAATCGAAAGGGCTACAACAGTGCTTCTAAAATATGTTCAGAAAAGGCATTTCACGTCGGAAATCGCGGCGCTTCGCCGTACGGGCTCTGTTAAACCGAGCAGTCGACTAAGAACTCTTAATGTATTCTTGGATCCAGAAGGATTGATTCGCGTCGGTGGTAGGTTAAAAAATTCAAATTTGGAATACCATCAAAAACATCCTATCGTTTTGCCAAGTCAATATCATGTGACCAAACTCATCATCGAAGATTATCACCGCAAAAATTTGCATTCCGGGACTCAAGCCACACTCGCTTCAGTTCGACAAAACTATTGGCCACTCAAAGGCAATCAAACAGTGAAAGGAGTGTTAAGACGATGCGTAGTCTGCTTTAGAGCTAATCCAATTTCAGTGATTCCCCAAATGGGTGACTTACCAAAACAAAGAGTCACGCCTGCGCGTCCATTCTACCATTGTGGGGTAGATTACGCAGGGCCATATGCATTGAAGGGAGGTCAAACACGCAACAGCAAAATAGTAAAGTCGTATTTATGCATTTTCGTCTGTCTTGCTACGAAAGCTGTACACATTGAGCTCGCAACTGACTTGACCACACAATGTTTTTTAAACGCGTTTAAGAGATTTGCTTCTAGGCGTGGAGCAGCGCGTCAAATGTTTTCTGATAATGCCACCAATTTTACTGGGGCTAATAACTATCTTCAGAAAATTTCTAAGTTGTTGCAAACTAACGATTTTCAAAATTATTTCTCGTATTCCAGTATTGAATGGAAATTCATTCCTCCTCACAGTCCGCACTTTGGCGGCCTGTGGGAAGCATCAGTAAAATCTATCAAATATCATCTCAAACGTATTTTGACCAACATTAACTTAACTTACGAGGAGTTTTACACTCTCCTCACTCAGGTGGAAGCGGTTTTAAACTCGCGGCCCTTAATTCCCCTTTCCGAGGATCCCAATGATCTGACAGCGTTGACCCCGGGACATTTCTTGATCGGGGAGCCGCTAAATGCAATTCCGCAGCCACATCTAACAGACCAGCCGATCAACTTTGTACATCGATTCAAACACATACAATTGATGAGCCAACACTTCTGGACCCGCTGGTCCAAAGACTATTTACATCGGTTGCAGCAGCGTACCAAGTCCCACTTCAACAAGTCTCCTTCTCTCCTCGTCGGTTCACTTGTACTTTTGAAGGAAGACAACGCACCTCCCCTACATTGGCTGCTAGGACGCATTACAGCAGTTCATCCAGGAGCGGATGGCGTTGTGCGTGTCGTCACCGTGAAAACGAGAGGCGGCGAAGTTAAGCGTGCCAGTGCCAAAGTGTGCCTGCTACCAATCATGGACAATATGGACGCTTAAGAGTGCTTATTATTGAAGTTCTTTAGATAATTTGTTAGTTGTCTTTGAAGCAATCACGTGAATTTTCGTTGAAAGGGAGCCTTTCAAGGGCGGCGGTATGTTAACATAAATTAGTGCGTGATCATAAAGGCTGTGATTGCAAGTGTTTCTTTTATGATCGTAACTAAGCAACAGACAATAACAAGTTGTTGATTTATTGATTTTGTAAGATTTTGAAGTTTGTATGAATTTTCAAAAATATATATCTTGTACTCGTGCGGCGTATTTCACAAAAATCCACGATACTCAAAACACAAACCATATCATCTTAAAATTACAAAAAAAGGTGAACAAATCATAACAAACTATGCCAGACTCACCTAAATTACTTCTAATCATCACCAACTAACCCTTACCACAACAAACTAAACCCAATCACTTTTAAATTACAAAAAAATGCTAGTAACTATAGCAAACTATGCCAAACTCACCTAAATTACTTTGGCTACCATAAATCATCACAAACTAACCCTTACAACAACAAACTAAACCCAATCACTTTTAAATTACAAAAAAATGCTACTAACCTTAGCAAACTATGCCAAACTCACCTAAATTTTTTCGGCTATTAAAAATCACCCCCAACTACACTTTACAGCAACAAACTAAGCCCAATCACTTTAAAATTACAAAAAAATGCTAAAAATCATAACAAACTATACCAGAATAACCTAAATTACTTCGGCTACCGTAAGTCACCCCCAACTATCCCTTACCACAAGAAACCGAACCATATCATCTTAAAATTACAAAAAAAGGTGTTCAAATCATAACAAACTATGCCAGACTCACCTAAATTACATCGGCTACTCTAAATCATCACCAACTAACCCTTACCACAACAAACTAAACCCAATCACTTTTAAATTACAAAAAAATGCTAGTAACCATAGCAAACTATGCCAAACTCACCTAAATTACTTCGGCTACCATAAATCATCACCAACTAACCCTTACCACAACAAACTAAACCCAATCACTTTTAAATTACAAAAAATGCTACTAACCATAGCAAACTATGCCAAACTCACCTAAATTACTTCGGCTATCAAAAATCATCCCCAACTTCACTTTACAGCAACAAACTTAGCCCAATCACTTTAAAATTACAAAAAAATGCTAAAAATCATAACAAACTATACCAGAATCACCTAAATTACTTCGGCTACCGTAAATCACCCTCAACTATCCCTTACCACAACAAACCAAACCATATCATCTTAAAATTACAAAAAAAGGTGTACAATTCATAACAAACAATGCCAGACTCACCTAAATTACTTCGGCTACTCTAAATCATCACCAACTAAAACTTACCACAACAAACTAAACCCAATCACTTTTAAATTACAAAAAAATGCTAGTAACCACAGCAAACTATGCCAAACTCACCTAAATTACTTCGGCTACCATAAATAATCACCAACTAACCCTTACCACAACAAACTAAACCCAATCACTTTTAAATTACAAAAAAATGCTATTAACCAAAGTAAACTATGCCAAACTCACCTAAATTACTTCGGCTACCATAAATCATTACCAACTAACCCTTACCACAACAAACTAAACCCAATCACTTTTAAATTACAAAAAAATGCTACTAACCATAGCAAACTATGCCAAACTCACCTAAATTACTTCGGCTATCAAAAATCACCCCCAACTAAACTTTACAGCAACAAACTAAGCCCAATCATTTTAAAATTACAAAAAAATGCTAAAAATCATAACAAACTATACCAGAATCACCTAAATTACTTCGGCTACCGTAAATCACCCCCAGCTATCCCTTACCACAACAAACCAAACCATATCATCTTAAAATTACAAAAAAGGTGTACAAATCATAACAAACTATGCCAGACTCACCTAAATTACTTCGGCTACTCTAAAACATCACCAACTAACCCTTACCACAACAAACTAAACCCAATCACTTTTAAATTACAAAAAATGCTAGTAACCATAGCAAACTATGCCAAACTCACCTAAATTACTTCGGCTACCATAAATCATCACCAACTAACCCTTACCACAACAAACTAAACCCAATCACTTTTAAATTACAAAAAAATGCTACTAACCATAGCAAACTATGCCAAACTCACCTAAATTACTTCGGCTATCAAAAATCACCCCCAACTACACTTTACAGCAACAAACTAAGCCCAATCACTTTGAAATCACAAAAAAATGCTAAAAATCATTACAAACTATACCAGAATCACCTAAATTACTTCGGCTAACGTAAATCACTCCCAACTATCCCTTACCACAACAAACCAAACCATATCATTTTAAAATTACAAAAAAATGTGTACAAATCATAACAAACTATGCCAGACTCACCTAAATTACTTTGGCTGCTCTAAATCATCACCAACTAACCCTTACCACAACAAACTAAACCCAATCAGTTTTAAATTACAAAAAAATGCTAGTAACCATAGCAAACTATGCCAAACTCTCCTAAATTACTTTGGCTACCATAAATCATCACCAACTAACCCTTACCACAACAAACTAAACCCAATCACTTTTAAATTACAAAAAAATGCTACTAACCATAGCAAACTATGCCAAACTCACCTAAATTACTTCGGCTATCAAAAATCATCCCCAACTACACTTTACAGCAACAAACTAAGCCCAATCACTTTAAAATTACAAAAAATGCTAAAAATCATAACTAACTATACCAGAATCACCTAAATTACTTCGGCTACCGTAAATCACCCCCAACTATCCCTTACCACAGCAAACCAAACCATATCATCTTAAAATTACAAAAAAAGGTGTACAAATCCTAACAAACTATGCCAGACTCACCTAAATTACTTCGGCTACTCTAAATCATCACCAACTAACCCTTACCACAACAAACTAAACCCAATCACTTTTAAATTACAAAAAAATGCTAGTAACCATAGCAAACTATGCCAAACTCACCTAAATTACTTCGGCTACCATAAATCATCACCAATTAACCCTTACCACAACAAGCTAGTTACCATAGCAAACTATGCCAAACTCACTTAAATTACTTCGGCTATTAAAAATCACCCCCAACTACACTTTACAGCAACAAACTAAGCCCAATCACTTTAAAATTACAAAAAAATGCTAAAAATCATAAAAAACTATACCAGAATAACCTAAATTACTTCGGCTACCGTAAATCACCCCCAACTATCCCTTACCCCAACAAACCAAACCATATCATCTTAAAATTACAAAAAAAGGTGTAGAAATCATAACAAACTATGCCAGACTCACCTAAATTACATCGGCTACTCTAAATCATCACCAACAAACCCTTACCACAACAAACTAAACCCAATCACTTTTAAATTACAAAAAAATGCTAGTAACCATAGCAAACTATGCCAAACTCACCTAAATTACTTCGGCTACCATAAATCATCACAAACTAACCCTTACCACAACAAACTAAACCCAATCACTTTTAAATTACAAAAAAATGCTACTAACCATAGCAAACTATGCCAAACTCACCTAAATTACTTCGGCTATTAAAAATTACCCCCAACTACACTTTACAGCAACAAACTAAGCCCAATCACTTTAAAATTACAAAAAAATGCTAAAAATCATAACAAACTATACCAGAATAACCTAAATTACTTCGGCTACCGTAAATCACCCCCAACTATACCTTACCACAACAAACCAAACCATATCATCTTAAAATTACAAAAAAAGGTGTTCAAATCATAACAAACTATGACAAACTCACCTAAATTACTTCGGCTACCATAAATCATCACCAACTAACCCTTACCACAACAAACTAAACCCAATCACTTTTAAATTACAAAAAAATGCTAGTAACCATAGCAAACTATGCCAAACTCACCTAAATTACTTCGGCTATCAAAAATCACCCCCAACTAAACTTTACAGCAACAAACTAAGCCCAATCATTTTAAAATTACAAAAAAATGCTAAAAATCATAACAAACTATACCAGAATCACCTAAATTACTTCGGCTACTCTAAATCATCACCAACTAACCCTTACCACAACAAACTAAACCCAATCACTTTTAAATTACAAAAAAATGCTAGTAACCATAGCAAACTATGCCAAACTCACCTAAATTACTTCGGCTACCATAAATCATCACCAACTAACCCTTACCACAACAAACTAAACCCAATCACTTTTAAATTACAAAAAAATGCTACTAACCATAGCAAACTATGCCAATCTCACCTAAATTACTTCGGCTATCAAAAATCATCCCCATATACACTTTACAGCAACAAACTAAGCCCAATCACCTTAAAATAACAAAAAAATGCTAAAAATCATAACAAACTATACCAGAATCACCTAAATTACTTCGGCTACCGTAAATCACCCTCAACTATCCCTTACCACAACAAACCAAACCATATCATCTTAAAATTACAAAAAAAGGTGTACAAATCATAACAAACTATGCCAGACTCACCTAAATTACTTCGGCTACTCTAAATCATCACCAACTAAAACTTACCACAACAAACTAAACCCAATCACTTTTAAATTACAAAAAAATGCTAGTAACCATAGCAAACTATGCCAAACTCACCTAAATTACTTCGGCTACCATAAATCATCACCAACTAACCCTTACCACAACAAACTAAACCCAATCACTTTTAAATTACAAAAAAATGCTACTAACCATAGCAAACTATGCCAAATTCACCTAAATTACTTCGGCTATTAAAAATGACCCCCAACTACATTTTACAGCAACAAACTAAGCCCAATCACTTTAAAATTACAAAAAAATGCTAAAAATCATAACAAACTATACCAGAATCACCTAAATTACTTCGTCTACCGTAAATCACCCCCAACTATCCCTTACCACAACAAACCAAACCATATCATTTTAAAATTACAAAAAAAGGTGAACAAATCATAACAAACTATGCCAGACTCACCTAAATTACTTCGGCTACTCTAAATCATCACCAACTAACCCTTACCACAACAAACTAAACCCAATCACTTTTAAATTACAAAAAAATGCTAGTAACCATAGCAAACTATGCCAAACTCACCTAAATTACTTCGGCTACCATAAATCATCACCAACTAACCCTTACCACAACAAACTAAACTCAATCACTTTTAAATTACAAAAAAATGCTACTAACCATAGCAAACTATGCCAATCTCACCTAAATTACTTCGGCTATCAAAAATCATCCCCATATACACTTTACAGCAACAAACTAAGCCCAATCACCTTAAAATAACAAAAAAATGCTAAAAATCATAACAAACTATACCAGAATCACCTAAATTACTTCGGCTACCGTAAATCACCCTCAACTATCCCTTACCACAACAAACCAAACCATATCATCTTAAAATTACAAAAAAAGGTGTACAAATCATAACAAACTATGCCAGACTCACCTAAATTACTTCGGCTACCATAAATCATCACCAACTAACCCTTACCACAACAAACTAAACCCAATCACTTTTAAATTACAAAAAAATGCTACTAACCATAGCAAACTATGCCAAACTCACCTAAATTACTTCGGCTATCAAAAATCACCCCCAACTAAACTTTACAGCAACAAACTAAGCCCAATCATTTTAAAATTACAAAAAAATGCTAAAAATTATAACAAACTATACCAGAATCACCTAAATTGCTTCGGCTACCGTAAATCACCCTCAACTATCCCTTACCACAACAAACCAAACCATATCATCTTAAAATTACAAAAAAGGTGTTCAAATCATAACAAACTATGCCAGAATCACCTAAATTACATCGGCTACTCTAAATCATCACCAACTAACCCTTACCACAACAAACTAAACCCAGTCACTTTTAAATTACAAAAAAATGCTAGTAACCATAGCAAACTATGCCAAACTCACCTAAATTACTTCGGCTACCATAAATCATCTCCAACTAACCCTTACCACAACAAACTAAACCCAATCACTTTTAAATTACAAAAAAATGCTAGTAACCATAGCAAACTATGCCAAACTCACCTAAATTACTTCGGCTACCATAAATCATCACCAACTAACCCTTACCACAACAAACTAAACCCAATCACTTTTAAATTACAAAAAAATGCTACTAACCATAGCAAACTATGCCAATCTCACCTAAATTACTTCGGCTATCAAAAATCATCCCCAACTACACTTTACAGCAACAAACTAAGCTTAATCACCTTAAAATAACAAAAAATGCTAAAAATCATAACAAACTATACCAGAATCACCTAAATTACTTTGGCTACCGTAAATCACCCTCAACTATCCCTTACCACAACAAACCAAACCATATCATCTTAAAATTACAAAAAAGGTGTACAAATCATAACAAACTATGCCAGACTCACCTAAATTTCTTCGGCTACTCTAAATCATCACCAACTAAAACTTACCACAACAAATTAAACCCAATCACTTTTAAATTACAAAAAAATGCTAGTAACCATAGCAAACTATGCCAAACTCACCTAAATTACCTCGGCTACCATAAATCATCACCAACTAACCCTTACCACAACAAACTAAACCCAATCACTTTTAAATTACAAAAAAATGCTACTAACCATAGCAAACTATGCCAAATTCACCTAAATTACTTCGGCTATTAAAAATCACCCCCAACTACATTTTACAGCAACAAACTAAGCCCAATCACTTTAAAATTACAAAAAAATGCTAAAAATCATAACAAACTATACCAGAATCACCCAAATTACTTCGGCTACCGTAAATCACCCCCAACTATCCCTTACCACAACAAACCAAACCATATCATCTTAAAATTACAAAAAAAGGTGAACAAATCATAACAAACTATGCCAGACTCACCTAAATTACTTCGGCTACTCTAAATCATCACCAACTAACCCTTACCACAACAAACTAAACCCAATCACTTTTAAATTACAAAAAAATGCTAGTAACCATAGCAAACTATGCCAAACTCACCTAAATTACTTCGGCTACCATAAATCATCACCAACTAACTTTTACCACAACAAACTAAACCCAATCACTTTTAAATTACAAAAAAATGCTACTAACCATAGCAAACTATGCCAAACTCACCTAAATTACTTCGGCTATCAAAAATCACCCCCAACTACACTTTACAGCAACAAACTAAGCCCAATCAGTTTAAAATTACAAAAAAATGCTAAATATCATAACAAACTATACCAGAATAACCTAAATTACTTCGGCTACCGTAAATCACCCCCAACTATCCCTTACCACAACAAACCAAACCATATCATCTTAAAATTACAAAAAAAGGTGTTCAAATCATAACCAACTATGCCAGACTCACCTAAATTACATCGCCTACTCTAAATCATCACCAACTAACCCTTACCACAACAAACTAAACCCAATCACTTTTAAATTACAAAAAAATGCTAGTAACCATAGCAAACTATGCCAAACTCACCTAAATTACTTCGGCTACCATAAATCATCACCAACTAACCCTTACCACAACAAACTAAACCCAATCACTTTTAAATTACAAAAAAATTCTACTAACCATAGCAAACTACGCCAAACTCACCTAAATTACTTCGGCTATCAAAAATCATCCCCAACTACACTTTACAGCAACAAACTAAGCCCAATCATTTTAAAATTACAAAAAAATGCTAAAAATCATAACAAACTATACCAGAATCACCTAAATTACTTCGGCTACCGTAAATCACCCTCAACTATCCCTTACCACAACAAACCAAACCATATCATCTTAAAATTACAAAAAAAGGTGTACAATTCATAACAAACTATGCCAGACTCACCTAAATTACTTCGGCTACTCTAAATCATCACCAACTAAAACTTACCACAACAAACTAAACCCAATCACTTTTAAATTACAAAAAAATGCTAGTAACCACAGCAAACTATGCCAAACTCACCTAAATTACTTCGGCTATTATAAATCATCACCAACTAACCCTTACCACAACAAACTAAACCCAATCACTTTTAAATTAAAAAAAAATGCTATTAACCATAGTAAACTATGCCAAACTCACCTAAATTACTTCGGCTACCATAAATCATCACCAACTAACCCTTACCACAACAAACTAAACCCAATCACTTTTAAATTACAAAAAAATGCTACTAACCATAGCAAACTATGCCAAACTCACCTAAATTACTTCGGCTATCAAAAATTACCCCCAACTAAACTTTACAGCAACAAACTAAGCCCAATCATTTTAAAATAACAAAAAATGCTAAAAATCATAACAAACTATACCAGAATCACCTAAATTACTTCGGCTATCAAAAATCACCCCCAACTACACTTTACAGCAACAAACTAAGCCCAATCACTTTGAAATCACAAAAAAATGCTAAAAATCATTACAAACTATACCAGAATCACCTAAATTACTTCGGCTAACGTAAATCACTCCCAACTATCACTTACCACAACAAACCAAACCATATCATTTTAAAATTACAAAAAAATGTGTACAAATCATAACAAACTATGCCAGACTCACCTAAATTACTTCGGCTGCTCTAAATCATCACCAACTAACCCTTACCACAACAAACTAAACCCAATCACTTTTAAATTACAAAAAAATGCTAGTAACCATAGCAAACTATGCCAAACTCTCCTAAATTATTTTGGCTACCATAAATCATCACCAACTAACCTTTACCACAACAAACTAAACCCAATCACTTTTAAATTACAAAGAAATGCTACTAACCATAGCAAACTATGCCAAACTCACCTAAATTACTTCGGCTATCAAAAATCACCCCCAACTACACTTTACAGCAACAAACTAAGCCCAATCACTTTAAAATTACAAAAAAATGCTAAAAATCATAACAAACTATACCAGAATCACCTAAATTACTTCGGCTACCGTAAATCACCCCCAAATATCCCTTACCTCAACAAACCAAACCATATCATCTTAAAATTACAAAAAAAGGTGTACAAATCATTACAAACTATTCCAGACTCACCTAAATTACTTCGGCTACTCTAAATCATCACCAACTAACCCTTACCACAACAAACTAAACCCAATCACTTTTAAATTACAAAAAAATGCTAGTAACCATAGCAAACTATGCCAAACTCACCTAAATTACTTCGGCTACCATAAATCATCACCAACTAACCCTTACCACAACAAACTAAACCCAATCACTTTTATATTACAAAAAAATGCTACTAACCATAGCAAACTATGCCAAACTCACCTAAATTACTTCGGCTACCATAAATCATCACCAACTAACCCTTACCACAACAAACTAAACCCAATCACTTTTAAATTACAAAAAAATGCTACTAACCATAGCAAACTATGCCAAACTCACCTAAATTACTTCGGCTATCAAAAATTACCCCCAACTAAACTTTACAGCAACAAACTAAGCCCAATCATTTTAAAATTACAAAAAAATGCTAAAAATCATAACAAACTATACCAGAATCACCTAAATTACTTCGGCTATCAAAAATCACCCCCAACTACACTTTACAGCAACAAACTAAGCCCAATCAATTTGAAATCACAAAAAAATGCTAAAAATCATTACAAACTATACCAGACTCACCTAAATTACATCGGCTACCCTAAATCATCACCTATTAACCCTTACCACAACAAACTAAACCCAATCAATTTTAAATTACAAAAAAATGCTAGTAACCATAGCAAACTATGCCAAACTCACCTAAATTACTTCGGCTACCATAAATCATCACCAACTAACCCTTACCACAACAAACTAAACCCAATCAATTTTAAATTACAAAAAAATGCTACTAACCATAGCAAACTATGCCAAACTCACCTAAATTACTTCGGCTATCAAAAATCACCCCCAACTACACTTTACAGCAACAAACTAAGCCCAATCACTTTAAAATTACAAAAAAATGCTAAAAATCATAACAAACTATACCAGAATCACCTAAATTACTTCGGCTACCGTAAATCACCCCCAACTATCCCTTACCACAACAAACCAAACTATATCATCTTAAAATTACAAAAAAAGGTGTACAAATCATAACAAACTATGCCAGACTCACCTAAATTACTTCGGCTACTCTAAATCATCACCAACTAACCCTGAACACAACAAAATAAACCCAATCATATTTAAATTACAAAAAAATGTTAGTAACCATAGCAAACTATGCCAAACTCACCTAAATTACTTCGGTTACCATAAATCATCACCAACTAACCCTTACCACAACAAACTAAACCCAATCAATTTTAAATTACAAAAAAATGCTACTAACCATAGCAAACTATGCCAAACCCACCTAAATTACTTCGGCTATCAAAAATCACTCCCAACTACACTTTACAGCAACAAACCAAGCCCAATCACTTTAAAATTACAAAAAAATGCTAAAAATCATAACAAACTATACCAGAATCACCTAAATTACTTTAGCTACCGTAAATCACCCCCAACTATCCCTTACCACAACAAACCAAACCATATCATCTTAAAATTACAAAAAAAGGTGTACAAATCATAACAAACTATGCCAGACTCACTTAAATTACTTCGGCTCTTCTAAATCATCACCAACTAACCCTTACCACAACAAACTAAACCCAATCACTTTTAAATTACAAACAAATGCTAGTAACCATAGCAAACTATGCCAAACTCACCTAAATTACTTCGGCTACCATAAATCATCACCAACTATCCCTTACCACAACAAACTAAACCCATACACTTTTAAATTACAAAAAGATGCTACTAACCATAGCAAACTATGCCAAACTCACCTAAATTACTTCGGCTATCAAAAATCACCCCCAACTACACTTTACAGCAACAAACTAAGCCCAATCACTTTAAAATTACAAAAAAATGCTACAAATCATAACAAACTATACCAGACTCACCTAAATTACTTGGACTACCGTAAATCACCCTAAACTATACCTTACCACAACAAACCAAACCATATCATCTTAAAATTACAAAAAAAGGTGTACAAATCATAACAAACTATGCCAGACTCACCTAAATTACTTCGGCTACTCTAAATCATAACCAACTAACCCTTACCACAACAAACTAAACCCAATCACTTTTAAATTACAAAAAAATTCTACTAACCATAGCAAACTATGCCAAACTCACCTAAATTACTTCGGCTATCAAAAATCACCCCCAACTACACTTTACAGCAACAAACTAAGCCCAATCATTTTAAAATTACAAAAAAATGCTAAAAATCATAACAAACTATACCAGAATCACCTAAATTACTTCGGCTACCGTAGATCACCCCCAACAATCCCTTACCACAACAAACCAAACCATATCATCTTAAAATTACAAAAAAAGGTGTACAAATCATAACAAACTATGCCAGACTCACCTAAATTACTTCGGCTACTCTAAATCATCACCAACTAACCCTTACCACAACAAACTAAACCCAATCACTTTTAAATTACAAAAAAATGCTAGTAACCATAGCAAACTATGCCAAACTCACCTAAATTATTTCGGCTACCATAAATCATCACCAACTAACCCTTACCACAACAAACTAAACCCAATCACATTTAAATTACAAAAAAATGCTACTAACTATAGCAAACTATGCCAAACTTACCTAAATTACTTCGGCTCTCAAAAATCACCCCAACTACACTTTACAGCAACAAACTAAGTCCAATCACTTTAAAAATACAAAAAAATGCTAAAAATCATAACAAACTATACCAGAATCACCTAAATTACTTCGGCTACGGTAAATCACCCCCAACTATTTCTTACCACAACAAACCAAACCAGATTATCTTAAAGTTACAAAAAAAGGTGTACAAATCATAACAAACTATGCCAGACTCACCTAAATTACTTCGGCTAATCTAAATCATCACCAACTAACTCTTACCGCAACAAACTAAACTCAATTACTTTTAAATTACAAAAAATGATAGTAACCATAGCAAACTATGCCAAACTTACCTAAATTACTTCGGCTATCATAAATCATCACCAACTAACCCTTACCACAACAAACTAAACCCAATCACTTTTAAATTACAAAAAAATGCTACAAACTATACCAGAATCACCTAAATTACTTCGGCTACGGTAAATCACCCCCAACTATTTCTTACCACAACAAACCAAACCATATTATCTTAAAGTTACAAAAAAAGGTGTACAAATCATAACAAACTATGCCAGACTCACCAAAATTACTTCGGCTAATCTAAATCATCACCAACTAACTCTTACCGCAACAAACTAAACTCAATGACTTTTAAATTACAAAAAATGATAGTAACCATAGCAAACTATGCCAAACTTACCTAAATTACTTCGGCTACTATAAATCATCACCAACTAACCCTTACCACAACAAACTAAACCCATATACTTTTAAATTACAAAAAAATGCTACTAACCATAGCAAACTATGCCAAACTCACCTAAATTACTTCGGCTATCAAAAATCACCCCCAACTACACTTTACAGCAACAAACTAAGCCCAATCACTTTAAAATTACAAAAAAAAGCTAAAAATCATAACAAACTATACCAGAATTACCTAAATTACTTGGGCTACTGTAAATCACCCCCAACTATACCATACCACAACAAACCAAACCATATCATCTTAAAATTACAAAAAAAGGTGTACAAATCATAACAAACTATGCCAGACTCACCTAAATTACTTCGGCTACTCTAAATCATTACCAACTAACCCTTACCACAACAAACTAAACCCTATCACTTTTAAATTACGAAAAAATGCTAGTAACCATAGCAGATTATGCCAAACTCACCTAAATTACTTCGGCTACCGTAAATCACCCCCAACTATCCCTTACCACAACAAACCAAACCATATCATCTTAAAATTACAAAAAAAGGTGTACAAATCATAAAAAACTAAGCCAGACTCACCTAAATTACTTGGGCTACTCTAAATCATCACCAACTAACCCTTACCACAACAAACAAAACCCAGTCACTTTTAAATTACAAAAAAATGCTAGTAACCATAGCAAACTATGCCAAACTCACCTAAATTACTTCGGCTACCATAAATCTTCACCAAATAACCCTTACCACAACAAACTAAACCCAATCACTTTTAAATTACAAAAAAATGCTACTAACCATAGCAAACTATGCCAAACTCACCTAAATAACTTCGGCTATCAAAAATCACCCCCAACTACACTTTACAGCAACAAACTAAGCCCAATCACTTTAAAATTACAAAAAAATGCTAAAAATCATAACAAACTATACCAGAATTACCTAAATTATTTCGGCTACCGTAAATCACCCCCAACTATCCCTTAAAACAACAAACCAAACCATATCATCTTTAAATTACAAAAAAAGGTGTACAAATCATAACAAACTATGCCAGACTCACCTAAATTACTTCGGCTACTCTAAATCATCACCAACTAACCCTTACCACAACAAACTAAACCCAATCACTTTTAAATTACAAAAAAATGCTAGTAACCATAGCAACCTATGCCAAACTCACCTAAATTACTTCGGCTACCATAAATCATCACCAACTATCCCTTTATCGCAACAAACTAAACCCATACATTTTTAAATTACAAAAAAATGCTACTAGCCATAGCAAACTATGCCAAACTCACCTAAATTACTTCGGCTATCAAAAATCACCCCCAACTACACTTTACAGCAACAAACTAAGCCCAATCACTTTAAAATTACAAAAAAATGCTAAAAATCATAACAAACTATACCAGAACCACCTAAATTACTTCGGTTACCGTAAATTACCCCCAACTATCCCTTACCACAACAAACCAAACCATATCATCTTAAAATTACAAAAAAAGGTGTACAAATCATAACAAACTATGCCAGACTTACCTAAATTACTTCGGTTACTCTAAATCATCACCTACTAACCCTTACCACAACAAACTAAACCCAATCACTTTTAAATTGCAAAAAAATGCTAGTAACCATAGCAAACTATGCAAAACTCACCTAAATTACTTCGGCTACCATAAATCATCACCAAGTAACCCTTACCACAACAAACTAAACCCAATCACTTTTAAATTACAAAAAAATGCTACTAACCATAGCAAACTATGCCAAATTCACCTAAATTACTTCGGCTATCAAAAATCACCCCCAACTACACTTTACAGCAACAAACTAAGCCCAATAACTTTAAAATTATAAAAAAAAGCTAAAAATCATAACAAACTATACCAGAATCACCTAAATTACTTCGGCTACCGTAAATCACCCCCAACTATCCCTTACCACAACAAACCAAACCATATCATCTTAAAATTACAAAAAAAGGTGTACAAATCATAACAAACTATGCCAGACTCACCTAAATTACTTGGGCTACTCTAAATCATCACCAACTAACCCTTACCTCAACAAACTAAACCCAATTACTTTTACATTACAAAAAAATGCTAGTAACCATAGCAAACTATGCCAAACTCACCTAAATTACTTCGGCTACCATAAATCATCACCAACTAACCCTTACCACAACAAACTAAACCCAATCACTTTTAAATTACAAAAAAAAGCTACTAACCATAGCAAACTATGCCAAACTCACCTAAATTACTTCGGCTATCAAAAATCACCCCCAACTACACTTTACAGCAACAAACTAAGCCCAATCACTTTAAAATTACAAAAAAATGCTAAAAATTATAACAAACTATACCAGAATAACCTAAATTACTTCGGCTACCGTAAATCACCCACAACTTTCCCTTACCACAACAAACCAAACCATATCATCTTTGAATTACAAAAAAAGGTGTACAAATCATAACAAACTATGCCAGACTCACCTAAATTACTTGGGCTACTCTAAATCATCACCAACTAACCCTTACCTCAACAAACTAAACCCAATTACTTTTAAATTACAAAAAAATGCTAGTAACCATAGCAAACTATGCCAAACTCACCTAAATTACTTCGGCTACCATAAATCTTCACCAACTAACCCTTACCACAACAAACTAAACCCAATCACTTTTAAATTACAAAAAAATGCTACTAACCATAGCAAACTATGCCAAACTCACCTAAATAACTTCGGCTATCAAAAATCACCCCCAACTACACTTTACAGCAACAAACTAAGCCCAATCACTTTAAAATTACAAAAAAATGCTAAAAATCATAACAAACTATACCAGAATTACCTAAATTATTTCGGCTACCGTAAATCACCCCCAACTATCCCTTAAAACAACAAACCAAACCATATCATCTTAAAATTACAAAAAAAGGTGTACAAATCATAACAAACTATGCCAGACTCACCTAAATTACTTCGGCTACTCTAAATCATCACCAACTAACCCTTACCACAACAAACTAAACCCAATCACTTTTAAATTACAAAAAAAGCTACTAACCATAGCAAACTATGCCAAACTCACCTAAATTACTTCGGCTATCAAAAATCACCCCCAACTACACTTTACAGCAACAAACTAAGCCCAATCACTTTAAAATTACAAAAAAATGCTAAAAATCATAACAAACTATACCAGAATCACCTAAATTACTTCGGCTACCGTAAATCACCCCCAACTATCCCTTACCACAACAAACCAAACCATATCATCTTAAAATTACAAAAAAAGGTGTACAAATCATAAAAAACCAAGCCAGACTCACCTAAATTACTTGGGATACTCTAAATCATCACCAACTAACCCTTACCACAACAAACAAAACCCAATCACTTTTAAATTACAAAAAAATGCTAGTAACCATAGCAAACTATGCCAAACTCACCTAAATTACTTCGGCTACCATAAATCTTCACCAACTAACCCTTACCACAACAAACTAAACCCAATCACTTTTAAATTACAAAAAAATGCTACTAACCATAGCAAACTATGCCAAACTCACCTAAATAACTTCGGCTATCAAAAATCACCCCCAACTACACTTTACAGCAACAAACTAAGCCCAATCACTTTAAAATTACAAAAAAATGCTAAAAATCATAACAAACTATACCAGAATTACCTAAATTATTTCGGCTACCGTAAATCAACCCCAACTATCCCTTAAAACAACAAACCAAACCATATCATCTTAAAATTACAAAAAAAGGTGTACAAATCATAACAAACTATGCAAGACTCACCTAAATTACTTCGGCTACTCTAAATCATCACCAACTAACCCTTACCACAACAAACTAAACCCAATCACTTTTAAATTACAAAAAAATGCTAGTAACCATAGCAACCTATGCCAAACTCACCTAAATTACTTCGGCTACCATAAATGATCACCAACTATCCCTTTATCGCAACAAACTAAACCCATACATTTTTAAATTACAAAAAAATGCTACTAGCCATAGCAAACTATGTCAAACTCACCTAAATTACTTCGGCTATCAAAAATCACCCCCAACTACACTTTACAGCAACAAACTAAGCCCAATCACTTTAAAATTACAAAAAAATGCTAAAAATCATAACAAACTATACCAGAACCACCTAAATTACTTCGGTTACCGTAAATTACCCCCAACTATCCCTTACCACAACAAACCAAACCATATCATCTTAAAATTACAAAAAAAGGTGTACAAATCATAACAAACTATGCCAGACTTACCTAAATTACTTCGGTTACTCTAAATCACCACCTACTAACCCTTACCACAACAAACTAAACCCAATCACTTTTAAATTGCAAAAAAATGCTAGTAACCATAGCAAACTATGCAAAACTCACCTAAATTACTTCGGCTACCATAAATCATCACCAAGTAACCCTTACCACAACAAACTAAACCCAATCACTTTTAAATTACAAAAAAATGCTACTAACCATAGCAAACTATGCCAAATTCACCTAAATTACTTCGGCTATCAAAAATCACCCCCAACTACACTTTACAGCAACAAACTAAGCCCAATAACTTTAAAATTATAAAAAAATGCTAAAAATCATAACAAAATATACCAGAATCACCTAAATTACTTCGGCTACCGTAAATCACCCCAACTATCCCTTACCACAACAAACCAAACCATATCATCTTAAAATTACAAAAAAAGGTGTACAAATCATAACAAACTATGCCAGACTCACCTAAATTACTTGGGCTACTCTAAATCACCACCAACTAACCCTTACCTCAACAAACTAAACCCAATTACTTTTAAATTACAAAAAAATGCTAGTAACCATAGCAAACTATGCCAAACTCACCTAAATTACTTCGGCTACCATAAATCATCACCAACTAACTAACCCTTACCACAACAAACTAAACCCAATCACTTTTAAATTACAAAAAAAAGCTACTAACCATAGCAAACTATGCCAAACTCACCTACATTACTTCGGCTATCAAAAATCACCCCCAACTACACTTTACAGCAACAAACTAAGCCCAATCACTTTAAAATTACAAAAAAATGCTAAAAATTATAACAAACTATACCAGAATCACCTAAATTACTTCGGCTACCGTAAATCACCCCCAACTATCCCTTACCACAACAAACCAAACCATATCATCTTAAAATTACAAAAAAAGGTGTACAAATCATAAAAAACTAAGCCAGACTCACCTAAATTACTTGGGCTACTCTAAATCATCTCGAACTAACCCTTACCACAACAAACAAAACCGAATCACTTTTAAATTACAAAAAAATGCTAGTAACCATAGCAAACAAAGCCAAACTCACCTAAATTACTTCGGCTACCATAAATCTTCACCAACTAACCCTTACCACAACAAACTAAACCCAATCACTTTTAAATTACAAAAAAATGCTACTAACCATAGCAAACTATGCCAAACTCACCTAAATAACTTCGGCTATCAAAAATCACCCCCAACTACACTTTACAGCAACAAACTAAGCCCAATCACTTTAAAATTACAAAAAAATGCTAAAAATCATAACAAACTATACCAGAATCACCTAAATTACTTCGGCTACCGTAAATCACACCCAACTACCCCTTACCACAACAAACCAAACCATATCATCTTAAAATTACAAAAAAAGGTGTACAAATCATAAAAAACCAAGCCAGACTCACCTAAATTACTTGGGATACTCTAAATCATCACCAACTAACCCTTACCACAACAAACAAAACCCAATCACTTTTAAATTACAAAAAAATGCTAGTAACCATAGCAAACTATGCCAAACTCACCTAAATTACTTCGGCTACCATAAATCTTCACCAACTAACCCTTACCACAACAAACTAAACCCAATCACTTTTAAATTACAAAAAAATGCTACTAACCATAGCAAACTATGCCAAACTCACCTAAATAACTTCGGCTATCAAAAATCACCCCCAACTACACTTTACAGCAACAAACTAAGCCCAATCACTTTAAAATTACACAAAAATGCTAAAAATCATAACAAACTATACCAGAATTACCTAAATTATTTCGGCTACCGTAAATCACCCCCAACTATCCCTTAAAACAACAAACCAAACCATATCATCTTAAAATTACAAAAAAAGGTGTACAAATCATAACAAACTATGCAAGACTCACCTAAATTACTTCGGCTACTCTAAATCATCACCAACTAACCCTTACCACAACAAACTAAACCCAATCACTTTTAAATTACAAAAAAATGCTAGTAACCATAGCAACCTATGCCAAACTCACCTAAATTACTTCGGCTACCATAAATGATCACCAACTATCCCTTTATCGCAACAAACTAAACCCATACATTTTTAAATTACAAAAAAATGCTACTAGCCATAGCAAACTATGTCAAACTCACCTAAATTACTTCGGCTATCAAAAATCACCCCCAACTACACTTTACAGCAACAAACTAAGCCCAATCACTTTAAAATTACAAAAAAATGCTAAAAATCATAACAAACTATACCAGAACCACCTAAATTACTTCGGTTACCGTAAATTACCCCCAACTATCCCTTACCACAACAAACCAAACCATATCATCTTAAAATTACAAAAAAAGGTGTACAAATCATAACAAACTATGCCAGACTTACCTAAATTACTTCGGTTACTCTAAATCATCACCTACTAACCCTTACCACAACAAACTAAACCCAATCACTTTTAAATTGCAAAAAAATGCTAGTAACCATAGCAAACTATGCAAAACTCACCTAAATTACTTCGGCTACCATAAATCATCACCAAGTAACCCTTACCACAACAAACTAAACCCAATCACTTTTAAATTACAAAAAAATGCTACTAACCATAGCAAACTATGCCAAATTCACCTAAATTACTTCGGCTATCAAAAATCACCCCCAACTACACTTTACAGCAACAAACTAAGCCCAATAACTTTAAAATTATAAAAAAATGCTAAAAATCATAACAAAATATACCAGAATCACCTAAATTACTTCGGCTACCGTAAATCACCCCCAACTATCCCTTACCACAACAAACCAAACCATATCATCTTAAAATTACAAAAAAAGGTGTACAAATCATAACAAACTATGCCAGACTCACCTAAATTACTTGGGCTACTCTAAATCACCACCAACTAACCCTTACCTCAACAAACTAAACCCAATTACTTTTAAATTACAAAAAAATGCTAGTAACCATAGCAAACTATGCCAAACTCACCTAAATTACTTCGGCTACCATAAATCATCACCAACTAACCCTTACCACAACAAACTAAACCCAATCACTTTTAAATTACAAAAAAAAGCTACTAACCATAGCAAACTATGCCAAACTCACCTACATTACTTCGGCTATCAAAAATCACCCCCAACTACACTTTACAGCAACAAACTAAGCCCAATCACTTTAAAATTACAAAAAAATGCTAAAAATTATAACAAACTATACCAGAATCACCTAAATTACTTCGGCTACCGTAAATCACCCCCAACTATCCCTTACCACAACAAACCAAACCATATCATCTTAAAATTACAAAAAAAGGTGTACAAATCATAAAAAACTAAGCCAGACTCACCTAAATTACTTGGGCTACTCTAAATCATCTCGAACTAACCCTTACCACAACAAACAAAACCGAATCACTTTTAAATTACAAAAAAATGCTAGTAACCATAGCAAACAATGCCAAACTCACCTAAATTACTTCGGCTACCATAAATCTTCACCAACTAACCCTTACCACAACAAACTAAACCCAATCACTTTTAAATTACAAAAAAATGCTACTAACCATAGCAAACTATGCCAAACTCACCTAAATAACTTCGGCTATCAAAAATCACCCCCAACTACACTTTACAGCAACAAACTAAGCCCAATCACTTTAAAATTACAAAAAAATGCTAAAAATCATAACAAACTATACCAGAATTACCTAAATTATTTCGGCTACCGTAAATCACCCCCAACTATCCCTTAAAACAACAAACCAAACCATATCATCTTAAAATTACAAAAAAAGGTGTACAAATCATAACAAACTATGCCAGACTCACCTAAATTACTTCGGCTACTCTAAATCATCACCAACTAACCCTTACCACAACAAACTAAACCCAATCACTTTTAAATTACAAAAAAAGCTACTAACCATAGCAAACTATGCCAAACTCACCTAAATTACTTCGGCTATCAAAAATCACCCCCAACTACACTTTACAGCAACAAACTAAGCCCAATCACTTTAAAATTACAAAAAAATGCTAAAAATCATAACAAACTATACCAGAATCACCTAAATTACTTCGGCTACCGTAAATCACCCCCAACTATCCCTTACCACAACAAACCAAACCATATCATCTTAAAATTACAAAAAAAGGTGTACAAATCATAAAAAACCAAGCCAGACTCACCTAAATTACTTGGGCTACTCTAAATCATCACCAACTAACCCTTACCACAACAAACAAAACCCAATCACTTTTAAATTACAAAAAAATGCTAGTAACCATAGCAAACTATGCCAAACTCACCTAAATTACTTCGGCTACCATAAATCTTCACCAACTAACCCTTACGACAACAAACTAAACCCAATCACTTTTAAATTACAAAAAAATGCTACTAACCATAGCAAACTATGCCAAACTCACCTAAATAACTTCGGCTATCAAAAATCACCCCCAACTACACTTTACAGCAACAAACTAAGCCCAATCACTTTAAAATTACAAAAAAATGCTAAAAATCATAACAAACTATACCAGAATTACCTAAATTATTTCGGCTACCGTAAATCACCCCCAACTATCCCTTAAAACAACAAACCAAACCATATCATCTTAAAATTACAAAAAAAGGTGTACAAATCATAACAAACTATGCAAGACTCACCTAAATTACTTCGGCTACTCTAAATCATCACCAACTAACCCTTACCACAACAAACTAAACCCAATCACTTTTAAATTACAAAAAAATGCTAGTAACCATAGCAACCTATGCCAAACTCACCTAAATTACTTCGGCTACCATAAATCATCACCAACTATCCCTTTATCGCAACAAACTAAACCCATACATTTTTAAATTACAAAAAAATGCTACTAGCCATAGCAAACTATGTCAAACTCACCTAAATTACTTCGGCTATCAAAAATCACCCCCAACTACACTTTACAGCAACAAACTAAGCCCAATCACTTTAAAATTACAAAAAAATGCTAAAAATCATAACAAACTATACCAGAACCACCTAAATTACTTCGGTTACCGTAAATTACCCCCAACTATCCCTTACCACAACAAACCAAACCATATCATCTTAAAATTACAAAAAAAGGTGTACAAATCATAACAAACTATGCCAGACTTACCTAAATTACTTCGGTTACTCTAAATCATCACCTACTAACCCTTACCACAACAAACTAAACCCAATCACTTTTAAATTGCAAAAAAATGCTAGTAACCATAGCAAACTATGCAAAACTCACCTAAATTACTTCGGCTACCATAAATCATCACCAAGTAACCCTTACCACAACAAACTAAACCCAATCACTTTTAAATTACAAAAAAATGCTACTAACCATAGCAAACTATGCCAAATTCACCTAAATTACTTCGGCTATCAAAAATCACCCCCAACTACACTTTACAGCAACAAACTAAGCCCAATAACATTAAAATTATAAAAAAATGCTAAAAATCATAACAAAATATACCAGAATCACCTAAATTACTTCGGCTACCGTAAATCACCCCCAACTATCCCTTACCACAACAAACCAAACCATATCATCTTAAAATTACAAAAAAAGGTGTACAAATCATAACAAACTATGCCAGACTCACCTAAATTACTTGGGCTACTCTAAATCACCACCAACTAACCCTTACCTCAACAAACTAAACCCAATTACTTTTAAATTACAAAAAAATGCTAGTAACCATAGCAAACTATGCCAAACTCACCTAAATTACTTCGGCTACCATAAATCATCACCAACTAACCCTTACCACAACAAACTAAACCCAATCACTTTTAAATTACAAAAAAAAGCTACTAACCATAGCAAACTATGCCAAACTCACCTAAATTACTTCGGCTATCAAAAATCACCCCCAACTACACTTTACAGCAACAAACTAAGCCCAATCACTTTAAAATTACAAAAAAATGCTAAAAATCATAACAAACTATACCAGAATCACCTAAATTACTTCGGCTACCGTAAATCACCCCCAACTATCCCTTACCACAACAAACCAAACCATATCATCTTAAAATTACAAAAAAAGGTGTACAAATCATAAAAAACTAAGCCAGACTCACCTAAATTACTTGGGCTACTCTAAATCATCTCGAACTAACCCTTACCACAACAAACAAAACCGAATCACTTTTAAATTACAAAAAAATGCTAGTAACCATAGCAAACAATGCCAAACTCACCTAAATTACTTCGGCTATCATAAATCTTCACCAACTAACCCTTACCACAACAAACTAAACCCAATCACTTTTAAATTACAAAAAAATTCTACTAACCATAGCAAACTATGCCAAACTCACCTAAATAACTTCGGCTATCAAAAATCACCCCCAACTACACTTTACAGCAACAAACTAAGCCCAATCACTTTAAAATTACAAAAAAATGCTAAAAATCATAACAAACTATACCAGAATTACCTAAATTATTTCGGCTACCGTAAATCACCCCCAACTATCCCTTAAAACAACAAACCAAACCATATCATCTTAAAATTACAAAAAAAGGTGTACAAATCATAACAAACTATGCCAGACTCACCTAAATTACTTCGGCTACTCTAAATCATCACCAACTAACCCTTACCACAACAAACTAAACCCAATCACTTTTAAATTACAAAAAAATGCTAGTAACCATAGCAACCTATGCCAAACTCACCTAAATTACTTCGGCTACCATAAATCATCACCAACTATCCCTTTATCGCAACAAACTAAACCCATACATTTTTAAATTACAAAAAAATGCTACTAGCCATAGCAAACTATGCCAAACTCACCTAAATTACTTCGGCTATCAAAAATCACCCCCAACTACACTTTACAGCAACAAACTAAGCCCAATCTCTTTAAAATTACAAAAAAATGCTAAAAATCATAACAAACTATACCAGAACCACCTAAATTACTTCGGTTACCGTAAATTACCCCCAACTAACCCTTACCACAACAAACTAAACCCAATCACTTTTAAATTACAAAAAAAAGCTACTAACCATAGCAAACTATGCCAAACTCACCTAAATTACTTCGGCTATCAAAAATCACCCCCAACTACACTTTACAGCAACAAACTAAGCCCAATCACTTTAAAATTACAAAAAAATGCTAAAAATCTTAACAAACTATACCAGAATCACCTAAATTACTTCGGCTACCGTAAATCACCCACAACTTTCCCTTACCACAACAAACCAAACCATATCATCTTTGAATTACAAAAAAAGGTGTACAAATCATAACAAACTATGCCAGACTCACCTAAATTACTTCGGCTACTCTAAATCATCACCAACTAACCCTTACCACAACAAACTAAACCCAATCACATTTAAATTACAAAAAAATGCTAGTAACCATAGCAACCTATGCCAAACTCACCTAAATTACTTCGGCTACCATAAATCATCACCAACTATCCCTTTATCGCAACAAACTAAACCCATACACTTTTCAATTACAAAAAAATGCTACAAACTATACCAGAATCACCTAAATTACTTCGGCTACCGTAAATCACCCACAACTTTCCCTTACCACAACAAACCAAACCATATCATCTTAAAATTACAAAAAAAGGTGAACAAATCATAACAAACTATGCCAGACTCACCTAAATTACTTCTAATCATCACCAACTAACCCTTACCACAACAAACTAAACCCAATCACTTTTAAATTACGAAAAAATGCTAGTAACTATAGCAAACTATGCCAAACTCACCTAAATTACTTTGGCTACCATAAATCATCACAAACTAACCCTTACAACAACAAACTAAACCCAATCACTTTTAAATTACAAAAAAATGCTACTAACCTTAGCAAACTATGCCAAACTCACCTAAATTACTTCGGCTATTAAAAATCACCCCCAACTACACTTTACAGCAACAAACTAAGCCCAATCACTTTAAAATTACAAAAAAATGCTAAAAATCATAACAAACTATACCAGAATAACCTAAATTACTTCGGCTACCGTAAGTCACCCCCAACTATCCCTTACCACAAGAAACCAAACCAAATCATCTTAAAATTACAAAAAAAGGTGTTCAAATCATAACAAACTATGCCAGACTCACCTAAATTACATCGGCTACTCTAAATCATCACCAACTAACCCTTACCACAACAAACTAAACCCAATCACTTTTAAATTACAAAAAAATGCTAGTAACCATAGCAAACTATGCCAAACTCACCTAAATTACTTCGGCTACCATAAATCATCACCAACTAACCCTTACCACAACAAACTAAACCCAATCACTTTTAAATTACAAAAAAATGCTACTAACAATAGCAAACTATGCCAAACTCACCTAAATAACTTCGGCTATCAAAAATCATCCCCAACTACACTTTACAGCAACAAACTTAGCCCAATCACTTTAAAATTACAAAAAAATGCTAAAAATCATAACAAACTATACCAGAATCACCTAAATTACTTCGGCTACCGTAAATCACCCTCAACTATCCCTTACCACAACAAACCAAACCATATCATCTTAAAATTACAAAAAAATGTGTACAATTCATAACAAACAATGCCAGACTCACCTAAATTACTTCGGCTACTCTAAATCATCACCAACTAAAACTTACCACAACAAACTAAACCCAATCACTTTTAAATTACAAAAAATGCTAGTAACCACAGCAAACTATGCCAAAATCACCTAAATTACTTCGGCTACCATAAATAATCACTAACTAACCCTTACCACAACAAACTAAACCCAATCACTTTTAAATTACAAAAAAATGCTATTAACCATAGTAAACTATGCCAAACTCACCTAAATTACTTCGGCTACCATAAATCATCACCAACTAACCCTTACCACAACAAACTAAACCCAATCACTTTTAAATTACAAAAAAATGCTACTAACCATAGCAAACTATGCCAAACTCACCTAAATTACTTCGGCTATCAAAAATCACCCCCAACTAAACTTTACAGCAACAAACTAAGCCCAATCATTTTAAAATTACAAAAAAATGCTAAAAATCAT
The DNA here is from genome assembly GCA_964023215.1 of Eledona agricola. Classification (NCBI taxonomy): domain Eukaryota; kingdom Metazoa; phylum Arthropoda; class Insecta; order Coleoptera; family Tenebrionidae; genus Eledona; species Eledona agricola. The sequence continues at coordinate 755,021 of CAXIEJ010000019.1, read as the reverse complement.
AACAAACTATACCAGAATCACCTAAATTACTTCGGCTACCGTAAATCACCCCCAGCTATCCCTTACTACAACAAACCAAACCATATCATCTTAAAATTACAAAAAAAGGTGTACAAATCATAACAAACTATGCCAGACTCACCTAAATTACTTCGGCTACTCTAAATCATCACCAACTAACCCTTACCACAACAAACTAAACCCAATCACTTTTAAATTACAAAAAAATGCTAGTAACCATAGCAAACTATGCCAAACTCACCTAAATTACTTCGGCTACCATAAATCATCACCAACTAACCCTTACCACAACAAACTAAACCCAATCACTTTTAAATTACAAAAAAATGCTACTAACCATAGCAAACTATGCCAAACTCACCTAAATTACTTCGGCTATCAAAAATCACCCCCAACTACACTTTACAGCAACAAACTAAGCCCAATCACTTTGAAATCACAAAAAAATGCTAAAAATCATTACAAACTATACCAGAATCACCTAAATTACTTCGGCTAACGTAAATCACTCCCAACTATCCCTTACCACAACAAACCAAACCATATCATTTTAAAATTACAAAAAAATGTGTACAAATCATAACAAACTATGCCAGACTCACCTAAATTACTTCGGCTGCTCTAAATCATCACCAACTAACCCTTACCACAACAAACTAAACCCAATCACTTTTAAATTACAAAAAAATGCTACTAGCCATAGCAAACTATGCCAAATTCACCTAAATTACTTCGGCTATTAAAAATCACCCCCAACTACATTTTACAGCAACAAACTAAGCCCAATCACTTTAAAATTACAAAAAAATGCTAAAAATCATAACAAACTATACCAGAATCACCTAAATTACTTCGGCTACCGTAAATCACCCCCAACTATCCCTTACCACAACAAACCAAACCATATCATCTTAAAATTACAAAAAAGGTGAACAAATCATAACAAACTATGCCAGACTCACCTAAATTACTTCTAATCATCACCAACTAACCCTTACCACAACAAACTAAACCCAATCACTTTTAAATTACAAAAAATGCTAGTAACTATAGCAAACTATGCCAAACTCACCTAAATTACTTTGGCTACCATAAATCATCACAAACTAACCCTTACAACAACAAACTAAACCCAATCACTTTTAAATTACAAAAAAATGCTACTAACCTTAGCAAACTATGCCAAACTCACCTAAATTACTTCGGCTATTAAAAATCACCCCCAACTACACTTTACAGCAACAAACTAAGCCCAATCACTTTAAAATTACAAAAAAATGCTAAAAATCATAACAAACTATACCAGAATAACCTAAATTACTTCGGCTACCGTAAGTCACCCCCAACTATCCCTTACCACAAGAAACCAAACCAAATCATCTTAAAATTACAAAAAAAGGTGTTCAAATCATAACAAACTATGCCAGACTCACCTAAATTACTTCGGCTGCTCTAAATCATCACCAACTAACCCTTACCACAACAAACTAAACCCAATCAGTTTTAAATTACAAAAAAATGCTAGTAACCATAGCAAACTATGCCAAACTCTCCTAAATTACTTTGGCTACCATAAATCATCACCAACTAACCCTTACCACAACAAACTAAACCCAATCACTTTTAAATTACAAAAAAATGCTACTAACCATAGCAAACTATGCCAAACTCACCTAAATTACTTCGGCAATCAAAAATCACCCCGAACTACACTTTACAGCAACAAACTAAGCCCAATCACTTTAAAATTACAAAAAAATGCTAAAAATCATAAAAAACTATACCAGAATAACCTAAATTACTTCGGCTACCGTAAATTACCCCCAACTATCCCTTACCCCAACAAACCAAACCATATCATCTTAAAATTACAAAAAAAGGTGTAGAAATCATAACAAACTATGCCAGACTCACCTAAATTACATCGGCTACTCTAAATCATCACCAACTAACCCTTACCACAACAAACTAAACCCAATCACTTTTAAATTACAAAAAAATGCTAGTAACCATAGCAAACTATGCCAAACTCACCTAAATTACTTCGGCTACCATAAATCATCACAAACTAACCCTTACCACAACAAACTAAACCCAATCACTTTTAAATTACAAAAAAATGCTACTAACCATAGCAAACTATGCCAAACTCACCTAAATTACTTCGGCTATTAAAAATCACCCCCAACTACACTTTACAGCAACAAGCTAAGCCCAATCACTTTAAAATAACAAAAAAATGCTAAAAATCATAACAAACTATACCAGAATAACTTAAATTACTTCGGCTACCGTAAATCACCCCCAACTATCCCTTACCACAACAAACCAAACCATATCATCTTAAAATTACAAAAAAAGGTGTTCAAATCATAACAAACTATGCCAGACTCACCTAAATTACATCGGCTACTCTAAATCATCACCAACTAACCCTTACCACAACAAACTAAACCCAATCACTTTTAAATTACAAAAAAATGCTAGTAACCATAGCAAACTATGCCAAACTCACCTAAATTACTTCGGCTACAATAAATCATCACCAACTAACCCTTACCACAACAAACTAAACCCAATCACTTTTAAATTACAAAAAAATGCTACTAACCATAGCAAACTATGCCAAACTCACCTAAATTACTTCGGCTATCAAAAATCACCCCCAACTAAACTTTACAGCAACAAACTAAGCCCAATCATTTTAAAATTACAAAAAAATGCTAAAAATCATAACAAACTATACCAGAATTACCTAAATTACTTCGGCTACCGTAAATCACCCTCAACTATCCCTTACCACAACAAACCAAACCATATCATCTTAAATTTACAAAAAAAGGTGTAGAAATCATAACAAACTATGCCAGACTCACCTAAATTACTTCGGCTACTCTAAATCATAACCAACTAAAACTTACCACAACAAACTAAACCCAATCACTTTTAAATTACAAAAAAATGCTAGTAACCACAGCAAACTATGCCAAACTCACCTAAATTACTTCGGCTACCATAAATCATCACCAACTAACCCTTACCACAACAAACTAAACCCAATCACTTTTAAATTACAAAAAAATGCTAGTAACCATAGCAAACTATGCCAAACTCACCTAAATTACTTCGGCTACCATAAATCATCACCAACTAACCCTTACCACAGCAAACTAAACCCAATCACTTTTAAATTACAAAAAAATGCTACTAACCATAGCAAACTAGGCCAAACTCACCTAAATTACTTCGGCTATCAAAAATCATACCCAACTACACTTTACAGCAACAAACTAAGCCCAATCACTTTAAAATTACAAAAAAATGCTAAAAATCATAACAAACTATACCAGAATCACCTAAATTACTTCGGCTACCGTAAATCACCCTCAACTATCCCTTACCACAACAAACCAAACCATATCATCTTAAATTTACAAAAAAAGGTGTAGAAATCATAACAAACTATGCCAGACTCACCTAAATTACTTCGGCTACTCTAAATCATCACCAACTAAAACTTACCACAACAAACTAAACCCAATCACTTTTAAATTACAAAAAAATGCTAGTAACCATAGCAAACTATGCCAAACTCACCTAAATTACTTCGGCTACCATAAATCATCACCAACTAACCCTTACCACAACAAACTAAACCCAATCACTTTTAAATTACAAAAAAATGCTACTAGCCATAGCAAACTATGCCAAATTCACCTAAATTACTTCGGCTATTAAAAATCACCCCCAACTACATTTTACAGCAACAAACTAAGCCCAATCACTTTAAAATTACAAAAAAATGCTAAAAATCATAACAAACTATACCAGAATCACCTAAATTACTTCGGCTACCGTAAATCACCCCCAACTATCCCTTACCACAACAAACCAAACCATATCATCTTAAAATTACAAAAAAGGTGAACAAATCATAACAAACTATGCCAGACTCACCTAAATTACTTCTAATCATCACCAACTAACCCTTACCACAACAAACTAAACCCAATCACTTTTAAATTACAAAAAATGCTAGTAACTATAGCAAACTATGCCAAACTCACCTAAATTACTTTGGCTACCATAAATCATCACAAACTAACCCTTACAACAACAAACTAAACCCAATCACTTTTAAATTACAAAAAAATGCTACTAACCTTAGCAAACTATGCCAAACTCACCTAAATTACTTCGGCTATTAAAAATCACCCCCAACTACACTTTACAGCAACAAACTAAGCCCAATCACTTTAAAATTACAAAAAAATGCTAAAAATCATAACAAACTATACCAGAATAACCTAAATTACTTCGGCTACCGTAAGTCACCCCCAACTATCCCTTACCACAAGAAATCAAACCAAATCATCTTAAAATTACAAAAAAAGGTGTTCAAATCATAACAAACTATGCCAGACTCACCTAAATTACATCGGCTACTCTAAATCATCACCAACTAACCCTTACCACAACAAACTAAACCCAATCACTTTTAAATTACAAAAAAATGCTAGTAACCATAGCAAACTATGCCAAACTCACCTAAATTACTTCGGCTACCATAAATCATCACCAACTAACCCTTACCACAACAAACTAAACCCAATCACTTTTAAATTACAAAAAAATGCTACTAACAATAGCAAACTATGCCAAACTCACCTAAATTACTTCGGCTATCAAAAATCATCCCCAACTACACTTTACAGCAACAAACTTAGCCCAATCACTTTAAAATTACAAAAAAATGCTAAAAATCATAACAAACTATACCAGAATCACCTAAATTACTTCGGCTACCGTAAATCACCCTCAACTATCCCTTACCACAACAAACCAAACCATATCATCTTAAAATTACAAAAAAAGGTGTACAATTCATAACAAACAATGCCAGACTCACCTAAATTACTTCGGCTACTCTAAATCATCACCAACTAAAACTTACCACAACAAACTAAACCCAATCACTTTTAAATTACAAAAAAATGCTAGTAACCACAGCAAACTATGCCAAAATCACCTAAATTACTTCGGCTACCATAAATAATCACTAACTAACCCTTACCACAACAAACTAAACCCAATCACTTTTAAATTACAAAAAAATGCTATTAACCATAGTAAACTATGCCAAACTCACCTAAATTACTTCGGCTACCATAAATCATCACCAACTAACCCTTACCACAACAAACTAAACCCAATCACTTTTAAATTACAAAAAAATGCTACTAACCATAGCAAACTATGCCAAACTCACCTAAATTACTTCGGCTATCAAAAATCACCCCCAACTAAACTTTACAGCAACAAACTAAGCCCAATCATTTTAAAATTACAAAAAAATGCTAAAAATCATAACAAACTATACCAGAATCACCTAAATTACTTCGGCTACCGTAAATCACCCCCAGCTATCCCTTACCACAACAAACCAAACCATATCATCTTAAAATTACAAAAAAAGGTGTACAAATCATAACAAACTATGCCAGACTCACCTAAATTACTTCGGCTACTCTAAATCATCACCAACTAACCCTTACCACAACAAACTAAACCCAATCACATTTAAATTACAAAAAAATGCTAGTAACCATAGCAAACTATGCCAAACTCACCTAAATTACTTCGGCTACCATAAATCATCACCAACTAACCCTTACCACAACAAACTAAACCCAATCACTTTTAAATTACAAAAAAATGCTACTAACCATAGCAAACTATGCCAAACTCACCTAAATTACTTCGGCTATCAAAAATCACCCCCAACTACACTTTACAGCAACAAACTAAGCCCAATCACTTTGAAATCACAAAAAAATGCTAAAAATCATTACAAACTATACCAGAATCACCTAAATTACTTCGGCTAACGTAAATCACTCCCAACTATCCCTTACCACAACAAACCAAACCATATCATTTTAAAATTACAAAAAAATGTGTGCAAATCATAACAAACTATGCCAGACTCACCTAAATTACTTCGGCTGCTCTAAATCATCACCAACTAACCCTTACCACAACAAACTAAACCCAATCAGTTTTAAATTACAAAAAAATGCTAGTAACCATAGCAAACTATGCCAAACTCTCCTAAATTACTTTGGCTACCATAAATCATCACCAACTAACCCTTACCACAACAAACTAAACCCAATCACTTTTAAATTACAAAAAAATGCTACTAACCATAGCAAACTATGCCAAACTCACCTAAATTACTTCGGCTATCAAAAATCACCCCCAACTACACTTTACAGCAACAAACTAAGCCCAATCACTTTAAAATTACAAAAAAATGCTAAAAATCATAAAAAACTATACCAGAATAACCTAAATTACTTCGGCTACCGTAAATCACCCCCAACTATCCCTTACCCCAACAAACCAAACCATATCATCTTAAAATTACAAAAAAAGGTGTAGAAATCATAACAAACTATGCCAGACTCACCTAAATTACATCGGCTACTCTAAATCATCACCAACTAACCCTTACCACAACAAACTAAACCCAATCACTTTTAAATTACAAAAAATGCTAGTAACCATAGCAAACTATGCCAAACTCACCTAAATTACTTCGGCTACCATAAATCATCACAAACTAACCCTTACCACAACAAACTAAACCCAATCACTTTTAAATTACAAAAAAATGCTACTAACGATAGCACACTATGCCAAACTCACCTAAATTACTTCGGCTATTAAAAATCACCCCCAACTACACTTTACAGCAACAAACTAAGCCCAATCACTTTAAAATTACAAAAAAATGCTAAAAATCATAACAAACTATACCAGAATAACCTAAATTACTTCGGCTACCGTAAATCACCCCCAACTATCCCTTACCACAACAAACCAAACCATATCATCTTAAAATTACAAAAAAAGGTGTTCAAATCATAACAAACTATGACAAACTCACCTAAATTACTTCGGCTACCATAAATCATCACCAACTAACCCTTACCACAACAAACTAAACCCAATCACTTTTAAATTACAAAAAAATGCTAGTAACCATAGCAAACTATGCCAAACTCACCTAAATTACTTCGGCTACCATAAATCATCACCAACTAACCCTTACCACAACAAACTAAACCCAATCACTTTTAAATTCCAAAAAAATGCTACTAACCATAGCAAACTATGCCAAACTCACCTAAATTACTTCGGCTATCAAAAATCACACCCAACTAAACTTTACAGCAAGAAACTAAGCCCAATCATTTTAAAATTACAAAAAAATGCTAAAAATCATAACAAACTATACCAGAATCACCTAAATTACTTCGGCTACTTTAAATCATCACCAACTAACCCTTACCACAACAAACTAAACCCAATAACTTTTTAATTACAAAAAAATGCTAGTAACCATAGCAAACTATGCCAAACTCACCTAAATTACTTCGGCTACCATAAATCATCACCAACTAACCCTTACCACAGCAAACTAAACCCAATCACTTTTAAATTACAAAAAATGCTACTAACCATAGCAAACTAGGCCAAACTCACCTAAATTACTTCGGCTATCAAAAATCATACCCAACTACACTTTACAGCAACAAACTAAGCCCAATCACTTTAAAATTACAAAAAAATGCTAAAAATCATAACAAACTATACCAGAATCACCTAAATTACTTCGGCTACCGTAAATCACCCTCAACTATCCCTTACCACAACAAACCAAACCATATCATCTTAAATTTACAAAAAAAGGTGTAGAAATCATAACAAACTATGCCAGACTCACCTAAATTACTTCGGCTACTCTAAATCATCACCAACTAAAACTTACCACAACAAACTAAACCCAATCACTTTTAAATTACAAAAAAATGCTAGTAACCATAGCAAACTATGCCAAACTCACCTAAATTACTTCGGCTACCATAAATCATCACCAACTAACCCTTACCACAACAAACTAAACCCAATCACTTTTAAATTACAAAAAAATGCTACTAACCATAGCAAACTATGCCAAATTCACCTAAATTACTTCGGCTATTAAAAATCACCCCCAACTACATTTTACAGCAACAAACTAAGCCCAATCACTTTAAAATTACAAAAAAATGCTAAAAATCATAACAAACTATACCAGAATCACCTAAATAACTTCGGCTACCGTAAATCACCCCCAACTATCCCTTACCACAACAAACCAAACCATATCATCTTAAAATTACAAAAAAAGGTGAACAAATCATAACAAACTATGCCAGACTCACCTAAATTACTTCTAATCATCACCAACTAACCCTTACCACAACAAACTAAACCCAATCACTTTTAAATTACAAAAAAATGCTAGTAACTATAGCAAACTATGCCAAACTCACCTAAATTACTTTGGCTACCATAAATCATCACAAACTAAACCTTACAACAACAAACTAAACCCAATCACTTTTAAATTACAAAAAAATGCTACTAACCTTAGCAAACTATGCCAAACTCACCTAAATTACTTCGGCTATTAAAAATCACCCCCAACTACACTTTAAAGCAACAAACTAAGCCCAATCACTTTAAAATTACAAAAAAATGCTAAAAATCATAACAAACTATACCAGAATAACCTAAATTACTTCGGCTACCGTAAGTCACCCCCAACTATCCCTTACCACAAGAAACCAAACCAAATCATCTTAAAATTACAAAAAAAGGTGTTCAAATCATAACAAACTATGCCAGACTCACCTAAATTACATCGGCTACTCTAAATCATCACCAACTAACCCTTACCACAACAAACTAAACCCAATCACTTTTAAATTACAAAAAAATGCTAGTAACCATAGCAAACTATGCCAAACTCACCTAAATTACTTCGGCTACCATAAATCATCACCAACTAACCCTTACCACAACAAACTAAACCCAATCACTTTTAAATTACAAAAAAATGCTACTAACCATAGCAAACTATGCCAAACTCACCTAAATTACTTCGGCTATCAAAAATTATCCCCAACTACACTTTACAGCAACAAACTTAGCCCAATCACTTTAAAATTACAAAAAAATGCTAAAAATCATAACAAACTATACCAGAATCACCTAAATTACTTCGGCTACCGTAAATCACCCTCAACTATTCCTTACCACAACAAACCAAACCATATCATCTTAAAATTACAAAAAAAGGTGTACAATTCATAACAAACAATGCCAGACTCACCTAAATTACTTCGGCTACTCTACATCATCACCAACTAAAACTTACCACAACAAACTAAACCCAATCACTTTTAAATTACAAAAAACTGCTAGTAACCACAGCAAACTATGCCAAACTCACCTAAATTACTTCGGCTACCATAAATAATCACTAACTAACCCTTACCACAACAAACTAAACCCAATCACTTTTAAATTACAAAAAAATGCTATTAACCATAGTAAACTATGCCAAACTCACCTAAATTACTTCGGCTACCATAAATCATCACCAACTAACCCTTACCACAACAAACTAAACCCAATCACTTTTAAATTACAAAAAAATGCTACTAACCATAGCAAACTATGCCAAACTCACCTAAATTACTTCGGCTATCAAAAATCACCCCCAACTAAACTTTACAGCAACAAACTAAGCCCAATCATTTTAAAATTACAAAAAAATGCTAAAAATCATAACAAACTATACCAGAATCACCTAAATTACTTCGGCTACCGTAAATCACCCCCAGCTATCCCTTACCACAACAAACCAAACCATATCATCTTAAAATTACAAAAAAAGGTGTACAAATCATAACAAACTATGCCAGACTCACCTAAATTACTTCGGCTACTCTAAATCATCACCAACTAACCCTTACCACAACAAACTAAACCCAATCACTTTTAAATTACAAAAAAATGCTAGTAACCATAGCAAACTATGCCAAACTCACCTAAATTACTTCGGCTACCATAAATCATCACCAACTAACCCTTACCACAACAAACTAAACCCAATCACTTTTAAATTACAAAAAAATGCTACTAACCATAGCAAACTATGCCAAACTCACCTAAATTACTTCGGCTATCAAAAATCACCCCCAACTACACTTTACAGCAACAAACTAAGCCCAATCACTTTGAAATCACAAAAAAATGCTAAAAATCATTACAAACTATACCAGAATCACCTAAATTACTTCGGCTAACGTAAATCACTCCCAACTATCCCTTACCACAACAAACCAAACCATATCATTTTAAAATTACAAAAAAATGTGTACAAATCATAACAAACTATGCCAGACTCACCTAAATTACTTCGGCTGCTCTAAATCATCACCAACTAACCCTTACCACAACAAACTAAACCCAATCAGTTTTAAATTACAAAAAAATGCTAGTAACCATAGCAAACTATGCCAAACTCTCCTAAATTACTTTGGCTACCATAAATCATCACCAACTAACCCTTACCACAACAAACTAAACCCAATCACTTTTAAATTACAAAAAAATGCTACTAACCATAGCAAACTATGCCAAACTCACCTAAATTACTTCGGCTATCAAAAATCACCCCCAACTACACTTTACAGCAACAAACTAAGCCCAATCACTTTAAAATTACAAAAAAATGCTAAAAATCATAAAAAACTATACCAGAATAACCTAAATTACTTCGGCTACCGTAAATCACCCCCAACTATCCCTTACCCCAACAAACCAAACCATATCATCTTAAAATTACAAAAAAAGGTGTAGAAATCATAACAAACTATGCCAGACTCACCTAAATTACATCGGCTACTCTAAATCATCACCAACTAACCCTTACCACAACAAACTAAACCCAATCACTTTTAAATTACAAAAAAATGCTAGTAACCATAGCAAACTATGCCAAACTCACCTAAATTACTTCGGCTACCATAAATCATCACAAACTAACCCTTACCACAACAAACTAAACCCAATCACTTTTAAATTACAAAAAAATGCTACTAACGATAGCACACTATGCCAAACTCACCTAAATTACTTCGGCTATTAAAAATCACCCCCAACTACACTTTACAGCAACAAACTAAGCCCAATCACTTTAAAATTACAAAAAAATGCTAAAAATCATAACAAACTATACCAGAATAACCTAAATTACTTCGGCTACCGTAAATCACCCCCAACTATCCCTTACCACAACAAACCAAACCATATCATCTTAAAATTACAAAAAAAGGTGTTCAAATCATAACAAACTATGACAAACTCACCTAAATTACTTCGGCTACCATAAATCATCACCAACTAACCCTTACCACAACAAACTAAACCCAATCACTTTTAAATTACAAAAAAATGCTAGTAACCATAGCAAACTATGCCAAACTCACCTAAATTACTTCGGCTACCATAAATCATCACCAACTAACCCTTACCACAACAAACTAAACCCAATCACTTTTAAATTACAAAAAAATGCTACTAACCATAGCAAACTATGCCAAACTCACCTAAATTACTTCGGCTATCAAAAATCACCCCCAACTAAACTTTACAGCAACAAACTAAGCCCAATCATTTTAAAATTACAAAAAAATGCTAAAAATCATAACAAACTATACCAGAATCACCTAAATTACTTCGGCTACTCTAAATCATCACCAACTAACCCTTACCACAACAAACTAAACCCAATCACTTTTAAATTACAAAAAAATGCTAGTAACCATAGCAAACTATGCCAAACTCACCTAAATTACTTCGGCTACCATAAATCATCACCAACTAACCCTTACCACAACAAACTAAACCCAATCACTTTTAAATTACAAAAAAATGCTACTAACCATAGCAAACTATGCCAATCTCACCTAAATTACTTCGGCTATCAAAAATCATCCCCAACTACACTTTACAGCAACAAACTAAGCCCAATCACCTTAAAATAACAAAAAAATGCTAAAAATCATAACAAACTATACCAGAATCACCTAAATTACTTCGTCTACCGTAAATCACCCCCAACTATCCCTTACCACAACAAACCAAACCATATCATTTTAAAATTACAAAAAAAGGTGAACAAATCATAACAAACTATGCCAGACTCACCTAAATTACTTCGGCTAATCTAAATCATCACCAACTAAAACTTACCACAACAAACTAAACCCAATCACTTTTAAATTACAAAAAAATGCTAGTAACCATAGCAAACTATGCCAAACTCACCTAAATTACTTCGGCTACCATAAATCATCACCAACTAACCCTTACCACAACAAACTAAACCCAATCACTTTTAAATTACAAAAAAATGCTACTAGCCATAGCAAACTATGCCAAATTCACCTAAATTACTTCGGCTATTAAAAATCACCCCCAACTACACTTTACAGCAACAAACTAAGCCCAATCACTTTAAAATTACAAAAAAATGCTAAAAATCATAACAAACTATACCAGAATAACCTAAATTACTTCGGCTACCGTAAATCACCCCCAACTATCCCTTACCACAACAAACCAAACCATATCATCTTAAAATTACAAAAAAAGGTGTTCAAATCATAACAAACTATGACAAACTCACCTAAATTACTTCGGCTACCATAAATCATCACCAACTAACCCTTACCACAACAAACTAAACCCAATCACTTTTAAATTACAAAAAAATGCTAGTAACCATAGCAAACTATGCCAAACTCACCTAAATTACTTCGGCTACCATAAATCATCACCAACTAACCCTTACCACAACAAACTAAACCCAATCACTTTTAAATTACAAAAAAATGCTACTAACCATAGCAAACTATGCCAAACTCACCTAAATTACTTCGGCTATCAAAAATCACCCCCAACTAAACTTTACAGCAACAAACTAAGCCCAATCATTTTAAAATTACAAAAAAATGCTAAAAATCATAACAAACTATACCAGAATCACCTAAATTACTTCGGCTACTCTAAATCATCACCAACTAACCCTTACCACAACAAACTAAACCCAATCACTTTTAAATTACAAAAAAATGCTAGTAACCATAGCAAACTATGCCAAACTCACCTAAATTACTTCGGCTACCATAAATCATCACCAACTAACCCTTACCACAACAAACTAAACCCAATCACTTTTAAATTACAAAAAAATGCTACTAACCATAGCAAACTATGCCAATCTCACCTAAATTACTTCGGCTATCAAAAATCATCCCCAACTACACTTTACAGCAACAAACTAAGCCCAATCACCTTAAAATAACAAAAAAATGCTAAAAATCATAACAAACTATACCAGAATCACCTAAATTACTTCGTCTAACGTAAATCACCCCCAACTATCCCTTACCACAACAAACCAAACCATATCATTTTAAAATTACAAAAAAAGGTGAACAAATCATAACAAACTATGCCAGACTCACCTAAATTACTTCGGCTAATCTAAATCATCACCAACTAAAACTTACCACAACAAACTAAACCCAATCACTTTTAAATTACAAAAAAATGCTAGTAACCATAGCAAACTATGCCAAACTCACCTAAATTACTTCGGCTACCATAAATCATCACCAACTAACCCTTACCACAACAAACTAAACCCAATCACTTTTAAATTACAAAAAAATGCTACTAGCCATAGCAAACTATGCCAAATTCACCTAAATTACTTCGGCTATTAAAAATCACCCCCAACTACATTTTACAGCAACAAACTAAGCCCAATCACTTTAAAATTACAAAAAAATGCTAAAAATCATAACAAACTATACCAGAATCACCTAAATTACTTCGGCTACCGTAAATCACCCCCAACTATCCCTTACCACAACAAACCAAACCATATCATCTTAAAATTACAAAAAAGGTGAACAAATCATAACAAACTATGCCAGACTCACCTAAATTACTTCTAATCATCACCAACTAACCCTTACCACAACAAACTAAACCCAATCACTTTTAAATTACAAAAAATGCTAGTAACTATAGCAAACTATGCCAAACTCACCTAAATTACTTTGGCTACCATAAATCATCACAAACTAACCCTTACAACAACAAACTAAACCCAATCACTTTTAAATTACAAAAAAATGCTACTAACCTTAGCAAACTATGCCAAACTCACCTAAATTACTTCGGCTATTAAAAATCACCCCCAACTACACTTTACAGCAACAAACTAAGCCCAATCACTTTAAAATTACAAAAAAATGCTAAAAATCATAACAAACTATACCAGAATAACCTAAATTACTTCGGCTACCGTAAGTCACCCCCAACTATCCCTTACCACAAGAAATCAAACCAAATCATCTTAAAATTACAAAAAAAGGTGTTCAAATCATAACAAACTATGCCAGACTCACCTAAATTACATCGGCTACTCTAAATCATCACCAACTAACCCTTACCACAACAAACTAAACCCAATCACTTTTAAATTACAAAAAAATGCTAGTAACCATAGCAAACTATGCCAAACTCACCTAAATTACTTCGGCTACCATAAATCATCACCAACTAACCCTTACCACAACAAACTAAACCCAATCACTTTTAAATTACAAAAAAATGCTACTAACAATAGCAAACTATGCCAAACTCACCTAAATTACTTCGGCTATCAAAAATCATCCCCAACTACACTTTACAGCAACAAACTTAGCCCAATCACTTTAAAATTACAAAAAAATGCTAAAAATCATAACAAACTATACCAGAATCACCTAAATTACTTCGGCTACCGTAAATCACCCTCAACTATCCCTTACCACAACAAACCAAACCATATCATCTTAAAATTACAAAAAAAGGTGTACAATTCATAACAAACAATGCCAGACTCACCTAAATTACTTCGGCTACTCTAAATCATCACCAACTAAAACTTACCACAACAAACTAAACCCAATCACTTTTAAATTACAAAAAAATGCTAGTAACCACAGCAAACTATGCCAAAATCACCTAAATTACTTCGGCTACCATAAATAATCACTAACTAACCCTTACCACAACAAACTAAACCCAATCACTTTTAAATTACAAAAAAATGCTATTAACCATAGTAAACTATGCCAAACTCACCTAAATTACTTCGGCTACCATAAATCATCACCAACTAACCCTTACCACAACAAACTAAACCCAATCACTTTTAAATTACAAAAAAATGCTACTAACCATAGCAAACTATGCCAAACTCACCTAAATTACTTCGGCTATCAAAAATCACCCCCAACTAAACTTTACAGCAACAAACTAAGCCCAATCATTTTAAAATTACAAAAAAATGCTAAAAATCATAACAAACTATACCAGAATCACCTAAATTACTTCGGCTACCGTAAATCACCCCCAGCTATCCCTTACCACAACAAACCAAACCATATCATCTTAAAATTACAAAAAAAGGTGTACAAATCATAACAAACTATGCCAGACTCACCTAAATTACTTCGGCTACTCTAAATCATCACCAACTAACCCTTACCACAACAAACTAAACCCAATCACATTTAAATTACAAAAAAATGCTAGTAACCATAGCAAACTATGCCAAACTCACCTAAATTACTTCGGCTACCATAAATCATCACCAACTAACCCTTACCACAACAAACTAAACCCAATCACTTTTAAATTACAAAAAAATGCTACTAACCATAGCAAACTATGCCAAACTCACCTAAATTACTTCGGCTATCAAAAATCACCCCCAACTACACTTTACAGCAACAAACTAAGCCCAATCACTTTGAAATCACAAAAAAATGCTAAAAATCATTACAAACTATACCAGAATCACCTAAATTACTTCGGCTAACGTAAATCACTCCCAACTATCCCTTACCACAACAAACCAAACCATATCATTTTAAAATTACAAAAAAATGTGTGCAAATCATAACAAACTATGCCAGACTCACCTAAATTACTTCGGCTGCTCTAAATCATCACCAACTAACCCTTACCACAACAAACTAAACCCAATCAGTTTTAAATTACAAAAAAATGCTAGTAACCATAGCAAACTATGCCAAACTCTCCTAAATTACTTTGGCTACCATAAATCATCACCAACTAACCCTTACCACAACAAACTAAACCCAATCACTTTTAAATTACAAAAAAATGCTACTAACCATAGCAAACTATGCCAAACTCACCTAAATTACTTCGGCTATCAAAAATCACCCCCAACTACACTTTACAGCAACAAACTAAGCCCAATCACTTTAAAATTACAAAAAAATGCTAAAAATCATAAAAAACTATACCAGAATAACCTAAATTACTTCGGCTACCGTAAATCACCCCCAACTATCCCTTACCCCAACAAACCAAACCATATCATCTTAAAATTACAAAAAAAGGTGTAGAAATCATAACAAACTATGCCAGACTCACCTAAATTACATCGGCTACTCTAAATCATCACCAACTAACCCTTACCACAACAAACTAAACCCAATCACTTTTAAATTACAAAAAATGCTAGTAACCATAGCAAACTATGCCAAACTCACCTAAATTACTTCGGCTACCATAAATCATCACAAACTAACCCTTACCACAACAAACTAAACCCAATCACTTTTAAATTACAAAAAAATGCTACTAACGATAGCACACTATGCCAAACTCACCTAAATTACTTCGGCTATTAAAAATCACCCCCAACTACACTTTACAGCAACAAACTAAGCCCAATCACTTTAAAATTACAAAAAAATGCTAAAAATCATAACAAACTATACCAGAATAACCTAAATTACTTCGGCTACCGTAAATCACCCCCAACTATCCCTTACCACAACAAACCAAACCATATCATCTTAAAATTACAAAAAAAGGTGTTCAAATCATAACAAACTATGACAAACTCACCTAAATTACTTCGGCTACCATAAATCATCACCAACTAACCCTTACCACAACAAACTAAACCCAATCACTTTTAAATTACAAAAAAATGCTAGTAACCATAGCAAACTATGCCAAACTCACCTAAATTACTTCGGCTACCATAAATCATCACCAACTAACCCTTACCACAACAAACTAAACCCAATCACTTTTAAATTCCAAAAAAATGCTACTAACCATAGCAAACTATGCCAAACTCACCTAAATTACTTCGGCTATCAAAAATCACACCCAACTAAACTTTACAGCAAGAAACTAAGCCCAATCATTTTAAAATTACAAAAAAATGCTAAAAATCATAACAAACTATACCAGAATCACCTAAATTACTTCGGCTACTTTAAATCATCACCAACTAACCCTTACCACAACAAACTAAACCCAATAACTTTTAAATTACAAAAAAATGCTAGTAACCATAGCAAACTATGCCAAACTCACCTAAATTACTTCGGCTACCATAAATCATCACCAACTAACCCTTACCACAGCAAACTAAACCCAATCACTTTTAAATTACAAAAAATGCTACTAACCATAGCAAACTAGGCCAAACTCACCTAAATTACTTCGGCTATCAAAAATCATACCCAACTACACTTTACAGCAACAAACTAAGCCCAATCACTTTAAAATTACAAAAAAATGCTAAAAATCATAACAAACTATACCAGAATCACCTAAATTACTTCGGCTACCGTAAATCACCCTCAACTATCCCTTACCACAACAAACCAAACCATATCATCTTAAATTTACAAAAAAAGGTGTAGAAATCATAACAAACTATGCCAGACTCACCTAAATTACTTCGGCTACTCTAAATCATCACCAACTAAAACTTACCACAACAAACTAAACCCAATCACTTTTAAATTACAAAAAAATGCTAGTAACCATAGCAAACTATGCCAAACTCACCTAAATTACTTCGGCTACCATAAATCATCACCAACTAACCCTTACCACAACAAACTAAACCCAATCACTTTTAAATTACAAAAAAATGCTACTAACCATAGCAAACTATGCCAAATTCACCTAAATTACTTCGGCTATTAAAAATCACCCCCAACTACATTTTACAGCAACAAACTAAGCCCAATCACTTTAAAATTACAAAAAAATGCTAAAAATCATAACAAACTATACCAGAATCACCTAAATTACTTCGGCTACCGTAAATCACCCCCAACTATCCCTTACCACAACAAACCAAACCATATCATCTTAAAATTACAAAAAAAGGTGAACAAATCATAACAAACTATGCCAGACTCACCTAAATTACTTCTAATCATCACCAACTAACCCTTACCACAACAAACTAAACCCAATCACTTTTAAATTACAAAAAAATGCTAGTAACTATAGCAAACTATGCCAAACTCACCTAAATTACTTTGGCTACCATAAATCATCACAAACTAAACCTTACAACAACAAACTAAACCCAATCACTTTTAAATTACAAAAAAATGCTACTAACCTTAGCAAACTATGCCAAACTCACCTAAATTACTTCGGCTATTAAAAATCACCCCCAACTACACTTTAAAGCAACAAACTAAGCCCAATCACTTTAAAATTACAAAAAAATGCTAAAAATCATAACAAACTATACCAGAATAACCTAAATTACTTCGGCTACCGTAAGTCACCCCCAACTATCCCTTACCACAAGAAACCAAACCAAATCATCTTAAAATTACAAAAAAAGGTGTTCAAATCATAACAAACTATGCCAGACTCACCTAAATTACATCGGCTACTCTAAATCATCACCAACTAACCCTTACCACAACAAACTAAACCCAATCACTTTTAAATTACAAAAAAATGCTAGTAACCATAGCAAACTATGCCAAACTCACCTAAATTACTTCGGCTACCATAAATCATCACCAACTAACCCTTACCACAACAAACTAAACCCAATCACTTTTAAATTACAAAAAAATGCTACTAACCATAGCAAACTATGCCAAACTCACCTAAATTACTTCGGCTATCAAAAATTATCCCCAACTACACTTTACAGCAACAAACTTAGCCCAATCACTTTAAAATTACAAAAAAATGCTAAAAATCATAACAAACTATACCAGAATCACCTAAATTACTTCGGCTACCGTAAATCACCCTCAACTATCCCTTACCACAACAAACCAAACCATATCATCTTAAAATTACAAAAAAAGGTGTACAATTCATAACAAACAATGCCAGACTCACCTAAATTACTTCGGCTACTCTACATCATCACCAACTAAAACTTACCACAACAAACTAAACCCAATCACTTTTAAATTACAAAAAAATGCTAGTAACCACAGCAAACTATGCCAAACTCACCTAAATTACTTCGGCTATTAAAAATCACCCCCAACTACACTTTACAGCAACAAACTAAGCCCAATCACTTTAAAATTACAAAAAAATGCTAAAAATCATAACAAACTATACCAGAATAACCTAAATTACTTCGGCTACCGTAAATCACCCCCAACTATCCCTTACCACAACAAACCAAACCATATCATCTTAAAATTACAAAAAAAGGTGTTCAAATCATAACAAACTATGACAAACTCACCTAAATTACTTCGGCTACCATAAATCATCACCAACTAACCCTTACCACAACAAACTAAACCCAATCACTTTTAAATTACAAAAAAATGCTAGTAACCATAGCAAACTATGCCAAACTCACCTAAATTACTTCGGCTACCATAAATCATCACCAACTAACCCTTACCACAACAAACTAAACCCAATCACTTTTAAATTCCAAAAAAATGCTACTAACCATAGCAAACTATGCCAAACTCACCTAAATTACTTCGGCTATCAAAAATCACACCCAACTAAACTTTACAGCAAGAAACTAAGCCCAATCATTTTAAAATTACAAAAAAATGCTAAAAATCATAACAAACTATACCAGAATCACCTAAATTACTTCGGCTACTTTAAATCATCACCAACTAACCCTTACCACAACAAACTAAACCCAATAACTTTTAAATTACAAAAAAATGCTAGTAACCATAGCAAACTATGCCAAACTCACCTAAATTACTTCGGCTACCATAAATCATCACCAACTAACCCTTACCACAGCAAACTAAACCCAATCACTTTTAAATTACAAAAAATGCTACTAACCATAGCAAACTAGGCCAAACTCACCTAAATTACTTCGGCTATCAAAAATCATACCCAACTACACTTTACAGCAACAAACTAAGCCCAATCACTTTAAAATTACAAAAAAATGCTAAAAATCATAACAAACTATACCAGAATCACCTAAATTACTTCGGCTACCGTAAATCACCCTCAACTATCCCTTACCACAACAAACCAAACCATATCATCTTAAATTTACAAAAAAAGGTGTAGAAATCATAACAAACTATGCCAGACTCACCTAAATTACTTCGGCTACTCTAAATCATCACCAACTAAAACTTACCACAACAAACTAAACCCAATCACTTTTAAATTACAAAAAAATGCTAGTAACCATAGCAAACTATGCCAAACTCACCTAAATTACTTCGGCTACCATAAATCATCACCAACTAACCCTTACCACAACAAACTAAACCCAATCACTTTTAAATTACAAAAAAATGCTACTAACCATAGCAAACTATGCCAAATTCACCTAAATTACTTCGGCTATTAAAAATCACCCCCAACTACATTTTACAGCAACAAACTAAGCCCAATCACTTTAAAATTACAAAAAAATGCTAAAAATCATAACAAACTATACCAGAATCACCTAAATAACTTCGGCTACCGTAAATCACCCCCAACTATCCCTTACCACAACAAACCAAACCATATCATCTTAAAATTACAAAAAAAGGTGAACAAATCATAACAAACTATGCCAGACTCACCTAAATTACTTCTAATCATCACCAACTAACCCTTACCACAACAAACTAAACCCAATCACTTTTAAATTACAAAAAAATGCTAGTAACTATAGCAAACTATGCCAAACTCACCTAAATTACTTTGGCTACCATAAATCATCACAAACTAAACCTTACAACAACAAACTAAACCCAATCACTTTTAAATTACAAAAAAATGCTACTAACCTTAGCAAACTATGCCAAACTCACCTAAATTACTTCGGCTATTAAAAATCACCCCCAACTACACTTTAAAGCAACAAACTAAGCCCAATCACTTTAAAATTACAAAAAAATGCTAAAAATCATAACAAACTATACCAGAATAACCTAAATTACTTCGGCTACCGTAAGTCACCCCCAACTATCCCTTACCACAAGAAACCAAACCAAATCATCTTAAAATTACAAAAAAAGGTGTTCAAATTATAACAAACTATGCCAGACTCACCTAAATTACATCGGCTACTCTAAATCATCACCAACTAACCCTTACCACAACAAACTAAACCCAATCACTTTTAAATTACAAAAAAATGCTAGTAACCATAGCAAACTATGCCAAACTCACCTAAATTACTTCGGCTACCATAAATCATCACCAACTAACCCTTACCACAACAAACTAAACCCAATCACTTTTAAATTACAAAAAAATGCTACTAACCATAGCAAACTATGCCAAACTCACCTAAATTACTTCGGCTATCAAAAATTATCCCCAACTACACTTTACAGCAACAAACTTAGCCCAATCACTTTAAAATTACAAAAAAATGCTAAAAATCATAACAAACTATACCAGAATCACCTAAATTACTTCGGCTACCGTAAATCACCCTCAACTATTCCTTACCACAACAAACCAAACCATATCATCTTAAAATTACAAAAAAAGGTGTACAATTCATAACAAACAATGCCAGACTCACCTAAATTACTTCGGCTACTCTACATCATCACCAACTAAAACTTACCACAACAAACTAAACCCAATCACTTTTAAATTACAAAAAACTGCTAGTAACCACAGCAAACTATGCCAAACTCACCTAAATTACTTCGGCTACCATAAATAATCACTAACTAACCCTTACCACAACAAACTAAACCCAATCACTTTTAAATTACAAAAAAATGCTATTAACCATAGTAAACTATGCCAAACTCACCTAAATTACTTCGGCTACCATAAATCATCACCAACTAACCCTTACCACAACAAACTAAACCCAATCACTTTTAAATTACAAAAAAATGCTACTAACCATAGCAAACTATGCCAAACTCACCTAAATTACTTCGGCTATCAAAAATCACCCCCAACTAAACTTTACAGCAACAAACTAAGCCCAATCATTTTAAAATTACAAAAAAATGCTAAAAATCATAACAAACTATACCAGAATCACCTAAATTACTTCGGCTACCGTAAATCACCCCCAGCTATCCCTTACCACAACAAACCAAACCATATCATCTTAAAATTACAAAAAAAGGTGTACAAATCATAACAAACTATGCCAGACTCACCTAAATTACTTCGGCTACTCTAAATCATCACCAACTAACCCTTACCACAACAAACTAAACCCAATCACTTTTAAATTACAAAAAAATGCTAGTAACCATAGCAAACTATGCCAAACTCACCTAAATTACTTCGGCTACCATAAATCATCACCAACTAACCCTTACCACAACAAACTAAACCCAATCACTTTTAAATTACAAAAAAATGCTACTAACCATAGCAAACTATGCCAAACTCACCTAAATTACTTCGGCTATCAAAAATCACCCCCAACTACA
The DNA here is from genome assembly GCA_964023215.1 of Eledona agricola. NCBI lineage: Eukaryota > Metazoa > Arthropoda > Insecta > Coleoptera > Tenebrionidae > Eledona > Eledona agricola. Next base: position 732,303 of record CAXIEJ010000019.1, on the reverse strand, counting down.
CTTTACAGCAACAAACTAAGCCCAATCACTTTGAAATCACAAAAAAATGCTAAAAATCATTACAAACTATACCAGAATCACCTAAATTACTTCGGCTAACGTAAATCACTCCCAACTATCCCTTACCACAACAAACCAAACCATATCATTTTAAAATTACAAAAAAATGTGTACAAATCATAACAAACTATGCCAGACTCACCTAAATTACTTCGGCTGCTCTAAATCATCACCAACTAACCCTTACCACAACAAACTAAACCCAATCAGTTTTAAATTACAAAAAAATGCTAGTAACCATAGCAAACTATGCCAAACTCTCCTAAATTACTTTGGCTACCATAAATCATCACCAACTAACCCTTACCACAACAAACTAAACCCAATCACTTTTAAATTACAAAAAAATGCTACTAACCATAGCAAACTATGCCAAACTCACCTAAATTACTTCGGCTATCAAAAATCACCCCCAACTACACTTTACAGCAACAAACTAAGCCCAATCACTTTAAAATTACAAAAAAATGCTAAAAATCATAAAAAACTATACCAGAATAACCTAAATTACTTCGGCTACCGTAAATCACCCCCAACTATCCCTTACCCCAACAAACCAAACCATATCATCTTAAAATTACAAAAAAAGGTGTAGAAATCATAACAAACTATGCCAGACTCACCTAAATTACATCGGCTACTCTAAATCATCACCAACTAACCCTTACCACAACAAACTAAACCCAATCACTTTTAAATTACAAAAAAATGCTAGTAACCATAGCAAACTATGCCAAACTCACCTAAATTACTTCGGCTACCATAAATCATCACAAACTAACCCTTACCACAACAAACTAAACCCAATCACTTTTAAATTACAAAAAAATGCTACTAACGATAGCACACTATGCCAAACTCACCTAAATTACTTCGGCTATTAAAAATCACCCCCAACTACACTTTACAGCAACAAACTAAGCCCAATCACTTTAAAATTACAAAAAAATGCTAAAAATCATAACAAACTATACCAGAATAACCTAAATTACTTCGGCTACCGTAAATCACCCCCAACTATCCCTTACCACAACAAACCAAACCATATCATCTTAAAATTACAAAAAAAGGTGTTCAAATCATAACAAACTATGACAAACTCACCTAAATTACTTCGGCTACCATAAATCATCACCAACTAACCCTTACCACAACAAACTAAACCCAATCACTTTTAAATTACAAAAAAATGCTAGTAACCATAGCAAACTATGCCAAACTCACCTAAATTACTTCGGCTACCATAAATCATCACCAACTAACCCTTACCACAACAAACTAAACCCAATCACTTTTAAATTACAAAAAAATGCTACTAACCATAGCAAACTATGCCAAACTCACCTAAATTACTTCGGCTATCAAAAATCACCCCCAACTAAACTTTACAGCAACAAACTAAGCCCAATCATTTTAAAATTACAAAAAAATGCTAAAAATCATAACAAACTATACCAGAATCACCTAAATTACTTCGGCTACTCTAAATCATCACCAACTAACCCTTACCACAACAAACTAAACCCAATCACTTTTAAATTACAAAAAAATGCTAGTAACCATAGCAAACTATGCCAAACTCACCTAAATTACTTCGGCTACCATAAATCATCACCAACTAACCCTTACCACAACAAACTAAACCCAATCACTTTTAAATTACAAAAAAATGCTACTAACCATAGCAAACTATGCCAATCTCACCTAAATTACTTCGGCTATCAAAAATCATCCCCAACTACACTTTACAGCAACAAACTAAGCCCAATCACCTTAAAATAACAAAAAAATGCTAAAAATCATAACAAACTATACCAGAATCACCTAAATTACTTCGTCTACCGTAAATCACCCCCAACTATCCCTTACCACAACAAACCAAACCATATCATTTTAAAATTACAAAAAAAGGTGAACAAATCATAACAAACTATGCCAGACTCACCTAAATTACTTCGGCTAATCTAAATCATCACCAACTAAAACTTACCACAACAAACTAAACCCAATCACTTTTAAATTACAAAAAAATGCTAGTAACCATAGCAAACTATGCCAAACTCACCTAAATTACTTCGGCTACCATAAATCATCACCAACTAACCCTTACCACAACAAACTAAACCCAATCACTTTTAAATTACAAAAAAATGCTACTAACCATAGCAAACTATGCCAAATTCACCTAAATTACTTCGGCTATTAAAAATGACCCCCAACTACATTTTACAGCAACAAACTAAGCCCAATCACTTTAAAATTACAAAAAAATGCTAAAAATCATAACAAACTATACCAGAATCACCTAAATTACTTCGTCTACCGTAAATCACCCCCAACTATCCCTTACCACAACAAACCAAACCATATAATTTTAAAATTACAAAAAAAGGTGAACAAATCATAACAAACTATGCCAGACTCACCTAAATTACTTCGGCTACTCTAAATCATCACCAACTAACCCTTACCACAACAAACTAAACCCAATCACTTTTAAATTACAAAAAAATGCTAGTAACCATAGCAAACTATGCCAAACACACCTAAATTACTTCGGCTACCATAAATCATCACCAACTAACCCTTACCACAACAAACTAAACTCAATCACTTTTAAATTACAAAAAAATGCTACTAACCATAGCAAACTATGCCAAACTCACCTAAATTACTTCGGCTATCAAAAATCACCCCCAACTAAACTTTACAGCAACAAACTAAGCCCAATCATTTTAAAATTACAAAAAAATTCTAAAAATTATAACAAACTATACCAGAATCACCTAAATTACTTCGGATACCGTAAATCACCCCCCAACTATCCCTTACCACAACAAACCAAACCATATCATCTTAAAATTACAAAAAAAGTGTTCAAATCATAACAAACTATGCCAGACTCACCTAAATTACATCGGCTACTCTAAATCATCACCAACTAACCCTTACCACAACAAACTAAACCCAGTCACTTTTAAATTACAAAAAAATGCTAGTAACCATAGCAAACTATGCCAAACTCACCTAAATTACTTCGGCTACCATAAATCATCTCCAACTAACCCTTACCACAACAAACTAAACCCAATCACTTTTAAATTACAAAAAAATGCTAGTAACCATAGCAAACTATGCCAAACTCACCTAAATTACTTCGGCTACCATAAATCATCACCAACTAACCCTTACCACAACAAACTAAACCCAATCACTTTTAAATTACAAAAAAATGCTACTAACCATAGCAAACTATGCCAATCTCACCTAAATTACTTCGGCTATCAAAAATCATCCCCAACTACACTTTACAGCAACAAACTAAGCCCAATCACCTTAAAATAACAAAAAATGCTAAAAATCATAACAAACTATACCAGAATCACCTAAATTACTTCGGCTACCGTAAATCACCCTCAACTATCCCTTACCACAACAAACCAAACCATATCAACTTAAAATTACAAAAAAAGGTGTACAAATCATAACAAACTATGCCAGACTCACCTAAATTTCTTCGGCTACTCTAAATCATCACCAACTAAAGCTTACCACAACAAACTAAACCCAATCACTTTTAAATTACAAAAAAATGCTAGTAACCATAGCAAACTATGCCAAACTCACCTAAATTACTTCGGCTACCATAAATCATCACCAACTAACCATTACCACAACAAACTAAACCCAATCACTTTTAAATTACAAAAAAATGCTACTAACCATAGCAAACTATGCCAAATTCACCTAAATTACTTCGGCTATTAAAAATCACCCCCAACTACATTTTACAGCAACAAACTAAGCCCAATCACTTTAAAATTACAAAAAAATGCTAAAAATCATAACAAACTATACCAGAATCACCTAAATTACTTCGGCTACCGTAAATCACCCCCAACTATCTCTTACCACAACAAACCAAACCATATCATCTTAAAATTACAAAAAAAGGTGAACAAATCATAACAAACTATGCCAGACTCACCTAAATTACTTCGGCTACTCTAAATCATCACCAACTAACCCTTACCACAACAAACTAAACCCAATCACTTTTAAATTACAAAAAAATGCTAGTAACCATAGCAAACTATGCCAAACTCACCTAAATTACTTCGGCTACCATAAATCATCACCAACTAACTCTTACCACAACAAACTAAACCCAATCACTTTTAAATTACAAAAAAATGCTACTAACCATAGCAAACTATGCCAAACTCACCTAAATTACTTCGGCTATCAAAAATCACCCCCAACTACACTTTACAGCAACAAACTAAGCCCAATCAGTTTAAAATTACAAAAAAATGCTAAATATCATAACAAACTATACCAGAATAACTTAAATTACTTCGGCTACCGTAAATCACCCCCAACTATCCCTTACCACAACAAACCAAACCATATCATCTTAAAATTACAAAAAAAGGTGTTCAAATCATAACCAACTATGCCAGACTCACCTAAATTACATCGGCTACTCTAAATCATCACCAACTAACCCTTACCACAACAAACTAAACCCAATCACTTTTAAATTACAAAAAAATGCTAAAAATCATAACAAACTATACCAGAATCACCTAAATTACTTCAGCTACCGTAAATCACCCCCAACTATCCCTTACCACAACAAACCAAACCATATCATCTTAAAATTACAAAAAAAGTTGTACAAATCATAACAAACTATGCCAGACTCACTTAAATTACTTCGGCTACTCTAAATCATCACCAACTAACCCTTACCACAACAAACTAAACCCAATCACTTTTAAATTACAAACAAATGCTAGTAACCATAGCAAACTATGCCAAACTCACCTAAATTACTTCGGCTACCATAAATCATCACCAACTAACCCTTACCACAACAAACTAAACCCAATCACTTTTAAATTACCAAAAAATGCTACTAACCATAGCAAACTATGCCAAACCCACCTAAATTACTTCGGCTATCAAAAATCACCCCCAACTACACTTTACAGCAACAAACTAACCCCAATAACTTTAAAATTACAAAAAAATGCTAAAAATTATAACAAACTATACCAGAATCACCTAAATTACTTCGCCTACCGTAAATCCCCCCAACAATCCCTTACCACAACAAACCAAACCATATCATCTTAAAATTACAAAAAAAGGTGTACAAATCATAACAAACTATGCCAGACTCACCTAAATTACTTCGGCTACTCTAAATCATCACCAACTAACCCTTACCACAACAAACTAAACACAATCACTTTTAAATTACAAAAAAATACTAGTAACCATAGCAAACTATGCCAAACTCGCCTAAATTACTTCGGCTACCATAAATCATCACCAACTAACCCTTACCACAACAAACTAAACCCAATCACTTTTAAATTACAAAAAAATTCTACTAACCATAGCAAACTATGCCAAACTCACCTAAATTACTTCGGCTATCAAAAATCACCCCCAACTACACTTTACAGCAACATACTAAGCCCAATCACTTTAAAATCAAAAAAAAATGCTAAAAATCATATCAAACTATACCAGAATCACCTAAATCACTTCGGCTAATGTAAATCACTCCCAACTATCCCTTACGACAACAAACCAAACCATATCATTTTAAAATTACAAAAAAATGTGTACAAAGCATAACAAACTATGCCAGACTCACCTAAATTACTTCGGCTGCTCTAAATCATCACCAACTAACCCTTACCACAACAAACTAAACCCAATCACTTTTAAATTACAAAAAAATGCTAGTAACCATAGCAAACTATGCCAAACTGACCTAAATTACTTCGGCTACCATAAATCATCACCAACTAACCCTTACCACAACAAGCTAGTTACCATAGCAAACTATGCCAAACTCACTTAAATTTATTCGGCTATTAAAAATCACCCCCAACTACACTTTACAGCAACAAACTAAGCCCAATCACTTTAAAATTACAAAAAAATGCTAAAAATCATAACAAACGATACCAGAATAACCTAAATTACTTCGGCTACCGTAAATCACCCCCAACTATCCCTTACCCCAACAAACCAAACCATATCATCTTAAAATTACAAAAAAAGGTGTACAAATCATAACAAACTATGCCAGACACACCTAAATTACATCGGCTACTCTAAATCATCACCAACTAACCCTTACCACAACAAACTAAACCCAATCACTTTTAAATTACAAAAAAATGCTAGTAACCATAGCAAACTATGCCAAGCTCACCTAAATTACTTCGGCTACCATAAATCATCACCAACTAACCCTTACCACAACAAACTAAACCCAATCACTTTTAAATTACAAAAAAATGCTACTAACCATAGCAAACTATGCCAAACTCACCTAAATTACTTCGGCTATCAAAAATCATCCCCAACTACACTTTACAGCAACAAACTAAGCCCAATCACTTTAAAATTACAAAAAAATGCTAAAAATTATAACAAACTATACCAGAATCACCTAAATTACTTCGGCTACCGCAAATCACCCTCAACTATCCCTTACCACAACAAACCAAACCATATCATCTTAAAATTACAAAAAAAGGTGTACAAATCATAACAAACTATGCCAGACTCACCTAAATTACTTCGGCTACTCTAAATCATCACCAACTAAAACTTACCACAACAAACTAAACCCAATCACTTTTAAATTACAAAAAAATGCTAGTAACCATAGCAAACTATGCCAAACTCACCTAAATTATTTCGACTACCATAAATCATCACCAACTAACCCTTACCACAACAAACTAAACCCAATCACTTTTAAATTACAAAAAAATGCTACTAACCATAGCAAACTATGCCAAATTCACCTAAATTACTTCGGCTATTAAAAATCACCCCCAACTACATTTTACAGCAACATACTAAGCTCAATCACTTTAAAATTACAAAAAAATGCTAAAAATCATAACAAACTATACCAGAATCACCTAAATTACTTCGGCTACCGTAAATCACTCCCAACTATCCCTTACCACAACAAAACAAACCATATCATCTTAAAATTACAAAAAAAGGTGAACAAATCATAACAAACTATGCCAGACTCACCTAAATTACTTCGGCTATTCTAAATCATCACCAACTAACCCTTACCACAACAAACTAAACCCAATCACTTTTAAATTACAAAAAAATGCTAGTAACCATAGCAAACTATGCCAAACTCACCTAAATTACTTCGGCTACCATAAATCATCACAAACTAACCCTTACCACAACAAACTAAACCCAATCACTTTTAAATTACAAAAAAATGCTACTAACCATAGCAAACTATGCCAAACTCACCTAAATTACTTCGGCTATTAAAAATCACCCCCAACTACACTTTACAGCAACAAACTAAGCCCAATCACTTTAAAATAACAAAAAAATGCTAAAAATCATAACAAACTATACCAGAATAACCTAAATTACTTCGGCTACCGTAAATCACCCCAACTATCCCTTACCACAACAAACCAAACCATATCATCTTAAAATTACAAAAAAAGGTGTTCAAATCATAACAAACTATGCCAGACTCACCTAAATTACATCGGCTACTCTAAATCATCACCAACTAACCCTTACCACAACAAACTAAACCCAATCACTTTTAAATTACAAAAAAATGCTAGTAACCATAGCAAACTATGCCGAACTCACCTAAATTACTTCGGCTACAATAAATCATCACCAACTAACCCTTACCACAACAAACTAAACCCAATCACTTTTAAATTACAAAAAAATGCTACTAACCATAGCAAACTATGCCAAACTCACCTAAATTACTTCGGCTATCAAAAATCACCCCCAACTAAACTTTACAGCAACAAACTAAGCCCAATCATTTTAAAATTACAAAAAAATGCTAAAAATCATAACAAACTATACCAGAATTACCTAAATTACTTCGGCTACCGTAAATCACCCTCAACTATCCCTTACCACAACAAACCAAACCATATCATCTTAAATTTACAAAAAAAGGTGTAGAAATCATAACAAACTATGCCAGACTCACCTAAATTACTTCGGCTACTCTAAATCATAACCAACTAAAACTTACCACAACAAACTAAACCCAATCACTTTTAAATTACAAAAAAATGCTAGTAACCACAGCAAACTATGCCAAACTCACCTAAATTACTTCGGCTACCATAAATCATCACCAACTAACCCTTACCACAACAAACTAAACCCAATCACTTTTAAATTACAAAAAAATGCTAGTAACCATAGCAAACTATGCCAAACTCACCTAAATTACTTCGGCTACCATAAATCATCACCAACTAACCCTTACCACAGCAAACTAAACCCAATCACTTTTAAATTACAAAAAAATGCTACTAACCATAGCAAACTAGGCCAAACTCACCTAAATTACTTCGGCTATCAAAACTCATACCCAACTACACTTTACAGCAACAAACTAAGCCCAATCACTTTAAAATTACAAAAAAATGCTAAAAATCATAACAAACTATACCAGAATCACCTAAATTACTTCGGCTACCGTAAATCACCCTCAACTATCCCTTACCACAACAAACCAAACCATATCATCTTAAATTTACAAAAAAAGGTGTAGAAATCATAACAAACTATGCCAGACTCACCTACATTACTTCGGCTACTCTAAATCATCACCAACTAAAACTTACCACAACAAACTAAACCCAATCACTTTTAAATTACAAAAAAATGCTAGTAACCATAGCAAACTATGCCAAACTCACCTAAATTACTTCGGCTACCATAAATCATCACCAACTAACCCTTACCACAACAAACTAAACCCAATCACTTTTAAATTACAAAAAAATGCTACTAACCATAGCAAACTATGCCAAATTCACCTAAATTACTTCGGCTACCATAAATCATCACCAACTAACCCTTACCACAGCAAACTAAACCCAATCACTTTTAAATTACAAAAAAATGCTACTAACCATAGCAAACTAGGCCAAACTCACCTAAATTACTTCGGCTATCAAAACTCATACCCAACTACACTTTACAGCAACAAACTAAGCCCAATCACTTTAAAATTACAAAAAAATGCTAAAAATCATAACAAACTATACCAGAATCACCTAAATTACTTCGGCTACCGTAAATCACCCTCAACTATCCCTTACCACAACAAACCAAACCATATCATCTTAAATTTACAAAAAAAGGTGTAGAAATCATAACAAACTATGCCAGACTCACCTACATTACTTCGGCTACTCTAAATCATCACCAACTAAAACTTACCACAACAAACTAAACCCAATCACTTTTAAATTACAAAAAAATGCTAGTAACCATAGCAAACTATGCCAAACTCACCTAAATTACTTCGGCTACCATAAATCATCACCAACTAACCCTTACCACAACAAACTAAACCCAATCACTTTTAAATTACAAAAAAATGCTACTAACCATAGCAAACTATGCCAAATTCACCTAAATTACTTCGGCTATTAAAAATCACCCCCAACTACATTTTACAGCAACAAACTAAGCCCAATCACTTTAAAATTACAAAAAAATGCTAAAAATCATAACAAACTATACCAGAATCACCTAAATTACTTCGGCTACCGTAAATCACCCCCAACTATCCCTTACCACAACAAACCAAACCATATCATCTTAAAATTACAAAAAAAGGTGAACAAATCATAACAAACTATGCCAGACTCACCTAAATTACTTCTAATCATCACCAACTAACCCTTACCACAACAAACTAAACCCAATCACTTTTAAATTACGAAAAAATGCTAGTAACTATAGCAAACTATGCCAAACTCACCTAAATTACTTTGGCTACCATAAATCATCACAAACTAACCCTTACAACAACAAACTAAACCCAATCACTATTAAATTACAAAAAAATGCTACTAACCTTAGCAAACTATGCCAAACTCACCTAAATTACTTCGGCTATTAAAAATCACCCCCAACTACACTTTACAGCAACAAACTAAGCCCAATCACTTTAAAATTACAAAAAAATGCCAAAAATCATAACAAACTATACCAGAATAACCTAAATTACTTCGGCTACCGTAAGTCACCCCCAACTATCCCTTACCACAAGAAACCAAACCAAATCATCTTAAAATTACAAAAAAAGGTGTTCAAATCATAACAAACTATGCCAGACTCACCTAAATTACATCGGCTACTCTAAATCATCACCAACTAACCCTTACCACAACAAACTAAACCCAATCACTTTTAAATTACAAAAAAATGCTAGTAACCATAGCAAACTATGCCAAACTCACCTAAATTACTTCGGCTACCATAAATCATCACCAACTAACCCTTACCACAACAAACTAAACCCAATCACTTTTAAATTACAAAAAAATGCTACTAACAATAGCAAACTATGCCAAACTCACCTAAATAACTTCGGCTATCAAAAATCATCCCCAACTACACTTTACAGCAACAAACTTAGCCCAATCACTTTAAAATTACAAAAAAATGCTAAAAATCATAACAAACTATACCAGAATCACCTAAATTACTTCGGCTACCGTAAATCACCCTCAACTATCCCTTACCACAACAAACCAAACCATATCATCTTAAAATTACAAAAAAATGTGTACAATTCATAACAAACAATGCCAGACTCACCTAAATTACTTCGGCTACTCTAAATCATCACCAACTAAAACTTACCACAACAAACTAAACCCAATCACTTTTAAATTACAAAAAATGCTAGTAACCACAGCAAACTATGCCAAAATCACCTAAATTACTTCGGCTACCATAAATAATCACTAACTAACCCTTACCACAACAAACTAAACCCAATCACTTTTAAATTACAAAAAAATGCTATTAACCATAGTAAACTATGCCAAACTCACCTAAATTACTTCGGCTACCATAAACCATCACCAACTAACCCTTACCACAACAAACTAAACCCAATCACTTTTAAATTACAAAAAAATGCTACTAACCATAGCAAACTATGCCAAACTCACCTAAATTACTTCGGCTATCAAAAATCACCCCCAACTAAACTTTACAGCAACAAACTAAGCCCAATCATTTTAAAATTACAAAAAAATGCTAAAAATCATAACAAACTATACCAGAATCACCTAAATTACTTCGGCTACCGTAAATCACCCCCAGCTATCCCTTACCACAACAAACCAAACCATATCATCTTAAAATTACAAAAAAAGGTGTACAAATCATAACAAACTATGCCAGACTCACCTAAATTACTTCGGCTACTCTAAATCATCACCAACTAACCCTTACCACAACAAACTAAACCCAATCACTTTTAAATTACAAAAAAATGCTAGTAACCATAGCAAACTATGCCAAACTCACCTAAATTACTTCGGCTACCATAAATCATCACCAACTAACCCTTACCACAACAAACTAAACCCAATCACTTTTAAATTACAAAAAAATGCTACTAACCATAGCAAACTATGCCAAACTCACCTAAATTACTTCGGCTATCAAAAATCACCCCCAACTACACTTTACAGCAACAAACTAAGCCCAATCACTTTGAAATCACAAAAAAATGCTAAAAATCATTACAAACTATACCAGAATCACCTAAATTACTTCGGCTAACGTAAATCACTCCCAACTATCCCTTACCACAACAAACCAAACCATATCATTTTAAAATTACAAAAAAATGTGTACAAATCATAACAAACTATGCCAGACTCACCTAAATTACTTCGGCTGCTCTAAATCATCACCAACTAACCCTTACCACAACAAACTAAACCCAATCAGTTTTAAATTACAAAAAAATGCTAGTAACCATAGCAAACTATGCCAAACTCTCCTAAATTACTTTGGCTACCATAAATCATCACCAACTAACCCTTACCACAACAAACTAAACCCAATCACTTTTAAATTACAAAAAAATGCTACTAACCATAGCAAACTATGCCAAACTCACCTAAATTACTTCGGCTATCAAAAATCACCCCCAACTACACTTTACAGCAACAAACTAAGCCCAATCACTTTAAAATTACAAAAAAATGCTAAAAATCATAAAAAACTATACCAGAATAACCTAAATTACTTCGGCTACCGTAAATCACCCCCAACTATCCCTTACCCCAACAAACCAAACCATATCATCTTAAAATTACAAAAAAAGGTGTAGAAATCATAACAAACTATGCCAGACTCACCTAAATTACATCGGCTACTCTAAATCATCACCAACTAACCCTTACCACAACAAACTAAACCCAATCACTTTTAAATTACAAAAAAATGCTAGTAACCATAGCAAACTATGCCAAACTCACCTAAATTACTTCGGCTACCATAAATCATCACAAACTAACCCTTACCACAACAAACTAAACCCAATCACTTTTAAATTACAAAAAAATGCTACTAACCATAGCAAACTATGCCAAACTCACCTAAATTACTTCGGCTATTAAAAATCACCCCCAACTACACTTTACAGCAACAAGCTAAGCCCAATCACTTTAAAATAACAAAAAAATGCTAAAAATCATAACAAACTATACCAGAATAACCTAAATTACTTCGGCTACCGTAAATCACCCCCAACTATCCCTTACCACAACAAACCAAACCATATCATCTTAAAATTACAAAAAAAGGTGTTCAAATCATAACAAACTATGCCAGACTCACCTAAATTACATCGGCTACTCTAAATCATCACCAACTAACCCTTACCACAACAAACTAAACCCAATCACTTTTAAATTACAAAAAAATGCTAGTAACCATAGCAAACTATGCCAAACTCACCTAAATTACTTCGGCTACAATAAATCATCACCAACTAACCCTTACCACAACAAACTAAACCCAATCACTTTTAAATTACAAAAAAATGCTACTAACCATAGCAAACTATGCCAAACTCACCTAAATTACTTCGGCTATCAAAAATCACCCCCAACTAAACTTTACAGCAACAAACTAAGCCCAATCATTTTAAAATTACAAAAAAATGCTAAAAATCATAACAAACTATACCAGAATTACCTAAATTACTTCGGCTACCGTAAATCACCCTCAACTATCCCTTACCACAACAAACCAAACCATATCATCTTAAATTTACAAAAAAAGGTGTAGAAATCATAACAAACTATGCCAGACTCACCTAAATTACTTCGGCTACTCTAAATCATAACCAACTAAAACTTACCACAACAAACTAAACCCAATCACTTTTAAATTACAAAAAAATGCTAGTAACCACAGCAAACTATGCCAAACTCACCTAAATTACTTCGGCTACCATAAATCATCACCAACTAACCCTTACCACAACAAACTAAACCCAATCACTTTTAAATTACAAAAAAATGCTAGTAACCATAGCAAACTATGCCAAACTCACCTAAATTACTTCGGCTACCATAAATCATCACCAACTAACCCTTACCACAGCAAACTAAACCCAATCACTTTTAAATTACAAAAAAATGCTACTAACCATAGCAAACTAGGCCAAACTCACCTAAATTACTTCGGCTATCAAAAATCATACCCAACTACACTTTACAGCAACAAACTAAGCCCAATCACTTTAAAATTACAAAAAAATGCTAAAAATCATAACAAACTATACCAGAATCACCTAAATTACTTCGGCTACCGTAAATCACCCTCAACTATCCCTTACCACAACAAACCAAACCATATCATCTTAAATTTACAAAAAAAGGTGTAGAAATCATAACAAACTATGCCAGACTCACCTAAATTACTTCGGCTACTCTAAATCATCACCAACTAAAACTTACCACAACAAACTAAACCCAATCACATTTAAATTACAAAAAAATGCTAGTAACCATAGCAAACTATGCCAAACTCACCTAAATTACTTCGGCTACCATAAATCATCACCAACTAACCCTTACCACAACAAACTAAACCCAATCACTTTTAAATTACAAAAAAATGCTACTAACCATAGCAAACTATGCCAAATTCACCTAAATTACTTCGGCTATTAAAAATCACCCCCAACTACATTTTACAGCAACAAACTAAGCCCAATCACTTTAAAATTACAAAAAAATGCTAAAAATCATAACAAACTATACCAGAATCACCTAAATTACTTCGGCTACCGTAAATCACCCCCAACTATCCCTTACCAGAACAAACCAAACCATATCATCTTAAAATTACAAAAAAAGGTGAACAAATCATAACAAACTATGCCAGACTCACCTAAATTACTTCTAATCATCACCAACTAACCCTTACCACAACAAACTAAACCCAATCACTTTTAAATTACAAAAAATGCTAGTAACTATAGCAAACTATGCCAAACTCACCTAAATTACTTTGGCTACCATAAATCATCACAAACTAACCCTTACAACAACAAACTAAACCCAATCACTTTTAAATTACAAAAAAATGCTACTAACCTTAGCAAACTATGCCAAACTCACCTAAATTACTTCGGCTATTAAAAATCACCCCCAACTACACTTTACAGCAACAAACTAAGCCCAATCACTTTAAAATTACAAAAAAATGCTAAAAATCATAACAAACTATACCAGAATAACCTAAATTACTTCGGCTACCGTAAGTCACCCCCAACTATCCCTTACCACAAGAAACCAAACCAAATCATCTTAAAATTACAAAAAAAGGTGTTCAAATCATAACAAACTATGCCAGACTCACCTAAATTACATCGGCTACTCTAAATCATCACCAACTAACCCTTACCACAACAAACTAAACCCAATCACTTTTAAATTACAAAAAAATGCTAGTAACCATAGCAAACTATGCCAAACTCACCTAAATTACTTCGGCTACCATAAATCATCACCAACTAACCCTTACCACAACAAACTAAACCCAATCACTTTTAAATTACAAAAAAATGCTACTAACAATAGCAAACTATGCCAAACTCACCTAAATTACTTCGGCTATCAAAAATCATCCCCAACTACACTTTACAGCAACAAACTTAGCCCAATCACTTTGAAATCACAAAAAAATGCTAAAAATCATTACAAACTATACCAGAATCACCTAAATTACTTCGGCTACCGTAAATCACCCTCAACTATCCCTTACCACAACAAACCAAACCATATCATCTTAAAATTACAAAAAAAGGTGTACAATTCATAACAAACAATGCCAGACTCACCTAAATTACTTCGGCTACTCTAAATCATCACCAACTAAAACTTACCACAACAAACTAAACCCAATCACTTTTAAATTACAAAAAAATGCTAGTAACCACAGCAAACTATGCCAAAATCACCTAAATTACTTCGGCTACCATAAATAATCACTAACTAACCCTTACCACAACAAACTAAACCCAATCACTTTTAAATTACAAAAAAATGCTATTAACCATAGTAAACTATGCCAAACTCACCTAAATTACTTCGGCTACCATAAATCATCACCAACTAACCCTTACCACAACAAACTAAACCCAATCACTTTTAAATTACAAAAAAATGCTACTAACCATAGCAAACTATGCCAAACTCACCTAAATTACTTCGGCTATCAAAAATCACCCCCAACTAAACTTTACAGCAACAAACTAAGCCCAATCATTTTAAAATTACAAAAAAATGCTAAAAATCATAACAAACTATACCAGAATCACCTAAATTACTTCGGCTACCGTAAATCACCCCCAGCTATCCCTTACCACAACAAACCAAACCATATCATCTTAAAATTACAAAAAAAGGTGTACAAATCATAACAAACTATGCCAGACTCACCTAAATTACTTCGGCTACTCTAAATCATCACCAACTAACCCTTACCACAACAAACTAAACCCAATCACATTTAAATTACAAAAAAATGCTAGTAACCATAGCAAACTATGCCAAACTCACCTAAATTACTTCGGCTACCATAAATCATCACCAACTAACCCTTACCACAACAAACTAAACCCAATCACTTTTAAATTACAAAAAAATGCTACTAACCATAGCAAACTATGCCAAACTCACCTAAATTACTTCGGCTATCAAAAATCACCCCCAACTACACTTTACAGCAACAAACTAAGCCCAATCACTTTGAAATCACAAAAAAATGCTAAAAATCATTACAAACTATACCAGAATCACCTAAATTACTTCGGCTAACGTAAATCACTCCCAACTATCCCTTACCACAACAAACCAAACCATATCATTTTAAAATTACAAAAAAATGTGTACAAATCATAACAAACTATGCCAGACTCACCTAAATTACTTCGGCTGCTCTAAATCATCACCAACTAACCCTTACCACAACAAACTAAACCCAATCAGTTTTAAATTACAAAAAAATGCTAGTAACCATAGCAAACTATGCCAAACTCTCCTAAATTACTTTGGCTACCATAAATCATCACCAACTAACCCTTACCACAACAAACTAAACCCAATCACTTTTAAATTACAAAAAAATGCTACTAACCATAGCAAACTATGCCAAACTCACCTAAATTACTTCGGCTATCAAAAATCACCCCCAACTACACTTTACAGCAACAAACTAAGCCCAATCACTTTAAAATTACAAAAAAATGCTAAAAATCATAAAAAACTATACCAGAATAACCTAAATTACTTCGGCTACCGTAAATCACCCCCAACAATCCCTTACCCCAACAAACCAAACCATATCATCTTAAAATTACAAAAAAAGGTGTAGAAATCATAACAAACTATGCCAGACTCACCTAAATTACATCGGCTACTCTAAATCATCACCAACTAACCCTTACCACAACAAACTAAACCCAATCACTTTTAAATTACAAAAAAATGCTACTAACGATAGCACACTATGCCAAACTCACCTAAATTACTTCGGCTATTAAAAATCACCCCCAACTACACTTTACAGCAACAAACTAAGCCCAATCACTTTAAAATTACAAAAAAATGCTAAAAATCATAACAAACTATACCAGAATAACCTAAATTACTTCGGCTACCGTAAATCACCCCCAACTATCCCTTACCACAACAAACCAAACCATATCATCTTAAAATTACAAAAAAAGGTGTTCAAATCATAACAAACTATGACAAACTCACCTAAATTACTTCGGCTACCATAAATCATCACCAACTAACCCTTACCACAACAAACTAAACCCAATCACTTTTAAATTACAAAAAAATGCTAGTAACCATAGCAAACTATGCCAAACTCACCTAAATTACTTCGGCTACCATAAATCATCACCAACTAACCCTTACCACAACAAACTAAACCCAATCACTTTTAAATTCCAAAAAAATGCTACTAACCATAGCAAACTATGCCAAACTCACCTAAATTACTTCGGCTATCAAAAATCACCCCCAACTAAACTTTACAGCAAGAAACTAAGCCCAATCATTTTAAAATTACAAAAAAATGCTAAAAATCATAACAAACTATACCAGAATCACATAAATTACTTCGGCTACTTTAAATCATCACCAACTAACCCTTACCACAACAAACTAAACCCAATCACATTTAAATTACAAAAAAATGCTAGTAACCATAGCAAACTATGCCAAACCCACCTAAATTACTTCGGCTACCATAAATCATCACCAACTAACCCTTACCACAACAAACTAAACCCAATCACTTTTAAATTACAAAAAATGCTACTAACCATAGCAAACTATGCCAATCTCACCTAAATTACTTCGGCTATCAAAAATCATCCCCAACTACACTTTACAGCAACAAACTAAGCCCAATCACCTTAAAATAACAAAAAAATTCTAAAAATCATAACAAACTATACCAGAATCACCTAAATTACTTCGGCTACCGTAAATCACCCTCAACTATCCCTTACCACAACAAACCAAACCATATCATCTTAAAATTACAAAAAAAGGTGTACAAATCATAACAAACTATGCCAGACTCACCTAAATTACTTCGGCTAATCTAAATCATCACCAACTAAAACTTACCACAACAAACTAAACCCAATCACTTTTAAATTACAAAAAAATGCTAGTAACCATAGCAAACTATGCCAAACTCACCTAAATTACTTCGGCTACCATAAATCATCACCAACTAACCCTTACCACAACAAACTAAACCCAATCACTTTTAAATTACAAAAAAATGCTACTAACCATAGCAAACTATGCCAAATTCACCTAAATTACTTCGGCTATTAAAAATGACCCCCAACTACATTTTACAGCAACAAACTAAGCCCAATCACTTTAAAATTACAAAAAAATGCTAAAAATCATAACAAACTATACCAGAATCACCTAAATTACTTCGTCTACCGTAAATCACCCCCAACTATCCCTTACCACAACAAACCAAACCATATCATTTTAAAATTACAAAAAAAGGTGAACAAATCATAACAAACTATGCCAGACTCACCTAAATTACTTCGGCTACTCTAAATCATCACCAACTAACCCTTACCACAACAAACTAAACCCAATCACTTTTAAATTACAAAAAAATGCTAGTAACCATAGCAAACTATGCCAAACTCACCTAAATTACTTCGGCTACCATAAATCATCACCAACTAACTCTTACCACAACAAACTAAACCCAATCACTTTTAAATTACAAAAAAATGCTACTAACCATAGCAAACTATGCCAATCTCACCTAAATTACTTCGGCTATCAAAAATCATCCCCAACTACACTTTACAGCAACAAACTAAGCCCAATCACCTTAAAATAAAAAAAAATGCTAAAAATCATAACAAACTATACCAGAATCACCTAAATTACTTCGGCTACCGTAAATCACCCTCAACTATCCCTTACCACAACAAACCAAACCATATCAACTTAAAATTACAAAAAAAGGTGTACAAATCATAACAAACTATGCCAGACTCACCTAAATTTCTTCGGCTACTCTAAATCATCACCAACTAAAACTTACCACAACAAACTAAACCCAATCACTTTTAAATTACAAAAAAATGCTAGTAACCATAGCAAACTATGCCAAACTCACCTAAATTACTTCGGCTACCATAAATCATCACCAACTAACCCTTACCACAACAAACTAAACCCAATCACTTTTAAATTACAAAAAAATGCTACTAACCATAGCAAACTATGCCAAATTCACCTAAATTACTTCGGCTATTAAAAATCACTCCCAACTACATTTTACAGCAACAAACTAAGCCCAATCAGTTTAAAATTACAAAAAAATGCTAAATATCATAACAAACTATACCAGAATAACCTAAATTACTTCGGCTACCGTAAATCACCCCCAACTATCCCTTACCACAACAAACCAAACCATATCATCTTAAAATTACAAAAAAAGGTGTTCAAATCATAACCAACTATGCCAGACTCACCTAAATTACATCGGCTACTCTAAATCATCACCAACTAACCCTTACCACAACAAACTAAACCCAATCACTTTTAAATTACAAAAAAATGCTAGTAACCATAGCAAATTATGCCAAACTCACCTAAATTACTTCGGCTACCATAAATCATCACCAACTAACCCTTATCACAACAAACTAAACCCAATCACTTTTAAATTACAAAAAAATGCTACTAACCATAGCAAACTATGCCAAACTCACCTAAATTACTTCGGCTATCAAAAATCATCCCCAACTACACTTTACAGCAACAAACTAAGCCCAATCACTTTAAAATTACAAAAAAATGCTAAAAATCATAACAAACTATACCAGAATCACCTAAATTACTTCGGCTACCGTAAATCACCCTCAACTATCCCTTACCACAACAAACCAAACCATATCATCTTAAAATTACAAAAAAAGGTGTACAATTCATAACAAACTATGCCAGACTCATCTAAATTACTTCGGCTACTCTAAATCATCACCAACTAAAACTTACCACAACAAACTAAACCCAATCACTTTTAAATTACAAAAAAATGCTAGTAACCACAGCAAACTATGCCAAACTCACCTAAATTACTTCGGCTATTATAAATCATCACCAACTAACCCTTACCACAACAAACTAAACCCAATCACTTTTAAATTACAAAAAAATGCTACTAACCATAGCAAACTATGCCAAACTCACCTAAATTACTTCGGCTATCAAAAATCACAACCAACTACACTTTACAGCAACAAACTAAGCCCAATCACTTTAAAATTACAAAAAAATGCTAAAAATCATAACAAACTATACCAGAATCACCTAAATTACTTCGGCTACCGTAAATCACCCCCAACTATCCCTTACCACAACAAACCAAACTATATCATCTTAAAATTACAAAAAAAGGTGTACAAATCATAACAAACTATGCCAGACTCACCTAAATTACATCGGCTACTCTAAATCATCACCAACTAACCCTTACCACAACAAACTAAACCCAATCACTTTTAAATTACAAAAAAATGCTAGTAACCATAGCAAACTATGCCAAACTCACCTAAATTACTTCGGCTACCATAAATCATCACCAACTAACCCTTACCACAACAAACTAAACCCAATCACTTTTAAATTACAAAAAAATGCTACTAACCATAGCAAACTATGCCAAACTCACCTAAATTACTTCGGCTATCAAAAATCATCCCCAACTACACTTTACAGCAACAAACTAAGCCCAATCACTTTAAAATTACAAAAAAATGCTAAAAATCATAACAAACTATACCAGAATCACCTAAATTACTTCGGCTACCGTAAATCACCCTCAACTATCCCTTACCACAACAAACCAAACCATATCATCTTAAAATTACAAAAAAAGGTGTACAATTCATAACAAACTATGCCAAACTCACCTAAATTACTTCGGCTATCAAAAATCACCCCCAACTACACTTTACAGCAACAAACAAAACCCAATCATTTTAAAATTACAAAAAAATGCTAAAAATCATAACAAACTATACCAGAATCATCTAAATTACTTCGGCTACCGTAAATCACCCCCAACTATCCCTTACCACAACAAACCAAACCATATCAGCTTAAAATTACAAAAAAAGGTGTACAAATTATAACAAACTATGCCAGACTCACTTAAATTACATCGGCTACTCTAAATCATCACCAACTAACCTTTACCACAACAAACTAAACCCGATCACTTTTAAATTACAAAAAAATGCTACTAACTATAGCAAACTATGCCAAACTCACCTAAATTACTTCGGCTATCAAAAATCACCCCCAACTACACTTTACAGAAACAAACTAAGCCCAAACACTTTAAAATTACAAAAAAATGCTAAAAATCATAACAAACTATACCAGAATCACCTAAATTACTTCGGCTACCGTAAATCAACCCCAACTATCCCTTACCACAACAAACCAAACCATATCATCTTAAAATTACAAAAAAAGGTGTACAAATCAAAACAAACTATGCCAGATTCACCTAAATTACTTGGGCTACTCTAAATCATCACCAACTAACCCTTACCACAACAAACTAAACCCAATCATTTTCTAATTATAAAAAAATGCTAGTGACCATAGCAAACTATGCCAAACTCACCTAAATTACTTCGGCTACCATAAATCGTCACCAACTAACCCTTACCACAACAAACTAAACCCAATCATTTTTAAATTACAAAAAAATGCTAAAAATCATTACAAACTATACCAGAATCACCTAAATTACTTCGGCTACCGTAAATCACCCCCAACTATCCCTTACCACAACAAACCAAACCATATTATCTTAAAATTACAAAAAAAGGTGTACAAATCATAACAAACTATGCCAGATTCACCTAAATTACTTGGGCTACTCTAAATCATCACCAACTAACCCTTACCACAACAAACTAAACCCAATCACTTTTAAATTACAAAAAAATGCTAGTAACCATAGCAAACTATGCCAAACTCACCTAAATTACTTCGGCTACAATAAATCATCACCAACTAACCCTTACCACAACAAACTAAACCCAATCATTTTTAAATTACAAAAAAATGCTACTAACCATAGCAAACTATGCCAAACTCACCTAAATTACTTCGGCTATCAAAAATCACCCCCAACTACACTTTACAGCAACAAACTAAGCCCAATCACTTTAAAATTACAAAAAAATGCTAAAAATCATAACAAATTATACCAGAATCACCTAAATTACTTCGGCTACCGTAAATCACCCCCAACTATCCCTTACCACTACAAACCAAACCATATCATCTTAAAATTACAAAAAAAAGGTGTACAAATCATAAAAAACTATGCCAGATTCACCTAAATTACTTGGGCTACTCTAAATCATCACCAACTAACCCTTACCACAACAAACTAAACCCAATCACTTTTAAATTACAAAAAAATGCTAGTAACCATAGCAAACTATGCCAAACTCACCTAAATTACTTTGGCTACCATAAATCATCACCAACTAACCCTTACCACAACAAACTAAACCCAATCATTTTTAAATTACAAAAAAATGCTACTAACCATAGCAAACTATGCCAAACTCACCTAAATTACTTCGGCTATCAAAAATCACCCCCAACTACACTTTACAGCAACAAACTAAGCCCAATCACTTTTAAATTACAAAAAAATGCTACTAACCATAGCAAACTATGCCAAATCTCACCTAAATTACTTCGGCTATCAAAAATCACCCCCAACTACACTTTACAGCAACAAACTAAGCCCAATCACTTTAAGATTACAAAAAAATGCTAAAAATCATAACAAACTATACCAGAATCACCTAAATTACTTCGGCTACCGTAAATCACCCCCAACTATCTCTTACCACAACAAACCAAACCATATCATCTTAAAATTACAAAAAAAGGTGTACAAATTATAACAAACTATGCCAGACTCACTTAAATTACATCGGCTACTCTAAATCATCACCAACTAACCCTTACCACAACAAACTAAACCCGATCACTTTTAAATTACAAAAAAATGCTACTAACTATAGCAAACTATGCCAAACTCACCTAAATTACTTTGGCTACCATAAATCATCACCAACTAACCCTTACCACAACAAACTAAACCCAATCACTTTTAAATTACAAAAAAATGCTACTAACCATAGCAAACTATGCCAAATCTCACCTAAATTACTTCGGCTATCAAAAATCACCCCCAACTACACTTTACAGCAACAAACTAAGCCCAATCACTTTAAGATTACAAAAAAATGCTAAAAATCATAACAAACTATACCAGAATCACCTAAATTACTTCGGCTACCGTAAATCAACCCCAACTATCCCTTACCACAACAAACCAAACCATATCATCTTAAAATTACAAAAAAAGGTGTACAAATCAAAACAAACTAAGCCAGACTCACCTAAATTACTTCGGCTAATCTAAATCATCACCAACTAAAACTTACCACAACAAACTAAACCCAATCACTTTTAAATTACAAAAAAATGCTAGTAACCATAGCAAACTATGCCAAACTCACCTAAATTACTTCGGCTACCATAAATCATCACCAACTAACCCTTACCACAACAAACTAAACCCAATCACTTTTAAATTACAAAAAAATGCTACTAACCATAGCAAACTATGCCAAATTCACCTAAATTACTTCGGCTATTAAAAATGACCCCCAACTACATTTTACAGCAACAAACTAAGCCCAATCACTTTAAAATTACAAAAAAATGCTAAAAATCATAACAAACTATACCAGAATCACCTAAATTACTTCGTCTACCGTAAATCACCCCCAACTATCCCTTACCACAACAAACCAAACCATATCATTTTAAAATTACAAAAAAAGGTGAACAAATCATAACAAACTATGCCAGACTCACCTAAATTACTTCGGCTACTCTAAATCATCACCAACTAACCCTTACCACAACAAACTAAACCCAATCACTTTTAAATTACAAAAAAATGCTAGTAACCATAGCAAACTATGCCAAACTCACCTAAATTACTTCGGCTACCATAAATCATCACCAACTAACTCTTACCACAACAAACTAAACCCAATCACTTTTAAATTACAAAAAAATGCTACTAACCATAGCAAACTATGCCAATCTCACCTAAATTACTTCGGCTATCAAAAATCATCCCCAACTACACTTTACAGCAACAAACTAAGCCCAATCACCTTAAAATAACAAAAAATGCTAAAAATCATAACAAACTATACCAGAATCACCTAAATTACTTCGGCTACCGTAAATCACCCTCAACTATCCCTTACCACAACAAACCAAACCATATCAACTTAAAATTACAAAAAAAGGTGTACAAATCATAACAAACTATGCCAGACTCACCTAAATTTCTTCGGCTACTCTAAATCATCACCAACTAAAACTTACCACAACAAACTAAACCCAATCACTTTTAAATTACAAAAAAATGCTAGTAACCATAGCAAACTATGCCAAACTCACCTAAATTACTTCGGCTACCATAAATCATCACCAACTAACCCTTACCACAACAAACTAAACCCAATCACTTTTAAATTACAAAAAAATGCTACTAACCATAGCAAACTATGCCAAATTCACCTAAATTACTTCGGCTATTAAAAATCACTCCCAACTACATTTTACAGCAACAAACTAAGCCCAATCAGTTTAAAATTACAAAAAATGCTAAATATCATAACAAACTATACCAGAATAACCTAAATTACTTCGGCTACCGTAAATCACCCCCAACTATCCCTTACCACAACAAACCAAACCATATCATCTTAAAATTACAAAAAAAGGTGTTCAAATCATAACCAACTATGCCAGACTCACCTAAATTACATCGGCTACTCTAAATCATCACCAACTAACTCTTACCACAACAAACTAAACCCAATCACTTTTAAATTACAAAAAAATGCTAGTAACCATAGCAAATTATGCCAAACTCACCTAAATTACTTCGGCTACCATAAATCATCACCAACTAACCCTTACCACAACAAACTAAACCCAATCACTTTTAAATTACAAAAAAATGCTACTAACCATAGCAAACTATGCCAAACTCACCTAAATTACTTCGGCTATCAAAAATCATCCCCAACTACACTTTACAGCAACAAACTAAGCCCAATCACTTTAAAATTACAAAAAAATGCTAAAAATCATAACAAACTATACCAGAATCACCTAAATTACTTCGGCTACCGTAAATCACCCTCAACTATCCCTTACCACAACAAACCAAACCATATCATCTTAAAATTACAAAAAAAGGTGTACAATTCATAACAAACTATGCCAGACTCATCTAAATTACTTCGGCTACTCTAAATCATCACCAACTAAAACTTACCACAACAAACTAAACCCAATCACTTTTAAATTACAAAAAAATGCTAGTAACCACAGCAAACTATGCCAAACTCACCTAAATTACTTCGGCTATTATAAATCATCACCAACTAACCCTTACCACAACAAACTAAACCCAATCACTTTTAAATTACAAAAAAATGCTACTAACCATAGCAAACTATGCCAAACTCACCTAAATTACTTCGGCTATCAAAAATCACAACCAACTACACTTTACAGCAACAAACTAAGCCCAATCACTTTAAAATTACAAAAAAATGCTAAAAATCATAACAAACTATACCAGAATCACCTAAATTACTTCGGCTACCGTAAATCACCCCCAACTATCCCTTACCACAACAAACCAAACTATATCATCTTAAAATTACAAAAAAAGGTGTACAAATCATAACAAACTATGCCAGACTCACCTAAATTACATCGGCTACTCTAAATCATCACCAACTAACCCTTACCACAACAAACTAAACCCAATCACTTTTAAATTACAAAAAAATGCTAGTAACCATAGCAAACTATGCCAAACTCACCTAAATTACTTCGGCTACCATAAATCATCACCAACTAACCCTTACCACAACAAACTAAACCCAATCACTTTTAAATTACAAAAAAATGCTACTAACCATAGCAAACTATGCCAAACTCACCTAAATTACTTCGGCTATCAAAAATCATCCCCAACTACACTTTACAGCAACAAACTAAGCCCAATCACTTTAAAATTAAAAAAAATGCTAAAAATCATAACAAACTATACCAGAATCACCTAAATTACTTCGGCTACCGTAAATCACCCTCAACTATCCCTTACCACAACAAACCAAACCATATCATCTTAAAATTACAAAAAAAGGTGTACAATTCATAACAAACTATGCCAAACTCACCTAAATTACTTCGGCTATCAAAAATCACCCCCAACTACACTTTACAGCAACAAACAAAACCCAATCATTTTAAAATTACAAAAAAATGCTAAAAATCATAACAAACTATACCAGAATCATCTAAATTACTTCGGCTACCGTAAATCACCCCCAACTATCCCTTACCACAACAAACCAAACCATATCATCTTAAAATTACAAAAAAAGGTGTACAAATTATAACAAACTATGCCAGACTCACTTAAATTACATCGGCTACTCTAAATCATCACCAACTAACCTTTACCACAACAAACTAAACCCGATCACTTTTAAATTACAAAAAAATGCTACTAACTATAGCAAACTATGCCAAACTCACCTAAATTACTTCGGCTATCAAAAATCACCCCCAACTACACTTTACAGAAACAAACTAAGCCCAAACACTTTAAAATTACAAAAAAATGCTAAAAATCATAACAAACTATACCAGAATCACCTAAATTACTTCGGCTACCGTAAATCAACCCCAACTATCCCTTACCACAACAAACCAAACCATATCATCTTAAAATTACAAAAAAAGGTGTACAAATCAAAACAAACTATGCCAGATTCACCTAAATTACTTGGGCTACTCTAAATCATCACCAACTAACCCTTACCACAACAAACTAAACCCAATCATTTTCTAATTATAAAAAAATGCTAGTGACCATAGCAAACTATGCCAAACTCACCTAAATTACTTCGGCTACCATAAATCGTCACCAACTAACCCTTACCACAACAAACTAAACCCAATCATTTTTAAATTACAAAAAAATGCTAAAAATCATTACAAACTATACCAGAATCACCTAAATTACTTCGGCTACCGTAAATCACCCCCAACTATCCCTTACCACAACAAACCAAACCATATTATCTTAAAATTACAAAAAAAGGTGTACAAATCATAACAAACTATGCCAGATTCACCTAAATTACTTGGGCTACTCTAAATCATCACCAACTAACCCTTACCACAACAAACTAAACCCAATCACTTTTAAATTACAAAAAAATGCTAGTAACCATAGCAAACTATGCCAAACTCACCTAAATTACTTCGGCTACAATAAATCATCACCAACTAACCCTTACCACAACAAACTAAACCCAATCATTTTTAAATTACAAAAAAATGCTACTAACCATAGCAAACTATGCCAAACTCACCTAAATTACTTCGGCTATCAAAAATCACCCCCAACTACACTTTACAGCAACAAACTAAGCCCAATCACTTTAAAATTACAAAAAAATGCTAAAAATCATAACAAATTATACCAGAATCACCTAAATTACTTCGGCTACCGTAAATCACCCCCAACTATCCCTTACCACTACAAACCAAACCATATCATCTTAAAATTACAAAAAAAAGGTGTACAAATCATAAAAAACTATGCCAGATTCACCTAAATTACTTGGGCTACTCTAAATCATCACCAACTAACCCTTACCACAACAAACTAAACCCAATCACTTTTAAATTACAAAAAAATGCTAGTAACCATAGCAAACTATGCCAAACTCACCTAAATTACTTTGGCTACCATAAATCATCACCAACTAACCCTTACCACAACAAACTAAACCCAATCATTTTTAAATTACAAAAAAATGCTACTAACCATAGCAAACTATGCCAAACTCACCTAAATTACTTCGGCTATCAAAAATCACCCCCAACTACACTTTACAGCAACAAACTAAGCCCAATCACTTTTAAATTACAAAAAAATGCTACTAACCATAGCAAACTATGCCAAATCTCACCTAAATTACTTCGGCTATCAAAAATCACCCCCAACTACACTTTACAGCAACAAACTAAGCCCAATCACTTTAAGATTACAAAAAAATGCTAAAAATCATAACAAACTATACCAGAATCACCTAAATTACTTCGGCTACCGTAAATCACCCCCAACTATCTCTTACCACAACAAACCAAACCATATCATCTTAAAATTACAAAAAAAGGTGTACAAATTATAACAAACTATGCCAGACTCACTTAAATTACATCGGCTACTCTAAATCATCACCAACTAACCCTTACCACAACAAACTAAACCCGATCACTTTTAAATTACAAAAAAATGCTACTAACTATAGCAAACTATGCCAAACTCACCTAAATTACTTTGGCTACCATAAATCATCACCAACTAACCCTTACCACAACAAACTAAACCCAATCATTTTTAAATTACAAAAAAATGCTACTAACCATAGCAAACTATGCCAAACTCACCTAAATTACTTCGGCTATCAAAAATCACCCCCAACTACACTTTACAGCAACAAACTAAGCCCAATCACTTTTAAATTACAAAAAAATGCTACTAACCATAGCAAAGTATGCCAAATCTCACCTAAATTACTTCGGCTATCAAAAATCACCCCCAACTACACTTTACAGCAACAAACTAAGCCCAATCACTTTAAAATTACAAAAAAATGCTAAAAATCATAACAAACTATACCAGAATCACCTAAATTACTTCGACTACCGTAAATCACCCCCAACTATCTCTTACCACAACAAACCAAACCATATCATCTTAAAATTACAAAAAAAGGTGTACAAATTATAACAAACCATGCCAGACTCACTTAAATTACATCGGCTATTCTAAATCATCACCAACTAACCCTAACCACAACAAACTAAACCCGATCACTTTTAAATTACAAAAAAATGCTACTAACTATAGCAAACTATGCCAAACTCACCTAAATTACTTCGGCTATCAAAAATCACCCCCAACTACATTTTACAGAAACAAACTAAGCCCAAACACTTTAAAATTACAAAAAAATGCTAAAAATCATAACAAACTATACCAGAATCACATAAATTACTTCGGCTACCGTAAATCACCCCCAACTATCCCTTACCACAACAAACCAAACCATATCATCTTAAAATTACAAAAAAAGGTGTACAAATTATAACAAAATATGCCAGATTCACCTAAATTACTTGGGCTACTCTAAATCATCACCAACTAACCCTTACCACAACAAACTAAACCCAATCACTTTTAAATTACAAAAAAATGCTAGTAATCATAGCAAACTATGCCAAACTCACCTAAATTACTTCGGTTACCATAAATCATCACCAACTAACCCTTACCACAACAAACTGAACCCAATCATTTTTAAATTACAAAAAAATGCTACTAACCATAGCAAACTATGCCAAACTCACCTAAATTACTTCGGCTATCAAAAATCACCCCCAACTACACTTTACAGCAACAAACTAAGCCCAATCACTTTAAAATTACAAAAAAATGCTAAAAATCATAACAAACTATACCAGAATCACCTAAATTACTTCTGCTACCGTAAATCACCCCCAACTATCCCTTACCACAACAAACCAAACCATATTATCTTAAAATTACAAAAAAAGGTGTACAAATCATAACAAACTATGCCAGATTCACCTAAATTACTTGGGCTACTCTAAATCATCACCAACTATCCCTTACCACAACAAACTAAACCCAATAAATTTTAAATTACAAAAAAATGCTAGTAACCATGGCAAACTATGCCAAACTCACCTAAATTACTTCGGCTACCATAAATCATCACCAACTAACCCTTACCACAACAAACTAAACCCAATCTACTTTTAAATTACAAAAAAATGCTAGTAACCATAGCAAACTATGCCAAACTCACCTAAATTACTTCGGCTACTCTAAATCATCACCAACTAACCCTTACCATAACAAACTAAACCCAATCACTTTTAAATTACAAAAAAATGCTAGTAACCATAGCAAACTATGCCAAACTCACCTAAATTACTTCGGCTACCATAAATCATCACCAACTAACCCTTACCACAACAAACAAAACCCAATCACTTTTAAATTACAAAAAAATGCTAGTAACCATAGCAAACTATGCCAAACTCACCTAAATTACTTCGGCTACCATAAATCATCACCAACTAACCCTTACCACAACAAACTAAACCCAATCACTTTTAAATTACAAAAAAATGCTACTAACCATAGCTAACTATGCCAAACTCACCTAAATTACTTCGGCAATCAAAAATCACCCCCAACTACACTTTACAGCAACAAACTAAGCCCAATCACTTTAAAATTACAAAAAAATGCTAAAAATCATAACAAACTATACCAGAATCACCTAAATTACTTCGGCTAGCGTAAATCACCCCCAACTATCCCTTACCACAACAAACCAAACCATATCATCTTAAAATTACAAAAAAAGGTGTACAAATCATAACCAACTATGCCAGACTCACCTAAATTACTTCGGTTAATCTAAATCATCACCAACTAACCCTTACCACAACAAACTAAACCCAATCACTTTTAAATTACAAAAAAATGCTAGTAACCATAGCAAACTATGCCAAACTCACCTAAATTACTTCGGCTACCATAAATCATCACCAACTAACCCTTACCACAACAAACAAAACCCAATCACTTTTAAATTACAAAAAAATGCTAGTAACCATAGCAAACTATGCCAAACTCACCTAAATTACTTCGGTTACCATAAATCATCACCAACTAACCCTTACCACAACAAACTAAACCCAATCATTTTTAAATTACAAAAAAATGCTACTAACCATAGCAAACTATGCCAAACTCACCTAAATTACTTCGGCTATCAAAAATCACCCCCAACTACACTTTACAGCAACAAACTAAGCCCAATCACTTTAAAATTACAAAAAAATGCTAAAAATCATAACAAACTATACCAGAATCACCTAAATTACTTCTGCTACCGTAAATCACCCCCAACTATCCCTTACCACAACAAACCAAACCATATTATCTTAAAATTACAAAAAAAGGTGTACAAATCATAACAAACTATGCCAGATTCACCTAAATTACTTGGGCTACTCTAAATCATCACCAACTATCCCTTACCACAACAAACTAAACCCAATAAATTTTAAATTACAAAAAAATGCTAGTAACCATGGCAAACTATGCCAAACTCACCTAAATTACTTCGGCTACCATAAATCATCACCAACTAACCCTTACCACAACAAACTAAACCCAATCACTTTTAAATTACAAAAAAATGCTAGTAACCATAGCAAACTATGCCAAACTCACCTAAATTACTTCGGCTACCATAAATCATCACCAACTAACCCTTACCACAACAAACTAAACCCAATCACTTTTAAATTACAAAAAAATGCTACTAACCATAGCTAACTATGCCAAACTCACCTAAATTACTTCGGCAATCAAAAATCACCCCCAACTACACTTTACAGCAACAAACTAAGCCCAATCACTTTAAAATTACAAAAAAATGCTAAAAATCATAACAAACTATACCAGAATCACCTAAATTACTTCGGCTAGCGTAAATCACCCCCAACTATCCCTTACCACAACAAACCAAACCATATCATCTTAAAATTACAAAAAAAGGTGTACAAATCATAACCAACTATGCCAGACTCACCTAAATTACTTCGGCTAATCTAAATCATCACCAACTAACCCTTACCACAACAAACTAAACCCAATCACTTTTAAATTACAAAAAAATGCTAGTAACCATAGCAAACTATGCCAAACTCACCTAAATTACTTCGGCTACCATAAATCATCACCAATTAAACCTTATCACAACAAACTAAACCCAATCACTTTTAAATTACAAAAAAATGCTACTAATCATAGCAAACTATGCCAAACTCACCTAAATTACTTCGGCTATCAAAAATCACCCCCAACTACACTTTACAGCAACAAACTAAGCCCAATCACTTTAAAATTACAAAAAAATGCTAAAAATCATAACAAACTATACCAGAATCACCTAAATTACTTCGGCTAGCGTAAATCACCCCAAACTATCCCTTACCACAACAAACCAAACCATATCATCTTAAAATTACAAAAAAAGGTGTGCAAATCATAACAAACTATGCCAGACTCACCTAAATTACTTCGGCTAATTTAAATCATCACCAACTAACCCTTACCACAACAAACTAAACCCAATCACTTTTAAATTACAAAAAAATGCTAGTAACCATAGCAAACTATGCCAAACTCACCTAAATTACTTCGGCTACCATAAATCATCACCAATTAAACCTTACCGCAACAAACTAAACCCAATCACTTTTAAATTACAAAAAATGGCTACTAACCATAGCAAACTATGCCAGACTCACCTAAATTACTTCGGCTACTCTAAGTCATCACCAACTAACCCTTACCACAACAAACTAAACCCAATTACTTTTAAATTACAAAAAAACGCTAGTAACCATAGAAAACTATGCCAAACTCACCTAAATTACTCCGGCTACCATAAATCATCACCAACTAACCCTTACCAAAACAAACTAAACCCAATCACTTTTAAATTACAAAAAAATGCTACTAATCATAGCAAACTATGCCAAACTCACCTAAATTACTTCGGCTATCAAAAATCACCCCCAACTACACTTTACAGCAACAAACTAAGCCCAATCACTTTACAATTACAAAAAAATGCTAAAAATCATAACAAACTATACCAGAATCACCTAAATTACTTCGGCTACCGTAAATCACCCCCAACTATCCCTTACCACAACAAACCAAACCATATCATCTTAAAATTACAACAAAAGGTGTACAAATCATAACAAACTATGCCAGACTCACCTAAATTACTTCGGCTACTCTAAATCATCACCAACTAACCCTTACCACAACAAACTAAACCCAATCACTTTTAAGTTACAAAAAAATGCCAGTAACCATAGCAAACTATGCCAAACTCACCTAAATTACTTCGGCTACCATAAATCATCACCAACTAACCCTTACCACAACAAACAAAACCCAATCACTTTTAAATTACAAAAAAATGCTAGTAACCATAGCAAACTATGCCAAACTCACCTAAATTACTTCGGCTACCATAAATCATCACCAACTAACCCTTACCACAACAAACTAAACCCAATCACTTTTAAATTACAAAAAAATGCTACTAACCATAGCAAACTATGCCAAACTCACCTAAATTACTTCGGCAATCAAAAATCACCCCCAACTACACTTTACAGCAACAAACTAAGCCCAATCACTTTTAAATTACAAAAAAATGCTACTTACCATAGCAAACTATGCCAAACTCATCTAAATTACTTCGGCTATCAAAAATCACCCCCAACTACGCT
Organism: Eledona agricola; assembly: GCA_964023215.1. NCBI lineage: Eukaryota > Metazoa > Arthropoda > Insecta > Coleoptera > Tenebrionidae > Eledona > Eledona agricola. Next base: position 698,689 of record CAXIEJ010000019.1, on the reverse strand, counting down.
TTACAGCAAAAAACTAAGCCCAATCACTTTAAAATTACAAAAAAATGCTAAAAATCATAACAAACTATACCAGAATCACCTAAATTACTTCGGCTAGCGTAAATCACCCCCAACTAACCCTTACCACAACAAACCAAACCATATCATCTTAAAATTACAAAAAAAGGTGTACAATTCATAACAAACTATGCCAGACTCACCTAAATTACTTCGGCTACTCTAAATATGATGTTGTGTGGTGCGAACGAGTAGACGTGTCGTGGTGGCCCTGCTAGCTAATTGTTCAGTTTACTGCTACTCCTTCTTATTAATAATATGGGTGGCAATCGATATCCATCACGTAATGCTGGTGAAGCCAGTATTATTACCATTTGCGAGAAAATATTATCATCTGAAGAGTTTTTGGACAAATTAGTGAATTCCATTGCTGACAAACTGAGGGAAAGTTAGGATGAACAATACAAGGTGTACGAGGAGAAGGTACGACTACTGGAAGATGATCTTGCGGACGCCCAGAATAGGATCGTCGAATTGGAGCAGCAAGGTCGTTGTAACACTTTACGGTTCTATGGGGTGCCATCCAATAACACTGTAGGTGTTAAAGAGTCAATAATGCAACTTTGTGAGAATAAGATTAGTGTGAAGGTGGAGCAGTCTGATATAGTCTCTGCCTACACAGTGAAACCTACCTCAAGGACCCAGCAGAAGAACAATCCCCGAGATGAAGGTACATCCACCATGATCATAAAATTTGCTACTAATATGATTCACATTCACTGACATTGACAAGACAGTCGCCGTCGAAAAAATAATATTTTATCTTTTCCTTTTTTCTGCTTATCTATACGTTGTACGCTTTTTAATCGTTTAACATATTAATTAACTAGCTGAATGTACCCGGCGTTGCCCGGACGTAGATTAAATAAACGCAGTGTTGACAAAAGTGGTGTATTTGTGATGTAGACTAATCGACATTATAATACAATTAAACAAAAATGCTCTACTTTTCCAATCACAAAATAAACAAATTAGCTGAAATTAACCTGCATTGCCAGGACCGGGTACTTCAATATGATTTGGAAAATGACGATAATTTCGTTTCTGGGTGCAAGCTCCTTTTTTTTCACTCTTTTTCACTCTTCAAGAGAAGGAGAGTTGACAGAGAAGCTGAATTATTCCAAATTATTCCCATTTAGTTCTCTAACAACGTTAAAGAATGTCGTCGAAGAATGTTGAAATAAATACATAATTTCACACCATAAAAACGATGTATTTGGTGTAGTTTTGGATGATAAGGGTTTTTTTGGGGATTGTTTTGAATGGTTATTGATGGTTGGCGGGGTTTAGCTTTGGCGGATTAAACGAAACTTTTGGTAATTTTAATGGGATTGGGTTTAGTTTGGCTTGGTAAGAAGTGGTTGGGGTGATATAGCGGAAGTCGAAGTAATTTATGCGAGTTTAGCGTAGTTTGCTTGGAATTCGTAATTTTTTTACATTTTACGTTGATGTGGGGTAGTTTGGAATGGCAAGTGTATGATTTTTGAGAGTAGTTTGGAATGGTACATTATGTTTAGGGGTGTTTAACGTATTCAGGTAACATATACAGAAAATTTGGTAATTTTAAAATGAACAATTATAGTGCGAACCTCTTGAGCTCTATTTTCGGTAATAAAATGCAATAGGAAAGATAGTAAAAAAGACTATTTCCATCACTTTTCAGAGGAATTATACGTGGTGGTATTTGTACCCCGCTTACTATTCCTCCATCTTAGTTATAAATAATGCAGAACAATAATGAACACAATGTACATAAAATAAATAGTGTAAATCGTGTATAAGCACACATTACTTATGATGTCAGTGAAATCGGATAAAACTACAAATTTCGGATTTTGGCCGGAGCAGGTTTGGTGAAGATCAAATACACCACTATCATTATATGAACGTAAAAATTAGCGTACGGTATATAAGTGGAGACCGGTACGACGATGGTAATTTTTCGAAAATCGATTGGGGAGATATTTACTTAACGTCAAGAACAAATCGGGAATATTATATTAAAAAAATTTATTTAATAGCGATAGAACTTCGAATACTGATGCGTCGCCTCGACCTTGGCGACGTTGAGTACCAGCGTACCAGACGCTGAAGCAGCAATTTTAACAATTATATTAGGTGCACGTGCCTAGTGCGTATTAAAAAAATTTGGATTACCAAATAATACTCGCGCAGGTGTACTCGACTGGCCCGTCATAATTTGCACAAAATGAATTAACATACTAAAGTATATAAATATTTTGACGGGAATGTGGTGGGTGTAAAAATCTTATTCGGCCTCTCCGACAAACTAACACTTGTTTACATTAACATGCATGCCTTCATGGACCTGTGACGAATTACAAACAAATATCTAAATTTCAAGTGTTCCATTTGATTTCGTTTCTGGATGCAAGCGGTTTTTTTCACTCTTGTCAGTCTGAAATTATTACATAGTGATATTTTCACATCCAGGTGCCCTAAATTTATTTTGCCGCTGATTTCAAAAATTTTTCTGGAAGGAAAGTAGTCAGCAGTGGGGCTCGTCAGGGGAGGCAGGGTTGGCAGTGCCACTCCAAGTATAAATTTACTATCGAACACAAAATTAGTTCTGTAATTCAGTTGCAGAATTATGAATTTTTCAGATATTTTCACGAAAATTTAGCGCTTACACCGCCACTGGTATGAATGTCAGTGATATCTGGTACATACAACGGTGAAAATTTCGGGGCAAATTTGGTGAAAAACAAATACACCACTATCATTAACTAAACGTAAAAATTAGCGTACAAATATAAGTGGAGTCCGGTCCGATGCTGATAATTTTTCGAAAATTGATTGGGGGCAGATTTGGTTAACGCGAGGATCAAATGTTAAATTAAAATACTTTATTTGATAGCGGTAGACCTTCGAACACTGTTGCGTCGCCTCAGCGAATTTGGCGACTTTGCGAACAGTTTCCGACGCTGGAGCAGCAATTTTCACAATTGTAGTTGTGTTAAAATTAAACACCGCGATCGAGTACTGCTCCACACGCTGAACCAGCAATTCTCGAATTCTAAGAAACGATAAGAAAGGCTTATCCAACGCTTGGTATGTGCGAATTTCTGCATAGACACTCAATCAAACTAAATCGAGCATCGCCTTTTCACGTTTCTGACCTTGCCCTTGACGTGGCAGGCTCCAGCTGCTTCAATAATGTAAAAATCTTATTCGGCCTCTCCAATAAACTCACATTTGTTTACATTAACACGCATTCCCTCATGGACTTGTGACGAATTACAAACAAATATTTCAACTTCAAGTGTTCCATCTAATTTCGTTTCTGGGTGCAAGCTCCTTTATTTTCACTCTAGTCAGTCTAAACTTATTACACAGAGTTATATTTTCAAATCCAGGCGCCCTAAAGAATTTTGTCGTTGTTTTCAAAAGTTCCAAGAGAAGGAGAGTTGACATAGAAGCTAAATTATTCCAAATTATTCCCATTTAGTTCTCTGACAACGTTAAAGACAATGTTGAAATATATAAATACAAAATTTTACACCATAAAAACGAAGTATTTAGGAATTATGTATAAAAAAAGTCGAAGTTATTCTTCGCTCTTGAGCTCTATTTCCGGTATTAAAAATGCAATAGGAAAGATAGTAAGAAAGACTATTTCCATCACTTTGCACGGGAATTATACGTGGTGGTATTTGTTCTCCGCTTACTATTAGATTTTCAAACTGCTCCATCTTATAAATAATGCAGAACAATAATGAACGCAATGTACGTAAAATAAATAGTGTAAATAAATCGTGTCTAAGCATACAATACTTAAGCGTATGATGTCAGTGAAAATTTCGGATTTCGGCCGGAGCAGGTTTGGTGAAGAACAAATACACCACTATCATTAACTGAACGGTAAAAATTAGCGTACGAAAATAAGTGAAGTCCGGTCCGACGCTGGAAATTTTTCGAAAATCGATTGGGGAGAGTTTTGGTTAACGGCAAGAACAAATCGGGAATATTATATTAAAATAATTTATTTAATAGCGATAGAACTTTGAATACCGATGCGTCGCCTCGACCTTGGCGACGTTGAGTACCAGCGTTCCAGACGCTGAAGCAGCAATTTTCACAATTATATGAGGTGCACGTGCCTAGTGCGTATAAAAACAATTTGGATAACAAAAGAGATTAATTTGTATGTACCAAATAATACTCGCACAGGTGTACTCGTATGGCCCGTCATAATTTTCACAAAATCAATTTAAGAAATTAACATTCTAAAGTAAATAAATATTTTGACAGGAATGTTAAAAATCTTATTCGGTCTCTCCGACAAACTAACACTTGTTTACATTAACATGCATTCCTTCATGGACCTGTGACGAATTACAAACAAATATCGAAATTTCAAGTGTTCCATGTCAGTCTGAACTTATTACACAGTGATATTTTCACATTCAGGCGCCCTAAATTATTTTGACGTTGATTTATAAAGTTTCCCTGGAAGGAGAGTAGTCAGCAGGTGCCTCGTCAGGGGTGGCAGGGTTGGCAGTGCCACTCCAAGTATAAATTTACTATCGAACACAAAGATAGTTCTGATTCAATTGCAGAATTTCGAATTTTTCAGATATTTTTACGAAACTCTAGCGCTTACACCGCCTTTATACCTCTTTAAAGTTAAAAACCATAGAGCTGTTTATACAAATGCACGCATGTTGAAAAGGTAGGGCTTGCCCCGTCAGCGTGTTGCAATTCAGAAATACGTTTATGTTTGCATCTCAACTGGAACAAATATTTATTGGAAGGTGGAAGAGAATCGAAATAGGTATCAGCCTATTTAATATTCAGAATAACGACTATTAGTCGGAACAATATATTTTATGTGCAGATATTTATTAATATTTTATGATTTAATACGATAAGGCATTTATAAATAACACAACCAAATAGAAGATTTTGATTGAAAACGATTATTAATTTATGGTAGCCGAAGTAATTTAAGTGAGTTTGGCATAGCTTGCTATGTTTTGTAGCATTTTTGTAATTTTAAAGTGATTAGGCTAATTTTGGGGCGGTAAGGGGTAGTTGGGGGTGATTTATAGTAGCCGAAGTAATTTAGGTGAGTTTGGAATAGTTTGCTATGGTTTGTAGCATTTTTTGTTATTTTAAAGTGATTGGGCTTAGTTTGGGGTGGTAAGGGGTAGTTGGGGGTGATTTATGGTAGCCGAAGTAATTCAGGTGAGTTTGAGATAGTTTGCTATGGCTTGTAGCATTTTTCGTAATTTTAAAGTGATTGGGCTTATTTTGGGATGGTAAGGGGTAGTTGGGGGTGATTTATGGTAGCCGAAGTAATTTAGGTGAGTTAGGCATAGTTTGCTATGGTTTGTAGCATTTTTTGTAATTTTAAAGTGATTGGGCTTATTTTGGGGGTGATTTATGGTAGCCGAAGTAATTTAGGTGAGTTAGGCATAGTTTGCTATGGTTTGTAGCATTTTTTGTAATTTTAAAGTGATTGGGTTTAGTTTGTGGTTGGTAAGGGGTAGTTGGGGGTGATTTATGGTAGCCGAAGTAATTCAGGTGAGTTTGAGATAGTTTGCTACGGTTTGTAGAATTTTTTTGTAATTTTAAAGTGATTGAGCCTATTTTGGGGTGGTAAGGGGTAGTTGGGGGTGATTTATGGAAGCCAAAGTAATTTAGATGAGTTTGGCATAGTTTGATATGGCTTGTAACATTTTTTGTAATTTTAAAGTGATTGGGCTGAGTTTGGGGTGGTAAGGGGTAGTTGGGGGTGATTTATGATAGCCGAAGTAATTTAAGTGAGTTTGGCATAGTTTGCTATGGTTTGTAGCATTTTTTGTAATTTTAAAGTGATTGGGTTTAGTTTGTGGTTGGTAAGGGGTAGTTGGGGGTGATTTATGGTAGCCGCAGTAATTTAAGTGGGTTCGGCATAGTTTGCTATGGTTTGTAGCATTTTTTGTAAAATTAAAGTGATTGGGCTTATTTTGGGGTGGTAAGGGGTAGTTGGGGGTGATTTATGGTAGCCGAAGGAAATTAGGTAAGTTAGGCATAGTTTGCTATGGTTTGTAGCATTTTTTGTAATTTTAAAGTGATTGGGCTTATTTTGGGGTGGTAAGGGGTAGTTGGGGGTGATTTATGGTAGCCGAAGTAATTTAGGTGAGTTAGGCATAGTTTGCTATGATTTGTTGAATATTTTGTAATTTTAAAGTGATTGGGCTTATTTTGGGGTTGTAAGGGGTAGTTCGGGGTGATTTATGGTAGCCGAAGTAATTTAGGGGAGTTTGGCATAGTTTGCTACGGTTTGTAGAATTTTTTTGTAATTTTAAAGTGATTGAGCCTATTTTGGGGTGGTAAGGGGTAGTTGGGGGTGATTTATGGAAGCCAAAGTAATTTAGATGAGTTTGGCATAGTTTGATAAGGCTTGTAACATTTTTTGTAATTTTAAAGTGATTGGGCTGAGTTTGGGGTGGTAAGGGGTAGTTGGGGGTGATTTATGATAGCCGAAGTAATTTAAGTGAGTTTGGCATAGTTTGCTATGGTTTGTAGCATTTTTTGTAATTTTAAAGTGATTGGGCTTATTTTGGGGTAGTAAGGGGTTGTTGGGGGTGATTTATGTTAGCCGAAGTAATTTAGGTGAGTTAGGCATCGTTTGCTATAGTTTGTAGCATTTTTTTGTAATTTTAAAGTGATTGGGCTTATTTTGGGGTAGTAAGGGGTTGTTGGGGGTGATTTATGTTAGCCGAAGTAATTTAAGTGAGTTTGGCATAGTTTGCTATGGTTTGTAGCATTTTTTGTAATTTTAAAGTGATTGGGCTTATTTTGGGGTGGTAAGGGGTAGTTGGGGCTGATTTATGGTAGCCGAAGTAATTTAGGTGAGTTAGGCATAGTTTGCTATGGTTTGTAGCATTTTTTTGTAATTTTAAAGTGATTGGGCTTATTTTGGGGTAGTAAGGGGTTGTTGGGGGTGATTTATGTTAGCCGAAGTAATTTAAGTGAGTTAGGCATAGTTTGTAGCAGCATTGTAGCATTTTTTGTAATTTTAAAGTGATTGGGATGAGTTAGGGGTGGTAAGGGGTAGTTGGGGGTGATTTATGTTAGCCGAAGTAATTTAAGTGAGTTAGGCATAGTTTGCTATGGTTTGTAGCATTTTTTGTAATTTTAAAGTGATTGGGATGAGTTAGGGGCGGTAAGGGGTAGTTGGGGGTGATTTATGATAGCCGAAGTAATTTAAGTGAGTTTGGCATAGTTTGCTATGGTTTGTAGCATTTTTTGTAATTTTAAAGTGATTGGGCTTATTTTGGGGTAGTAAGGGGTTGTTGGGGGTGATTTATGTTAGCCGAAGTAATTTGGGTGAGTTAGGCATAGTTTGCTATGGTTTGTAGCATTTTTTGTAATTTTAAAGTGATTGGGATGAGTTAGGGGTGGTAAGGGGTAGTTGGGGGTGATTTATGATAGCCGAAGTAATTTAAGTGAGTTTGGCATAGTTTGCTATGGTTTGTAGCATTTTTTGTAATTTTAAAGTGATTGGGCTTATTTTGGGGTAGTAAGGGGTTGTTGGGGGTGATTTATGTTAGCCGAAGTAATTTAGGTGAGTTAGGCATAGTTTGCTATGGTTTGTAGCATTTTTGATAATTTTAAAGTGATTGGGCTTATTTTGGGGTGGTAAGGGGTAGTTTGGGGTGATTTATGGAAGTCAAAGTAATTTAGATGAGTTTGGCATAGTTTGCTACGGTTTGTAGAATTTTTTTGTAATTTTAAAGTGATTGGGCTTATTTTGGGGTGGTAAGGGGTAGTTTGGGGTGATTTATGGAAGTCAAAGTAATTTAGATGAGTTTGGCATAGTTTGCTACGGTTTGTAGAATTTTTTTGTAATTTTAAAGTGATTGGGCTTATTTTGGGGTGGTAAGGGGTAGTTGGGGGTGATTTTTGGTAGACGAAATAATATGTGTGAGTTGGACATAATCTGCCATGATTTGTGTCATTTTGTTTTATTTTAAAGTGATTGGAGTTACTTGGGGTTGCTAAGGGGTGGTAAGGGATGATTTAAAATAACGGATCTAGTTTATGTCAGTTTGGCATAGTTCGGGAATTTTTTGGGGTTGATTTGGTAAAGTTTGCAGTGGTAAGAGATATTTGAGGATGTTTAATGTTGACGGATTAAATTTGGAGTGATTTGGTAATTTTTAATTGAGTCACGGATCGATATTATAATTGAAATCAAAATTATAATTGAAATATCTGCGGCCTCGCTAGGTACGGCAAAAGTATGATCACGAAAGCAGAAACTCGACGTTGAAATTGTTTAGGTTAAATAAGTGCTTTTAATGTAAACCGGTCGCCCGTCGTCGAAGTTGTTTTGGCTAGATACGTGCTTCTAACATAAACACGGTCTCCGCGATCCGATCATTTTTTGTTTATTTTAGCCGGTTTTTATTGAATTACAAAGGAACCGGGCCGAATTTCGCAAAATCCCTTCTTAGTGTTCAGTTTCGGCACATGATACACCCGTGTCTAAAATTTCAAGTCTCCAGCCCTCACGGTTTGGGCTGTGGGTTGATTATGAATCAGTGTGTAGATGTGTAGATGAATGAGTGAATGAATGAGTGTGTCAGTGAGGACACTTCGCTTTATATATATAGATTATTAATTTACAACCGTAATTTAAATAATTTTAATAATAACTTGGCTACTGCTTTTTCCCCCTGTGAATTTATCTCATCCTTGATTTGTCATTTACTTATATCCGCCTTGTGCTATTGTTTTCACCTGTTGCTTTATCTACTTATAATTTCATAATTAACTTAATCTAGACGCAGCGTTAAACACGGAACAATTAATTAAAGTAGCCGATACAGAAAAGTTTAAAACAGATAGTGGTTATTTCAAGAGATGTAAATTGTATGGGGTTAAATTATGCTGCTTTGCCATTTAAATTGTAGATCTCTAGCTAGTAATTTTGGGGATTTAAGTAACCATGTGCTCTTGAATGCATTGTGATAATGATATTAATGATATTGTGGCATTAACGGAAACGTGGCTTGATGTTGATACTCCCTCGGAAAATTTGGAGATTCATAATTATTCTCTTTTGCGTAAGGATCGTTGTGGCAGGGGAGGGGGAGTTGGCTTCTATGTAAAAAATACCCTCGCATTCAGGGTGTTTCCATCGTGTGATGATATCGAGCAGTTGTGGGTCAGGATCGGGGGGCTCGTTAAGATCTGGATAATCGGTGTCGCGTACAGACCTCCTAGTATGAACTACTCATTCTTTTTAAATAAATTGGAAGAATCCTTATATAATTTTTTGCCCATCTGTGATGGTATCAGTTGTCTTGGTGACTTCAATATTGACTGGTTGAAGGATAGTCGTGCGAAGTGGAATTTCTCTCAATTAATAGCATCATGTGGTCTGTCCCAGGTTGTTGACGAGCCCACAAGGACTTGTAATAACTCAGTAACGTTGATCGATTTGATTTTACTGTCTGATGATGTTGAGGTAACGAACAAAGGGGTGGTCGACATGCATCATGTGAGTGATCATTGCCTGATTTATGCAAATGATGAGGATGGTAATATCGCGGCTAATGATACTGACAATAAAATTAATAATATTTGGCGACGAAATTTTAGTAATGTGGACCTTGAATCGCTTCGGATCCATTTGACCTCTTTACCAATTTATCAGATCGTAGAAATTGTTGATATTAATGAAAAAATTGTGTATCTAAATGATATGCTTATTGTCCTACTGGATAAGCACTGTCCATTTAAACTTCGTAAGCGTAAAGCAGTGTACCAACCATGGTTAACCGACACATTGAGACTAATGATGGGGTTGAGGGACAAGGCATTAAAGAAGTTTAAACAGCGCCGTACTACGGAAAAATGGAATTACTATAAGCAACTTCGAAACATTACGAATATGGCGGTCAAAACCGAGAAACGTGCATATATGGAATACATTGTGCGCACAAATGGTAACCCGAGTAACACTTGGAAAGAACTAAAAAAGTTGGGTATAGCGTCGAAAAAGATGAATAACATTCCGAAACACTTAAAGAATGCGGATGCAATTAATAAGTTTTTCATTACATTGTCTCAAACTGTCACCTATGATGGGAGTCTGGTTCACTTTTACAATGGCTGCACTAAAAATAATATGAAGGGTGGTTTTAGGTTTCAGCCGGTGAATGATGGTCAGGTTTTTGGAATAATTAATTCGATTACATCAAGTGCAGTAGGAGTTGATGGAATCTCGATTAAGTTTATTAAAATGTGTTGCCCTACGTTGTTACCTGTACTTACGCATATTATTAACTATTGTATTGAACAGTCTCTTTTTCCAGAGTCTTGGAAGGAATCTCTAATCATACCACTACCCAAAGTACGAAATCCTTTAGGGTATAAGAATTTGCGCCCGATAAGTATACTACCTGTTCTCTCGAAAGTTTTGGAAAAGGTAGTAAACGACCAACTAAGGGTGCACCTCGACCAACATAACATCCTTCCGGAATTTCAATCTGGCTTTAGACAGAACCATAGTTGTACTACTGCCTTGCTTAAAGTAACTGATGACATTCTGGAGGCTCACGATAATAATATGCTTACCATCCTCATACTGTTGGATTACACTAAGGCTTTTGATACCGTTCGACATGAGATGTTGTTGGCGATTTTGCATTTTATTGGTTGTGACGATTCTGTTCAGCTGTTCATGCAGAGATATTTATGTGGGCGCTCACAGAGAGTAATGATTGATGCAGAGGTTTCTGAAAGTTTACCAATTCTTTGCGGGGTGCCACAGGGTTCTATACTTGGGCCTCTACTCTATACCATTTACACTTGCAATCTCATGACGAGTCTGGCCTGCAGCTACCATTGCTACGCCGATGACACCCAAATTTATGCATCTTTTCGTAGAGAAGATTTTACGGCAGCCATTAATAAAATTAAACTAGATTTGAGCAACATTGCGAGTGTTTCTAGTGATCACGGACTAGCAATAAATCCGTCTAAATCAAACATTGTACTGTTTGGAATAACAAGAGACCGTTCTGAACTCCTCGAATTACTTGAACACGCTAACTTATCTGTGTATTCGAAGCCACTCCGGATTATACCCGAAGTCAAAAATTTAGGCATGTTGATGGATTGTAACCTGCGATTCACTTCGCATATTAATATGTGTCAAAGGAGAGCATATAGTAGTCTTAGATTGCTTTACAACAATAAAGCCTTTCTGAATCGAAAAATAAGAATTAAATTATGTAATTGTTTAGTGCTGTCCCACTTTGACTATTGTGATGTTGTTTATGGGAATTGTTTGAGTGGTGAGGACATACGGCGGATTCAAGTGGTCCAAAATTCATGTTTGAGATTTATTTTTGGAATGTCGCGATATTCTCACATATCTTCTAAAATCACGGAAATCGAGTGGTTGAATATGAAACAGAGGAGATTTCTGCATGCTGTATGTTTTTACCAAAAAGTAGTTACTAGGCGTGCTCCCAAGTACTTGACCCGGAGAATTTCGTTTCGCACGAATGTTCACAATGTCAATATTAGAAGGAGAAGTTACCTCTCTATCCCGCGACACTGCACCGCTTTTTACGAAAGGTGCATTTCACACAACTTGCCACGAATCTGGAATAGAGTGCCAAGCAATATTAAGTCCTTGAATTCAGAAGCATTTAAGAAACATATCAAGCAATTGTTGTTGATGGGGTTGGGATTTGAATTGTAGTCAGTTTAGTTAGATTTCTATTAGTTTTATTTAGTTTTTTTTTTTACGGTTATATTAGGTAATAAGTATATGATAAGGATTTGTTTTTGTTTTCTGTAAGATTCTTATGTATGACTAGCTGAATGTACCCGGCGTTGCCCGGACGTAGATTAAATAAACTCAGTGATGACTAATGTGGTGATGTTGACTAATCGACATTATAATACAATTAAACAGGAATGCTCTACTTGTCCAATCTATATATATAAAGCGAAGTGTCCTCACTGACACACTCATTCATTCACTCATTCATCTACACACTGATTCATAATCAACCCACAGCCCAAACCGTGAGGGCTGGAGACTTGAAATTTTAGACACGGGTGTATCATGTGCCGAAACTGAACATTAAGAAGGGATTTTGCGAAATTCGGCCCGGTTCCTTTGTAATTCAATAAAAACCGGCTAAAATAAACAAAAAATGATCGGATCGCGGAGACCGTGTTTATGTTAGAAGCACGTATTTAGCCAAAACAACTTCGACGACGGGCGACCGGTTTACATTAAAAGCACTTATTTAACCTAAACAATTTCAACGTCGAGTTTCTGCTTTCGTGATCATACTTTTGCCGTACCTAGCGAGGCCGCAGATATTTCAATTATAATTTTGATTTCAATTATAATGTCGATCCGTGACTCAATTAAAAATTACCAAACCACTCCAAATTTAATCCGTCAACATTAAACATCCTCAAATATCTCTTACCACTGCAAACTTTACCAAATCAACCCCAAAAAATTCCCGAATTATGCCAAACTGACATAAACTAGATCCGTTATTTTAAATCATCCCTTACTACCCCTTAGCAACCCCAAGTAACTCCAATCAGTTTAAAATAAAACAAAATGACACAAACCATAGCAGACTATTTCGAACTCACACATATTATTTCGTCTACCAAAAATCACCCCCAACTACCCCTTACCACCCCAAAATAAGCCCAATCACTTTAAAATTACAAAAAATTCTACAAACCGTAGCAAGCTATGCCAAACTCATCTAAATTACTTTGACTTCCATAAATCACCCCAAACTACCCCTTACCACCCCAAAATAAGCCCAATCACTTTAAAATTATAAAAAATGCTACAAACCATAGCAAACTATGCCTAACTCACCTAAATTACTTCGGCTAACATAAATCACCCCCAACAACCCCTTACTACCCCAAAATAAGCCCAATCACTTTAAAATTACAAAAAATGCTACAAGCCATAGCAAACTATGCCAAACTCACTTAAATTACTTCGGCTATCATAAATCACCCCCAACTACCCCTTACCACCCCTAACTCATCCCAATCACTTTAAAATTACAAAAAATGCTACAAACCATAGCAAACTATGCCTAACTCACCCAAATTACTTCGGCTAACATAAATCACCCCCAACAACCCCTTACTACCCCAAAATAAGCTCAATCACTTTAAAATTACAAAAAATGCTACAAACCATAGCAAACTATGCCAAACTCACTTAAATTACTTCGGCTATCATAAATCACCCCCAACTACGCCTTACCACCCCTAACTCATCCCAATCACTTTAAAATTACAAAAAATGCTACAAACCATAGCAAACTATGCCTAACTCACTTAAATTACTTCGGCTAACATAAATCACCCCCAACAACACCTTACTACCCCAAAATAAGCCCAATCACTTTAAAATTACAAAAAATGCTACAAACCATAGCAAACTATGCCAAACTCACTTAAATTACTTCGGCTATAATAAATCACCCTCAACTACCCCTTACCACCCCTAACTCATCCCAATCACTTTAAAATTACAAAAAATGCTACAAACCATAGCAAACTATGCCTAACTCACCCAAATTACTTCGGCTAACATAAATCACCCCCAACAACCCCTTACTACCCCAAAATAAGCCCAATCACTTTAAAATTACAAAAAATGCTACAAACCATAGCAAACTATGCCAAACTCACTTAAATTACTTCGGCTATCATAAATCACCCCCAACTACCCCTTACCACCCCTAACTCATCCCAATCACTTTAAAATTACAAAAAATGCTACAAACCATAGCAAACTATGCCTAACTCACTTAAATTACTTCGGCTAACATAAATCACCCCCAACTACCCCTTACCTCCCCTAACTCATCCCAATCACTTTAAAATTACAAAAAATGCTACAAACCATAGCAAACTATGCCTAACTCACCCAAATTACTTCGGCTAACATAAATCACCCCTAACAACCCCTTACTACCCCAAAATAAGCCCAATCACTTTAAAATTACAAAAAATGCTACAAACCATAGCAAACTATGCCAAACTCACTTAAATTACTTCGGCTATCATAAATCACCCCCAACTACCCCTTACCACCCCTAACTCATCCCAATCACTTTAAAATTACAAAAAATGCTACAAACCATAGCAAACTATGCCTATCTCACTTAAATTACTTCGGCTAACATAAATCACCCCCAACTACCCCTTACCACCCCTAACTCATCCCAATCACTTTAAAATTACAAAAAATGCTACAAACCATAGCAAACTATGCCTAACTCACCCAAATTACTTCGGCTAACATAAATCACCCCTAACAACCCCTTACTACCCCAAAATAAGCCCAATCACTTTAAAATTACAAAAAATGCTACAAACCATAGCAAACTATGCCAAACTCACTTAAATTACTTCGGCTAACATAAATCACCCCCAACAACCCCTTACCACCCCTAACTCATCCCAATCACTTTAAAATTACAAAAAATGCTACAAACCATAGCAAACTATGCCTAACTCACCTAAATTACTTCGGCTAACATAAATCTCCCCCTACAACCCCTCACTACCCCAAAATAAGCCCAATCACTTTAAAATTACAAAAAATGCTACAAACCATAGCAAACTATGCCAAACTCACTTAAATTACTTCGGCTATCATAAATCAGCCCCAACTACCCCTTACCACCCCTAACTCATCCCAATCACTTTAAAATTACAAAAAATGCTACAAACCATAGCAAACTATGCCTAACTCACCTAAATTACTTCGGCTAACATAAATCACCCCCAACAACCCCTTACTACCCTAAAATAAGCCCAATCACTTTAAAATTACAAAAAAATGCTACAAACCATAGCAAACTATGCCTAACTCACCTAAATTACTTCGGCTACCATAAATCACCCCCAACTACCCCTTACCACCCCAAAATAAGCCCAATCACTTTAAAATTACAAAAAATGCTACAAACCATAGCAAACTATGCCAAACTCACCTAAATTACTTCGGCTAACATAAATCACCCCCAACAACCCCTTACTACCCCAAAATAAGCCCAATCACTTTAAAAAACAAAAAATGCTACAAACCATAGCAAACTATGCCAAACTCACTTAAATTACTTCGGCTATCATAAATCACCCCCAACTACCCCTTACCACCCCTAACTCATCCCAATCACTTTAAAATTACAAAAAATGCTACAAACCATAGCAAACTATGCCTAACTCACCCAAATTACTTCGGCTAACATAAATCACCCCCAACAACCCCTTACTACCCCAAAATAATCCCAATCACTTTAAAATTACAAAAAATGCTACAAACCATAGCAAACTATGCCAAACTCACTTAAATTACTTCGGCTATCATAAATCACCCCCAACTACCCCTTACCACCCCTAACTCATCCCAATCACTTTAAAATTACAAAAAATGCTACAAACCATAGCAAACTATGCCTAACTCACCTATATTACTTCGGCTAACATAAATCACCCCCTACAACCCCTCACTACCCCAAAATAAGCCCAATCACTTTAAAATTACAAAAAATGCTACAAACCATAGCAAACTATGCCAAACTCACTTAAATTACTTCGGCTAACATAAATCACCCCCAACAACCCCTTACCACCCCTAACTCATCCCAATCACTTTAAAATTACAAAAAATGCTACAAACCATAGCAAACTATGCCTAACTCACCTAAATTACTTCGGCTAACATAAATCTCCCCCTACAACCCCTCACTACCCCAAAATAAGCCCAATCACTTTAAAATTACAAAAAATGCTACAAACCATAGCAAACTATGCCAAACTCACTTAAATTACTTCGGCTATCATAAATCAGCCCCAACTACCCCTTACCACCCCTAACTCATCCCAATCACTTTAAAATTACAAAAAATGCTACAAACCATAGCAAACTATGCCTAACTCACCTAAATTACTTCGGCTAACATAAATCACCCCCAACAACCCCTTACTACCCTAAAATAAGCCCAATCACTTTAAAATTACAAAAAAATGCTACAAACCATAGCAAACTATGCCTAACTCACCTAAATTACTTCGGCTACCATAAATCACCCCCAACTACCCCTTACCACCCCAAAATAAGCCCAATCACTTTAAAATTACAAAAAATGCTACAAACCATAGCAAACTATGCCAAACTCACCTAAATTACTTCGGCTAACATAAATCACCCCCAACAACCCCTTACTACCCCAAAATAAGCCCAATCACTTTAAAAAACAAAAAATGCTACAAACCATAGCAAACTATGCCAAACTCACTTAAATTACTTCGGCTATCATAAATCACCCCCAACTACCCCTTACCACCCCTAACTCATCCCAATCACTTTAAAATTACAAAAAATGCTACAAACCATAGCAAACTATGCCTAACTCACCCAAATTACTTCGGCTAACATAAATCACCCCCAACAACCCCTTACTACCCCAAAATAATCCCAATCACTTTAAAATTACAAAAAATGCTACAAACCATAGCAAACTATGCCAAACTCACTTAAATTACTTCGGCTATCATAAATCACCCCCAACTACCCCTTACCACCCCTAACTCATCCCAATCACTTTAAAATTACAAAAAATGCTACAAACCATAGCAAACTATGCCTAACTCACCTATATTACTTCGGCTAACATAAATCACCCCCTACAACCCCTCACTACCCCAAAATAAGCCCAATCACTTTAAAATTACAAAAAATGCTACAAACCATAGCAAACTATGCCAAACTCACTTAAATTACTTCGGCTATCATAAATCACCTCCAACTACCCCTTACCACCCCTAACTCATCCCAATCACTTTAAAATTACAAAAAATGCTACAAACCATAGCAAACTATGCCTAACTCACCTAAATTACTTCGGCTAACATAAATCACCCCCAACAACCCCTTACTACCCCAAAATAAGCCCAATCACTTTAAAATTACAAAAAAATGCTACAAACCATAGCAAACTATGCCTAACTCAACTAAATTACTTCGGCTACCATAAATCACCCCCAACTACCCCTTACCACCCCAAAATAAGCCCAATTACTTTAAAATTACAAAAAATGCTACAAACCATAGCAAACTATGCCAAACTCACTTAAATTACTTCGGCTATCATAAATCACCTCCAACTACCCCTTACCACCCCTAACTCATCCCAATCACTTTAAAATTACAAAAAATGCTACAAACCATAGCAAACTATGCCTAACTCACCTAAATTACTTCGGCTAACATAAATCTCCCCCTACAACCCCTCACTACCCCAAAATAAGCCCAATCACTTTAAAATTACAAAAAATGCTACAAACCATAGCAAACTATGCCAAACTCACTTAAATTACTTCGGCTATCATAAATCAGCCCCAACTACCCCTTACCACCCCTAACTCATCCCAATCACTTTAAAATTACAAAAAATGCTACAAACCATAGCAAACTATGCCTAACTCACCCAAATTACTTCGGCTAACATAAATCACCCCCAACAACCCCTTACTACCCCAAAATAATCCCAATCACTTTAAAATTACAAAAAATGCTACAAACCATAGCAAACTATGCCAAACTCACTTAAATTACTTCGGCTATCATAAATCACCCCCAACTACCCCGTACCACCCCAAACTCAGCCCAATCACTTTAAAATTACAAAAAATGTTACAAGCCATATCAAACTATGCCAAACTCATCTAAATTACTTTGGCTTCCATAAATCACCCCCAACTACCCCTAACCACCCCAAAATAGGCTCAATCACTTTAAAATTACAAAAAAATTCTACAAACCATAGCAAACTATGCCAAACTCACTTAAATTACTTTGGCTTCTATAAATCACCCCCAACTACCCCTTACCACCCCAAAATAGGCTCAATCACTTTAAAATTACAAAAAAATTCTACAAACCGTAGCAAACTATGCCAAACTCCCCTAAATTACTTCGGCTACTATAAATCACCCCGAACTACCCCTTACAACCCCAAAATAAGCCCAATCACTTTAAAATTACAAAATATTCAACAAATCATAGCAAACTATGCCTAACTTACCTAAATTACTTCGGCTACCATAAATCACCCCCAACTACCCCTTACAACCCCAAAATTAGCCCAATCACTTACGAAAAATGCTACAAACCATGGCAAACTATCTCAAACTCACCTGAATTACTTCGGCTACCATAAATCGACTAATAGTCGTTATTCTGAATATTAAATATGCTGATACCTATTTTGATTCTCTTCCACCTTCCAATAAATATTTGTTCCAGTTGAGATGCAAACATAAACGTATTTCTGAATTGCAACACGCTGACGGGGCAAGCCCTACCTTTTCAACATGCGTGCATTTGTATAAACAGCTCTATGGTTTTTAACTTTAAAGAGGTATAAAGGCGGTGTAAGCGCTAGAGTTTCGTAAAAATATCTGAAAAATTCGAAATTCTGCAATTGAATCAGAACTATCTTTGTGTTCGATAGTAAATTTATACTTGGAGTGGCACTGCCAACCCTGCCACCCCTGACGAGGCACCTGCTGACTACTCTCCTTCCAGGGAAACTTTATAAATCAACGTCAAAATAATTTAGGGCGCCTGAATGTGAAAATATCACTGTGTAATAAGTTCAGACTGACATGGAACACTTGAAATTTCGATATTTTTTTTTGTAATTCGTCACAGGTCCATGAAGGAATGCATGTTAATGTAAACAAGTGTTAGTTTTTTGGAGAGACCGAATAAGATTTTTAACATTCCTGTCAAAATATTTATTTACTTTAGAATGTTAATTTTTTAAATTCATTTCGTGAAAATTATGACGGGCCATACGAGTACACCTGTGCGAGTATTATTTGGTACATACAAATTAATCTCTTTTGTTATCCAAATTGTTTACATACGCACTAGAAACGTGCACCTCATATAGTTGTGAAAATTGCTGCTTCAGCGTCTGAAACGCTGGTACTCAACGTCGCCAAGGTCGAGGCGACGCATCGGTATTCGAAGTTCTATCGCTATTAAATAAATTATTTTATTCCCGATATTCCCGATTTGTTCTTGCCGTTAACCAAAACTCTCCCCAATCGATTTTCGAAAAATTTCCAGCGTCGGACCGGACGTCACTTATTATCGTACGCTAATTTTTACGTTCAGTTAATCATAGTGGTGTATTTGTTCTTCACCAAACCTGCTCCGGCCAAAATCCGAAATTTTAAGTATTGTGTGCTTATACACGATTTACACTATTTATTTTACGTACATTGCGTTCATTATGGTTCTGCATTATTTATAACTAAGATGGAGCAGTTTGAAAATCTAATAGTAAGCGGAGAACAAATACCACCATGTATAATTCCCGTGAAAAGTGATGGAAATAGTCTTTCTTACTATCTTTCCTATTGCATTATTAATACCGGAAATAGAGCTCAAGAGTGAAGAATAACTTCCACTTTTTTTATACATAATTCCTAAATACTTCGTTTTTATGGTGTAAAATTTTGTATCTATATATTTCAACATTGTCTTTAACGTTGTCAGAGAACTAAATGGGTATAATTTGGAATAATTTAGCTTCTATGTCAACTCTCCTTCTCTTGAAACTTTGGAAAACAACGACAAAATTCTTTAGGGCGCCTGGATTTGAAAATATAACTCTGTATAATAAGTTTAGACTGACTAGAGTGAAAAGAAAGGAGCTTGCACCCAGAAACGAAATTAAATGGAACACTTGAAGTTGCAATATTTGTTTGTAATTCGTCAGAAGTCCATGAGGGAATGCGTGTTAATGTAAACAAATGTGAGTTTATTGGAGAGGCCGAATAAGATTTTTACATTATTGAAGCAGCTGGAGCCTGCCACGTCAAGGGCAAGGTCACAAACGTGAAAAGGCGATGCTCGATTTAGTTTGATTGAGTATCTATGCAGAATTTGCTGAAATTAACCTGCGTTGCCGTTGAAGTACCCGGTCTTCAATATGATTTGGACAAAGAGGATACCTTGGTTGATATCTGAGATGAAAAATCTTGAATAGACTCTTTAGGCAGTTGTTCTATAAGCGATTCCAGGAAATCAAAATTAACTTTATATAATTTTCGGGGAAATCGAAGTTTACAAATTAGCTGATTATGTTATGATAAAATTGAAAACACAATGGAACGATTCCTCTTGCTGCAGTCAACTCACAAACAGAACAGTATGTAGATGATTTTGACTTATCTTCGGAATAAACAAACACTTATCTCCTTCTAAACTGCACAAAAATTATTAAAACCTGGTCCTAACTGGTTGAAGAATTAAAGTGCAAACCTTTTGAGCTCCCTTTCCAGTATTAAAATTTTGGTATGTGGTAAAATGTTGTATTTTATGGTATTTGTGCATCGCTAGATTTTCAAACTTGTCCATCTTAGTTATAAATGATGTAAAGCAATAATGAACACAATGTATTTACGTAAAATAAACAGTGTAAAACGCGTATCAATGTCAGTAAAGTCTGGTCCAACGCTGTAAATTTTGGATTTCAGCCGAGGCAGATTTGGTGAAAAATAAATACACCATTATCATTAACTGAACGGTCGTCCGGTATGACGATGGTGATTGGGAACAAATTTTTGTTAACGGCAAAATTAACATTCTAAAATAAATAAATATTTTGACAGGAATATGGCGGATGTAAAAATCTTATTCGGTTCTCCGACGGACTCACACCTGTTTACATTAACACACACTTGTTGAACAATTAAAGTGCCAACCTCTTGAGCTTCCGTTTCAGTATTAAAATATCAATACCAATACCATAGATATAAAAAAAGACAATTTCCATCACCTTTCATAATACGGTGTGGTATTTGTACATCGCTAGATTTTCAAACTTCTCCATCTTAGTTATAAATGATGTAAAGCAATAATAAACACAGTGTACGTAAAATAAATAGTGTAAAACGTGTATAAACACATAATTATTAAGGGTATGAATGTCAGTGATATATGGTACATACAACGGTGAAAATTTCGGGGCAAATTTGGTGAAAAACAAATACACCACTATCATTAACTGAACGTAAAAATTAGCGTACAAATATAAGTGGAGTCCGGTCTAATGCTGATAATTTTTCGAAAATTGATTAGGGGCAGATTTGGTTAACGCGAGGATCAAATGTTAAATTAAAATACTTTATTTGATAGCGGTAGACCTTCGAACACTAATGCGTTGCCTCATCGAATTTGGCGATTTTGCGAACAGTTTCCGACGCTGGAGCAGCAATTTTCACAATTGTAGTTGTGCTAAAATTAAACACCGCGATCGAGTACTGCTCCACACGCTAAACCAGCAATTCTCTAATTCTAAGAAACGATAAGAAAGGCTTATCCAACGCTTGGTATGTGCGAATTTCTGCATAGATACTCAATCAAACTAAATCGAGCATCGCCTTTTCACGTTTGTGACCTTGCCCTTGACGTGGTAGGCTCCAGCTGCTTCAATAATGTAAAAATCTTATTCGGCCTCTCCTATAAACTCACATTTGTTTACATTGACACGCATTCGCTCATGAACTTGTGACGAATTACAAACAAATATTGCAACTTCAAGTGTTCCATTTAATTTCGTTTCTGGGTGCAAGCTCCTTTCTTTTCACTCTAGTCAGTCTAAACTTATTACACAGAGTTATATTTTCGAATCCAGGCGCCCTAAAGAATTTTGTCGTTATTTTCAAAAGTTTCAAGAGAAGGAGAGTTGACATAGAAGCTAAATTATTCCAAATTATTCCCATTTAGTTCTCTGACAACGTTAAAGACAATGTTGAAATATATAGATACAAAATTTTACACCATAAAAACGAAGTATTTAGGAATTATGTATAAAAAAAGTCAAAGTTATTCTTCGCTCTTGAGCTCTATTTCCGGTATTAAAAATGCAATAGGAACAATAGAAAGAAAGACTATTTCCATCACTTTTCACGGTTATACGTGGTGATATTTGTTCTCCGCTTACTATTAGATTTTCAAACTGCTCCATCTTAGTTATAAATAATGCAGAACAATAATGAACGCAATGTACGTAAAATAAATAGTGTAAATCGTGTATAAGCATACAATACTTAAGCGTATGATGTCAGTGAAAATTTCGGATTTCGGCCGGAGCAGGTTTGGTGAAGAACAAATACACCACTATCATTAACTGAACATAAAAATTGGCGTACGAAAATAAGTGAAGTCCGGTCCGACGCTGGAAATTTTTCGAAAATCGATTGGAGAGAGTTTTGGTTAACGGCAAGAACAAATCGGGAAAATTATATTAAAATAATTTATTTAATAGCGATAGAACTTAGAATACCCATGCGTCGGCTCGACCTTGGCGACGTTGAGTACCAGCGTTCCAGACGCTGAAGCAGCAAGTTTCACAATTATATGAGGTGCACGTGCCTAGTGCGTATAAAAACAATTTGGATAACAAAACAGATTAATTTGAATGTACCAAATAATACTCGCACAGGTGTACTCGTATGACCCGTCATAATTTTCACAAAATGAATTTTAAAAATTAACATTCTAAAGTAAATAAATATTTTGACGGGAATGTAAAAAATCTTATTCGGTCTCTTCAACAAACTAACACTTGTTTACATTAATATGCATTCCTTCATGGACCTGTGACGAATTACAAACAAATATCGAAATTTCAAGTGTTCCATGTCAGTTTGAACTTATTACACAGTGATATTTTCACATCCAGGCGCCCTAAATTATTTTGCCGTTGATTTATAAAGTTTCCCTGGAAGGAGAGTAGTCAGCAGGGGCCTCGTCAGGGGTGGCAGGGTTGGCAGTGCCACTCCAAGTATAAATTTACTATCGAACACAAAATTAGTTCTGTAATTCAATTGCAGAATTTCGAATTTTTCAGATATTTTTACGAAAATCTAGCGCTTACACCGCCTTTATACCTCTTTAAAGTTAAAAACCATAGAGCTGTTTATACAAATGCACGCATGTTGAAAAGGTAGGGCTTGCCCCGTCAGCGTGTTGCAATTCAGAAATACGTTTATGTTTGCATCTCAACTGGAACAAATATTTATTGAAATGTGGAAGAGAATCAAAATAGGTATCAGCATATTTAATATTCAGTATAACGTCTATTAGTCGAAACAATATATTTTATGTGCAGATATTTATTAATATTTTATGATTTAATACGATAAGGCATTTATAAATGACACAACCAAATAGAAGATTTTGATTGAAAATGATTATTAATTTATGGTAGCCGAAGTAATTTAAGTGAGTTTGGCATAGCTTGCTATGCTTTGTAGCATTTTTTGTAATTTTAAAGTGATTGGGCTAATTTTGGGGTCGTAAGGGGTAGTTCGGGGTGATTTTTGGTAGCCGAAGTAATTTAGGTGAGTTTGACATAGTTTGCTATGGTTTGTATAATTTTTGTAATTTTAAAGTAATTGGGCTTATTTTGGGGTGGTAAGGGGTAATTGAGGGTGATTTATGGCAGCCGAACTAATTTAGGTGAGTTTGGCATAGTTTGCCATGGTTTGTAGCATATTTTCTAATTTTAAAGTGATTGGGCTTAGTTTGGAGTGGTAAGGCGTAGTTGGGGGTGATTTATGGTAGCCGAAGTAATTTAGGTGAGTTTGACATGGTTTGCTATGGTTTGTAGCATTTTGTGTAATTTTAAAGCGATTGGGCTTATTTTGAAGTGGTAAGGGGTAGTTGGGGGTGATTTATGGTAGCCGAAGTAATTTAAGTGAGTTTGACATAGTTTGCTATAATTTGTAAATTTTTTTGTAATTTTAAAGTCATTGGGCTTATTTTGGGGTGGTAAGGGGTAGTTGGGGGTGATTTATGGTAGCCGAAGTAATTTAGGTGAGTTTGGCATAGTTTGCTATGGTTTGTAGCATTTTTTCTAATTTTAAAGTGATTGGGCTTAGTTTGGGGTGGTAAGGGGTAGTTGGAGGTGATTTATGGTAGCCAAAGTCATTTAGGTGAGTTTGACATGGTTTGCTATGGTTTGTAGCATTTTTTGTAAATTTATAGCGATTGGGCTTATTTTGGGGTGGTAAGGGGTAGTTGGGGCTGATTTATGGTAGCCGAAGTAATTTAAGTGAGTTTGGCATAGTTTGCTATGGTTTGTAACATTTTTTGTAATTTTAAAGTGATTGGGCTTATTTTGGGGTGGTAAGGGGTAGTAGGGGGTGATTTATGGTAGCCGAAGTAATTTAGGTGAGTTTGACATGGTTTGCTATGGTTTGTAGCATTTTGTGTAATTTTAAAGCGATGGGGCTTAGTTTGGAGTGGTAAGGGGTAGTTGGGGGTGATTTATGGTAGCCGAAGTAATTTAGGTAAGTTTGACATGGTTTGCTATGGTTTGTAGCATTTTGTGTAATTTTAAAGCGATTGGGCTTATTTTGGGGTGGTAAGGGGTAGTTGGGGGTGATTTATGGTAGCCGAAGTAATTTAAGTGAGTTTGACATAGTTTGCTATGGTTTGTAACATTTTTTGTAATTTTAAAGTGATTGTTCTTAGTTTGGGGTTGGTAAGGGGTAGTTGGGGGTGATTTATGGTAGCCGAAGTAATTTGGGTGAGTTTGGCATAGTTTGTAATGGTTTGTAGCATTTTTTGTAATTTTAAAGTGATTATTTTTAGTTTGGGGTGGTAAGGGGTAGTTGGGGGTGATTTTTGATAGCCGAAGTAATTTGGGTGAGTTAGGCATAGTTTGCTATGATTTGTAAAATATTTTGTAATTTTAAAGTGATTGGGCTTATTTTAGGGTTGTAAGGGATAGTTTGGGGTGATTTATGGTAGCCGAAGTAATTTAGGGGAGTTTGGCATAGTTTGCTAGGGTTTGTAGAATTTTTTTGTAATTTTAAAGTGATTGAGCCTATTTTGGGGTGGTAAGGGGTAGTTGGGGGTGATTTATGGAAGCCGAAGTAATTTAGATGAGTTTGGCATAGTTTGATATGGCTTGTAACATTTTTTGTAATTTTAAAGTGATTGGGCTTATTTTGGGGTTGTAAGGGGTAGTTGGGGGTGATTTATGGTAGCCGAAGTAATTTAAGTGAGTTTGGCATAGTTTGCTATGGTTTGTAGCATTTTTTGTAATTTTAAAGTGATTGGGTTTATTTTGGGGTGGTAAGGGGTAGTTGGGGGTGATTTATGGTAGCCGAAGTAATTTAGGTGAGTTAGGCATAGTTTGCTATGATTTGTAAAATATTTTGTAATTTTAAAGTGATTGGGCTTATTTTGGAATTGTAAGGGGTAGTTTGGGGTGATTTATGGTAGCCGAAGTAATTTAGGGGAGTTTGGCATAGTTTGCTAGGGTTTGTAAAATATTTTGTAATTTTAAAGTGATTGGGCTTATTTTGGGGTTGTAAGGGGGTAGTTTGGGGTGATTTATGGTAGCCGAAGTAATTTAGGGGAGTTTGGCATAGTTTGCTAGGGTTTGTAGAATTTTTTTGTAATTTTAAAGTGATTGAGCCTATTTTGGGGTGGTAAGGGGTAGTTGGGGGTGATTTATGGAAGCCGAAGTAATTTAGATGAGTTTGGCATAGTTTGAAATGGTTTGTAGCATTTTTTGTAATTTTAAAGTGATTGTTCTTAGTTTGAGGTGGTAAGGGGTAGTTGGGGGTGATTTATGGTAGCCGAAGTAATTTGGGTGAGTTTGGCATAGTTTGCAATGATTTGTAACATTTTTTGTAATTTTAAAGTGATTGTTTTTAGTTTGGGGTGGTAAGGGGTAGTTGGGGGTGATTTATGATAGCCGAAGTAATTTGGGTGAGTTTGACATAGTTTATTATGGTTTGTATAATTTTCTGTAATTTTAAAGTAATTGGGCATATTTTGGGGTGGTAAGGGGTAGTTGGGGGTGATTTATGATAGCCGAAGTAATTTAAGTGAGTTTGGCATAGTTTGCTATGGTTTGTAGCATTTTTTGTAATTTTAAAGTGATTGGGTTTAGTTTGTGGTTGGTAAGGGGTAGTTGGGGGTGATTTATGATAGCCGAAGTAATTTAAGAGAGTTTGACATAGTTTGCTATGGTTTGTAAGATTTTTTGTAATTTTAAAGTGATTGGGTTTAGTTTGTGGTTGGTAAGGGGTAGTTGGGGGTGATTTATGGTAGCCGAAGTAATTTAAGTGAGTTTGACATAGTTTGCTATAATTTGTAAATTTTTTTGTAATTTTAAAGTCATTGGGCTTATTTTGGGGTGGTAAGGGGTAGTTGGGGGTGATTTATGGTAGCCGAAGTAATTTAGGTGAGTTTGGCATAGTTTGCTATGGTTTGTAGCATTTTTTCTAATTTTAAAGTGATTGGGCTTAGTTTGGGGTGGTAAGGGGTAGTTGGAGGTGATTTATGGTAGCCAAAGTCATTTAGGTGAGTTTGACATGGTTTGCTATGGTTTGTAGCATTTTTTGTAAATTTATAGCGATTGGGCTTATTTTGGGGTGGTAAGGGGTAGTTGGGGCTGATTTATGGTAGCCGAAGTAATTTAAGTGAGTTTGGCATAGTTTGCTATGGTTTGTAACATTTTTTGTAATTTTAAAGTGATTGGGCTTATTTTGGGGTGGTAAGGGGTAGTTGGGGGTGATTTATGGTAGCCGAAGTAATTTAGGTGAGTTTGACATGGTTTGCTATGGTTTGTAGCATTTTGTGTAATTTTAAAGCGATGGGGCTTAGTTTGGAGTGGTAAGGGGTAGTTGGGGGTGATTTATGGTAGCCGAAGTAATTTAGGTAAGTTTGACATGGTTTGCTATGGTTTGTAGCATTTTGTGTAATTTTAAAGCGATTGGGCTTATTTTGGGGTGGTAAGGGGTAGTTGGGGGTGATTTATGGTAGCCGAAGTAATTTAAGTGAGTTTGACATAGTTTGCTATGGTTTGTAACATTTTTTGTAATTTTAAAGTGATTGTTCTTAGTTTGGGGTTGGTAAGGGGTAGTTGGGGGTGATTTATGGTAGCCGAAGTAATTTGGGTGAGTTTGGCATAGTTTGTAATGGTTTGTAGCATTTTTTGTAATTTTAAAGTGATTATTTTTAGTTTGGGGTGGTAAGGGGTAGTTGGGGGTGATTTATGATAGCCGAAGTAATTTGGGTGAGTTAGGCATAGTTTGCTATGATTTGTAAAATATTTTGTAATTTTAAAGTGATTGGGCTTATTTTAGGGTTGTAAGGGATAGTTTGGGGTGATTTATGGTAGCCGAAGTAATTTAGGGGAGTTTGGCATAGTTTGCTAGGGTTTGTAGAATTTTTTTGTAATTTTAAAGTGATTGAGCCTATTTTGGGGTGGTAAGGGGTAGTTGGGGGTGATTTATGGAAGCCGAAGTAATTTAGATGAGTTTGGCATAGTTTGATATGGCTTGTAACATTTTTTGTAATTTTAAAGTGATTGGGCTTATTTTGGGGTTGTAAGGGGTAGTTGGGGGTGATTTATGGTAGCCGAAGTAATTTAAGTGAGTTTGGCATAGTTTGCTATGGTTTGTAGCATTTTTTGTAATTTTAAAGTGATTGGGTTTATTTTGGGGTGGTAAGGGGTAGTTGGGGATGATTTATGGTAGCCGAAGTAATTTAGGTGAGTTAGGCATAGTTTGCTATGATTTGTAAAATATTTTGTAATTTTAAAGTGATTGGGCTTATTTTGGAATTGTAAGGGGTAGTTTGGGGTGATTTATGGTAGCCGAAGTAATTTAGGGGAGTTTGGCATAGTTTGCTAGGGTTTGTAAAATATTTTGTAATTTTAAAGTGATTGGGCTTATTTTGGGGTTGTAAGGGGGTAGTTTGGGGTGATTTATGGTAGCCGAAGTAATTTAGGGGAGTTTGGCATAGTTTGCTAGGGTTTGTAGAATTTTTTTGTAATTTTAAAGTGATTGAGCCTATTTTGGGGTGGTAAGGGGTAGTTGGGGGTGATTTATGGAAGCCGAAGTAATTTAGATGAGTTTGGCATAGTTTGAAATGGTTTGTAGCATTTTTTGTAATTTTAAAGTGATTGTTCTTAGTTTGAGGTGGTAAGGGGTAGTTGGGGGTGATTTATGGTAGCCGAAGTAATTTGGGTGAGTTTGGCATAGTTTGCAATGATTTGTAACATTTTTTGTAATTTTAAAGTGATTGTTTTTAGTTTGGGGTGGTAAGGGGTAGTTGGGGGTGATTTATGATAGCCGAAGTAATTTGGGTGAGTTTGACATAGTTTATTATGGTTTGTATAATTTTCTGTAATTTTAAAGTAATTGGGCATATTTTGGGGTGGTAAGGGGTAGTTGGGGGTGATTTATGATAGCCGAAGTAATTTAAGTGAGTTTGGCATAGTTTGCTATGGTTTGTAGCATTTTTTGTAATTTTAAAGTGATTGGGTTTAGTTTGTGGTTGGTAAGGGGTAGTTGGGGGTGATTTATGATAGCCGAAGTAATTTAAGAGAGTTTGACATAGTTTGCTATGGTTTGTAAGATTTTTTGTAATTTTAAAGTGATTGGGTTTAGTTTGTGGTTGGTAAGGGGTAGTTGGGGGTGATTTATGGTAGCCGAAGTAATTTAAGTGAGTTAGGCATACATTGCTATGATTTGTAAAATATTTTGTAATTTTAAAGTGATTGGGCTTATTTTAGGGTTGTAAGGGGTAGTTTGGGGTGATTTATGGTAGCCGAAGTAATTTAGGGGAGTTTGGCATAGTTTGCTAGGGTTTGTAGAATTTTTTTAATTTTAAAGTGATTGGGTTTATTTTGGAGTGGTAAGGGGTAGTTGGGGGTGATTTATGGTAGCCGAAGTAATTTAGGTGAGTTAGGCATACATTGCTATGATTTGTAAAATATTTTGTAATTTTAAAGTGATTGGGCTTATTTTAGGGTTGTAAGGGGTAGTTTGGGGTGATTTATGGTAGCCGAAGTAATTTAGGGGAGTTTGGCATAGTTTGCTAGGGTTTGTAGAATTTTTTTGTAATTTTAAAGTGATTGAGCCTATTTTGGGGCGGTAAGGGGTAGTTGGGGGTGATTTATGGAAGCCGAAGTAATTTAGATGAGTTTGGCATAGTTTGATATGGCTTGTAACATTTTTTGTAATTTTAAAGTGATTGGGCTTATTTTGGGGTTGTAAGGGGTAGTTGGGGGTGATTTATGGTAGCCGAAGTAATTTAGGTGAGTTAGGCATAGTTTGCTATGATTTGTGTCATTTTGTTTTATTTTAAAGTGATTGAAGTTACTTGGGGTTGCTAAAGGGTGGTAAGGGATGAATTAAGATAACGGATCTAATTTATGTCAGTCTGGCGTAGTTCGGGAATTTTTTTGGGTTGATTTGGTAAAGTTTGCAATGGTAAGAGATATTTGAGGATGTT
The DNA here is from genome assembly GCA_964023215.1 of Eledona agricola. NCBI lineage: Eukaryota > Metazoa > Arthropoda > Insecta > Coleoptera > Tenebrionidae > Eledona > Eledona agricola. The sequence continues at coordinate 669,246 of CAXIEJ010000019.1, read as the reverse complement.
TAATGTAGACGGATTAAATTTGGAGTGGTTTTGTAATTTTTAATTGAGTCACGGATCGACATTATAATTGAAACTAGCTGAATGTCCCCGGCGTTGCCCGGACGTAGATTAAATAAACGCAGTGTTGACAAAAGTGGTGTATTTGTGATGTAGACTAATCGACATTATAATACAATTAAACAGGAATGCTCTACTTTTCCAATCACAAAATAAACAAATTTGCTGAAATTAACCTGCATTGCCAGGACCGGGTACTTCAATATGATTTGGAAAATGACGAAATTTCGTTTCTGGGTGCAAGCTCCTTATTTTTCACTCTTTTTCACTCTTCAAGAGAAGGAGAGTTGACAGAGAAGCTGAATTATTCCAAATTATTCCCATTTAGTTCTCTAACAACGTTAAAGAATGTCGTCGAAGAATGTTGAAATATATAAATACATAATTTCACACCATAAAAACGATGTATTTGGTGTAGTTTCGGATGATGATTTTTTTGGGGATTGTTTTGAATGGTTATCGATGGTTGGCGGGGTTTAGCTTTGGCGGATTAAACGAAACTTTTGGTAATGTTAATGCGATTGGGTTTAGTTTGGCATGGTAAGAAGTGGTTGGGGTGATATAGCGGAAGTCGAAGTAATTTATGCGAGTTTAGCGTAGTTTGCTTGTAATTCGTAATTTTTTTACATTTTAGGTTGATGTGGGGTAGTTTGGAATGGCAAGTGTATGATTTTTTAGAGTAGTTTGGAATGGTACATTATGTTTAGGGGTGTTTAACGTATTCAGGTAAAATATACAGAAAATTTGGTAATTTTAAAATGAACAATTATAGTGGGAACCTCTTGAGCTCTATTTTCGGTAATAAAATGCAATAGGAAAGATAGTAAAAAAGACTATTTCCATCACTTTTCAGAGGAATTATACGTGGTGGTATTTGTACCCCGCTTCCTATTCCTCCATCTTAGTTATAAATAATGCAGAACAATAATGAACACAATGAACATAAAATAAATAGTGTAAATCGTGTATAAGCACACATTACTTATGATGTCAGTGAAATTCGGTAAAACTGCAAATTTCGGATTTTGGTCGGAGCAGGTTTGGTGAAGATCAAATACACCACTATCATTAAATGAACGTAAAAATTAGCGTACGGTATATAAGTGGAGACCGGTACGACGATGGTAATTTTTCGAAAATCGATTGGGGAGATATTTACTTAACGTCAAGAACAAATCGGGAATATTATATTAAAAAAATTAATTTAATAGCGATAGAACTTCGAATACTGATGCGTCGCCTCGACCTTGGCGACGTTGAGTACCTGCGTTCCAGACGCTGAAGCAGCAATTTTAACAATTATATTAGGCGCACGTGCTTAGTGCGTATTAAAAGAATTTGGATTACCAAATAATACTCGCGCAGGTGTACTCGACTGGCCCGTCATAATTTGCACAAAATGAATTAACATACTAAAGTAAATAAATATTTTGACGGGAATGTGGTGGGTGTAAAAATCTTATTCGGCCTCTCCGACAAACTAACACTTGTTTACATTAACATGCATGCCTTCATGGACCTGTGACGAATTACAAACAAATATCTAAATTTCAAGTGTTCCATTTGATTTCGTTTCTGGATGCAAGCGGTTTTTTTCACTCTTGTCAGTCTGAACTTATTACATAGTGATATTTTCACATCCAGGTGCCCTAAATTTATTTTGCCGCTGATTTCAAAAATTTTTCTGGAAGGAAAGTAGTCAGCAGTGGGGCTCGTCAGGGGTGGCAGGGTTGGCAGTGCCACTCCAAGTATAAATTTACTATCGAACACAAAATTAGTCTTGTAATTCAGTTGCAGAATTATGAATTTTTCAGATATTTTCACGAAAATTTAGCGCTTACACCGCCACTGGGATGAATGTCAGTGATATCTGGTACATACAACGGTGAAAATTTCGGGGCAAATTTGGTGAAAAACAAATACACCACTATCATTAACTAAACGTAAAAATTAGAGTACAAATATAAGTGGAGTCCGGTCCGATGCTGATAATTTTTCGAAAATTAATTGGGGGCAGATTTGGTTAACGCGAGGATCAAATGTTAAATTAAAATACTTTATTTGATAGCGGTAGACCTTCGAACACTGATGCGTCGCCTCATCGAATTTGGCGACTTTGCGAACAGTTTCCGACGCTGGAGCAGCAATTTTCACAATTGTAGTTGTGTTAAAATTAAACACCGCGATCGAGTACTGCTCCACACGCTGAACCAGCAATTCTCGAATTCTAAGAAACGATAAGAAAGGCTTATCCAACGCTTGGTATGTGCGAATTTCTGCATAGACACTCAATCAAACTAAATCGAGCATCGCCTTTTCACGTTTCTGACCTTGCCCTTGACGTGGCAGGCTCCAGCTGCTTCAATAATGTAAAAATCTTATTCGGCCTCTCCAATAAACTCACATTTGTTTACATTAACACGCATTCCCTCATGGACTTGTGACGAATTACAAACAAATATTTCAACTTCAAGTGTTCCATTTAATTTCGTTTCTGGATGCAAGCTCCTTTCTTTTCACTCTAGTCAGTCTAAACTTATTACACAGAGTTATATTTTCAAATCCAGGCGCCCTAAAGAATTTTGTCGTTGTTTTCAAAAGTTGACATAGAAGCTAAATTATTCCAAATTATTCCCATTTAGTTCTCTGACAACGTTAAAGACAATGTTGAAATATATAAATACAAAATATTACACCATAAAAACGAAGTATTTAGGAATTATGTATAAAAAAAGTCGAAGTTATTCTTCGCTCTTGAGCTCTATTTCCGGTATTAAAAATGCAATAGGAAAGATAGTAAGAAAGACTATTTCCATCACTTTTCACGGGAATTATACCTGGTGGTATTTGTTCTCCGCTTACTATTAGAATTTCAAACTGCTCCATCTTAGTTATAAATAATGCAGAACAATAATGAACGCAACGTACGTAAAATAAATAGTGTAAATAAATCGTGTATAAGCATACAATACTTAAGCGTATGATGTCAGTGAAAATTTCGGATTTCGGCCGGAGCAGGTTTGGTGAAGAACAAATACACCACTATCATTAACTGAACGTAAAAATTAGCGTACGAAAATAAGTGAAGTCCGGTCCGACGCTGGAAATTTTTCGAAAATCGATTGGGGAGAGTTTTGGTTAACGGCAAGAACAAATCGGGAATATTATATTAAAATAATTTATTTAATAGCGATAGAACTTTGAATACCGATGCGTCGCCTCGACCTTGGCGACGTTGAGTACCAGCGATCCAGACGCTGAAGCAGCAATTTTCACAATTATATGAGGTGCACGTGCCTAGTGCGTATCAAAACAATTTGGATAACAAAAGAGATTAATTTGTATGTACCAAATAATACTCGCACAGGTGTACTCGTATGGCCCGTCATAATTTTCACAAAATCAATTTAAGAAATTAACATTCTAAAGTAAATAAATATTTTGACAGGAATGTTAAAAATCTTATTCGGTCTCTCCGACAAACTAACACTTGTTTACATTAACATGCATTCCTTCATGGACCTGTGACGAATTACAAACAAATATCGAAATTTCAAGTGTTCCATGTCAGTCTGAACTTATTACACAGTGATATTTTCACATTCAGGCGCCCTAAATTATTTTGACGTTGATTTATAAAGTTTCCCTGGAAGGAGAGTAGTCAGCAGGTGCCTCGTCAGGGGTGGCAGGGTTGGCAGTGCCACTCCAAGTATAAATTTACTATCGAACACAAAGATAGTTCTGATTCAATTGCAGAATTTCGAATTTTTCAGATATTTTTACGAAACTCTAGCGCTTACACCGCCTTTATACCTCTTTAAAGTTAAAAACCATAGAGCTGTTTATACAAATGCACGCATGTTGAAAAGGTAGGGCTTGCCCCGTCAGCGTGTTGCAATTCAGAAATACGTTTATGTTTGCATCTCAACTGGAACAAATATTTATTGGAAGGTGGAAGAGAATCAAAATAGGTATCAGCATATTTAATATTCAGAATAACGACTATTAGTCGATTTATGGTAGCCGAAGTAATTCAGGTGAGTGTGAGATAGTTTGCCATGGTTTGTAGCATTTTTCGTAATTTTAAAGTGATTGGGCTAATTTTGGGGTTGTAAGGGGTAGTTGGGGGTGATTTATGGTAGCCGAAGTAATTTAGGTAAGTTAGGCATAGTTTGCTATGATTTGTTGAATATTTTGTAATTTTAAAGTGATTGGGCTTATTTTGGGGTTGTAAGGGGTAGTTCGGGGTGATTTATGGTAGCCGAAGTAATTTAGTGGAGTTTGGCATAGTTTGCTACGGTTTGTAGAATTTTTTTGTAATTTTAAAGTGATTGAGCCTATTTTGGGGTGGTAAGGGGTAGTTGGGGGTGATTTATAGAAGCCAAAGTAATTTAAGTGAGTTTGGCATAGTTTGCTATGGTTTGTAGAATTTTTTTGTAATTTTAAAGTGATTGGGCTTAGTTTGGGGTGGTAAGGGGTAGTTGGGGCTGATTTATGGTAGCCGAAGTAATTCAGGTGAGTTTGAGATAGTTTGCTATGGCTTGTAGAATTTTTCGTAATTTTAAAGTTGATGCACTTATTTTGGGGTGGTAAGGGGTAGTTGGGGGTGATTTATGGTAGCCGAAGTAATTTAGGTGAGTTAGGCATAGTTTGCTATGATTTGTTGAATATTTTGTAATTTTAAAGTGATTGAGCATATTTTGGGGTTGTAAGGGGTAGTTCGGGGTGATTTATAGTAGCCGAAGTAATTTAGGGGAGTTTGGCATAGTTTGCTACGGTTTGTAGAATTTTTTTGTAATTTTAAAGTGATTGGGCTTATTTTGGGGTGGTAAGGGGTAGTTGGGGGTGATTTATGGTAGCCGAAGTAATTTAGGTGAGCTAGGCATAGTTTGCTATGATTTGTTAAATATTTTGTAATTTTAAAGTGATTGGGTTTATTTTGGGGTTGTAAGGGGTAGTTCGGAGTGATTTATGGTAGCCGAAGTAATTTAAGGGAGTTTGGCATAGTTTGCTATGGTTTGTAGCATTTTTTATAATTTTAAAGTGATTGGGCTTATTTTGGGGTAGTAAGGGGTAGTTGGGGGTGATTTATGTTAGCCGAAGTAATTTAGGTGAGTTAGGCATAGCTTGCTATGTTTTGTAGCATTTTTGTAATTTTAAAGTGATTAGGCTAATTTTGGGGCGGTAAGGGGTAGTTAGGGGTGATTTATGATAGCCGAAGTAATTTAAGTGAGTTTGGCATAGTTTGCTATGGTTTGTAGCATTTTTTATAATTTTAAAGTGATTGGGCTTATTTTGGGGTAGTAAGGGGTAGTTGGGGGTGATTTATGATAGCCGAAGTAATTTAGGTGAGTTAGGCATAGTTTGCTATGGTTTGTAGCATTTTTTATAATTTTAAAGTGATTGGGCTTATTTTGGGGTAGTAAGGGGTAGTTGGGGGTGATTTATGTTAGCCGAAGTAATTTAGGTGAGTTAGGCATAGTTTGCTATGGTTTGTAGCATTTTTTGTAATTTTAAAGTGATTGGGCTTATTTTGGGATGGTAAGGGGTAGTTGGGGGTGATTTATTGTAGCCGAAGTAATTTAGGTGAGTTAGGCATAGTTTGCTATGGTTTGTAGCATTTTTTTGTAATTTTAAAGTGATTGGGCTTATTTTGGGGTAGTAAGGGGTTGTTGGGGGTGATTTATGTTAGCCGAAGTAATTTAAGTGAGTTTGGCATAGTTTGCTATGATTTGTAGCATTTTTTGTAATTTTAAAGTGATTGGGATGAGTTAGGGGTGGCAAGGGGTAGTTGGGGGTGATTTATGATAGCCGAAGTAATTTAAGTGAGTTTGGCATAGTTTGGTATGGTTTGTAGAATTTTTTGTAATTTTAAAGTGATTGGGCTTATTTTGGGGTTGTAAGGGGTAGTTGGGGGTGATTTATGGTAGCCGAAGTAATTTAGGGGAGTTTGGCACAGTTTGCTACGGTTTGTAGAATTTTTTTGTAATTTTAAACTGATTGAGCCTATTTTGGGGAGGTAAGGGGTAGTTGGGGGTGATTAATGGAAGCCGAAGTAATTTAGATGAGTTTGGCATAGTTTGATATTGCTTGTAACATTTTTTGTAATTTTAAAGTGATTGGGCTGAGTTTGGGGTGGTAAGGTGTAGTTGGGGGTGATTTATTGTAGCCGAAGTAATTTAGGTGAGTTAGGCATAGTTTGCTATGGTTTGTAGCATTTTTTATAATTTTAAAGTGATTGGGCTTATTTTGGGGTAGTAAGGGGTAGTTGGGGGTGATTTATGTTAGCCGAAGTAATTTAGGTGAGTTAGGCATAGTTTGCTATGGTTTGTAGCATTTTTTGTAATTTTAAAGTGATTGGGCTTATTTTGGGGTGGTAAGGGGTAGTTGGGGGTGATTTATTGTAGCCGAAGTAATTTAGGTGAGTTAGGCATAGTTTGCTATGGTTTGTAGCATTTTTTTGTAATTTTAAAGTGATTGGGCTTATTTTGGGGTAGTAAGGGGTTGTTGGGGGTGATTTATGTTAGCCGAAGTAATTTAAGTGAGTTTGGCATAGTTTGCTATGATTTGTAGCATTTTTTGTAATTTTAAAGTGATTGGGATGAGTTAGGGGTGGCAAGGGGTAGTTGGGGGTGATTTATGATAGCCGAAGTAATTTAAGTGAGTTTGGCATAGTTTGGTATGGTTTGTAGAATTTTTTGTAATTTTAAAGTGATTGGGCTTATTTTGGGGTTGTAAGGGGTAGTTGGGGGTGATTTATGGTAGCCGAAGTAATTTAGGGGAGTTTGGCACAGTTTGCTACGGTTTGTAGAATTTTTTTGTAATTTTAAAGTGATTGAGCCTATTTTGGGGAGGTAAGGGGTAGTTGGGGGTGATTAATGGAAGCCGAAGTAATTTAGATGAGTTTGGCATAGTTTGATATTGCTTGTAACATTTTTTGTAATTTTAAAGTGATTGGGCTGAGTTTGGGGTGGTAAGGGGTAGTTGGGGGTGATTTATGGTAGCCGAAGTAATTTAGGTGAGTTAGGGATAGTTTGCTATGATTTGTGTCATTTTGTTTTATTTTAAAGTGATTGGAGTTACTTGGGGTTGCTAAAGGGTGGTAAGGGATGATTTAAGATAACGGATCTAATTTATGTCAGTTTGGCTTAGTTCGGGAATTTTTTGGGGTTGATTTGGTAAAGTTTGCAGTGGTAAGAGATATTTGAGGATGTTTAATGTTGACGGATTAAATTTGGAGTGATTTGGTAATTTTTAATTGAGTCACGGATCGACATTATAATTGAAATCAAAATTATAATTGAAATATCGGCGGCCTCGCTAGGTACGGCAAAAGTATGATCACGAAAGCAGAAACTCGACGTTGAAATTGTTTAGGTTAAATAAGTGCTTTTAATGTAAACCGGTCGCCCGTCGTCGAAGTTGTTTTGGCTAGATACGTGCTTCTAACATAAACACGGTCTCCGCGATCGGATCATTTTTTGTTTATTTTAGCCGGTTTTTATTGAATTACAAAGGAACCGGGCCGAATTTCGCAAAATCCCTTCTTAGTGTTCAGTTTCGGGACATGATACACCCGTGTCTAAAATTTCTAGTCGCCAGCCCTCACGGTTTGGGCTGTGGGTTATCGGTGAATCAGTGAATGTGTAGATGTGTAGATGAGTGTGTCAGTGAGGACACTTCGCTTTATATATATAGATTAAGATTATAATTGAAATATCCGCGGCCTCGCTAGGTACGGTAAAAATTTGATCACAAAAGCAGAAACTCGACGTTGAAATTGTTTAGGTTAAATAAGTGCTTTTAATGTAAACAGGTCGCCCGTCGTCGAAGTTGTTTTGGCTAGATACGTGCTTCTAACATAAACACGGTCTCCGCGATCCGATCATTTTTTGTTTATTTTAGCCGGTTTTTATTGAATTACAAAGGAACCGGGCCGAATTTCGCAAAATCCCTTCTTAGTGTTCACTTTCGGCACATGATACACCCGTGTCTAAAATTTCAAGTCTCCAGCCCTCACGGTTTGGGCTGTGGGTTGATTATGAATCAGTGTGTAGATGAATGAGTGTGTCAGTGAGGACACTTCGCTTAATATATATAGATTATTTCTGTTGAATTAAGGGACTCGTGGAAGACCGGACTTCCATCTGGGGATGGTCGAGCCGAACGAGTTCCTTATGATTATTTGTGAACTTTACAAATAATAAATAATAATAATAATAATAATAATAATAAATAATCACCAACTAACCCTTACCACAACAAACTAAACACAATCACTTTTAAATTACAAAAAAATGCTACTAACCATAGCAAACTATGCCAAACTCACCTAAATTACTTCGGCTATCAAAAATCACCCCCAACTACACTTTACAGCAACAAACTAAGCCCAATCACTTTAAAATTACAAAAAAATGCTAAAAATCATAACAAACTATACCAGAATCACCTAAATTACTTCGGCTACCGTAAATCACCCCCAACTAACCCATACCACAACAAACCAAACCATATCATCTTAAAATTACAAAAAAAGGTGTACAAATCATAACAAACTATGCCAGACTCACCTAAATTACTTCCGCTAATCTAAATCATCACCAACTATCCCTTACCACAACAAACTAAACCCAATCACTTTTAAATTACAAAAAAATGCTACTAACCATAACAAACTATGCCAGACTCACCTAAATTACTTCGGCTACTCTAAATCATCACCAACTGACCCTTACCACAACAAACTAAACCCAATCACATTTAAATTACAAAAAAATGCAAGTAACCATAGCAAACTATGCCAAACTCACCTAAATTACTTCGGCTACCATAAATCATCACCAACAAACCCTTACCACAACAAACTAAACCCAATCACTTTTAAATTACAAAACTAATGCTACTAACCATAGCAAACTATGCCAAACGCACCTAAATTACTTCGGCTATCAAAAATCACCCCCAACTACACTTTACAGCAACAAACTAAGCCCAATCACTTTAAAATTACAAAAAAATGCTAAAAATCATAACAAACTATACCAGAATCACCTAAATTACTTCGGCTACCGTAAATCACCCCCAACTATCCCTTACCATAACAAACCAAACCATATCATCTTAAAATTACAAAAAAAGGTGTACAAATCATAACAAACTATGCCAGAATCACCTAAATTACTTCGGCTACTCTAAATCATCACCAACTAACCCTTACCACAACAAACTAAACCCAATCAATTTTAAATTACAAAAAAATGCTACTAACCATAGCAAACTATGCCAAACTCACCTAAATTACTTCGGCTACCATAAATCATCAATGACTAACCCTTACCACAACAAACTAAACCCAATCATTTTTAAATTACAAAAAAATTCTACTAACCATAGCAAAATATGCCAGACTCACCTAAATTACTTTGGCTACTCTAAATCATCACCAACTAATTCTTACCACAACAAACTAAACCCAATCACTTTTAAATTACAAAAAAATGCTAGTAACCATAGCAAACTATGCCAAACTCACCTAAATTACTTCGGCTATCAAAAATCACCCCCAACTACACTTTACAGCAACAAACTAAGCCCAATCATTTTAAAATTACAAAAAAATGCTAAAAATCATAGCAATCTACAGCAGAATCACCTAAATTACTTCGGCTACCGTAAATCACCCCCAACTATCCCTTACCACAACAAACCAAACCATATCATCTTAAAATTACAAAAAAAGGTGTACAAATCATAACAAACGATGCCAGACTCACCTAAATTACTTCTTCTACTCTAAATCATCACCAACTAACCCTTACCACAACAAACTAAACCCAATCACTTTTAAATTACAAAAAAATTCTAGTAACCATAGCAAACTATGCCAAACTTACCTAAATTACTTCGGCTACCATAAATCATCACCAACGAACCCTTACCACAACAAACTAAACCCAATCACATTTAAATTACAAAAAAATACTTGTAACCATAGCAAACTATGCCAAACTCACCTGAATTACTTCGGCTATCAAAAATCACCCCCAACTACACTTTACAGCAACAAACTAAGCCCAATCACTTTAAAATCACCAAAAAATGCTAAAAATCATAACAAACTATATGTTCGGTCCCTTTGACCGGCACCGAATTGGTTGTGTCCTCTCTAAAAGTTTATGAGGAGAAAGCTATTGAGAATATTGGAGCCTTTTCAATTTTTCCTAATTTTGTTGGGAATATGCTAATTCCTTTGTGTACAATTAAGACAAACTTCCTGTTCGTCCAATTTGATGGTGCCGACAATGACAACGGTCGTTTCACCCTGAAGCTGGGTAATTCCAAGTGGGTGGTGAGTTTCTCACCCCCGACCGTTGTCAGGTGACCAATGTTGGACGGAGGGGGTTTGTTCTTAAAAGGCCTTAACATGGGCTATGATGTTGAGTTCGATTGTATTAGTGGCAGAGTTTAATTGTATAATCACGTGATATTTTAAGTGTTGAAATATAAGTTACTAGCTGAATGTACCCGGCGTTGCCCGGACGTAGATTAAATAAACGCAGTGTTGACTAAAGTGGTGATGTTGACTAATCGACATTATAATACAATTAAACAGGAATCCTCTACTTTTTCAATCACAAAATAAACAAATTTGTTGAAATTAACCTTCGTTGTCAGGACCGGGTACTTCAATATGATTTGGACAAAGAGGATACCTTGGTTGATATCTGAGATGAAAAATCTTGAATAGACTCTTTAGGCAAAGACGCAGTTGTTCTATAAGCGATTCCAGGAAATCGAAATTAACTTTAGATAATTTTCGGGGAAATCGAAGTTTACAAATTAGCTGATCATGTTATGATAAAATTGAAAACACAATGGAACCATTCCTTTTGCTGCAGTCAACTCACAAACAGAACAGTATGTAGATGATTTTGACTTATCTTCAGAATAAACAAACACTTCAGCATAATTATCTTCTTCTAAACTGCACAAAAATTATTAAAACCTGGCCGCAACTGGTTGGACAATTACAGTGCGAACCTTTTGAGCTCCCTTTCCAGTATTAAAATTTTGGTATGTGGTAAAATGTGGTATTTGGTGGTATTTGTGCATCGCTAGATTTTCAAACTTGTCCATCTTAGTTATAAATGATGTAAAGCAATAATGAACACAATGTATTTACGTAAAATAAATAGTGTAAAACGCGTATCAATGTCAGTAAAGTCTGATCCAACGCTGTAAATTTTGGATTTCAGCCGAGGCAGATTTGGTGAAAAATAAAAACAACATTATCATTAACTGAACGGTCCGGTACGACGATGGTGATTGGGAGCAAATTTGGTTAACGGCAAAATTAACATTCTATATAAAATAAATAAATATTTTGACGGGAATATGGTGGATGTAAAAATCTTATTCGGCTTCTCCGACGAACTCACACTTGTTTACATTAACACAAACTTGTTGAACAATTAAAGTGCGAACCTCTTGTGCTCCCGTTCCAGTATTAAAATATCAATACCAATACCATAGATATTAAAAAAGACAATTTCCATCACCTTTCATAATACGGTGTGGTAATTGTACATCGCTAGATTTTCAAACTTCTCCATCTTAGTTATAAATGATGTAAAGCAATAATGAACACATTGTACGTAAAATAAATAGTGTAAAACGTGTATAAGCACATAATTATTAAGGGTATGAATGTCAGTGATCTCTGGTACATACAACGGTGAAAATTTCGGATTTCAGCGGGGGCAAATTTGGTGAAAAACAAATACACCACTACCATTAACTGAAAGTAAAAATTAGCGTACAAATATAAGTGGAATCCGGTTCGACGCTGGTAATTTTTCGAAAATTGATTGGGGGCAGATTTGGTTAACGCGAGGATCAAATGTTAAATTAAAATACTTTATTTGATAGTGGTAGACGTTCGAACACTGATGCGTCGCTTCATCGAATTTGGCGACTTTGCGAACAGTTTCCGACGCTGGAGCAGCAATTTTCACAATTGTAGTTGTGTTAAAATTAAACACCGCGATCGAGTACTGCTCCACACGCTGAACCAGCAATTCTCGAATTCTAAGAAACGATAAGAAAGGCTTATCCAATGCTTGGAATGTGCGAATTTCTGCATAGATATTGAATAAAACCAAATCGAGCATCGCCTTTTCACGTTTGTGACCTTGCCCTTGACGTGGCAGGCTCAAGCTGCTTCAATAATGTAAAAATCTTATTCGGCATCTCCAATAAACTCACATTTGTTTACATTAACACGCATTCCTTCATGGACTTGTGACGAATTACAAACAAATATTGCAACTTCAAGTGTTCCATTTAATTTCGTTTCTGGGTGCAAGCTCCTTTCTTTTCACTCTAGTCAGTCTGAACTTATTACACAGAGTGATATTTTCAAATCCAGGTGCCCCAAATAATTTTGTCGTTGTTTTCAAAAGTTTCAAGAGAAGGAGAGTTGACAGAGAAGCTAAATTATTCCAAATTATTCCCATTTAGTTCTCTGACAACGTTAAAGACAATGTTGAAATATATAAATACAAAATTTCACACCATAAAAACGAAGTATTTGGGAATTATGTATAAAAAAAGTCGAAGTTATTTATGTTAATTTGGCGTGATTTGCTATGGTTCAAAAAAATGCAAAAATATTAGGTTGATTTGGGGTTGTTTCGGATGATATGGGTTTCTTTGAGGATTGTTTGGAATGGTTATTGATGGTTGGCAGGGTTTAGCTTTGGCGGATTAAACGAAATTTTTGGTAATTATAATGTGATTGGGCTTTGGTTGGCTTGGTAAGAAGTGGTTGGGGTGATTTAGGGGAATTCGAAGTCATTTATGCGAGTTTGGCGTAGTTTGCTTAGAATTCGTAATTTTTTTTTAATTATGGGTTGACCTGGAGTAGTTTTGAATGGTAAGTGTATGACTTTTAGGGATAGTTTGGAATGGTGCGTTATGTTTGGGGTGTTTAACGTATTCAGGTAAATTTTACAAAAATTTTGCTAATTTTAAAATGAAGAATTAAAGTGCGAACCTCTTGAGCTCTATATCCGGTATTAAAAATGCAATAGGAAAAATAGTAAAAAAAACTATTTCCATCACTTTTCACGGGAATTATACATGGTGGTATTTGTTCTCCGCTTACTATTAGATTTTCAAACTGCTCCATCTTAGTTATAAATAATGCAGAACCATTAATGAACGCAATGTACGTAAAATAAATAGTGTAAATCGTGTATAAGCACACAATACTTAAGCGTATGATGTCAGTGAAAATTTCGGATTTTGCCGGGAGCAGGTTTGGTGAAGAACAAATACACCACTATCATTAACTGAACGTAAAAATTAGCGTACGATAATAAGTGAAGTCCGGTCCGACGCTGGAAATTTTTCGAAAATCGATTGGGGAGAGTTGTGGTTAACGGCAAGAACAAATCGGGAATATCGGGAATAAAATAATTTATTTAATAGCGTTAGAACTTCGAATACCGATGCGTCGCCTCGACCTTGGCGACGTTGAATACCAGCGTTCCAGACGCTGAAGCAGCAATTTTCACAATTATATGAGGTGCACGTGCCTAGTGCGTATAAAAACAATTTGGATAACAAAAGAGATTAATTTGTATGTACCAAATAATACTCGCACAGGTGTACTCGTATGGCCCGTCATAATTTTCACGAAATGAATTTAAGAAATTAACATTCTAAAGTAAATAAATATTTTGACGGGAATGTTAAAAATCTTATTCGGCCTTTCCGACAAACTAACACTTGTTTACATTAACATGCATTCCTTCATGGACCTGTGACGAATTACAAACGAATACCGAAATTTCAAGTGTTCCACGTCAGTCTGAACTTATTACACAGTGATATTTTCACATTCAGGCGCCCTAAATTATTTTGCCGTTGATTTCAAAAGTTTCCCTGGAAGGAGAGTATTCAGCAAGGGGCTCGTCAGGGGTGGCAGAGTTGGCAGTGCCACTCCAAATATAAATTTACTATCGAACACAACAATAGTTTTGTAATTCAATTGCAGAATTTCGAAATTTTCAGATATTTTCACGAAAATCTAGGGTTTACACCGCGTTTATACCGCTTTAAAGTTAAAAACCATAGAGCCGTTTATACAAATTCACGCATGTTGAGAAGGTAGGGCTTGCCCCGTCAGCGTGTTGCAATTCAGAAATACGTTTATGTTTGCATCTCAACTGGAACAAATAATTATTGGAAAGTGGAAGAAAATCAAAATTGGTATTAGCAAATTTAGTATTCAGAATAACGTCTATTAGTCGAAACAATATGTTTTATGTGCAGATATTTATTAATATTTTATGATTTAATACGATAAGGCATTTATAAATGACACAACCAAATGGAAGATTTTGATTGAAAATGATTATTAATTTATGGTAACCGAAGTAATTTAGGTGAGTTTGGCATAGTTTGCTATGGTTTGTATCATTTTTTGTAATTTTAAAGTGATTTGGCTTAGTTTGTGGTGGTAAGGGGTAGTTGGGGGTGATTTATGGTAGCCGAAGTAATTTGGGTGAGTTTGGCATAGTTTGCTATGGTTTGTATCATTTTTTGTAATTTTAAAGTGATTTAGCTTAGTTTGGGGTGGTAAGGGGTAGTTGGGGATGATTTATGGTAGCCCAAGTAATTTGGGTGATTTTGGCATAGTTTGCTATGGTTTGTATCATTTTTTGTAATTTTAAAGTGATTGGGCTTAGTTTGGGGCGGTAAGGGGTAGTTGGGGGTGATTTATAATAGCCGAAGTAATTTGGGTGAGTTTGGCATAGTTTGCTATGGTTTGTGGCATTTTTTGTAATTTTAAAGTGATTGGGCTTAGTTTGGGGCGGTAAGGGGTAGTTGGGGGTGATTTATGGTAGCCGAAGTAATTTGGGTGAGTTTGGCATAGTTTGCTATGGTTTGTGGCATTTTTTGTAATTTTAAAGTGATTTGGCTTAGTTTGTGGTGGTAAGGGGTAGTTGGGGGTTATTTATGGTAGCCGAAGTAATTTGGGTGATTTTGGCATAGTTTGCTATGGTTTGTATCATTTTTTGTAATTTTAAAGTGATTTGGCTTAGTTTGTGGAGGTAAGGGGTAGTTGGGGGTGATTTATGGTAGCCGAAGTAATTTGGGTGAGTTTGGCATAGTTTGCTATGGTTTGTATCATTTTTTGTAATTTTAAAGTGATTTAGCTTAGTTTGGGGTGGTAAGGGGTAGTTGGGGATGATTTATGGTAGCCCAAGTAATTTGGGTGATTTTGGCATAGTTTGCTATGGTTTGTATCATTTTTTGTAATTTTAAAGTGATTGGGCTTAGTTTGGGGCGGTAAGGGGTAGTTGGGGGTGATTTATGATAGCCGAAGTAATTTGGGTGAGTTTGGCATAGTTTGCTATGGTTTGTATCATTTTTTGTAATTTTAAAGTGATTGGGCTTAGTTTGGGGCGGTAAGGGGTAGTTGGGGGTGATTTATAATAGCCGAAGTAATTTGGGTGAGTTTGGCATAGTTTGCTATGGTTTGTATCATTTTTTCTAATTTTAAAGTGATTGGGCTTAGTTTGGGGCGGTAAGGGGTAGTTGGGGGTGATTTATAATAGCCGAAGTAATTTGGGTGAGTTTGGCATAGTTTGCTATGGTTTGTGGCATTTTTTGTAATTTTAAAGTGATTGGGCTTAGTTTGGGGCGGTAAGGGGTAGTTGGGGGTGATTTATGGTAGCCGAAGTAATTTGGGTGAGTTTGACATAGTTTGCTATGGTTTGTGGCATTTTTTGTAATTTTAAAGTGATTTGGCTTAGTTTGTGGTGGTAAGGGGTAGTTGGGGGTGATTTATGGTAGCCGAAGTAATTTGGGTGATTTTGGCATAGTTTGCTATGGTTTGTATCATTTTTTGTAATTTTAAAGTGAGTGGGCTTAGTTTGGGGCGGTAAGGGGTAGTTGGGGGTGATTTATAATAGCCGAAGTAATTTGGGTGAGTTTGGCATAGTTTGCTATGGTTTGTGGCATTTTTTGTAATTTTAAAGTGATTGGGCTTAGTTTGGGGTGGTAAGGGGTAGTTGGGGGTGATTTAGGATAGCCGAAGTAATTTGGGTGAGTTTGGCATAGTTTGCTATGGTTTGTAGCATTTTTTGTAATTTTAAAGTGATTGGGCTTAGTTTGTGGTGGTAAGGGGTAGTTGGGGGTGATTTATGGTAGCCGTAGTAATTTGGGTGATTTTGGCATAGTTTGCTATGGTTTGTATCATTTTTTGTAATTTTAAAGTGAGTGGGCTTAGTTTGGGGCGGTAAGGGGTAGTTGGGGGTGATTTATAATAGCCGAAGTAATTTGGGTGAGTTTGGCATAGTTTGCTATGGTTTGTGGCATTTTTTGTAATTTTAAAGTGATTGGGCTTAGTTTGAGGTGGTAAGGGGTAGTTGGGGGTGATTTATGATAGCCGAAGTAATTTGGGTGAGTTTGGCATAGTTTGCTATGGTTTGTAGCATTTTTTGTAATTTTAAAGTGATTTGGTTTAGTTTGGGGTGGTAAGGGGTAGTTGGGGGTTGATTTATGGTAACCGAAGTAATTTGGTTGAGTTTGGCATAGTTTAGTATGATTTGTAACATTTTTTGTAATTTTAAAGTGATTGCGCTTAGTTTGGGGTGGTAAGGGGTAGTTGGGGGTGATTTATGGTAGCCGAAGTAATTTGGGTGAGTTTGGCATAGTTTGCTATGGTTTGTGGCATTTTTTGTAATTTTAAAGTGATTGGGCTTAGTTTGGGGTGGTAAGGGGTAGTTGGGGTAGGGGTTTAAGATAACGGATCTAATTTGTCAGTTTGGCGTAGTTCGGGAATTTTTTGGGGTTGATTTGGTAAAGTTTGTAATGGTAAGAGATATTTGAGGATTTTTAATGTAGGCGGATTAAATTTGGAGTGGTTTGGTAATTTTTAAATGAGTCACGGATCGGGGACATTATAATTGAAATCAAAATTATAATTGAAATATCTGCGCCTCGCTAGGTACGGCAAAAGTATGATCAGGAACGCAGAAAGTGAAAGTGCTTTTAATGTAAACCGGTCGCCCGACGTCGAAGTTGTTTTGGCTAGACACGTGCTTCTAAAAAAAACCCGGTCTCCGCGAGCCGATCATTTTTTGCTTATTTTAACCGGTTTTTATTCGGTTTTTATTTAAATACAAAGGAACCGGACCGAATTTTGCAAAATCTCCTTATTAGCGTTCATTCTCGGCCCTTGATAGACCCGTGTCTAAAATTTCAAGTCTCCAGCCCTCCCGGTTTGGGCTGTAGGTTGTCGGTGAATCAGTGCATGTGTAGATGTGTAGATGTGTAGATGTGTAGATGAGTGTGTCAGTGAGGACACTTCGCTTTATATATATAGATTTTTCGTTAAATCGAGTGCTCAATTTTCTTTCGTCTCCGTGTTGCTGGTGCACTACCACCAGCTGGTCCTTCGAGTGTGTGTTTTGTTCTTCTGCACCATTAACGTCTGTCACACGAGATTCTGCCGTGTTGACTGCACATTTTTGGTCCTTCGAGCCGGATTCAGCGCCAGCAGTCCGTTAGAAACCGTGAAGCATCGAGAGGCGACGACTGTGTCCAACAGGGGTTCAGCGACGACCGCAAAGGAACTCAAGCGACCACAGTGTCCATCTCCTGGGAGATCAGCGACGCCCACGACGTCCGTTCTCCAGGAATCCAGAAGCTGTAAGCGACCGCAGCGTCCAGGCAGCAGAAGTTCCAGCAACGAGGAACATCCATGAAGCCGACTTAAGAGAAGTCGCACAACAGTGAGGGACAACTCCAAGAAGTCGTCCAATTCAAGAACGAGATCAGCGAAAGAGCACATGCGACCCCAGCGTCCATCAACTCAGGGGAGATCCAGCGACCGCAGCGTCCATCTCCGAGAAGCCATGCGACCGTAGCGTCCACTCAGCAGGAGAATCAGCGACCGGAGCGTCCATTCTCCAGAATCCACGCGACTCCAGCGTCCGATCTGCAGGAGATCCAGCGACCGCAGCGTCCGCGGTCTTCAGAAGTCCAAGCGAGATCATCACCGAAGAGAGAAAGGTCAGTCCTAATCTAACTTCCTCTGCTTCACATTTGAACCAATTCGATTCGACAAGCGTGCAAGGTAGCAGTTCCGATAACTGGCCTTCACCATTTTCAGTAATTTGTTCCATTTCATTCGGCCGCGCGTCGCGAGTGAAATTCATAAACATGACCGAATCGACTTCGGCTCATTTAAATTGGCTAATTGTATCCCGCGATGCAATAAAAGGTAACATCCAACGGATAAGGCGATTCGTGGAGCGGTTTAACAACGAGCATGATGTGTACGAGTTAATGTCGCGACTTGACACAATGCAACCGATGGCCGACGAATTCGCGACCGTTCAAAGAGAAATCGAGACAATTCTGAAATCTCCCGACGATGCCGAAAGAGACGCTTTCGACGGGCAGTTTCATAATACACGTGCAAAGATCACAACTTTATTAGAACAACGTAAGGTAAACAACGGTGGTATTAATCGGGTTTGTTGACCGTGTTCCATGCGAAGTTCCATGAGGGGGGGTGTAGTGAGCGCCCCGAGAGGCTAACTCAGCAAGTGATCCCCATGAATCTCTGCCAAACGTTTCGCATGGAACACGGTCAACAAACCCGATTAATACCACCGTTGTTGACAACACCGACCGTGAAAGCCTACACACTTTTATAACGTAAGGTAAATTTTGCAATTCCAACATCGGCAACCGCGGTTCCAACGAGGAACCCGACCGCGGCTTTCGGTCTACCGGCCTTCAGCGACCAAGACGGCGGAATCAACGAATGGCGTAAAGTCGCGTCCGATCTTGTCGGGGAGATTGCGGTACCGGAAGGCCCTTCAGATTCAATCGATGAATCAAGGGGTGAGAAAACGACACGCACCACTAGGTGTCAGAGCAAACGTGGTGACGACGACGAGCTCGATCGGTCACACGAAGGTCAGAAACGCGTAGAGGAGCTACCGATTCTGAGCGATGAGACGCGAAGTGGTCTGGCGACGGCAGACCGCGAACGGGTAGAGAGCGGCGCGAGCGCCCAAAATGGTCCGAAGACGACGAGCGTCGAGGACAACGAATCGACTGAGAAGAAAACTCATGAAATTGATCAGAAGGCGTGTATGGAAAACGATTCCGACTTGAGGAGCTCGGAGCTCTCCACACACGCAAAGCGGACATCCGAAAGTACGACGAAACTTGTCGGATCGTCATCAAGCGCGAACGGGTTAGCAGTATGTGCGAGGCTGCTAACGGCGCGCAAACGGTCAATAATTCGAAAACAGCCGAAATCGAAATGGTCATTGGACCAGTTGGCAGCCGTGCATGTTACGAGTACATGTGCGCAATTCTCCGACGTACTCGCGGAACCGGCCGCGGTACGGGTCGGAATCGGAACTTCGGAGCGGTTTTCAATTAAAGATCATGTGTTGCGTCCAGAGGCTTCCCGCGAGAAGCACGGGGCCACTCTTGACATTAGCTCGGGTGCACCGGGCAGCAGATGTAAGGCGAAATTCACGAAGTCAAGGAGTCGCGTGTCACTCCGACAAATTGTTGCTGAATCGAAATCGGAGCTCGGTACGGCTCGCCGATCAGCAAAATCAGTCGCGAGGAGCGCGAGTTTATCGAAACCGAACGTCACAAGAAAGAGCGGTGTTATGACGAGGAAACCAGTTCGGTTGAAGGAGTCATCCGCGGATCGGCATGGGTCAATTGCGATTCGCGGAGTCGACGTCCGAAATTTGAGCGCTTCGGTGAAACCGCGGCGTGTGAATCCCGCGAGCGAGTCTGCGAGTCGGAGTCGCAGAGTCGTCGCATTCAAGCCGCCATCGAAGCAAGTGACTTGGGCACGCGGCCCAGAGTTCACCCAGGCGAGTGACAATCAGCCGCGAAACGGTTTGCGCTTAGAGCCGATGAATGCGTCGAGAGCGCGAAAGAAATCCCGGTTTCGCGGTGTCGAGTCGAAATACGAAGGCGATTTCGGTCCAGTTTGGAGATTTCGCGAATTGCAGCCAGCTATCGGCCAATTAGCCAAGTTATCTTTCATCCGCCAGCGAATCTGGCAATTGTTGAACCGAATGTCGGGTGCGGTCAAATCCCGATCGAAACGCTTCGCAGCGATGGCCGAACGAATTGTCGCGCAGATTGAAACGTTGACGTTGTCGAGTCGGGTCCGGTTTTAATTCCCGCCCCACATTCCTCGTGTCCCATTCATTTGGCCACCTCCAACCCCGACCCCTTGGCCTTTCAACAAGCAGAGGTCCGGTGACTTTGCGGAACGCATACGACTTGGACGACTTCCACACGAGCAGGCTATCCCGATGTCAACGAAGTGCGACTTCGCTCACATGCGGTACAGCTGCGGGTCCGTCTCAAGTGATCGTTCCGGACTGTGATCCTCCAGTCCAGGATTTGGACATCGTCCCTGAGGACAATCAACCATCGCTTCGTCAGAAGATGGGCAAGGTTCGCCTGTGCATCTCATCTTGGACGTTTAGTGCTGGTGATGATTGTGTAAGGCCGATGGTCCTTTGAAGTGCGTGTTGCGCAAGTGTTAGCCGTAAGAGACAGTGAGAGAGACACTAATGCGCAATTTTGGTTGTTTCTTCATATTCATGTGTTTCTTATGCTAAGTTGTCACGAGATCTGTATTCTCTTGTGTTGTGTTGTTTTTTGTATTTTGTTTAACTTCATAGATTTTTAGTGTTGAACTCGGTGACTTCAAAGGGGGCGGTATGTTCGGTCCCTTTGACCGGCACCGAATTGGTTGTGTCCTCTCTAAAAGTTTATGAGGAGAAAGCTATTGAGAATATTGGAGCCTTTTCAATTTTTCCTAATTTTGTTGGGAATATGCTAATTCCTTTGTGTACAATTAAGACAAACTTCCTGTTCGTCCAATTTGATGGTGCCGACAATGACAACGGTCGTTTCACCCTGAAGCTGGGTAATTCCAAGTGGGTGGTGAGTTTCTCACCCCCGACCGTTGTCAGGTGACCAATGTTGGACGGAGGGGGTTTGTTCTTAAAAGGCCTTAACATGGGCTATGATGTTGAGTTCGATTGTATTAGTGGCAGAGTTTAATTGTATAATCACGTGATATTTTAAGTGTTGAAATATAAGTTATTTTTCGTTAAATCGAGTGCTCAATTTTCTTTCGTCTCCGTGTTGCTGGTGCACTACCACCAGCTGGTCCTTCGAGTGTGTGTTTTGTTCTTCTGCACCATTAACGTCTGTCACACGAGATTCTGCCGTGTTGACTGCACACTATACCAGAAACACCTAAATTACTACGGCTACCGTAAATCACCCCCAACTAACCCTTACCACAACAAACCAAACCATATCATCTTAAAATTACAAAAAAAGGTGTACAAATCATAACAAACTATGCCAGACTCACCTAAATTACTTCCGCTAATCTAAATCATCACCAACTATCCCTTACCACAACAAACCAAACCTTATCATCTTAAAATTACAAAAAAGGTGTACAAATCATAACAAACTATTCCAGACTCACCTAAATTACTTCGGCTACTCTAAATCATCACCAACTAACCCTTACCACAACAAACTAAACCCAATCACTTTTAAATTACATAAAATTGCTAGTAACCATAGCAAACTATGCCAAACTCACCTAAATTACTTCGGCTATCAAAAATCACCCCCAACTACACTTTACAGCAACAAACTATGCCCAATCACTTTAAAATCACAAAAAATGCTAAAAATCGTAACAAACTATACCAGAAACACCTAAATTACTACGGCTACCGTAAATCACCCCCAACTATACCTTACCACAACAAACCAAACCATATCATCTTAAAATTACAAAAAAAGGTGTACAAATCATAACAAACTATGCCAGACTCACCTAAATTACTTCGGCTACTCTAAATCATCACCAACTAACCCTTACCACAACAAACTATACCCAATCACTTTTAAATTACAAAAAAATGCTAGTAACCATAGCAAACTATGCCAAACTCACCTAAATTACTTCGGCTACCATAAATCATCACCAACTAACCCTTACCACAACAAATTAAACCCAATCACTTTTAAATTACAAAAAAATGCTACTAACCATAGCAAACTATGCCAAACTCATCTAAATTACTTCGGCTATCAAAAATCACCCCCAACTACACTTTACAGCAACAAACTAAGCCCAATCACTTTAAAATAAAAAAAAATGCTAAAAATCATAACAAACTATACCAGAATCAAATAAATTACTTCGGCTACCATAAATCACCCCCAAGTATCCCTTACCACAACAAACCAAACCATATCATCTTAAAATTACAAAAAAAGGTGTACAAATCATAACAAACTATGCCAGACTCACCTAAATTACTTCGGCTACTCTAAATCATTTCCAACTAACCCATACTACAACAAACTAAACCCAATCACTTTTAAATTACAAAAACATGCTAGTAACCATAGCAAACTATGCCAAACTCACCTAAATTATTTCGGATACCATAAATCATCACCAACTAACCCTTACCACAACAAACTAAACCCAATCATTTTTAAATTACAAAAAAATGCTATTAACCATAGCAAACTATGCCAAACTCACCTAAATTACTTCGGCTATCAAAAATCACCCCCAACTACACTTTACAGCAACAAACTAAACCCAATCACTTTAAAATCACAAAAAAATGCTAAAAATCATAACAAACTATACCAGAATCACCTAAATTACTACGGCTACCGTAAATCACCCCCAACTATCCCTTACCACAACAAACCAATCATATCATCTTAAAATTACAAAAAAAGGTGTAAAAATCATAACAAACTATTCCAGACTCACCTAAATTACTTCGGCTATCAAAAATCACCCCCAACTACACTTTACAGCAACTAACTAAGCCCAATCATTTTAAAATTACAAAAAAATGCTAAAAATCATAACAATCTACACCAGAATCACCTAAATTACTTCGGCTACCGTAAATCAACCCCAACTATCCCTTACCACAACAAACCAAACCATATCATCTTAAAATTACAAAAAAAGGTGTACAAATCATAACAAATGATGCCAGACTCACCTAAATTACTTCGGCTACTCTAAATCATCACCAACTAACCCTTACCACAACAAACTAAACCCAATCACTTTTAAATTACAAAAAAATGCTAGTAACCATAGCAAACTATGCCAAACTCACCTAAATTACTTCGGCTACCGTAAATCATCACCAACTAACCCTTACCACAACAAACTAAGCCCAATCATTTTAAATTCACAAAAAAATGCTAAAAATCATTACAAACTATACCAGAATCACCTAAATTACTACGGCTACCGTAAATCACCCCCAACTATCCCTTACCACAACAAACCAAACCATATCATCTTAAAATTACAAAAAAAGGTGTACAAATCATAACAAACTATTCCAGACTCACCTAAATTACTTCGGCTACTCTAAATCATCACCAACTAACCCTTACCACAACAAACTAAACCCAATCACTTTTAAATTACAAAAAAATGCTACTAACCATAGCAAACTATGCCAAACTCACCTAAATTACTTCGGCTATCAAAAATCACCCCCAACTACACTTTACAGCAACAAACTAAGCCCAATCACTTTAAAATTACAAAAAAATGCTAAAAATCATAACAAACTATACCAGAATCACCTAAATTACTTCGGCTATCAAAAATCACCCCCAACTACACTTTACAGCAACAAACTAAACCCAATCACTTTAAAATTACAAAAAAATGCTAAAAATCATAACAAACTATACCAGAATCACCTAAATTACTTCGGCTACCGTAAATCACCCCCAAATATCCCTTACCACAACAAACCAAACGATATCATCTTAAAATTACAAAAAAAGGTGTACAAATCATAACAAATTATGCCAGACTCACCTAAATTACTTCGGCTACCATAAATCATCAATGACTAACCCTTACCACAACAAACTAAACCCAATCATTTTTAAATTACAAAAAAATTCTACTAACCATAGCAAAATATGCCAGACTCACCTAAATTACTTCGGCTACTCTAAATCATCACCAACTAATTCTTACCACAACAAACTAAACCCAATCACTTTTAAATTACAAAAAAATGCTAGTAACCATAGCAAACTATGCCAAACTCACCTAAATTACTTCGGCTATCAAAAATCACCCCCAACTACACTTTACAGCAACAAACTAAGCCCAATCATTTTAAAATTACAAAAAAATGCTAAAAATCATAACAATCTACAGCAGAATCACCTAAATTACTTCGGCTACCGTAAATCACCCCCAACTATCCCTTACCACAACAAACCAAACCATATCATCTTAAAATTACAAAAAAAGGTGTACAAATCATAACAAACGATGCCAGACTCACCTAAATTACTTCGTCTACTCTAAATCATCACCAACTAACCCTTACCACAACAAACTAAACCCAATCACTTTTAAATTACAAAAAAATTCTAGTAACCATAGTAAACTATGCCAAACTTACCTAAATTACTTCGGCTACCATAAATCATCACCAACTAACCCTTACCACAACAAACTAAACCCAATCACTTTTAAATTACAAAAAAATACTTGTAACCATAGCAAACTATGCCAAACTTACCTGAATTACTTCGGCTATCAAAAATCACCCCCAACTACACTTTACAGCAACAAACTAAGCCCAATCACTTTAAAATCACCAAAAAATGCTAAAAATCATAACAAACTATACCAGAAACACCTAAATTACTACGGCTACCGTAAATCACCCCCAACTAACCCTTACCACAACAAACCAAACCATATCATCTTAAAATTACAAAAAAAGGTGTACAAATCATAACAAACTATGCCAGACTCACCTAAATTACTTCCGTTAATCTAAATCATCACCAACTATCCCTTACCACAACAAACCAAACCTTATCATCTTAAAATTACAAAAAAGGTGTACAAATCATAACAAACTATTCCAGACTCACCTAAATTACTTCGGCTACTCTAAATCATCACCAACTAACCCTTACCACAACAAACTAAACCCAATCACTTTTAAATTACATAAAATTGCTAGTAACCATAGCAAACTATGCCAAACTCACCTAAATTACTTCGGCTATCAAAAATCACCCCCAACTACACTTTACAGCAACAAACTATGCCCAATCACTTTAAAATCACAAAAAAATGCTAAAAATCGTAACAAACTATACCAGAAACACCTAAATTACTACGGCTACCGTAAATCACCCCCAACTATACCTTACCACAACAAACCAAACCATATCATCTTAAAATTACAAAAAAAGGTGTACAAATCATAACAAACTATGCCAGACTCACCTAAATTACTTCGGCTACTCTAAATCATCACCAACTAACCCTTACCACAACAAACTATACCCAATCACTTTTAAATTACAAAAAAATGCTAGTAACCATAGCAAACTATGCCAAACTCACCTAAATTACTTCGGCTACCATAAATCATCACCAACTAACCCTTACCACAACAAATTAAACCCAATCACTTTTAAATTACAAAAAAATGCTACTAACCATAGCAAACTATGCCAAACTCATCTAAATTACTTCGGCTATCAAAAATCACCCCCAACTACACTTTACAGCAACAAACTAAGCCCAATCACTTTAAAATAAAAAAAAAATGCTAAAAATCATAACAAACTATACCAGAATCAAATAAATTACTTCGGCTACCATAAATCACCCCCAAGTATCCCTTACCACAACAAACCAAACCATATCATCTTAAAATTACAAAAAAAGGTGTACAAATCATAACAAACTATGCCAGACTCACCTAAATTACTTCGGCTACTCTAAATCATCACCAACTAACCCTTACCACAACAAACTAAACCCAATCACTTTTAAATTACAAAAACATGCTAGTAACCATAGCAAACTATGCCAAACTCACCTAAATTATTTCGGATACCATAAATCATCACCAACTAACCCTTACCACAACAAACTAAACCCAATCATTTTTAAATTACAAAAAAATGCTATTAACCATAGCAAACTATGCCAAACTCACCTAAATTACTTCGGCTATTCAAAATCACCCCCAACTACACTTTACAGCAACAAACTAAGCCCAATCACTTTATAATTACAAAAAAATGCTAAAAATCATAACAAACTATACCAGAATTACCTAAATTACTTCGGCTACCGTAAATCACCCCCAACTATTCCTTACCACAACAAACCAAACCATATCATCTTAAAATTAAAAAAAAGGTGTACAAATCATAGCAAACTATGCCAGACTCACCTAAATTACTTCTGCTACTCTAAGTCATCACCAACTAACTCTTAGCACAACAAACTAAACCCAATCACTTTTAAATTACAAAAAAATGCTTGTAACCATAGCAAACTATGCCAAACTCACCTAAATTACTTCGGCTACTCTAAATTATCACCAACTAACCCTTACCACAACAAACTAAACCCAATCACAATTAAATTACAAAAAAATGCTTGTAACCATAGCAAACTATGCCTGACTCACCTAAATTACTTCGGCTATCAAAAATCACCCCCAACTACACTTTACAGCAACAAACTAAACCCAATCACTTTAAAATCACAAAAAAATGCTAAAAATCATAACAAACTATACCAGAATCACCTAAATTACTACGGCTACCGTAAATCACCCCCAACTATCCCTTACCACAACAAACCAATCATATCATCTTAAAATTACAAAAAAAGGTGTAAAAATCATAACAAACTATTCCAGACTCACCTAAATTACTTCGGCTATCAAAAATCACCCCCAACTACACTTTACAGCAACTAACTAAGCCCAATCATTTTAAAATTACAAAATAATGCTAAAAATCATAACAATCTACACCAGAATCACCTAAATTACTTCGGCTACCGTAAATCACCCCCAACTATCCCTTACCACAACAAACCAAACCATATCATCTTAAAATTACAAAAAAAGGTGTACAAATCATAACAAACGATGCCAGACTCACCTAAATTACTTCGGCTACTCTAAATCATCACCAACTAACCCTTACCACAACAAACTAAACCCAATCACTTTTAAATTACAAAAAAATGCTAGTAACCATAGCAAACTATGCCAAACTCACCTAAATTACTTCGGCTACCATAAATCATCACCAACTAACCCTTACCACAACAAACTAAGCCCAATCATTTTAAATTCACAAAAAAATGCTAAAAATCATTACAAACTATACCAGAATCACCTAAATTACTACGGCTACCGTAAATCACCCCCAACTATCCCTTACCACAACAAACCAAACCATATCATCTTAAAATTACAAAAAAAGGTGTACAAATCATAACAAACTATTCCAGACTCACCTAAATTACTTCGGCTACTCTAAATCATCACCAACTAACCCTTACCACAACAAACTAAACCCAATCACTTTTAAATTACAAAAAAATGCTACTAACCATAGCAAACTATGCCAAACTCACCTAAATTACTTCGGCTATCAAAAATCACCCCCAACTACACTTTACAGCAACAAACTAAGCCCAATCACTTTAAAATTACAAAAAAATGCTAAAAATCATAACAAACTATACCAGAATCACCTAAATTACTTCGGCTATCAAAAATCACCCCCAACTACACTTTACAGCAACAAACTAAGCCCAATCAATTTAAAATTACAAAAAAATGCTAAAAATCATAACAAACTATACCAGAATCACCTAAATTACTTCGGCTACCGTAAATCACCCCCAAATATCCCTTACCACAACAAACCAAACGATATCATCTTAAAATTACAAAAAAAGGTGTACAAATCATAACAAACTATGCCAGACTCACCTAAATTACTTCGGCTACTCTAAATCATCACCAACTAACCCTTACCACAACAAACTAAACCCAATCACTTTTAAATTAAAAAAAAAGTTCTAACCATAGCAAACTATGCCTAACTCACCTAAATTACTTCGGCTATCAAAAATCACCCTCAACTACACTTTACAGCAACAAACTAAGCCCAATCACTTTAAAATTACAAAAAAATGCTTAAAATCATAACAAACTATACCAGAATCACCTAAATTACTTCGGCTACCGTAAATCACCCTCAACTATCCCTTACCACAACAAACCAAACTATATCATTTTAAAATTACAAAAAAAGGTGTACAAATCATAACAAACTATGCCAGACTCACCTAAATTACTTCGGCTACTCTAAATCATCACCAACTAACCCTTACCACGACAAACTAAACCCAATCACTTTTAAATTACAAAAAATTGCTAGTAACCATAGCAAGCTATGCCAAACTTACCTAAATTACTTCGGCTACCGTAAATCATCACCAACTAACCCTTACCACAACAAACTAAACCCAATCACTTTTAAATTACAAAAAAATACTTGTAACCATAGCAAACTATGCCAAGCTCACCTGAATTACTTCGGCTATTAAAAATCACCCCCAACTACACTTTACAGCAACAAACTAAGCCCAATCACTTTAAAATCACAAAAAACTGCTAAAAATCATAACAAACTATACCAGAAACACCTAAATTACTACGGCTACCGTAAATCACCCCCAACTATCCCTTACCACAACAAACCAAACCTTATCATCTTAAAATTACAAAAAAAGGTGTACAAATCATAACAAACTATTCCAGATTCACCTAAATTACTTCGGCTACTCTAAATCATCACCAACTAACCCTTACCACGACAAACTAAACCCAATCACTTTTAAATTAAAAAAAATTGCTGGTAACCATAGCAAACTATGCCAAACTCACCTAAATTACTTCGGCTACCGTAAATCATCACCAACTAACCCTTACCACAACAAACTAATCCCAATCACTTTTAAATTACAAAAAAATGCTACTAACCATAGCAAACTATGCCAAACTCACCTAAGCTACTTCGGCTATCAAAAATCACCCCCAACTACACTTTACAGCAACAAACTAAGCCCAATCATTTTAAAATTACAAAAAAATGCTAAAAATCATAACAAACTACACCAGAATCACCTAAATTACTTCGGCTACCGTAAATCACCCCCAACTATCCCTTACCACAACAAACCAAACCATATCATCTTAAAATTACAAAAAAAAATTTACAAATCATAACAAACGATGCCAGACTCACCTAAAT
The DNA here is from genome assembly GCA_964023215.1 of Eledona agricola. Classification (NCBI taxonomy): domain Eukaryota; kingdom Metazoa; phylum Arthropoda; class Insecta; order Coleoptera; family Tenebrionidae; genus Eledona; species Eledona agricola. Next base: position 639,912 of record CAXIEJ010000019.1, on the reverse strand, counting down.
TACTTCGGCTACTCTAAATCACCCCCAACTATTCCTTACCACAACAAACCAAACCATATCATCTTAAAATTAAAAAAAAAGGTGTACAAATCATAACAAACTATGCCAGACTCACCTAAATTACTTTTGCTACTCTAAGTCATCACCAACTAACTCTTACCACAACAAACTAAACCCAATCACTTTTAAATTACAAAAAAATGCTAGTAACCATAGCAAACTATGCCAAACTCACCTAAATTATTTCGGCTACTCTAAATTATCACCAACTAACCCTTACCACAACAAACTAACCCCAATCACTTTTAAATTACAAAAAAATGCTTGTAACCATAGCAAACTATGCCTGACTCACCTAAATTACTTCGGCTATCAAAAATCACCCCCAACTACACTTTACAGCAACAAACTAAACCCAATCACTTTAAAATCACAAAAAAATGCTAAAAATCATAACAAACTATACCAGAATCACCTAAATTACTACGGCTACCGTAAATCACCCCCAACTATCCCTTACCACAACAAACCAATCATATCATCTTAAAATTACAAAAAAAGGTGTAAAAATCATAACAAACTATTCCAGACTCACCTAAATTACTTCGGCTATCAAAAATCACCCCCAACTACACTTTACAGCAACTAACTAAGCCCAATCATTTTAAAATTACAAAATAATGCTAAAAATCATAACAATCTACACCAGAATCACCTAAATTACTTCGGCTACCGTAAATCACCCCCAACTATCCCTTACCACAACAAACCAAACCATATCATCTTAAAATTACAAAAAAAGGTGTACAAATCATAACAAACGATGCCAGACTCACCTAAATTACTTCGGCTACTCTAAATCATCACCAACTAACCCTTACCACAACAAACTATACCCAATCACTTTTAAATTACAAAAAAATGCTAGTAACCATAGCAAACTATGCCAAACTCACCTAAATTACTTCGGCTACCATAAATCATCACCAACTAACCCTTACCACAACAAACTAAGCCCAATCATTTTAAATTCACAAAAAAATGCTAAAAATCATTACAAACTATACCAGAATCACCTAAATTACTACGGCTACCGTAAATCACCCCCAACTATCCCTTACCACAACAAACCAAACCATATCATCTTAAAATTACAAAAAAAGGTGTACAAATCATAACAAACTATTCCAGACTCACCTAAATTACTTCGGCTACTCTAAATCATCACCAACTAACCCTTACCACAACAAACTAAACCCAATCACTTTTAAATTACAAAAAAATGCTACTAACCATAGCAAACTATGCCAAACTCACCTAAATTACTTCGGCTATCAAAAATCACCCCCAACTACACTTTACAGCAACAAACTAAGCCCAATCACTTTAAAATTACAAAAAAATGCTAAAAATCATAACAAACTATACCAGAATCACCTAAATTACTTCGGCTATCAAAAATCACCCCCAACTACACTTTACAGCAACAAACTAAGCCCAATCACTTTAAAATTACAAAATAATGATAAAAATCATAACAATCTACACCAGAATCACCTAAATTACTTCGGCTACCGTAAATCACCCCCAACTATCCCTTACCACAACAAACCAAACCATATCATCTTAAAATTACAAAAAAAGGTGTACAAATCATAACAAACGATGCCAGACTCACCTAAATTACTTCGGCTACTCTAAATCATCACCAACTAACCCTTACCACGACAAACTAAACCCAATCACTTTTAAATTACAAAAAATTGCTAGTAACCATAGCAAGCTATGCCAAACTTACCTAAATTACTTCGGCTACCGTAAATCATCACCAACTAACCCTTACCACAACAAACTAAACCCAATCACTTTTAAATTACAAAAAAATACTTGTAACCATAGCAAACTATGCCAAGCTCACCTGAATTACTTCGGCTATTAAAAATCACCCCCAACTACACTTTACAGCAACAAACTAAGCCCAATCACTTTAAAATCACAAAAAACTGCTAAAAATCATAACAAACTATACCAGAAACACCTAAATTACTACGGCTACCGTAAATCACCCCCAACTATCCCTTACCACAACAAACCAAACCTTATCATCTTAAAATTACAAAAAAAGGTGTACAAATCATAACAAACTATTCCAGATTCACCTAAATTACTTCGGCTACTCTAAATCATCACCAACTAACCCTTACCACGACAAACTAAACCCAATCACTTTTAAATTACAAAAAATTGCTGGTAACCATAGCAAACTATGCCAAACTCACCTAAATTACTTCGGCTACCGTAAATCATCACCAACTAACCCTTACCACAACAAACTAATCCCAATCACTTTTAAATTACAAAAAAATGCTACTAACCATAGCAAACTATGCCAAACTCACCTAAACTACTTCGGCTATCAAAAATCACCCCCAACTACACTTTACAGCAACAAACTAAGCCCAATCATTTTAAAATTACAAAAAAATGCTAAAAATCATAACAAACTACACCAGAATCACCTAAATTACTTCGGCTACCGTAAATCACCCCCAACTATCCCTTACCACAACAAACCAAACCATATCATCTTAAAATTACAAAAAAAAATTTACAAATCATAACAAACGATGCCAGACTCACCTAAATTACTTCGGCTACTCTAAATCACCCCCAACTATTCCTTACCACAACAAACCAAACCATATCATCTTAAAATTAAAAAAAAAGGTGTACAAATCATAACAAACTATGCCAGACTCACCTAAATTACTTTTGCTACTCTAAGTCATCACCAACTAACTCTTACCACAACAAACTAAACCCAATCACTTTTAAATTACAAAAAAATGCTAGTAACCATAGCAAACTATGCCAAACTCACCTAAATTATTTCGGCTACCATAAATCATCACCAACTAACCCTTACCACAACAAACTAACCCCAATCACTTTTAAATTACAAAAAAATGCTACTAACCATAGCAAACTATGCCAAACTCACCTAAATTACTTCGGCTATTAAAAATCACCCCCAACTACACTTTACAGCAACAAACTAAGCCCAATCACTTTAAAATTACAAAAAAATGCTAAAAATCATAACAAACTATACCAGAATAACCTAAATTACTTCGGCTACCGTAAATCACCCCCAACTATCCCTTACCACAACAAACCAAACCATATCATCTTAAAATTACAAAAAAAGGTGTATAAATCATAACAAACTATGCCAGACTCACCTAAATTACATCGGCTACTCTAAATCATCACCAACTAACCCTTACCACAACAAACTAAACCCAATCACTTTTAAATTACAAAAAAATGCTAGTAACCATAGCAAACTATGCCAAACTCACCTAAATTACTTCGGCTACCATAAATCATCACCAACTAACCCTTACCACAACTAACTAAACCCAATCACTTTTAAATTACAAAAAAATGCTACTAACCATAGCAAACTATGCCAAACTCACCTAAATTACTTCGGCTACCATAAATCATCACCAGCTAACCCTTACCACAACAAACTAAAACCAATCACCTTTAAATTACAAAAAAAAGCTACTAACCATAGCAAACTATGCCAAACTTACCTAAATTACTTCAGCTATCAAAAATCACCCCCAACTACACTTTACAGCAACAAACTAAGCCCAATCATTTTAAAATTACAAAAAAATTCTAAAAATCATAACAAACTATACCAGAATCACCTAAATTACTTCGGCTACCGTAAATCACCCCCAACTATCCCTTACCACAACAAACCAAACCATATCATCTTAAAATTACAAAAAAAGGTGTACAAATCATAACAAACGATGCCAGACACACCTAAATTACTTCGGCTACTCTAAATCATCACCAACTTACCCTTACCACAACAAACTAAACCCAATCACTTTTTAATTACAAAAAAATGCTAGTAACCATAGCAAACTATGCCAAACTCACCTAAATTACTTCGGCTATCAAAAAGCACCCCCAACTACACTTTACAGCAACAAACTAAGCCCAATCACTTTAAAATTACAAAAAAATGCTAAAAATCATTACAAACTATACCAGAATCACCTAAATTACTTCGGCTACCGTAAATCACCCCCAACTATCCCTTACCACATAAAACCAAACCATATCATCTTAAAATTACAAAAAAAGGTGTACAAATCATAACAAACTATGCCAGACTCACCTAAATTACTTCGGCTACTCTAAATCATCACCAACTAACCCTTGCCACAACAAACTAAACCCAATCACTTTTAAATTACAAAAAAATGCTAGTAACCATAGCAAACTATGCCAAACTCACCTAAATTACTTCGGCTATCAAAAATCACCCCCAACTACACTTTACAGCAACAAACTAAGCCCAATCACTTTAAAATCACAAAAAAATGCTAAAAATCATTACAAACTATACCAGAATCACCTAAATTACTTCGGCTAACGTAAATCACTCCCAACTATCCCTTACCACAACAAACCAAACCATATCATTTTAAAATTACAAAAAAATGTGTACAAAGCATAACAAACTATGCCAGACTCACCTAAATTACTTCGGCTGCTCTAAATCATCACCAACTAACCCTTACCACAACAAACTATACCCAATCACTTTTAAATTACAAAAAAATGCTACTAACCATAGCAAACTACGCCAAACTCACCTAAGTTACTTCGGCTATCAAAAATCACCCCCAACTACACTTTACAGCAACAAACTAAGCCCAATCACTTTAAAATTACAAAAAAATGCTAAAAATCATAACAAACTATACCAGAATCACCTAAATTACTTCGGATACCGTAAATCACCCCCCAACTATCCCTTACCACAACAAACCAAACCATATCATCTTAAAATTACAAAAAAAGGTGTACAAATCATAACAAACTATGCCAGACTCACCTAAATTACTTCAGCTACTCTAAATCATCAGCAACTAACCCTTACCACAACAAACTAAACCCAATCACTTTTAAATTACAAAAAAATGCTACAAACCATAGCAAACTATGCCAAACTCACCTAAATTACTTCGGCTATCAAAAATCACCCCCAACTACACTTTACAGCAACAAACTAAGCCCAATCACTTTAAAATCACAAAAAAATGCTAAAAATCATTACAAACTATACCAGAATCACCTAAATTACTTCGGCTACCGTAAATCACCCCCAACTATCCCTTACCACAACAAACCAAACCATATCATCTTAAAATTACAAAAAAAGGTGTACAAATCATAACAAACGATGCCAAACCCACCTAAATTACTTCGGCTACCATAAATCATCACCAGCTAACCCTTACCACAACAAACTAAACCCAATCACCTTTAAATTACAAAAAAAAGCTACTAACCATAGCAAGCTATGCCAAACTTACCTAAATTACTTCGGCTATCAAAAATCACCCCCAACTACACTTTACAGCAACAAACTAAGCCCAATCATTTTAAAATTACAAAAAAATTCTAAAAATCATAACAAACTATACCAGAATCACCTAAATTACTTCGGCTACCGTAAATCACCCCCAACTATCCCTTACCACAACAAACCAAACCATATCATCTTAAAATTACAAAAAAAGGTGTACAAATCATAACAAACGCGACCAGACACACCTAAATTACTTCGGCTACTCTAAATCATCACCAACTTACCCTTACCACAACAAACTAAACCCAATCACTTTTTAATTACAAAAAAATGCTAGTAACCATAGCAAACTATGCCAAACTCACCTAAATTACTTCGGCTACCATAAATCATCACCAACTAACCCTTACCACAACAACCTAAACCCAATCACTTTTAAATTACAAAAAAATGCTACTAACCATAGCAAACTATGCCAAACTCACCTAAATTACTTCGGCTATCAAAAAGCACCCCCAACTACACTTTACAGCAACAAACTAAGCCCAATCACTTTAAAATTACAAAAAAATGCTAAAAATAATTACAAACTATACCAGAATCACCTAAATTACTTCGGCTACCGTAAATCACTCCCAACTATCCCTTACCACAACAAACCAAACCATATCATCTTAAAATTACAAAAAAAGGTGTACAAATCATAACAAACTATGCCAGACTCACCTAAATTACTTCGGCTACTCTAAATCATCACCAACTAACCCTTACCACAACAAACTAAACCCAATCACTTTTAAATTACAAAAAAATGCTACTAACCATAGCAACCTATGCCAAACTCACCTAAATTACTTCGGCTATCAAAAATCACCCCCAACTACACTTTACAGCAACAAACTAAGCCCAATCATTTTAAAATTACAAAAAAATGCTAAAAATCATAACAAACTATACCAGAATCACCTAAATTACTTCGGATACCCTAAATCACCCCCCAACTATCCCTTACCACAACAAACCAAACCATATCATCTTAAAATTACAAAAAAAGGTGTACAAATCATAACAAACTATGCCAGACTCACCTAAATTACTTCGGCTACTCTAAATCATCACCAACTAACCCTTACCACAACAAACTAAAACCAATCACTTTTAAATTACAAAAAAATGCTACTAACCATAGCAAACTATGCCAAACTCACCTAAATTACTTCGGCTATCAAAAATCACCCCCAACTACACTTTACAGCAACAAACTAAGCCCAATCATTTTAAAATTACAAAAAAATTCTAAAAATTATAACAAGCTATACCAGAATCACCTAAATTACTTCGGCTACCGTAAATCACCCCCAACTATCCCTTACCACAACAAACCAAACCATTTCATCTTAAAATTACAAAAAAGGTGTACAAATCATAACAAACGATGCCAGGCACACCTAAATTACTTCGGCTACTCTAAATCATCACCAACTAACCCTTAGCACAACAAACTAAACCCAATCACTTTTTAATTACAAAAAAATGCTAGTAACCATAGCAAACTATGCCAAACTCTCCTAAATTACTTTGGCTACCATAAATTATCACCAACTAACCCTTACCACAACAAACTAAACCCAATCACTTTTAAATTACAAAAAAATGCTACTAACCATAGCAAACTATGCCAAACTCACCTAAATTACTTTGGCTATCAAAAATCACCCCCAACTACACTTTACAGCAAAAAACTAAGCCCAATCACTTTAAAATCACAAAAAAATGCTAAAAATCATTACAAACTATACCAGAATCACCTAAATTACTTCGGCTAACGTAAATCACTCCCAACTATCCCTTACCACAACAAAACAAACCATATCATTTTAAAATTACAAAAAAAATGTGTACAAAGCATAACAAACTATGCCAGACTCACCTAAATTACTTCGGCTGCTCTAAATCATCACCAACTAACCCTTACCACAACAAACTAAACCCAATCACTTTTAAATTACAAAAAAATGCTAGTAACCATAGCAAACTATGCCAAACTCTCCTAAATTACTTTGGCTACCATAAATCATCACCAACTAACCCTTACCTCAACAAACTAAACCCAATCACTTTTAAATTACAAAAAAATGCTACTAACCATGGCAAACTATGCCAAACTCACCTAAATTACTTCGGCTATCAAAAATCACCCCCAACTACACTTTACAGCAACAAACTAAGCCCAATCACTTTAAAATTACAAAAAAATGCTAAAAATCATAACAAAGTATACCAGAATCACCTAAATTACTTCGGATACCGTAAATCACCCCCCAACTATCCCTTACTACAACAAACCAAACCATATCATCTTAAAATTACAAAAAAAGGTGTACAAATCATAACAAACTATGCCAGACTCACCTAAATTACTTCGGCTAACATAAATCATCACCAACTAACCCTTACCACAACAAACTAAACCCAATCACTTTTAAATTACAAAAAAATGCTACTAACCATAGCAAACTATGCCAAGCTCACCTAAATTACTTCGGCTACCATAAATCATCACCAACTAACCCTTACCACAACTAACTAAACCCAATCACTTTTAAATTACAAAAAAATGCTACTAACCATAGCAAACTATGCCAAACTCACCTAAATTACTTCGGCTACCATAAATCATCACCAACTAACCCTTACCACAACAAACTAAACCCAATCACCTTTAAATTACAAAAAAATGCTACTAACCATAGCAATCTATGCCAAACTCACCTAAATTACTTCGGCTATCAAAAATCACCCCTAACTACACTTTACAGCAACAAACTAAGCCCAATCATTTTAAAATTACAAAAAAATTCTAAAAATCATAACAAACTATACCAGAATCACCTAAATTACTTCGGCTACCGTAAATCACCCCCAACTATCCCTTACCACAACAAACCAAACCATATCATCTTAAAATTACAAAAAAAGGTGTACAAATCATAACAAACGATGCCAGACACACCTAAATTACTTCGGCTACTCTAAATCATCACCAACTAAACCTTACCACAACAAACTAAACCCAATCACTTTTTAATTACAAAAAAATGCTAGTAACCATAGCAAACTATGCCAAACTCACCTAAATTACTTCGGCTACCATAAATCATCACCAACTAACCCTTACCACAACAACCTAAACCCAATCACTTTTAAATTACAAAAAAATGCTACTAACCATAGCAAACTATGCCAAACTCACCTAAATTACTTCGGCTATCAAAACTCACCCCCAACTACACTTTACAGCAGCAAACTAAACCCAATCACTTTAAAATTACAAAAAAATGCTAAAAATCATAACAAACTATACCAGAATCACCTAAATTACTTCGGCTACCGTAAATTACCCCCAACTATCCCTTACCACAACAAACCAAACCATATCTTCTTAAAATTACAAAAAAAAGTGTACAAATCATAACAAACTATGCCAGACTCACCTAAATTACTTCGGCTACACTAAATCATCACCAACTAACCCTTACCACAACAAACTAAACCCAATCACTTTTAAATTACAAAAAAATGCTAGTAACCATAGCAAACTATGCCAAACTTACCTAAATTACTTCGGCTACCATAAATCATCACCAACTAACCCTTACCACAACAAACTAAACCCAATCACTTTTAAATTACAAAAAAAATGCAACTAACCATAGGAAACTATTCCAAACTCACCTAAATTACTTCGGCTATCAAAAATCACCCCCAACTACACTTTACAGCAACAAACTAAGCCCAATCACTTTAAAATCACAAAAAAATGCTAAAAATTATTGCAAACTATACCAGAATCACCTAAATTACTTCGGATACCGTAAATCACCCCCCAACTATCCCTTACTACAACAAACCAAACCATATCATCTTAAAATTACAAAAAAAGGTGTACAAATCATAACAAACTATGCCAGACTCACCTAAATTACTTCGGCTACTCTAAATCATCACCAACTAAACCTTACCACAACAAACTAAACCCAATCACATTTAAATTACAAAAAAATGCTAGTAACCATAGCAAACTATGCCAAACTCACCTAAATTACTTCGGCTAACATAAATCATCACCAACTAACCCTTACCACAACAAACTAAACCCAATCACTTTTAAATTACAAAAAAATGCTACTAACCATAGCAAACTATGCCAAGCTCACCTAAATTACTTCGGCTATTAAAAATCACCCCCAACTACACTTTACAGCAACAAACTTTATCATCACTTTATCACTTCATCATCATCATCACTTTAAAATTACAAAAAACTGCTAAAAATCATAACAAACTATACCAGAATAACCTAAATTACTTCGGCTACCGTAAATCACCCCCAACTATCCCTTACCACAACAAACCAAACCATATCATCTTAAAATTACAAAAAAAGGTGTACAAATCATAACAAACTATGCCAGACTCACCTAAATTAAATCGGCTACTCTAAATCATCACCAACTAACCCTTACCACAACAAACTAAACTCAATCACTTTTAAATTACAAAAAAATGCTAGTAACCATAGCAAACTATGCCAAACTCACCTAAATTACTTCGGCTACCATAAATCATCACCAACTAACCCTTACCACAACTAACTAAACCCAATCACTTTTAAATTACAAAAAAATGCTACTAACCATAGCAAACTATGCCAAACTCACCTAAATTACTTCGGCTACCATAAATCATCACCAACTAACCCTTACCACAACAAACTAAACCCAATCACCTTTAAATTACAAAAAAATGCTACTAACCATAGCAATCTATGCCAAACTCACCTAAATTACTTCGGCTATCAAAAATCACCCCTAACTACACTTTACAGCAACAAACTAAGCCCAATCATTTTAAAATTACAAAAAAATTCTAAAAATCATAACAAACTATACCAGAATCACCTAAATTACTTCGGCTACCGTAAATCACCCCCAACTATCCCTTACCACAACAAACCAAACCATATCATCTTAAAATTACAAAAAAAGGTGTACAAATCATAACAAACGATGCCAGACACACCTAAATTACTTCGGCTACTCTAAATCATCACCAACTAAACCTTACCACAACAAACTAAACCCAATCACTTTTTAATTACAAAAAAATGCTAGTAACCATAGCAAACTATGCCAAACTCACCTAAATTACTTCGGCTACCATAAATCATCACCAACTAACCCTTACCACAACAACCTAAACCCAATCACTTTTAAATTACAAAAAAATGCTACTAACCATAGCAAACTATGCCAAACTCACCTAAATTACTTCGGCTATCAAAACTCACCCCCAACTACACTTTACAGCAGCAAACTAAACCCAATCACTTTAAAATTACAAAAAAATGCTAAAAATCATAACAAACTATACCAGAATCACCTAAATTACTTCGGCTACCGTAAATTACCCCCAACTATCCCTTACTACAACAAACCAAACCATATCTTCTTAAAATTACAAAAAAAAGTGTACAAATCATAACAAACTATGCCAGACTCACCTAAATTACTTCGGCTACACTAAATCATCACCAACTAACCCTTACCACAACAAACTAAACCCAATCACTTTTAAATTACAAAAAAATGCTAGTAACCATAGCAAACTATGCCAAACTTACCTAAATTACTTCGGCTATCAAAAATCACCCCCAACTACACTTTACAGCAACAAACTAAGCCCAATCACTTTAAAATCACAAAAAAATGCTAAAAATTATTGCAAACTATACCAGAATCACCTAAATTACTTCGGATACCGTAAATCACCCCCCAACTATCCCTTACTACAACAAACCAAACCATATCATCTTAAAATTACAAAAAAAAGTGTACAAATCATAACAAACTATGCCAGACTCACCTAAATTACTTCGGCTACTCTAAATCATCACCAACTAACCCTTACCACAACAAACTAAACCCAATCACTTTTAAATTACAAAAAAATGCTAGTAACCATAGCAAACTATGCCAAACTTACCTAAATTACTTCGGCTACCATAAATCATCACCAACTAACCCTTACCACAACAAACTAAACCCAATCACTTTTAAATTACAAAAAAAATGCAACTAACCATAGCAAACTATGCCAAACTCACCTAAATTACTTCGGCTATCAAAAATCACCCCCAACTACACTTTACAGCAACAAACTAAGCCCAATCACTTTAAAATCACAAAAAAATGCTAAAAATCATTGCAAACTATACCAGAATCACCTAAATTACTTCGGCTAACGTAAATCACTCCCAACTATCCCTTACCACAACAAACCAAACCATATCATTTTAAAATTACAAAAAAATGTGTACAAAGCATAACAAACTATGCCAGACTCACCTAAATTACTTCGGCTACTCAAAATCATCACCAACTAACCCTTACCACAATCAATTTTAAATTACAAAAAAATGCTAGTAGCCATAGCAAACTATGCCAAACTTACCTAAATTACTTCGGCTACCATAAATCATCACCAACTAACCCTTACCACAACAAACTAAACCCAATCACTTTTAAATTACAAAAAAAATGCAACTAACCATAGCAAACTATGCCAAACTCACCTAAATTACTTCGGCTATCAAAAATCACCCCCAACTACACTTTACAGCAACAAACTAAGCCCAATCACTTTAAAATCACAAAAAAATGCTAAAAATTATTGCAAACTATACCAGAATCACCTAAATTACTTCGGCTAACGTAAATCACTCCCAACTATCCCTTACGACAACAAACCAAACCATATCATTTTAAAATTACAAAAAAATGTGTACAAATCATAACAAATGATGCCAGACACACCTAAATTACTTCGGCTACTCTAAATCTTCACCAACTAACCATTACCACAACAAACTAAACCCAATCACTTTTATATTAAAAAAAAATGCTAGTAACCATAGCAAACTATGCCAAACTCACCTAAATTACTTCGGCTACCATAAATCATCACCAACTAACCCTTACCACAACAAACTAAACCCAATCACTTTTAAATTACAAAAAAATGCTACTAACCATAGCAAACTATGCCAAACTCACCTAAATTACTTCGGCTATCAAAAATCACCCCCAACTACACTTTACAGCAACAAACTAAGCCCAATCACTTTAAAATCACAAAAAAATGCTAAAAATCATTGCAAACTATACCAGAATCACCTAAATTACTTCGGCTAACGTAAATCACTCCCAACTATCCCTTACCACAACAAACCAAACCATATCATTTTAAAATTACAAAAAAATGTGTACAAAGCATAACAAACTATGCCAGACTCACCTAAATTACTTCGGCTACTCAAAATCATCACCAACTAACCCTTACCACAACAAACTAAACCCAATCACTTTTAAATTACAAAAAAATGCTAGTAGCCATAGCAAACTATGCCAAACTCACCTAAATTACTTCGGCTACCATAAATCATCACCAACTAACCCTTACCAAAACAAACTAAACCCAATCACTTTTAAATTACAAAAAAATGCTACTAACCATAGCAAACTATGCCAAACTCACCTAAATTACTTCGGCTATCAAAAATCACCCCCAACTACACTTTACAGCTACAAACTAAGCCCAATCACTTTAAAATCACAAAAAAATGCTAAAAATCATTCCAAACTATACCAGAATCACCTAAATTACTTCGGCTAACGTAAATCACTCCCAACTATCCCTTACCACAACAAACCAAACCACATCATTTTAAAATTACAAAAAAATGTGTACAAAGCATAACAAACTATGCCAGACTCACCTAAATTACTTCGGCTGCTCTAAATCAACACCAACTAATCCTTACCACAACAAACTAAACCCAATCACTTTTAAATTACAAAAAAATGCTAGTAACCATAGCAAACTATGCCAAACTCTTCTAAATTACTTTGCCTACCATAAATCATCACCAACTAACCCTTACCACAACAAACTAAACCCAATCACTTTTAAATTACAACAAAATGCTACTAACCATAGCAAACTATGCCAAACTCACCTAAATTACTTCGGCTATCAAAAATCATACCCAACTACACTTTACAGCAACAAACTAAGCCCAATCACTTTAAAATTACAAAAAATGCTAAAAATCATAACAAACTATACCAGAATCACCTAAATTACTTCGGCTACCGTAAATCACCCTCAACTATCCCTTACCACAACAAACCAAACCATATCATCTTAAAATTACAAAAAAGGTGTAGAAATCATAACAAACTATGCCAGACTCACCTAAATTACTTCGGCTACTCTAAATCATCACCAACTAAAACTTACCACAACAAACTAAACCCAATCAATTTTAAATTACAAAAAAATGCTAGTAACCATAGCAAACTATGCCAAACTCACCTAAATTACTTCGGTTACCATAAATCATCACCAGCTAACCCTTACCACAACAAACTAAACCCAATCACCTTTAAATTACAAAAAAAAGCTACTAACCATAGCAAACTATGCCAAACTTACCTAAATTACTTCAGCTATCAAAAATCACCCCCAACTACACTTTACAGCAACAAACTAAGCCCAATCATTTTAAAATTACAAAAAAATGCTAAAAATCATAACAAACTATACCAGAATTACCTAAATTACTTCGGCTACCGTAAATCACCCTCAACTATCCCTGACCACAACAAACCAAACCATATCATCTTTAAATTACAAAAAAAGGTGTTCAAATCATAACAAACTATGCCAAACTCACCTAAATTACTTCGGCTACCATAAATCATCACAAACTAACCCTTACCACAACAAACTAAACCCAATCACTTTTAAATTACAAAAAAATGCTACTAACCTTAACAAACTATGCCAAACTCACCTAAATTACTTCGGCTATTAAAAATCACCCCCAACTACACTTTACAGCAACAAACTAAGCCCAATCACTTTAAAATTACAAAAAAATGCTAAAAATCATAACAAACTATACCAGAATAACCTAAATTACTTCGGCTACCGTAAGTCACCCCCAACTATCCCTTACCACAACAAACCAAACCATATCATCTTAAAATTACAAAAAAAGGTGTTCAAATCATAACAACCTATGCCAGACTCACCTAAATTACATCGGCTACTCTAAATCATCACCAACTAACCCTTACCACAACAAACTAAACCCAATCACTTTTAAATTACAAAAAAATGCTAGTAACCATAGCAAACTATGCCAAACTCACCTAAATTACTTCGGCTACCATAAATCATCACCAACTAACCCTTACCACAACAAACTAAACCCAATCACTTTTAAATTACAAAAAAATGCTACTAACCATAGCAAACTATGCCAAACTCACCTAAATTACTTCGGCTATCAAAAATCATCCCCAACTACACTTTACAGCAACAAACTAAGCACAATTACTTTAAAATTACAAAAAAATGCTAAAAATCATAACAAACTATACCAGAATCACCTAAATTACTTCGGCTACCGTAAATCACCCTCAACTATCCCTTACCACAACAAACCAAACCATATCATCTTAAAATTACAAAAAAAGGTGTACAATTCATAACAAACAATGCCAGACTCACCTAAATTACTTCGGCTACTCTAAATCATCACCAACTAAAACTTACCACATCAAACTAAACCCAATCACTTTTAAATTACAAAAAAATGCTAGTAACCACAGCAAACTATGCCAAACACACCTAAATTACTTCGGCTACCATAAATCATCACCAACTAACCCTTACCACAACAAACTAAACCCAATCACTTTTAAATTACAAAAAAAATGCAACTAACCATAGCAAACTATGCCAAACTCACCTAAATTACTTCGGCTATCAAAAATCACCCCCAACTACACTTTACAGCAACAAACTAAGCCCAATCACTTTAAAATCACAAAAAAATGCTAAAAATTATTGCAAACTATACCAGAATCACCTAAATTACTTCGGATACCGTAAATCACCCCCCAACTATCCCTTACTACAACAAACCAAACCATATCATCTTAAAATTACAAAAAAAGGTGTACAAATCATAACAAACTATGCCAGACTCACCTAAATTACTTCGGCTACTCTAAATCATCACCAACTAAACCTTACCACAACAAACTAAACCCAATCACATTTAAATTACAAAAAAAATGCAACTAACCATAGCAAACTATGCCAAACTCACCTAAATTACTTCGGCTATCAAAAATCACCCCCAACTACACTTTACAGCAACAAACTAAGCCCAATCACTTTAAAATCACAAAAAAATGCTAAAAATTATTGCAAACTATACCAGAATCACCTAAATTACTTCGGATACCGTAAATCACCCCCCAACTATCCCTTACTACAACAAACCAAACCATATCATCTTAAAATTACAAAAAAAAGTGTACAAATCATAACAAACTATGCCAGACTCACCTAAATTACTTCGGCTACTCTAAATCATCACCAACTAACCCTTACCACAACAAACTAAACCCAATCACTTTTAAATTACAAAAAAATGCTAGTAACCATAGCAAACTATGCCAAACTTACCTAAATTACTTCGGCTACCATAAATCATCACCTACTAACCCTTACCGCAACAAACTAAACCCAATCACTTTTAAATTACAAAAAAAATGCAACTAACCATAGCAAACTATGCCAAACTCACCTAAATTACTTCGGCTATCAAAAATCACCCCCAACTACACTTTACAGCAACAAACTAAGCCCAATCACTTTAAAATCACAAAAAAATGCTAAAAATTATTGCAAACTATACCAGAATCACCTAAATTACTTCGGCTAACGTAAATCACTCCCAACTATCCCTTACGACAACAAACCAAACCATATCATTTTAAAATTACAAAAAAATGTGTACAAATCATAACAAATGATGCCAGACACACCTAAATTACTTCGGCTACTCTAAATCTTCACCAACTAACCATTACCACAACAAACTAAACCCAATCACTTTTATATTACAAAAAAATGCTAGTAACCATAGCAAACTATGCCAAACTCACCTAAATTACTTCGGTTACCATAAATCATCACCAACTAACCCTTACCACAACAAACTAAACCCAATCACTTTTAAATTACAAAAAAATGCTACTAACCATAGCAAACTATGCCAAACTCACCTAAATTACTTCGGCTACCATAAATCATCACCAACTAACCCTTACCACAACAAACTAAACCCAATTTTTTTAAATTACAAAAAAATGCTACTAACCATAGCAAACTATGCCAAACTCACCTAAATTACTTCGGCTATCAAAAATCACCCCCAACTACACTTTACAGCAACAAACTAAGCCCAATCACTTTAAAATCACAAAAAAATGCTAAAAATCATTGCAAACTATACCAGAATCACCTAAATTACTTCGGCTAACGTAAATCACTCCCAACTATCCCTTACCACAACAAACCAAACCATATCATTTTAAAATTACAAAAAAATGTGTACAAAGCATAACAAACTATGCCAGACTCACCTAAATTACTTCGGCTACTCAAAATCATCACCAACTAACCCTTACCACAACAAACTAAACCCAATCACTTTTAAATTACAAAAAAATGCTAGTAGCCATAGCAAACTATGCCAAACTCACCTAAATTACTTCGGCTACCATAAATCATCACCAACTAACCCTTACCAAAACAAACTAAACCCAATCACATTTAAATTACAAAAAAATGCTACTAACCATAGCAAACTATGCCAAACTCACCTAAATTACTTCGGCTATCAAAAATCACCCCCAACTACACTTTACAGCTACAAACTAAGCCCAATCACTTTAAAATCACAAAAAAATGCTAAAAATCATTCCAAACTATACCAGAATCACCTAAATTACTTCGGCTAACGTAAATCACTCCCAACTATCCCTTACCACAACAAACCAAACCACATCATTTTAAAATTACAAAAAAATGTGTACAAAGCATAACAAACTATGCCAGACTCACCTAAATTACTTCGGCTGCTCTAAATCAACACCAACTAATCCTTACCACAACAAACTAAACCCAATCACTTTTAAATTACAAAAAAATGCTACTAACCATAGCAAACTATGCCAAACTCACCTAAATTACTTCGGCTATCAAAAATCATACCCAACTACACTTTACAGCAACAAACTAAGCCCAATCACTTTAAAATTACAAAAAAATGCTAAAAATCATAACAAACTATACCAGAATCACCTAAATTACTTCGGCTACCGTAAATCACCCTCAACTATCCCTTACCACAACAAACCAAACCATATCATCTTAAAATTACAAAAAAGGTGTAGAAATCATAACAAACTATGCCAGACTCACCTAAATTACTTCGGCTACTCTAAATCATCACCAACTAAAACTTACCACAACAAACTAAACCCAATCACTTTTAAATTACAAAAAAATGCTAGTAACCATAGCAAACTATGCCAAACTCACCTAAATTACTTCGGTTACCATAAATCATCACCAGCTAACCCTTACCACAACAAACTAAACCCAATTACCTTTAAATTACAAAAAAAAGCTACTAACCATAGCAAACTATGCCAAACTTACCTAAATTACTTCAGCTATCAAAAATCACCCCCAACTACACTTTACACCAACAAACTAAGCCCAATCATTTTAAAATTACAAAAAAATGCTAAAAATCATAACAAACTATACCAGAATTACCTAAATTACTTCGGCTACCGTAAATCACCCTCAACTATCCCTGACCACAACAAACCAAACCATATCATCTTTAAATTACAAAAAAAAGTGTTCAAATCATAACAAACTATGCCAGACTCACCTAAATTACATCGGCTACTCTAAATCATCACCAACTAACCCTTACCACAACAAAGTAAACCCAATCACTTTTAAATTACAAAAAAATGCTAGTAACCATAGCAAACTATGCCAAACTCACCTAAATTACTTCGGGTACCATAAATCATCACCAACTAACCCTTACCACAACAAACTAAACCCAATCACTTTTAAATTACAAAAAAATGCTACTAACCATAGCAAACTATGCCAAACTCACCTAAATTACTTCGGCTATCAAAAATCACCCCCAACTAAACTTTACAGCAACAAACTAAGCCCAATCATTTTAAAATTACAAAAAAATGCTAAAAATCATAACAAACTATACCAGAATTACCTAAATTACTTCGGCTACCGTAAATCACCCTCAACTATCCCTGACCACAACAAACCAAACCATATCATCTTTAAATTACAAAAAAAGGTGTTCAAATCATAACAAACTATGCCAGACTCACCTAAATTACATCGGCTACTCTAAATTATCACCAACTAACCCTTACCACAACAAACTAAACCCAATCACTTTTAAATTACAAAAAAATGCTAGTAAACATAGCAAACTATGCCAAACTCACCTAAATTACTTCGGCTACCATAAATCATCACCAACTAACCCTTAATACAACAAACTAAACCCAATCACTTTTAAATTACAAAAAAATGCTAGTAACCATAGCAAACTGTGCCAAACTCACCTAAATTACTTCGGCTACCATAAATCATCACCAACTAACCCTTACCACAACAAACTAAACCCAATCACTTTTAAATTACAAAAAAATGCTACTAACCATAGCAAACTATGCCAAACTCACCTAAATTACTTCGGCTATCAAAAATCATACCCAACTACACTTTACAGCAACAAACTAAGCCCAATCACTTTAAAATTACAAAAAAATGCTAAAAATCATAACAAACTATACCAGAATCACCTAAATTACTTCGGCTACCGTAAATCACCCTCAACTATCCCTTACCACAACAAACCAAACCATATCATCTTAAAATTACAAAAAAATGTGTACAAAGCATAACAAACTATGCCAGACTCACCTAAATTACTTCGGCTACTCAAAATCATCACCAACTAACCCTTACCACAACAAACTAAACCCAATCACTTTTAAATTACAAAAAAATGCTAGTAGCCATAGCAAACTATGCCAAACTCACCTAAATTACTTCGGCTACCATAAATCATCACCAACTAACCCTTACCAAAACAAACTAAACCCAATCACTTTTAAATTACAAAAAAATGCTACTAACCATAGCAAACTATGCCAAACTCACCTAAATTACTTCGGCTATCAAAAATCACCCCCAACTACACTTTACAGCTACAAACTAAGCCCAATCACTTTAAAATCACAAAAAAATGCTAAAAATCATTCCAAACTATACCAGAATCACCTAAATTACTTCGGCTAACGTAAATCACTCCCAACTATCCCTTACCACAACAAACCAAACCACATCATTTTAAAATTACAAAAAAATGTGTACAAAGCATAACAAACTATGCCAGACTCACCTAAATTACTTCGGCTGCTCTAAATCAACACCAACTAATCCTTACCACAACAAACTAAACCCAATCACTTTTAAATTACAAAAAAATGCTACTAACCATAGCAAACTATGCCAAACTCACCTAAATTACTTCGGCTATCAAAAATCATACCCAACTACACTTTACAGCAACAAACTAAGCCCAATCACTTTAAAATTACAAAAAAATGCTAAAAATCATAACAAACTATACCAGAATCACCTAAATTACTTCGGCTACCGTAAATCACCCTCAACTATCCCTTACCACAACAAACCAAACCATATCATCTTAAAATTACAAAAAAGGTGTAGAAATCATAACAAACTATGCCAGACTCACCTAAATTACTTCGGCTACTCTAAATCATCACCAACTAAAACTTACCAAAACAAACTAAACCCAATCACTTTTAAATTACAAAAAAATGCTACTAACCATAGCAAACTATGCCAAACTCACCTAAATTACTTCGGCTATCAAAAATCACCCCCAACTACACTTTACAGCTACAAACTAAGCCCAATCACTTTAAAATCACAAAAAAATGCTAAAAATCATTCCAAACTATACCAGAATCACCTAAATTACTTCGGCTAACGTAAATCACTCCCAACTATCCCTTACCACAACAAACCAAACCACATCATTTTAAAATTACAAAAAAATGTGTACAAAGCATAACAAACTATGCCAGACTCACCTAAATTACTTCGGCTGCTCTAAATCAACACCAACTAATCCTTACCACAACAAACTAAACCCAATCACTTTTAAATTACAAAAAAATGCTAGTAACCATAGCAAACTATGCCAAACTCTCCTAAATTACTTTGCCTACCATAAATCATCACCAACTAACCCTTACCACAACAAACTAAACCCAATCACTTTTAAATTACAAAAAAATGCTACTAACCATAGCAAACTATGCCAAACTCACCTAAATTACTTCGGCTATCAAAAATCATACCCAACTACACTTTACAGCAACAAACTAAGCCCAATCACTTTAAAATTACAAAAAAATGCTAAAAATAATAACAAACTATACCAGAATCACCTAAATTACTTCGGCTACCGTAAATCACCCTCAACTATCCCTTACCACAACAAACCAAACCATATCATCTTAAAATTACAAAAAAGGTGTAGAAATCATAACAAACTATGCCAGACTCACCTAAATTACTTCGGCTACTCTAAATCATCACCAACTAAAACTTACCACAACAAACTAAACCCAATCACTTTTAAATTACAAAAAAATGCTAGTAACCATAGCAAACTATGCCAAACTCACCTAAATTACTTCGGTTACCATAAATCATCACCAGCTAACCCTTACCACAACAAACTAAACCCAATTACCTTTAAATTACAAAAAAAAGCTACTAACCATAGCAAACTATGCCAAACTTACCTAAATTACTTCAGCTATCAAAAATCACCCCCAACTACACTTTACAGCAACAAACTAAGCCCAATCATTTTAAAATTACAAAAAAATGCTAAAAATCATAACAAACTATACCAGAATTACCTAAATTACTTCGGCTACCGTAAATCACCCTCAACTATCCCTGACCACAACAAACCAAACCATATCATCTTTAAATTACAAAAAAAAGTGTTCAAATCATAACAAACTATGCCAGACTCACCTAAATTACATCGGCTACTCTAAATCATCACCAACTAACCCTTACCACAACAAACTAAACCCAATCACTTTTAAATTACAAAAAAATGCTAGTAACCATAGCAAACTATGCCAAACTCACCTAAATTACTTCGGGTACCATAAATCATCACCAACTAACCCTTACCACAACAAACTAAACCCAATCACTTTTAAATTACAAAAAAATGCTACTAACCATAGCAAACTATGCCAAACTCACCTAAATTACTTCGGCTATCAAAAATCACCCCCAACTAAACTTTACAGCAACAAACTAAGCCCAATCATTTTAAAATTACAAAAAAAATGCTAAAAATCATAACAAACTATACCAGAATTACCTAAATTACTTCGGCTACCGTAAATCACCCTCAACTATCCCTGACCACAACAAACCAAACCATATCATCTTTAAATTACAAAAAAAGGTGTTCAAATCATAACAAACTATGCCAGACTCACCTAAATTACATCGGCTACTCTAAATTATCACCAACTAACCCTTACCACAACAAACTAAACCCAATCACTTTTAAATTACAAAAAAATGCTAGTAAACATAGCAAACTATGCCAAACTCACCTAAATTACTTCGGCTACCATAAATCATCACCAACTAACCCTTACCACAACAAACTAAACCCAATCACTTTTAAATTACAAAAAAATGCTAGTAACCATAGCAAACTGTGCCAAACTCACCTAAATTACTTCGGCTACCATAAATCATCACCAACTAACCCTTACCACAACAAACTAAACCCAATCACTTTTAAATTACAAAAAAATGCTACTAACCATAGCAAACTATGCCAAACTCACCTAAATTACTTCGGCTATCAAAAATCATACCCAACTACACTTTACAGCAACAAACTAAGCCCAATCACTTTAAAATTACAAAAAAATGCTAAAAATCATAACAAACTATACCAGAATCACCTAAATTACTTCGGCTACCGTAAATCACCCTCAACTATCCCTTACCACAACAAACCAAACCATATCATCTTAAAATTACAAAAAAAGGTGTAGAAATCATAACAAACTATGCCAGACTCACTTAAATTACTTCGGCTACTCTAAATCATCACCAACTAAAACTTACCACAACAAACTAAACCCAATCACTTTTAAATTACAAAAAAATGCTAGTAACCATAGCAAACTATGCCAAACTCACCTAGATTACTTCGGCTACCATAAATCATCACCAACTAACCCTTACCACAACAAACTAAACCCAATCACTTTTAAATTACAAAAAAATGCTACTAACCATAGCAAACTATGCCAAATTCACCTAAATTACTTCGGCTATTAAAAATCACCCCAACTACATTTTACAGCAACAAACTAAGCCCAATCACTTTAAAATTACAAAAAAATGCTAAAAATCATAACAAACTATACCAGAATCACCTAAATTACTTCGGCTACCGTAAATCACCCCCAACTATCCCTTACCACAACAAACCAAACCATATCATCTTAAAATTACAAAAAAAGGTGAACAAATCATAACAAACTATGCCAGACTCACCTAAATTACTTCGGCTACTCTAAATCATCACCAACTAACCCTTACCACAACAAACTAAACCCAATCACTTTTAAATTACAAAAAAATGCTAGTAACCATAGCAAACTATGCCAAACTCACCTAAATTACTTCGGCTACCATAAATCATCACAAACTAACCCTTACCACAACAAACTAAACCCAATCACTTTTAAATTACAAAAAAATGCTACTAACCTTAACAAACTATGCCAAACTCACCTAAATTACTTCGGCTATTAAAAATCACCCCCAACTACACTTTACAGCAACAAACTAAGCCCAATCACTTTAAAATTACAAAAAAATGCTAAAAATCATAACAAACTATACCAGAATAACCTAAATTACTTCGGCTACCGTAAGTCAACCCCAACTATCCCTTACCACAACAAACCAAACCATATCATCTTAAAATTACAAAAAAAGGTGTTCAAATCATAACAAACTATGCCAGACTCACCTAAATTACATCGGCTACTCTAAATCATCACCAACTAACCCTTACCACAACAAACTAAACCCAATCACTTTTAAATTACAAAAAAATGCTAGTAACCATAGCAAACTATGCCAAACTCACCTAAATTACTTCGGCTACCATAAATCATCACCAACTAACCCTTACCACAACAAACTAAACCCAATCACTTTTAAATTACAAAAAAATGCTACTAACCATAGCAAACTATGCCAAACTCACCTAAATTACTTCGGCTATCAAAAATCATCCCCAACTACACTTTACAGCAACAAACTAAGCCCAATCACTTTAAAATTACAAAAAAATGCTAAAAATCATAACAAACTATACCAGAATCACCTAAATTACTTCGGCTACCGTAAATCACCCTCAACTATCCCTTACCACAACAAACCAAACCATATCATCTTAAAATTACAAAAAAAGGTGTACAATTCATAACAAACAATGCCAGACTCACCTAAATTACTTCGGCTACTCTAAATCATCACCAACTAAAACTTACCACAACAAACTAAACCCAATCACTTTTAAATTACAAAAAAATGCTAGTAACCACAGCAAACTATGCCAAACACACCTAAATTACTTCGGCTACCATAAATAATCACCAACTAACCCTTATCACAACAAACTAAACCCAATCACTTTTAAATTACAAATAAATGCTATTAACCAAAGTAAACTATGCCAAACTCACCTAAATTACTTCGGCTACCATAAATCATCACCAACTAACCCTTACCACAACAAACTAAACCCAATCACTTTTAAATTACAAAAAAATGCTACTAACCATAGCAAACTATGCCAAACTCACCTAAATTACTTCGGCTATCAAAAATCACCCCCAACTACACTTTACAGCAACAAACTAAGCCCAATCACTTTGAAATCACAAAAAAATGCTAAAAATCATAACAAACTATACCAGAATCACCTAAATTACTTCGGCTACCGTAAATCACCCCCAACTATCCCTTACCACAACAAACCAAACCATATCATCTTAAAATTACAAAAAAAGGTGTACAAATCATAACAAACTATGCCAGACTCACCTAAATTACTTCGGCTACTCTAAATCATCACCAACTAACCCTTACCACAACAAACTAAACCCAATCACTTTTAAATTACAAAAAAATGCTAGTAACCATAGCAAACTGTGCCAAACTCACCTAAATTACTTCGGCTACCATAAATCATCACCAACTAACCCTTACCACAACAAACTAAACCCAATCACTTTTAAATTACAAAAAAATGCTACTAACCATAGCAATCTATGCCAAACTCACCTAAATTACTTCGGCTATCAAAAATCATACCCAACTACACTTTACAGCAACAAACTAAGCCCAATCACTTTAAAATTACAAAAAAATGCTAAAAATCATAACAAACTATACCAGAATCACCTAAATTACTTCGGCTACCGTAAATCACCCTCAACTATCCCTTACCACAACAAACCAAACCATATCATCTTAAAATTACAAAAAAAGGTGTAGAAATCATAACAAACTATGCCAGACTCACCTAAATTACTTCGGCTACTCTAAATCATCACCAACTAAAACTTACCACAACAAACTAAACCCAATCACTTTTAAATTACAAAAAAATGCTAGTAACCATAGCAAACTATGCCAAACTCACCTAAATTACTTCGGCTACCATAAATCATCACCAACTAACCATTACCACAACAAACTAAACCCAATCACTTTTAAATTACAAAAAAATGCTACTAACCATAGCAAACTATGCCAAATTCACCTAAATTACTTCGGCTATTAAAAATCACCCCCAACTACATTTTACAGCAACAAACTAAGCCCAATCACTTTAAAATTACAAAAAAATGCTAAAAATCATAACAAACTATACCAGAATCACCTAAATTACTTCGGCTACCGTAAATCACCCCCAACTATCCCTTACCACAACAAACCAAACCATATCATCTTAAAATTACAAAAAAAGGTGAACAAATCATAACAAACTATGCCAGACTCACCTAAATTACTTCGGCTACTCTAAATCATCACCAACTAACCCTTACCACAACAAACTAAACCCAATCACTTTTAAATTACAAAAAATGCTAGTAACCATAGCAAACTATGCCAAACTCACCTAAATTACTTCGGCTACCATAAATCATCACAAACTAACCCTTACCACAACAAACTAAACCCAATCACTTTAAAATTACAAAAAAATGCTAAAAATCATAACAAACTATACCAGAATCACCTAAATTACTTCGGCTACCGTAAATCACCCCCAACTATCCCTTACCACAACAAACCAAACCATATCATCTTAAAATTACAAAAAAAGGTGAACAAATCATAACAAACTATGCCAGACTCACCTAAATTACTTCGGCTACTCTAAATCATCACCAACTAACCCTTACCACAACAAACTAAACCCAATCACTTTTAAATTACAAAAAAATGCTAGTAACCATAGCAAACTATGCCAAACTCACCTAAATTACTTCGGCTACCATAAATCATCACAAACTAACCCTTACCACAACAAACTAAACCCAATCACTTTAAAATTACAAAAAAATGCTAAAAATCATAACAAACTATACCAGAATCACCTAAATTACTTCGGCTACCGTAAATCACCCTCAACTATCCCTTACCACAACAAACCAAACCATATCATCTTAAAATTACAAAAAAAGGTGTAGAAATCATAACAAACTATGCCAGACTCACCTAAATTACTTCGGCTACTCTAAATCATCACCAACTAAAACTTACCACAACAAACTAAACCCAATCACTTTTAAATTACAAAAAAATGCTAGTAACCATAGCAAACTATGCCAAACTCACCTAAATTACTTCGGCTACCATAAATCATCACCAACTAACCCTTACCACAACAAACTAAACCCAATCACTTTTAAATTACAAAAAAATGCTACTAACCATAGCAAACTATGCCAAACTCACCTAAATTACTTCGGCTATCAAAAATCACCCCCAACTACACTTTACAGCAACAAACTAAGCCCAATCACTTTGAAATCACAAAAAAATGCTAAAAATCATAACAAACTATACCAGAATCACCTAAATTACTTCGGCTACCGTAAATCACCCCCAACTATCCCTTACCACAACAAACCAAACCATATCATCTTAAAATTACAAAAAAAGGTGTACAAATCATAACAAACTATGCCAGACTCACCTAAATTACTTCGGCTATTCTAAATCATCACCAACTAACCCTTACCACAACAAACTAAACCCAATCACTTTTAAATTACAAAAAAATGCTAGTAACCATAGCAAACTATGCCAAACTCACCTAAATTACTTCGGCTACCATAAATCATCACCAACTAACCCTTACCACAACAAACTAAACCCAATCACTTTTAAATTACAAAAAAATGCTACTAACCATAGCAAACTATGCCAAACTCACCTAAATTACTTCGGCTATCAAAAATCACCCCAAACTACACTTTACAGCAACAAACTAAGCCCAATCACTTTGAAATCACAAAAAAATGCTAAAAATCATTACAAACTATACCAGAATCACCTAAATTACTTCGGCTAACGTGAATCACTCCCAACTATCCCTTACCACAACAAACCAAACCATATCATTTTAAAATTACAAAAAAATGTGTACAAATCATAACAAACTATGCCAGACTCACCTAAATTACTTCGGCTGCTCTAAATCATCACCAACTAACCCTTACCACAACAAACTAAACCCAATCAGTTTTAAATTACAAAAAAATGCTAGTAACCATAGCAAACTATGCCAAACTCTCCTAAATTACTTTGGCTACCATAAATCATCACCAACTAACCCTTACCACAACAAACTAAACCCAATCACTTTTAAATTACAGAAAAATGCTACTAACCATAGCAAACTATGCCAAACTCACCTAAATTACTTCGGCTATCAAAAATCACCCCCAACTACACTTTACAGCAACAAACTAAGCCCAATCACTTTGAAATCACAAAAAAATGCTAAAAATCATTACAAACTATACCAGAATCACCTAAATTACTTCGGCTAACGTAAATCACTCCCAACTATCCCTTACCACAACAAACCAAACCATATCATTTTAAAATTACAAAAAAATGTGTACAAATCATAACAAACTATGCCAGACTCACCTAAATTACTTCGGCTGCTCTAAATCATCACCAACTAACCCTTACCACAACAAACTAAACCCAATCAGTTTTAAATTACAAAAAAATGCTAGTAACCATAGCAAACTATGCCAAACTCTCCTAAATTACTTTGGCTACCATAAATCATCACCAACTAACCCTTACCACAACAAACTAAACCCAATCACTTTTAAATTACAGAAAAATGCTACTAACCATAGCAAACTATGCCAAACTCACCTAAATTACTTCGGCTACCGTAAATCAACCCCAACTATCCCTTACCACAACAAACCAAACCATATCATCTTAAAATTACAAAAAAAGGTGTACAAATCATAACAAACTATGCCAGACTCACCTAAATTACTTCGGCTACTCTAAATCATCACCAACTAACCCTTACCACAACAAACTAAGCCCAATCACTTTAAAATTACAAAAAAATGCTAAAAATCATAACAAACTATACCAGAATCACCTAAATTACTTCGGCTACCGTAAATCAACCCCAACTATCCCTTACCACAACAAACCAAACCATATCATCTAAAAATTACAAAAAAATGTGTTCAAATCATAACAAACTATGCCAGACTCACCTAAATTACATCGGCTACTCTAAATCATCACCAACTAACCCTTACCACAACAAACTAAACCTAATCACATTTAAATTACAAAAAAATGCTAGTAACCATAGCAAACTATGCCAAACTCACCTAAATTACTTCGGCTACCATAAATCATCACCAACTAACCCTTACCACAACAAACTAAACCCAATCACTTTTAAATTACAAAAAAATGCTAGTAACCATAACAAACTATGCCAAACTCACCTAAATTACTTCGGCTACCATAAATCATCACCAACTAACCCTTACCACAACAAACTAAACCCAATCACATTTAAATTACAAAAAAATGCTACTAACCATAGCAAACTATGCCAAACTCACCTAAATTACTTCGGTTATCAAAAATCACCCCCAACTACACTTTACAGCAACAAACTAAGCCCAATCACTTTGAAATCACAAAAAAATGCTAAAAATCATTACAAACTATACCAGAATCACCTAAATTACTTCGGCTAACATAAATCACTCCCAACTATCCCTTACCACAACAAACCAAACCATATCATTTTAAAATTACAAAAAAATGTGTACAAATCATAACAAACTATGCCAGACTCACCTAAATTACTTCGGCTGCTCTAAATCATCACCAACTAACTCTTACCACAACAAACTAAACCCAATCAGTTTTAAATTACAAAAAAATGCTAGTAACCATAGCAAACTATGCCAAACTCTCCTAAATTACTTTGGCTACCATAAATCATCACCAACTAACCCTTACCACAACAAACTAAACCCAATCACGTTTAAATTACAAAAAAATGCTACTAACCATAGCAAACTATGCCAAACTCACCTAAATTACTTCGGCTATCAAAAATCACCCCCAACTAAACTTTACAGCAACAAACTAAACCCAATCATTTTAAAATTACAAAAAAATGCTAAAAATTATAACAAACTATACCAGAATCACCTAAATTACTTCGGCTACCGTAAATCACCCTCAACTATCCCTTACCACAACAAACCAAACCATATCATCTTAAAATTACAAAAAAAGGTGTTCAAATCATTACAAACTATGCCAGACTCACCTAAATTACATCGGCTACTCTAAATCATCACCAACTAACCCTTACCACAACAAACTAAACCCAATCACTTTTAAATTACAAAAAAATGCTAGTAACCATAGCAAACTATGCCAAACTCACCTAAATTACTTCGGCTACCATAAATCATCACCAACTAACCCTTACCACAACAAACTAAACCCAATCACTTTTAAATTACAAAAAAATGCTACTAACCATAGCAAACTATGCCAAACTCACCTAAATTACTTCGGCTATCAAAAATCATCCCCAACTACACTTTACACCAACAAACTAAGCCCAATCACTTTAAAATTACAAAAAAATGCTAAAAATCATAACAAACTATACCAGAATCACCTAAATTACTTCGGCTACCGTAAATCACCCTCAACTATCCCTTACCACAACAAACCAAACCATATCATCTTAAAATTACAAAAAAAGGTGTACAATTCATAACAAACAATGCCAGACTCACCTAAATTACTTCGGCTACTCTAAATCATCACCAACTAAAACTTACCACAACAAACTAAACCCAATCACTTTTAAATTACAAAAAAATGCTAGTAACCACAGCAAACTATGCCAAACACACCTAAATTACTTCGGCTACCATAAATCATCACCAACTAACCCTTATCACAACAAACTAAACCCAATCACTTTTAAATTACAAAAAAATGCTATTAACCATAGTAAACTATGCCAAACTCACCTAAATTACTTCGGCTACCATAAATCATCACCAACTAACCCTTACCACAACAAACTAAACCCAATCACTTTTAAATTACAAAAAAATGCTACTAACCATAGCAAACTATGCCAAACTCACCTAAATTACTTCGGCTACCATAAATCATCACCAACTAACCCTTACCACAACAAACTAAACCCAATCACTTTTAAATTACAAAAAAATGCTACTAACCATAGCAAACTATGCCAAACTCACCTAAATTACTTCGGCTATCAAAAATCATCCCCAACTACACTTTACACCAACAAACTAAGCCCAATCACTTTAAAATTACAAAAAAATGCTAAAAATCATAACAAACTATACCAGAATCACCTAAATTACTTCGGCTACCGTAAATCACCCTCAACTATCCCTTACCACAACAAACCAAACCATATCATCTTAAAATTACAAAAAAAGGTGTACAATTCATAACAAACAATGCCAGACTCACCTAAATTACTTCGGCTACTCTAAATCATCACCAACTAAAACTTACCACAACAAACTAAACCCAATCACTTTTAAATTACAAAAAAATGCTAGTAACCACAGCAAACTATGCCAAACACACCTAAATTACTTCGGCTACCATAAATCATCACCAACTAACCCTTATCACAACAAACTAAACCCAATCACTTTTAAATTACAAAAAAATGCTATTAACCATAGTAAACTATGCCAAACTCACCTAAATTACTTCGGCTACCATAAATCATCACCAACTAACCCTTACCACAACAAACTAAACCCAATCACTTTTAAATTACAAAAAAATGCTACTAACCATAGCAAACTATGCCAAACTCACCTAAATTACTTCGGCTATCAAAAATCACCCCCAACTACACTTTACAGCAACAAACTAAGCCCAATCACTTTGAAATCACAAAAAAATGCTAAAAATCATAACAAACTATACCAGAATCACCTAAATTACTTCGGCTACCGTAAATCACCCCCAACTATCCCTTACCACAACAAACCAAACCATATCATCTTAAAATTACAAAAAAAGGTGTACAAATCATAACAAACTATGCCAGACTCACCTAAATTACTTCGGCTACTCTAAATCATCACCAACTAACCCTTACCACAACAAACTAAACCCAATCACTTTTAAATTACAAAAAAATGCTAGTAACCATAGCAAACTATGCCAAACTCACCTAAATTACTTCGGCTACCATAAATCATCACCAACTAACCCTTACCACAACAAACTAAACCCAATCACTTTTAAATTACAAAAAAATGCTACTAACCATAGCAAACTATGCCAAACTCACCTAAATTACTTCGGCTATCAAAAATCATCCCCAACTACACTTTACACCAACAAACTAAGCCCAATCACTTTAAAATTACAAAAAAATGCTAAAAATCATAACAAACTATACCAGAATCACCTAAATTACTTCGGCTACCGTAAATCACCCTCAACTATCCCTTACCACAACAAACCAAACCATATCATCTTAAAATTACAAAAAAAGGTGTACAATTCATAACAAACAATGCCAGACTCACCTAAATTACTTCGGCTACTCTAAATCATCACCAACTAAAACTTACCACAACAAACTAAACCCAATCACTTTTAAATTACAAAAAAATGCTAGTAACCACAGCAAACTATGCCAAACACACCTAAATTACTTCGGCTACCATAAATCATCACCAACTAACCCTTATCACAACAAACTAAACCCAATCACTTTTAAATTACAAAAAAATGCTATTAACCATAGTAAACTATGCCAAACTCACCTAAATTACTTCGGCTACCATAAATCATCACCAACTAACCCTTACCACAACAAACTAAACCCAATCACTTTTAAATTACAAAAAAATGCTACTAACCATAGCAAACTATGCCAAACTCACCTAAATTACTTCGGCTATCAAAAATCACCCCCAACTACACTTTACAGCAACAAACTAAGCCCAATCACTTTGAAATCACAAAAAAATGCTAAAAATCATAACAAACTATACCAGAATCACCTAAATTACTTCGGCTACCGTAAATCACCCCCAACTATCCCTTACCACAACAAACCAAACCATATCATCTTAAAATTACAAAAAAAGGTGTACAAATCATAACAAACTATGCCAGACTCACCTAAATTACTTCGGCTACTCTAAATCATCACCAACTAACCCTTACCACAACAAACTAAACCCAATCACTTTTAAATTACAAAAAAATGCTAGTAACCATAGCAAACTATGCCAAACTCACCTAAATTACTTCGGCTACCATAAATCATCACCAACTAACCCTTACCACAACAAACTAAACCCAATCACTTTTAAATTACAAAAAAATGCTACTAACCATAGCAAACTATGCCAAACTCACCTAAATTACTTCGGCTATCAAAAATCACCCCCAACTACACTTTACAGCAACAAACTAAGCCCAATCACTTTGAAATCACAAAAAAATGCTAAAAATCATTACAAACTATACCAGAATCACCTAAATTACTTCGGCTAACGTAAATCACTCCCAACTATCCCTTACCACAACAAACCAAACCATATCATTTTAAAATTACAAAAAAATGTGTACAAATCATAACAAACTATGCCAGACTCACCTAAATTACTTCGGCTGCTCTAAATCATCACCAACTAACCCTTACCACAACAAACTAAACCCAATCAGTTTTAAATTACAAAAAAATGCTAGTAACCATAGCAAACTATGCAAAACTCTCCTAAATTACTTTGGCTACCATAAATCATCACCAACTAACCCTTACCACAACAAACTAAACTCAATCACTTTTAAATTACAGAAAAATGCTACTAACCATAGCAAACTATGCCAAACTCACCTAAATTACTTCGGCTATCAAAAATCACCCCCAACTACACTTTACAGCAACAAACTAAGCCCAATCACTTTAAAATTACAAAAAAATGCTAAAAATCATAACAAACTATACCAGAATCACCTAAATTACTTCGGCTACCGTAAATCAACCCCAACTATCCCTTACCACAACAAACCAAACCATATCATCTTAAAATTACAAAAAAAGGTGTACAAATCATAACAAACTATGCCAGACTCACCTAAATTACTTCGGCTACTCTAAATCATCACCAACTAACCCTTACCACAACAAACTAAACCCAATCACTTTTAAATTACAAAAAAATGCTAGTAACCATAGCAAACTATGCCAAACTCACCTAAATTACTTTGGCTACCATAAATCATCACCAACTAACCCTTACCACAACAAACTAAACCCAATCACTTTTAAATTACAAAAAAATGCTACTAACCATAGCAAACTATGCCAAACTCACCTAAATTACTTCGGTTATCAAAAATCACCCCCAACTACACTTTACAGCAACAAACTAAGCCCAATCACTTTGAAATCACAAAAAAATGCTAAAAATCATTACAAACTATACCAGAATCACCTAAACTACTTCGGCTAACATAAATCACTCCCAACTATCCCTTACCACAACAAACCAAACCATATCATTTTAAAATTACAAAAAAATGTGTAAAAATCATAACAAACTATGCCAGACTCACCTAAATTACTTCGGCTGCTCTAAATCATCACCAACTAACTCTTACCACAACAAACTAAACCCAATCAGTTTTAAATTACAAAAAAATGCTAGTAACCATAGCAAACTATGCCAAACTCTCCTAAATTACTTTGGCTACCATAAATCATCACCAACTAACCCTTACCACAACAAACTAAACCCAATCACTTTTAAATTACAAAAAAATGCTACTAACCATAGCAAACTATGCCAAACTCACCTAAATTACTTTGGCTACCATAAATCATCACCAACTAACCCTTACCACAACAAACTAAACCCAATCACTTTTAAATTACAGAAAAATGCTACTAACCATAGCAAACTATGCCAAACTCACCTAAATTACTTCGGCTATCAAAAATCACCCCCAACTAAACTTTACAGCAACAAACTAAACCCAATCATTTTAAAATTACAAAAAAATGCTAAAAATTATAACAAACTATACCAGAATCACCTAAATTACTTCGGCTACCGTAAATCACCCTCAACTATCCCTCACCACAACAAACCAAACCATATCATCTTAAAATTACAAAAAAAGGTGTTCAAATCATAACAAACTATGCCAGACTCACCTGAATTACATCGGCTACTCTAAATCATCACCAACTAACCCTTACCACAACAAACTAAACCTAATCACTTTTAAATTACAAAAAAATGCTAGTAACCATAGCAAACTATGCCAAACTCACCTAAATTACTTCGGCTACCATAAATCATCACCAACTAACCCTTACCACAACAAACTAAACCCAATCACTTTTAAATTACAAAAAAATGCTAGTAACCATAATAAACTATGCCAAACTCACCTAAATTACTTCGGCTACCATAAATCATCACCAGCTAACCCTTACCACAACAAACTAAACCCAATCACTTTTAAATTACAAAAAAATGCTACTAACCATAGCAAACTATGCCAATCTCACCTAAATTACTTCGGCTATCAAAAATCATCCCCAACTACACTTTACAGCAACAAACTAAGCCCAATCACCTTAAAATTACAAAAAAATGCTAAAAATCATAACAAACTATACCAGAATCACCTAAATTACTTCGGCTACCGTAAATCACCCTCAACTATCCCTTACCACAACAAACCAAACCATATCATCTTAAAATTACAAAAAAAGGTGTACAAATTATAACAAACTATGCCAGACTCACCTAAATTACTTCGGCTACTCTAAATCATCACCAACTAAAACTTACCACAACAAACTAAACCCAATCACTTTTAAATTACAAAAAAATGCTAGTAACCATAGCAACCTATGCCAAACTCACCTAAATTACTTCGGCTACCATAAATCATCACCAACTAACCCTTACCACAACAAACTAAACCCAATCACTTTTAAATTACAAAAAAATGCTACTAACCATAGCAAACTATGCCAAACTCACCTAAATTACTTCGGCTATCAAAAATCACCCCCAACTACACTTTACAGCAACAAACTAAGCCCAATCACTTTGAAATCACAAAAAAATGCTAAAAATCATTACAAACTATACCAGAATCACCTAAATTACTTCGGCTAACGTAAATCACTCCCAACTATCCCTTACCACAACAAACCAAACCATATCATTTTAAAATTACAAAAAAATGTGTACAAATCATAACAAACTATGCCAGACTCACCTAAATTACTTCGGCTGCTCTAAATCATCACCAACTAACCCTTACCACAACAAACTAAACCCAATCAGTTTTAAATTACAAAAAAATGCTAGTAACCATAGCAAACTATGCCAAACTCTCCTAAATTACTTTGGCTACCATAAATCATCACCAACTAACCCTTACCACAACAAACTAAACCCAATCACTTTTAAATTACAGAAAAATGCTACTAACCATAGCAAACTATGCCAAACTCACCTAAATTACTTCGGCTATCAAAAATCACCCCCAACTACACTTTACAGCAACAAACTAAGCCCAATCACTTTAAAATTACAAAAAAATGCTAAAAATCATAACAAACTATACCAGAATCACCTAAATTACTTCGGCTACCGTAAATCAATCCCAACTATCCCTTACCACAACAAACCAAACCATATCATCTTAAAATTACAAAAAAAGGTGTACAAATCATATCAAACTATGCCAGACTCACCTAAATTACTTCGGCTACTCTAAATCATCACCAACTAACCCTTACCACAACAAACTAAACCCAATCACTTTTAAATTACAAAAAAATGCTAGTAACCATAGCAAACTATGCCAAACTCACCTAAATTACTTCGGCTACCATAAATCATCACCAACTAACCCTTACCACAACAAACTAAACCCAATCACTTTTAAATTACAAAAAAATGCTACTAACCATAGCAAACTATGCCAAACTCACCTAAATTACTTCGGTTATCAAAAATCACCCCCAACTACACTTTACAGCAACAAACTAAGCCCAATCACTTTGAAATCACAAAAAAATGCTAAAAATCATTACAAACTATACCAGAATCACCTAAATTACTTCGGCTAACATAAATCACTCCCAACTATCCCTTACCACAACAAACCAAACCATATCATTTTAAAATTACAAAAAAATGTGTACAAATCAGAACAAACTATGCCAGACTCACCTAAATTACTTCGGCTGCTCTAAATCATCACCAACTAACTCTTACCACAACAAACTAAACCCAATCAGTTTTAAATTACAAAAAAATGCTAGTAACCATAGCAAACTATGCCAAACTCTCCTAAATTACTTTGGCTACCATAAATCATCACCAACTAACCCTTACCACAACAAACTAAACCCAATCACTTTTAAATTACAAAAAAATGCTACTAACCATAGCAAACTATGCCAAACTCACCTAAATTACTTCGGCTATCAAAAATCACCCCCAACTAAACTTTACAGCAACAAACTAAACCCAATCATTTTAAAATTACAAAAAAATGCTAAAAATTATAACAAACTATACCAGAATCACCTAAATTACTTCGGCTACCGTAAATCACCCTCAACTATCCCTTACCACAACAAACCAAACCATATCATCTTAAAATTACAAAAAAAGGTGTTCAAATCATAACAAACTATGCCAGACTCACCTAAATTACATCGGCTACTCTAAATCATCACCAACTAACCCTTACCACAACAAACTAAACCCAATCACTTTTAAATTACAAAAAAATGCTAGTAACCATAGCAAACTATGCCAAACTCACCTAAATTACTTCGGCTACCATAAATCATCACCAACTAACCCTTACCACAACAAACTAAACCCAATCACTTTTAAATTACAAAAAAATGCTAGTAACCATAACAAACTATGCCAAACTCACCTAAATTACTTCGGCTACCATAAATCATCACCAACTAACCCTTACCACAACAAACTAAACCCAATCACTTTTAAATTACAAAAAAATGCTACTAACCATAGCAAACTATGCCAATCTCACCTAAATTACTTCGGCTATCAAAAATCATCCCCAACTACACTTTACAGCAACAAACTAAGCCCAATCACCTTAAAATTACAAAAAAATGCTAAAAATCATAACAAACTATACCAGAATCACCTAAATTACTTCGACTACCGTAAATCACCCTCAACTATCCCTTACCACAACAAACCAAACCATATCATCTTAAAATTACAAAAAAAGGTGTACAAATCATAACAAACTATGCCAGACTCACCTAAATTACTTCGGCTACTCTAAATCATCACCAACTAAAACTTACCACAACAAACTAAACCCAATCACTTTTAAATTACAAAAAAATGCTAGTAACCATAGCAAACTATGCCAAACTCACCTAAATTACTTCGGCTACCATAAATCATCACCAACTAACCCTTACCACAACAAACTTAACCCAATCACTTTTAAATTACAAAAAAATGCTACTAACCATAGCAAACTATGCCAAATTCACCTAAATTACTTCGGCTATTAAAAATCACTCCCAACTACATTTTACAGCAACAAACTAAGCCCAATCACTTTAAAATTACAAAAAAATGCTAAAAATCATAACAAACTATACCAGAATAACCTAAATTACTTCGGCTACCGTAAATCACCCCCAACTATCCCTTACCACAACAAACCAAACCATATCATCTTAAAATTACAAAACAAGGTGAACAAATCATAACAAACTATGCCAGACTCACCTAAATTACTTCGGCTACTCTAAATCATCACCAACTAACCCTTACCACAACAAACTAAACCCAATCACTTTTAAATTACAAAAAAATGCTAGTAACCATAGCAAACTATGCCAAACTCACCTAAATTACTTCGGCTACCATAAATCATCACCAACTAACCCTTACCACAACAAACTAAGCCCAATCACTTTAAAATTACAAAAAAATGCTAAAAATCATAACAAACGATACCAGAATCACCTAAATTACTTCGGCTACCGTAAATCACCCCCAACTATCCCTTACCACAACAAACCAAACCATATCATCTTAAAATTACAAAAAAAGATGTACAAATCATAACAAACTATGCCAGACTCACCTAAATTACTTGGGCTACTCTAAATCATCACCAATTAACCCTTACCACAACAAACTAAACCCAATCACTTTTAAATTACAAAAAAATGCTAGTAACTATAGCAAACTATGCCAAACTCACCTAAATTACTTCGGCTACTATAAATCATCACCAACTAACCCTTACCACAACAAACTAAACCCGATCACTTTTAAATTACAAAAAAATGCTACTAACTATAGCAAACTATGCCAAACTCACCTAAATTACTTCGGCTATCAAAAATCACCCCCAACTACACTTTACAGAAACAAACTAAGCCCAAACACTTTAAAATTACAAAAAAATGCAAAAAATCATAACAAACTACAAAAAAAATGCTAAAAATCATAACAAACTATACCAGAATCACCTAAATTACTTCGGCTACCGTAAATCACCCCCAACTATCCCTTACCACAACAAACCAAACCATATCATCTTAAAATTACAAAAAAAGGTGTAAAAATCATAACAAACTATGCCAGATTCACCTAAATTACTTGGGCTACTCTAAATCATCACCAACTAACCCTTACCACAACAAACTAAACCCAATCACTTTTAAATTACAAAAAAATGATAGTAACCATAGCAAACTATGCCAAACTCACCTAAATTACTTCGGCTACCATAAATCATCACCAACTAACCCTTACCACAACAAACTAAACCCAATCATTTTTAAATTACAAAAAAATGCTACTAACCATAGCAAACTATGCCAAACTCACCTAAATTACTTCGGCTATCAAAAATCACCCCCAACTACACTTTACAGCAACGAACTAAGCCCAATCACTTTAAAATTACAAAAAAATGCTAAATATCATAACAAACTATACCAGAATAACCTAAATTACTTCGGCTACCGTAAATCACCCCCAACTATCCTTTACCACAACAAACCAAACCATATCATCTTAAAATTACAAAACAAGGTGAACAAATCATAACAAACTATGCCAGACTCACCTAAATTACTTCGGCTACTCTAAATCATCACCAACTAAAACTTACCACAACAAACTAAACCCAATCACTTTTAAATTACAAAAAAATGCTAGTAACCATAGCAAACTATGCCAAACTCACCTAAATTACTTCGGCTACCATAAATCATCACCAACTAACCCTTACCACAACAAACTAAACCCAATCACTTTTAAATTACAGAAAAATGCTACTAACCATAGCAAACTATGCCAAACTCACCTAAATTACTTCGGTTATCAAAAATCACCCCCAACTACACTTTACAGCAACAAACTAAGCCCAATCACTTTGAAATCACAAAAAAATGCTAAAAATCATTACAAACTATACCAGAATCACCTAAACTACTTCGGCTAACATAAATCACTCCCAACTATCCCTTACCACAACAAACCAAACCATATCATTTTAAAATTACAAAAAAATGTGTACAAATCATAACAAACTATGCCAGACTCACCTAAATTACTTCGGCTGCTCTAAATCATCACCAACTAACTCTTACCACAACAAACTAAACCCAATCAGTTTTAAATTACAAAAAAATGCTAGTAACCATAGCAAACTATGCCAAACTCTCCTAAATTACTTTGGCTACCATAAATCATCACCAACTAACCCTTACCACAACAAACTAAACCCAATCACTTTTAAATTACAAAAAAATGCTACTAACCATAGCAAACTATGCCAAACTCACCTAAATTACTTCGGCTATCAAAAATCACCCCCAACTAAACTTTACAGCAACAAACTAAACCCAATCATTTTAAAATTACAAAAAAATGCTAAAAATTATAACAAACTATACCAGAATCACCTAAATTACTTCGGCTAACGTAAATCACCCTCAACTATCCCTTACCACAACAAACCAAACCATATCATCTTAAAATTACAAAAAAAGGTGTTCAAATCATAACAAACTATGCCAGACTCACCTAAATTACATCGGCTACTCTAAATCATCACCAACTAACCCTTACCACAACAAACTAAACCTAATCACTTTTAAATTACAAAAAAATGCTAGTAACCATAGCAAACTATGCCAAACTCACCTAAATTACTTCGGCTACCATAAATCATCACCAACTAACCCTTACCACAACAAACTAAACCCAATCACTTTTAAATTACAAAAAAATGCTAGTAACCATAACAAACTATGCCAAA
Source organism: Eledona agricola (assembly GCA_964023215.1). Classification (NCBI taxonomy): domain Eukaryota; kingdom Metazoa; phylum Arthropoda; class Insecta; order Coleoptera; family Tenebrionidae; genus Eledona; species Eledona agricola. The sequence goes on along the minus strand of CAXIEJ010000019.1, from coordinate 599,351 downwards.
CTCACCTAAATTACTTCGGCTACCATAAATCATCACCAACTAACCCTTACCACAACAAACTAAACCCAATCACTTTTAAATTACAAAAAAATGCTACTAACCATAGCAAACTATGCCAATCTCACCTAAATTACTTCGGCTATCAAAAATCATCCCCAACTACACTTTACAGCAACAAACTAAGCCCAATCACCTTAAAATTACAAAAAAATGCTAAAAATCATAACAAACTATACCAGAATCACCTAAATTACTTCGGCTACCGTAAATCACCCTCAACTATCCCTTACCACAACAAACCAAACCATATCATCTTAAAATTACAAAAAAAGGTGTACAAATCATAACAAACTATGCCAGACTCACCTAAATTACTTCGGCTACTCCAAATCATCACCAACTAAAACTTACCACAACAAACTAAACCCAATCACTTTTAAATTACAAAAAAATGCTAGTAACCATAGCAAACTATGCCAAACTCACCTAAATTACTTCGGCTACCATAAATCATCACCAACTAACCCTTACCACAACAAACTAAACCCAATCACTTTTAAATTACAAAAAAATGCTACTAACCATAGCAAACTAGGCCAAACTCACCTAAATTACTTCGGCTATCAAAAATCACCCCCAACTACACTTTACAGCAACAAACTAAGCCCAATCACTTTGAAATCACAAAAAAATGCTAAAAATCATTACAAACTATACCAGAATCACCTAAATTACTTCGGCTAACGTAAATCACTCCCAACTAACCCTTACCACAACAAACCAAACCATATCATTTTAAAATTACAAAAAAATGTGTACAAATCATAACAAACTATGCCAGACTCACCCAAATTACTTCGGCTGCTCTAAATCATCACCAACTAACCCTTACCACAACAAACTAAACCCAATCAGTTTTAAATTACAAAAAAATGCTAGTAACCATAGCAAACTATGCCAAACTCTCCTAAATTACTTTGGCTACCATAAATCATCACCAACTAACCCTTACCACAACAAACTAAACCCAATCACTTTTAAATTACAGAAAAATGCTACTAACCATAGCAAACTATGCCAAACTCACCTAAATTACTTCGGCTATCAAAAATCACCCCCAACTACACTTTACAGCAACAAACTAAGCCCAATCACTTTAAAATTACAAAAAAATGCTAAAAATCATAACAAACTATACCAGAATCACCTAAATTACTTCGGCTACCGTAAATCAATCCCAACTATCCCTTACCACAACAAACCAAACCATATCATCTTAAAATTACAAAAAAAGGTGTACAAATCATATCAAACTATGCCAGACTCACCTAAATTACTTCGGCTACTCTAAATCATCACCAACTAACCCTTACCACAACAAACTAAACCCAATCACTTTTAAATTACAAACAAATGCTAGTAACCATAGCAAACTATGCCAAACTCACCTAAATTACTTCGGCTACCATAAATCATCACCAACTAACCCTTACCACAACAAACTAAACCCAATCACTTTTAAATTACAAAAAAATGCTACTAACCATAGCAAACTATGCCAAACTCACCTAAATTACTTCGGTTATCAAAAATCACCCCCAACTACACTTTACAGCAACAAACTAAGCCCAATCACTTTAAAATTACAAAAAAAGGTGTACAAATCATAACAAACTATTCCAGACTCACCTAAATTACTTCGGCTAACATAAATCACTCCCAACTATCCCTTACCACAACAAACCAAACCATATCATCTTAAAATTACAAAAAAATGTGTACAAATCATAACAAACTATGCCAGACTCACCTAAATTACTTCGGCTACCATAAATCATCACCAACTAACCCTTACCACAACAAACTAAACCCAATCACTTTTAAATTACAGAAAAATGCTACTAACCATAGCAAACTATGCCAAACTCACCTAAATTACTTCGGCTATCAAAAATCACCCCCAACTACACTTTACAGCAACAAACTAAGCCCAATCACTTTAAAATTACAAAAAAATGCTAAAAATCATAACAAACTATACCAGAATCACCTAAATTACTTCGGCTACCGTAAATCAATCCCAACTATCCCTTACCACAACAAACCAAACCATATCATCTTAAAATTACAAAAAAATGTGTACAAATCATAACAAACTATGCCAGACTCACCTAAATTACTTCGGCTGCTCTAAATCATCACCAACTAACTCTTACCACAACAAACTAAACCCAATCAGTTTTAAATTACAAAAAAATGCTAGTAACCATAGCAAACTATGCCAAACTCTCCTAAATTACTTTGGCTACCATAAATCATCACCAACTAACCCTTACCACAACAAACTAAACCCAATCACTTTTAAATTACAAAAAAATGCTACTAACCATAGCAAACTATGCCAAACTCACCTAAATTACTTCGGCTATCAAAAATCACCCCCAACTAAACTTTACAGCAACAAACTAAACCCAATCATTTTAAAATTACAAAAAAATGCTAAAAATTATAACAAACTATACCAGAATCACCTAAATTACTTCGGCTACCGTAAATCACCCTCAACTATCCCTTACCACAACAAACCAAACCATATCATCTTAAAATTACAAAAAAAGGTGTTCAAATCATAACAAACTATGCCAGACTCACCTAAATTACATCGGCTACTCTAAATCATCACCAACTAACCCTTACCACAACAAACTAAACCCAATCACTTTTAAATTACAAAAAAATGCTAGTAACCATAGCAAACTATGCCAAACTCACCTAAATTACTTCGGCTACCATAAATCATCACCAACTAACCCTTACCACAACAAACTAAACCCAATCACTTTTAAATTACAAAAAAATGCTAGTAACCATAACAAACTATGCCAAACTCACCTAAATTACTTCGGCTACCATAAATCATCACCAACTAACCCTTACCACAACAAACTAAACCCAATCACTTTTAAATTACAAAAAAATGCTACTAACCATAGCAAACTATGCCAATCTCACCTAAATTACTTCGGCTATCAAAAATCATCCCCAACTACACTTTACAGCAACAAACTAAGCCCAATCACCTTAAAATTACAAAAAAATGCTAAAAATCATAACAAACTATACCAGAATCACCTAAATTACTTCGACTACCGTAAATCACCCTCAACTATCCCTTACCACAACAAACCAAACCATATCATCTTAAAATTACAAAAAAAGGTGTACAAATCATAACAAACTATGCCAGACTCACCTAAATTACTTCGGCTACTCTAAATCATCACCAACTAAAACTTACCACAACAAACTAAACCCAATCACTTTTAAATTACAAAAAAATGCTAGTAACCATAGCAAACTATGCCAAACTCACCTAAATTACTTCGGCTACCATAAATCATCACCAACTAACCCTTACCACAACAAACTTAACCCAATCACTTTTAAATTACAAAAAAATGCTACTAACCATAGCAAACTATGCCAAATTCACCTAAATTACTTCGGCTATTAAAAATCACCCCCAACTACATTTTACAGCAACAAACTAAGCCCAATCACTTTTAAATTACAAAAAAATGCTAAATATCATAACAAACTATACCAGAATAACCTAAATTACTTCGGCTACCGTAAATCACCCCCAACTATCCCTTACCACAACAAACCAAACCATATCATCTTAAAATTACAAAAAAAGGTGTTCAAATCATAACAAACTATGCCAGACTCACCTAAATTACATCGGCTACTCTAAATCATCACCAACTAACCCTTACCACAACAAACTAAACCCAATCACTTTTAAATTACAAAAAAATGCTAGTAACCATAGCAAACTATGCCAAACTCACCTAAATTACTTCGGCTACCATAAATCATCACCAACTAACCCTTACCACAACAAACTAAACCCAATCACTTTTAAATTACAAAAAAATTCTACTAACCATAGCAAACTATGCCAAACTCACCTAAATTACTTCGGCTATCAAAAATCATCCCCAACTACACTTTACAGCAACAAACTAAGCCCAATCACTTTAAAATTACAAAAAAATGCTAAAAATCATAACAAACTATACCAGAATCACCTAAATTACTTCGGCTACCGTAAATCACCCTCAACTATCCCTTACCACAACAAACCAAACCATAACATCTTAAAATTACAAAAAAAGGTGTACAATTCATAACAAACTATGCCAGAATCACCTAAATTACTTCAGCTACTCTAAATCATCACCAACTAAAACTTACCACAACAAACTAAACCCAATCACTTTTAAATTACAAAAAAATGCTAGTAACCACAGCAAACTATGCCAAACTCACCTAAATTACTTCGGCTACCATAAATCATCACCAACTAACCCTTACCACAACAAACTAAACCCAATCACTTTTAAATTACAAAAAAATGCTACTAACCATAGCAAACTATGCCAAACTCACCTAAATTACTTCGGCTATCAAAAATCACCCCCAACTAAACTTTACAGCAACAAACTAAGCCCAATCATTTTAAAATTACAAAAAAATGCTAAAAATCATAACAAACTATACCAGAATCACCTAAATTACTTCGGCTATCAAAAATCACCCCCAACTACACTTTACAGCAACAAACTAAGCCCAATCACTTTGAAATCACAAAAAAATGCTAAAAATCATTACAAACTATACCAGAATCACCTAAATTACTTCGGCTAACGTAAATCACTCCCAACTATCCCTTACCACAACAAACCAAACCATATCATTTTAAAATTAAAAAAAATGTGTACAAATCATAACAAACTATGCCAGACTCACCTAAATTACTTCGGCTGCTCTAAATTATCACCAACTAACCCTTACCACAACAAACTAAACCCAATCACTTTTAAATTACAAAAAAATGCTAGTAACCATAGCAAACTATGCCAAACTCTCCTAAATTATTTTGGCTACCATAAATCATCACCAACTAACCTTTACCACAACAAACTAAACCCAATCACTTTTAAATTACAAAAAAATGCTACTAACCATAGCAAACTATGCCAAACACACCTAAATTACTTCGGCTATCAAAAATCACCCCCAACTACACTTTACAGCAACAAACTAAGCCCAATCACTTTAAAATTACAAAAAAATGCTAAAAATCATAACAAACTATACCAGAATCACCTAAATTACTTCGGCTACCGTAAATCACCCTCAACTATCTCTTACCACAACAAACCAAACCATAACATCTTAAAATTACAAAAAAAGGTGTACAATTCATAACAAACTATGCCAGAATCACCTAAATTACTTCGGCTACTCTAAATCATCACCAACTAAAACTTACCACAACAAACTAAACCCAATCACTTTTAAATTACAAAAAAATGCTAGTAACCACAGCAAACTATGCCAAACTCACCTAAATTACTTCGGCTACCATAAATCATCACCAACTAACCCTTACCACAACAAACTAAACCCAATCACTTTTAAATTACAAAAAAATGCTATTAACCATAGTAAACTATGCCAAACTCACCTAAATTACTTCGGCTACCATAAATCATCACCAACTAACCCTTACCACAACAAACTAAACCCAATCACTTTTAAATTACAAAAAAATGCTACTAACCATAGCAAACTATGCCAAACTCACCTAAATTACTTCGGCTATCAAAAATCACCCCCAACTAAACTTTACAGCAACAAACTAAGCCCAATCATTTTAAAATTACAAAAAAATGCTAAAAATCATAACAAACTATACCAGAATCACCTAAATTACTTCGGCTATCAAAAATCACCCCCAACTACACTTTACAGCAACAAACTAAGCCCAATCACTTTGAAATCACAAAAAAATGCTAAAAATCATTACAAACTATACCAGAATCACCTAAATTACTTCGGCTAACGTAAATCACTCCCAACTATCCCTTACCACAACAAACCAAACCATATCATTTTAAAATTACAAAAAAATGTGTACAAATCATAACAAACTATGCCAGACTCACCTAAATTACTTCGGCTGCTCTAAATCATCACCAACTAACCCTTACCACAACAAACTAAACCCAATCACTTTTAAATTACAAAAAAATGCTAGTAACCATAGCAAACTATGCCAAACTCGCCTAAATTATTTTGGCTACCATAAATCATCACCAACTAACCTTTACCACAACAAACTAAACCCAATCACTTTTAAATTACAAAGAAATGCTACTAACCATAGCAAACTATGCCAAACTCACCAAAATTACTTCGGCTACTATAAATCATCACCAACTAACCCCTACCACAACAAACTAAACCCATACACTTTTAAATTACAAAAAAATGCTACAAACTATACCAGAATCACCTAAATTACTTCGGCTACCGTAAATCACCTCCAACTATCCCTTACCACAACAAACCCAACCATATCATCTTAAAATTACAAAAAAAGGTGTACAAATCATAACAAACTATGCCAGACTCACCTAAATTACATCGGCTACTCTAAATCATCACCAACAAACCTTACCACAACAAACTAAACCCGATCACTTTTAAATTACAAAAAAATGCTACTAACTATAGCAAACTATGCCAAACTCACCTAAATTACTTCGGCTACCATAAATCAGCACCAACTAACCCTTACCACAACAAACTAAACCCAATCATTTTTAAATTACAAAAAAATGCTACTAACCATAGCAAACTATGCCAAACTCACCTAAATTACTTCGGCTATCAAAAATCACCCCCAACTACACTTTACAGCAACAAACTAAGCCCAATCACTTTAAAATTACAAAAAAGTGCTAAAAATCATAACAAACTATACCAGAATCACCTAAATTACTTCGGCTACCGTAAATCACCCCCAACTATCCCTTACCACAACAAACCAAACCATATCATCTTAAAATTACAAAAAAAGGTGTACAAATCATAACAAACTATGCCAGATTCACCTAAATTACTTGGGCTACTCTAAATCATCACCAACTAACCCTTACCACAACAAACTAAACCCAATCACTTTTAAATTACAAAAAAATGATAGTAACCATAGCAAACTATGCCAAACTTACCTAAATTACTTCGGCTACCATAAATCATCACCAACTAACCCTTACCACAACAAACTAAACCCAATCATTTTTAAATTACAAAAAAATGCTACTAACCATAGCAAACTATGCCAAACTCACCTAAATTACTTCGGCTATCAAAAATCACCCCCAACTACACTTTACAGCAACAAACTATGCCCAATCACTTTAAAATTACAAAAAAATGCTAAAAATCATAACAAACTATACCAGAATCACCTAAATTACTTCGGCTACCGTAAATCACCCCCAACTATCCCTTACCACAACAAACCAAACCATATCATCTTAAAATTATAAAAAAAGGTGTACAAATCATAACAAACTATGCCAGACTTACCTAAATTACTTCGGGTACTCTAAATCACCACCAACTAACCCTTACCACAACAAACTAAACCCAATCACTTTTAAATTACAAAAAAATGCTAGTAACCATAGCAAACTATGCCAAACTCACCTAAATTACTTCGGCTACCATAAATCATCACCAACTAACCCTTACCACAACAAACTATACCCAATCACTTTTAAATTTAAAAAAATTCTACTAACCATAGCAAACTATGCCAAACTCACCTAAATTACTTCGGCTATCAAAAATCACCCCCAACTACACTTTACAGCAACAAACTAAGCCCAATCACTTTAAAATTACAAAAAAATGCTAAAAATGATAACAAACTATACCAGAATCACCTAAATTACTTCGGCTACCGTAAATCACCCCCAACTATCCCTTACCACAACAAACCACACCATATCATCTTAAAATTACAAAAAAAGTGTACAAATCATAACAAACTATGCCAGACTCACCTAAATTACTTCGGCTACTCTAAATCATCACCAACTAACCCTTACCACAACAAACTAAACTCAATCTCTTTTAAATTACAAAAAAATGCTAGTAACCATAGCAAACTATGCCAAACTCACCTAAATTACTTCGGCTACCATAAATCATCACCAACTAACCCTTACCTCAACAAACTAAACCCAATCACTTTTAAATTACAAAAAAAATGCTTCTAACCATAGCAAACTATGCCAAACTCATCTAAATTACTTCGGCTATCAAAAATCACCCCCAACTACACTTTACAGCAACAAACTAAACCCAATCATTTTAAAATTACAAAAAAATGCTAAAAATCATAACAAACTATACCAGAATCACCTAAATAACTTCGGCTACCGTAAATCACCCCCAACTATCCCTTACCACAACAAACCAAACCATATCATCTTAAAATTACAAAAAAAGGTGTACAAATTATAACAAACTATGCCAGACTCACTTAAATTACATCGGCTACACTAAATCATCACCAACTAACCTTTACCACAACAAACTAAACCCGATCACTTTTAAATTACAAAAAAATGCTACTAACTATAACAAACTATGCCAAACTCACCTAAATTACTTCGGCTATCAAAAATCACCCCCAACTACACTTTACAGAAACAAACTAAGCCCAAACACTTTAAAATTACAAAAAAATGTTAAAAATCATAACAAACTATACCAGAATCACCTAAATTACTTCGGCTACCGTAAATCACCCCCAACTATCCCTTACCACAACAAACCAAACCATATCATCTTAAAATTACAAAAAAAGGAGTACAAATCAAAACAAAGTATGCCAGATTTACCTAAATTACTTGGGCTACTCTAAATCATCACCAACTAACACTTACCACAACAAACTAAACCCAATCACTTTCTAATTATAAAAAAATGCTAGTGACTATAGCAAACTATGCCAAACTCACCTAAATTACTTCGGCTACCATAAATCATCACCGACTAACCCTTACCACAACAAACTAAACCCAGTCATTTTTAAATTACAAAAAAATGCTAAAAATCATAACAAACTATACCAGAATCACCTAAATTACTTCGTCTACCGTAAATCACCCCCAACTATCCCTTACCACAACAAACCAAACCATATTATCTTAAAATTACAAAAAAAGGTGTACAAATCATAACAAACTATGCCAGATTCACCTAAATTACTTGGGCTACTCTAAATCATCACCAAGTAACCCTTACCACAACAAACTAAACCCAATCACTTTTAAATTACAAAAAAATGCTAGTAACCATAGCAAACTATGCCAAACTCACCTAAATTACTTCGGCTACAATAAATCATCACCAACTAACCCTTACCTCAACAAACTAAACCCAATCATTTTTAAATTACAAAAAAATGCTACTAACCATAGCAAACTATGCCAAACTCACCTAAATTACTTCGGCTATCAAAAATCACACCCAACTACACTTTACAGCAACAAACTAAGCCCAATCACTTTAAAATTACAAAAAAATGCTAAAAATCGTAACAAATTATACCAGAATCACCTAAATTACTTCGGCTACCGTAAATCACCCCCAACTATCCCTTACCACTACAAACCAAACCATATCATCTTAAAATTACAAAAAAAAGGTGTACAAATCATAACAAACTATGCCAGATTCACCTAAATTACTTGGGCTACTCTAAATCATCACCAACTAACCCTTACCACAACAAACTAAACCCAATCACTTTTAAATTACAAAAAAATGCTAGTAACCATAGCAAACTATGCCAAACTCACCTAAATTACTTCGGCTACTATAAATCATCACCAACTAACCCTTACCACAACAAACTAAACCCAATCATTTTTAAATTACAAAAAAATGCTACTAACCATAGCAAACTATGCCAAACTCACCTAAATTACTTCGGCTATCAAAAATCACCCCCAACTACACTTTACAGTAACAAACTAAGCCCAATCACTTTAAAATTACAAAAAAATGCTAAAAATTATAACAAACTATACCAGAATCACCTAAATTACTTCGGCTACCGTAAATCACACCCAACTATCCCTTACCACAACAAACCAAACCATATCATCTTAAATTACAAAAAAAGGTGTACAAATCATAACAAACTATGCCAGATTCACCTAAATTACTTGGGCTACTCTAAATCATCACCAACTAACCCTTACCACAACACACTAAACCCAATCACTTTTAAATTACAAAAAAATGCTACTAACCATAGCAAACTATGCCAAATCTCACCTAAATTACTTCGGCTATCAAAAATCACCCCCAACTACACTTTACAGCAACAAACTAAGCCCAATCACTTCAAAATTACAAAAAAATGCTAAAAATCATTACAAACTATACCAGAATCACCTAAATTACTTCGGCTACCGTAAATCACCCCCAACTATCTCTTACCACAACAAACCAAACCATATCATCTTAAAATTACAAAAAAAGGTGTACAAATTATAACAAACTATGCCAGACTCACTTAAATTACATCGGCTACTCTAAATCATCACCAACTAACCCTTACCACAACAAACTAAATCCGATCACTTTTAAATTACAAAAAAATGCTACTAACTATAGCAAACTATGCCAAACTCACCTAAATTACTTCGGCTATCAAAAATCACCCCCAACTACATTTTACAGAAACAAACTAAGCCCAAACACTTTAAAATTACCAAAAAATGCTAAAAATCATAACAAACTATACCAGAATCACCTAAATTACTTCGGCTACCGTAAATCACCCCCAACTATCCCTTACCGCAACAAACCAAACCATATCATCTTAAAATTACAAAAAAAGGTGTACAAATCATAACAAACTATGCCAGATTCACCTAAATTACTTGGGCTACTCTAAATCATCACCAACTAATCCTTACCACAACAAACTAAACCCAATAAATTTTAAATTACAAAAAAATGCTAGTAACCATGGCAAACTATGCCAAACTCACCTAAATTACTTCGGCTACCATAAATCATCACCAACTAACCCTTACCACAACAAACTAAACCCAATCACTTTTAAATTACAAAAAAATGCTACAAACTATACCAGAATCACCTAAATTACTTCGGCTACTGTAAATCACCCCCAACTATCCCTTACCACAACAAACCAAACCATATCATCTTAAAATTACAAAAAAAGGTGTACAAATCATAACAAACTATGCCAGACTCACCTAAATTACTTCGGCTACTCTAAATCATCACCAACTAACCCTTACCACAACAAACTAAACCCAATCACTTTTAAATTACAAAAAAATGCTAGTAACCATAGCAAACTATGCCAAACTCACCTAAATTGCTTCGGCTACCATAAATCATCACCAACTAACCCTTACCACAACAAACTAAACCCAATCATTTTTAAATTACAAAAAAATGCTACTAACAATAGCAAACTATGCCAAACTCACCTAAATTACTTCGGCTATCAAAAATCACCCCCAACTACACTTTACAGCAACAAACTAAGCCCAATCACTTTAAAATTACAAAAAAATGCTAAAAATCATAACAAACTATACCAGAATCACCTAAATTACTTCGGCTACCGTAAATCACCCCCAACTATCCCTTACCACAACAAACCAAACCATATCATCCTAAAATTACAAAAAACGGTGTACAAATCATAACAAACTCTGCCAGACTCACCTAAATTACTTCGTCTACTCTAAATCATCACCAACTAACCCTTACCACAACAAACTATACACAATCACTTTTAAATTACAAAAAAATGCTAGTAAACATAGCAAACTATGCCAAACTCACCTAAATTACTTCGGCTACCATAAATCATCACCAACTAACCCTTACCACAACAAACTAAACCCAATCATTTTTAAATTACAAAAAAATGCTACTAACCATAGCAAACTATGCCAAACTCACCTAAAGTACTTCGGCTATCAAAAATCACCCCCAACTACACTTTACAGCAACAAACTAAGCCCAATCACTTTAAAATTACAAAAAAATGCTAAAAATCATAACAAACTACACCAGAATCACCTAAATTACTTCGGCTACCGTAAATCACCCCCACTATCCCTTACTACAACAAACCAAACCATATCATCTTAAAATTACAAAAAAAGGTGTACAAATCATAACAAACTCTGCCAGACTCACCTAAATTACTTCGTCTACTCTAAATCATCACCAACTAACCCTTACCACAACAAACTAAACCCAATCACTTTTAAATTACAAAAAAATGCTAGTAAGCATAGCAAACTATGCCAAATTCACCTAAATTACTTCGGCTTCCATAAATCATCACCAACTAACCCTTACCAAAACAAACTAAACCCAATCACTTTTAAATTACAAAAAAATGCTACTAACCATAGCAAACTATGCCAAACTCACCTAAATTACTTCGGATATCAAAAATTACCCCCAACTACACTTTACAGCAACAAACTAAGCCCAATCACTTTAAAATTACAAAAAAATGCTAAAAATCATAACAACCTAATCCAGAATCACCTAAATTACTTCGGCTACCGTAAATCACCCCCAACTATCCCTTACCACAACAAACCAAACCATATCATTTTAAAATTACAAAAAAGGTGTACAAATCATAACAAATTATGCCAGACTTACCTAAATTACTTCGGCATCTCTAAAACATCACCAACTAACCATTACCACAACAAACTAAACCCAATCACTTTTAAATTACAAAAAAATGCTAGTAACCATAGCAAACTATGCCAAACTCACCTAAATTACTTCGGCTACCATAAATCATCACCAACTAACCCTTACCACAACAAACTAAACCCAATCACTTTTAAATTACAAAAAAATGCTACTAACCATAGCAAACTATGCCAAACTCACCTAAATTACTTCGGCTATCAAAAATCACCCCCAACGACACTTTACAGCAACAAATTAAGCCCAATCACTTTAAAATTACAAAAAAATGCTAAAAATCATAACAAACTATACCAGAATCACCTAAATTACTTCGGCTACCATAAATCACCCCCAACTATCCCTTACCACAACAAACCAAACCATATCATCTTAAAATTACAAAAAAAGGTGTACAAATAATAACAAACTATGCCAGACTCACCTAAATTACTTCGGCTACTCTAAATCATCACCAACTAACTCTTACCACAACAAACTAAACCCAATCACTTTTAAATTACAAAAAAATGCTAGTAAAAATAGCAAACTATGCCAAACTCACCTAAATTACTTCGGCTACCATAAATCATCACCAACTAACCCTTACCACTACAAACAAAACCCAATCACTTTTAAATTACAAAAAAATGCTTCTAACCATAGCAAACTATGCCAAACTCACCTAAATTACTTCGGCTATCAAAAATCACCCCCAACTACACTTTACAGCCACAAACTAAGCCCAATCACTTTAAAATTACAAAAAAATGCTAAAAATCATAACAAACTATACCAGAATCACCTAAATTACTTCGGCTACCGTAAATCACCCCCAACTATCCCTTACCACAACAAACCAAACCATATCATCTTAAAATTACAAAAAAAGGTGAACAAATTATATCAAACTATGCCAGACTTACCTAAATTACTTCGGCTACACTAAATCATCACCAACTATCCCTTACCACAACAAACTAAACCCAATCACTTTTAAATTACAAAAAAATGCTAGTAGCCATAGCAAATTACGCCAAACTCACCTAAATTACTTCGGCTACCATAAATAATCACGAACTAACCCTTACCACAACAAACTAAACCCAATCATTTTTAAATTACAAAAAAATGCTACTAACCATAGCAAACTATGCCAAACTCACCTAAATTACTTCGGCTACCATAAATCATCACCAATTAAACCTTACCACAACAAACTAAACCCAATCACTTTAAAATTACAAAAAAATGCTAAGAATCATAACAAACTATACCAGAATCACCTAAATTACTTCGGCTACCGTAAATCACCCCCAACTATCCCTTACCACAACAAACCAAACCATATCATCTTAAAATTACAACAAAAGGTGTACAAATCATAACAAACTATGCCAGACTCACCTAAATTACTTCGGCTATTCTAAATCATCACCAACTAACCCTTACCACAACAAACTAAACCCAATCACTTTTAAATTACAAAAAAATGCTAGTAACCATAGCAAACTATGCCAAACTCACCTAAATTGCTTCGGCTACCATAAATCATCACCAACTAACCCTTACCACAACAAACAAAACCCAATCACTTTTAAATTACAAAAAATGCTAGTAACCATAGTAAACTATGCCAAACTCACCTAAATTACTTCGGCTACCATAAATCATCACCAACTAACCCTTACCACAACAAACTAAACCCAATCACTTTTAAATTACAAAAAAATGCTACTAACCATTGCAAACTATGCCAAACTCACCTAAATTACTTCGGCAATCAAAAATCACCCCCAACTACACTTTACAGCAACAAACTAAGCCCAATCACTTTAAAATTACAAAAAAATGCTAAAAATCATAACAAACTATACCAGAATCACCTAAATTACTTCGGCTAGCGTAAATCACCCCCAACTATCCCTTAACACAACAAACCAAACCGTATCATCTTAAAATTACAAATAAAGGTGTACAAATCATAACAAACTGTGCCAGACTCACCTAAATTACTTCGGCTAATCTAAATCATCACCAACTAACCCTTACCACAACAAACTAAACCCAATCACTTTTAAATTACAAAAAAATGCTAGTAATCATAGCAAACTATGCCAAACTCACCTAAATTACTTCGGCTACCATAAATCATCACCAATTAAACCTTATCACAACAAACTAAACCCAATCACTTTTAAATTACAAAAAAATGCTACTAACCATAGCAAACTATGCCAGACTCACCTAAATTACTTCGGCTACTCTAAATCATCACCAACTAACCCTTACCACAACAAACTAAACCCAATTACTTTTAAATTACAAAAAAATGCTAGTAACCATAGCAAACTATGCCAAACTCACCTAAATTACTCCGGCTACCATAAATCATCACCAACTAATCCTTATCAAAACAAACTAAACCCAATCACTTTTAAATTACTAAAAATGCTACTAATCATAGCAAACTATGCCAAACTCACCTAAATTACTTCGGCTATCAAAAATCACCCCCAACTACACTTTACAGCAACAAACTAAGCCCAATCACTTTAAAATTACAAAAAAATGCTAAAAATCATAACAAACTATACCAGAATCACCTAAATTACTTCGGCTAGCGTAAATCACCCCAAACTATCCCTTACCACAACAAACCAAACCATATTATCTTAAAATTACAAAAAAAGGTGTACAAATCATAACAAACTATGCCAGACTTACCTAAATTACTTCGGCTACTCTAAATCATCACCAACTAACCCTTACCACTACAAACTAAACCCAATTACTTTTAAATTACAAAAAAATGCTAGTAACCATAGCAAACTATGCCAAACTCACCTAAATTACTCCGGCTACCATAAATCATCACCAACTAACCCTTATCAAAACAAACTAAACCCAATCATTTTTAAATTACTAAAAATGCTACTAATCATAGCAAACTATGCCAAACTCACCTAAATTACTTCGGCTATCAAAAATCACCCCCAACTACACTTTACAGCAACAAACTAAGCCCAATCACTTTAAAATTACAAAAAAATGCTAAAAATCATAACAAACTATACCAGAATCACCTAAATTACTTCGGCTAGCGTAAATCACCCCAAACTATCCCTTACCACAACAAACCAAACCATATTATCTTAAAATTACAAAAAAAGGTGTACAAATCATAACAAACTATGCCAGACTTACCTAAATTACTTCGGCTACTCTAAATCATCACCAACTAACCCTTACCACTACAAACTAAACCCAATCACTTTTAAATTACAAAAAAATGCTAGTAACCATAGCAAACTATGCCAAACTCATCTAAATCACTTCGGCTACCATAAATCATCACCAACAAACCCTTACCACAACAAACTAAACCCAATCACTTTTAAATTACAAAAATAATGCTACTAACCATAGCAAACTATGCCAAACTCACCTAAATTACTTCGGCTATCAAAAATCACCCCCAACTACACTTTACAGCAACAAACTAAGCCCAATCACTTTAAAATTACAAAAAAATGCTAAAATTCATAACAAACTATACCAGAATCACGTAAATTACTTCGACTACCGTAAATCACCCCCAACTATCCCTTACCACAACAAACCAAACCATATCATCCTAAAATTACAAAAAAAGGTGTACAAATCATAAAAAACTTTGCCAGAATCACCTAAATTACTTCGGCTACTCTAAATCATCACCAACTAACCCTTAACACAACAAACTAAACCCAATCACTTTTAAATTACAAAAAAATGCTAGTAACCATAGCAAACTATGCCAAACTCCCCTAAATTACTTCGGCTACCATAAATCATCACCAATTAACCCTTACCACAACAAACTAAACCCAATCACTTTTAAATTACACAAAAATGCTACTAACCATAGCAAACTATGCCAGACGCACCTAAATTACTTCGGCTACTCTAAATCATAACCAACTAACCCATACCACAACAAACTAAACCCAATCACTTTTAAATTACAAAAAAATGCTAGTAACCATAGCAAACTATGCCAAACTCACCTAAATTACTTCGGCTACCATAAATCATCAATGACTAACCCTTACCACAACAAACTAAACCCAATCATTTTTAAATTACAAAAAATCTCTACTAACCATAGCAAAATATGCCAGACTCACCTAAATTACTTCGGCTACTCTAAATCATCACCAACTAATTCTTACCACAACAAACTAAACCCAATCACTTTTAAATTACAAAAAAATGCTAGTAACCATAGCAAACTATGCCAAACTCACCTAAATTACTTCGGCTACCATAAATCATCACCAACTAACCCTTACCACAACAAACAAAACCCAATCACTTTTAAATTACAAAAAAATGCTAGTAACCATAGCAAACTATGCCAAACTCACCTAAATTACTTCGGCTACCATAAATCATCACCAACTAACCCTTACCACAACAAACTAAACCCAATCACTTTTAAATTACAAAAAAATGCTACTAACCATAGCAAACTATGCCAAACTCACCTAAATTACTTCGGCTACCATAAATCATCACCAACTAACCCTTACCACAACAAACTAAACCCAATCACTTTTAAATTACAAAAAAATGCTACTAACCATAGCAAATTATGCCAAACTCACCTAAATTACTTCGGCTATCAAAAATCACCCCCAACTACATTTTACAGCAACAAACTAAGCCCAATCACTTTAAAATTACAAAAAAATGCTAAAAATCATAACAAACTATACCAGAATCACCTAAATTACTTCGGCTAGCGTAAATCACCCCCAACTATCCCTTACCACAACAAACCAAAATATCATCTTAAAATTACAAAAAAAGGCGTACAAATCATAACAAACTATGCCAGACTCACCTAAATTACTTCGGCTAATCTAAATCATCACCAACTAACCCTTACCACAACAAACTAAACCCAATCACTTTTAAATTACAAAAAAATGCTAGTAACCATAGCAAACTATGCCAAACTCACCTAAATTACTTCGGCTACCATAAATCATCACCAATTAAACCTTACCACAACAAACTAAACCCAATCACTTTAAAATTACAAAAAAATGCTAAGAATCATAACAAACTATACCAGAATCACCTAAATTACTTCGGCTACCGTAAATCACCCCCAACTATCCCTTACCACAACAAACCAAACCATATCATCTTAAAATTACAACAAAAGGTGTACAAATCATAACCATCTATGCCAGACTCACCTAAATTACTTCGGCTATTCTAAATCATCACCAACTAACCCTTACCACAACAAACTAAACCCAATCACTTTTAAATTACAAAAAAATGCTAGTAACCATAGCAAACTATGCCAAACTCACCTAAATTGCTTCGGCTACCATAAATCATCACCAACTAACCCTTACCACAACAAACAAAACCCAATCACTTTTAAATTACAAAAAATGCTAGTAACCATAGTAAACTATGCCAAACTCACCTAAATTACTTCGGCTACCATAAATCATCACCAACTAACCCTTACCACAACAAACTAAACCCAATCACTTTTAAATTACAAAAAAATGCTACTAACCATTGCAAACTATGCCAAACTCACCTAAATTACTTCGGCAATCAAAAATCACCCCCAACTACACTTTACAGCAACAAACTAAGCCCAATCACTTTAAAATTACAAAAAAATGCTAAAAATCATAACAAACTATACCAGAATCACCTAAATTACTTCGGCTAGCGTAAATCACCCCCAACTATCCCTTAACACAACAAACCAAACCGTATCATCTTAAAATTACAAATAAAGGTGTACAAATCATAACAAACTGTGCCAGACTCACCTAAATTACTTCGGCTAATCTAAATCATCACCAACTAACCCTTACCACAACAAACTAAACCCAATCACTTTTAAATTACAAAAAAATGCTAGTAACCATAGCAAACTATGCCAAACTCACCTAAATTACTTCGGCTACCATAAATCATCACCAATTAAACCTTATCACAACAAACTAAACCCAATCACTTTTAAATTACAAAAAAATGCTACTAACCATAGCAAACTATGCCAGACTCACCTAAATTACTTCGGCTACTCTAAATCATCACCAACTAACCCTTACCACAACAAACTAAACCCAATTACTTTTAAATTACAAAAAAATGCTAGTAACCATAGCAAACTATGCCAAACTCACCTAAATTACTCCGGCTACCATAAATCATCACCAACTAACCCTTATCAAAACAAACTAAACCCAATCACTTTTAAATTACTAAAAATGCTACTAATCATAGCAAACTATGCCAAACTCACCTAAATTACTTCGGCTATCAAAAATCACCCCCAACTACACTTTACAGCAACAAACTAAGCCCAATCACTTTAAAATTACAAAAAAATGCTAAAAATCATAACAAACTATACCAGAATCACCTAAATTACTTCGGCTAGCGTAAATCACCCCAAACTATCCCTTACCACAACAAACCAAACCATATTATCTTAAAATTACAAAAAAAGGTGTACAAATCATAACAAACTATGCCAGACTTACCTAAATTACTTCGGCTACTCTAAATCATCACCAACTAACCCTTACCACTACAAACTAAACCCAATTACTTTTAAATTACAAAAAAATGCTAGTAACCATAGCAAACTATGCCAAACTCACCTAAATTACTCCGGATACCATAAATCATCACCAACTAACCCTTATCAAAACAAACTAAACCCAATCACTTTTAAATTACTAAAAATGCTACTAATCATAGCAAACTATGCCAAACTCACCTAAATTACTTCGGCTATCAAAAATCACCCCCAACTACACTTTACAGCAACAAACTAAGCCCAATCACTTTAAAATTACAAAAAAATGCTAAAAATCATAACAAACTATACCAGAATCACCTAAATTACTTCGGCTAGCGTAAATCACCCCAAACTATCCCTTACCACAACAAACCAAACCATATTATCTTAAAATTACAAAAAAAGGTGTACAAATCATAACAAACTATGCCAGACTTACCTAAATTACTTCGGCTACTCTAAATCATCACCAACTAACCCTTACCACTACAAACTAAACCCAATCACTTTTAAATTACAAAAAAATGCTAGTAACCATAGCAAACTATGCCAAACTCATCTAAATCACTTCGGCTACCATAAATCATCACCAACAAACCCTTACCACAACAAACTAAACCCAATCACTTTTAAATTACAAAAATAATGCTACTAACCATAGCAAACTATGCCAAACTCACCTAAATTACTTCGGCTATCAAAAATCACCCCCAACTACACTTTACAGCAACAAACTAAGCCCAATCACTTTAAAATTACAAAAAAATGCTAAAATTCATAACAAACTATACCAGAATCACGTAAATTACTTCGACTACCGTAAATCACCCCCAACTATCCCTTACCACAACAAACCAAACCATATCATCCTAAAATTACAAAAAAAGGTGTACAAATCATAACAAACTATGCCAGAATCACCTAAATTACTTCGGCTACTCTAAATCATCACCAACTAACCCTTAACACAACAAACTAAACCCAATCACTTTTAAATTACAAAAAAATGCTAGTAACCATAGCAAACTATGCCAAACTCCCCTAAATTACTTCGGCTACCATAAATCATCACCAATTAACCCTTACCACAACAAACTAAACCCAATCACTTTTAAATTACACAAAAATGCTAATAACCATAGCAAACTATGCCAGACGCACCTAAATTACTTCGGCTACTCTAAATCATAACCAACTAACCCATACCACAACAAACTAAACCCAATCACTTTTAAATTACAAAAAAATGCTAGTAACCATAGCAAACTATGCCAAACTCACCTAAATTACTTCGGCTACCATAAATCATCAATGACTAACCCTTACCACAACAAACTAAACCCAATCATTTTTAAATTACAAAAAATCTCTACTAACCATAGCAAAATATGCCAGACTCACCTAAATTACTTCGGCTACTCTAAATCATCACCAACTAATTCTTACCACAACAAACTAAACCCAATCACTTTTAAATTACAAAAAAATGCTAGTAACCATAGCAAACTATGCCAAACTCACCTAAATTACTTCGGCTACCATAAATCATCACCAACTAACCCTTACCACAACAAACAAAACCCAATCACTTTTAAATTACAAAAAAATGCTAGTAACCATAGCAAACTATGCCAAACTCACCTAAATTACTTCGGCTACCATAAATCATCACCAACTAACCCTTACCACAACAAACTAAACCCAATCACTTTTAAATTACAAAAAAATGCTACTAACCATAGCAAACTATGCCAAACTCACCTAAATTACTTCGGCTATCAAAAATCACCCCCAACTACATTTTACAGCAACAAACTAAGCCCAATCACTTTAAAATTACAAAAAAATGCTAAAAATCATAACAAACTATACCAGAATCACCTAAATTACTTCGGCTAGCGTAAATCACCCCCAACTATCCCTTACCACAACAAACCAAAATATAATCTTAAAATTACAAAAAAAGGCGTACAAATCATAACAAACTATGCCAGACTCACCTAAATTACTTCGGCTACTCTAAATCATCACCAACTAACCCTTACCACAAGAAACTAAACCCAATCACTTTTACGTTACAAAAAAATGCTAGTAACCATAGCAAATTATGCCAAACTCACCTAAATTACTTCGGCTACCATAAATCATCACCAACTAACCCTTACCACAACAAACTAAACATAATCACTTTTAAATTACAAAAAAATGCTATTAACCATAGCAAACTATGCCAAACTCACCTAAATTACTTCGGCTACCATAAATCATCACCAACTAACCCTTACCACAACAAACAAAACCCAATCACTTTTAAATTACAAAAAAATGCTAGTAACCATAGCAAACTATGCCAAACTCACCTAAATTAATTCGGCTACCATAAATTATCACCAACTAACCCTTACCACAACAAACTAAACCCAATCACTTTTAAATTACAAAAAAATGCTACTAACCATAGCAAACTATGCCAAACTCACCTAAATTACTTCGGCTATCAAAAATCACCCCCAACAACACTTTACAGCAACAAACTATGCCCAATCACTTTAAAATTACAAAAAAATGCTAAAAATCATCATATCATCTTAAAATTACAAAAAAAGGTGTACAAATCATAACAAACTATGCCAGACTTACCTAAATTACTTCGGCTACTCTAAATCATCACCAACTAACCCTTACCACTACAAACTATACCCAATCACTTTTAAATTACAAAAAAATGCTAGTAACCATAGCAAACTATGCCAAACTCATCTAAATTACTTTGGCTACCATAAATCATCACCAACAAACCCTTACCACAACAAACTAAACCCAATCACTTTTAAATTACAAAAATAATGCTACAAACCATAGCAAACTATGCCAAACTCACCTAAATTACTTCGGCTATCAAAAATCACCCCCAACTACACTTTACAGCAACAAACTAAGCCCAATCACTTTAAAATTACAAAAAAATGCTAAAAATCATAACAAACTATACCAGAATCACCTAAATTACTTCGGCTACCGTAAATCACCCCCAACTATCCCTTACCACAACAAACCAAACCATATCATCTTAAAATTACAAAAAAAGGTGTACAAATCATAACAAACTATGCCAGAATCACCTAAATTACTTCGGCTACTCTAAATCATCACCAACTAACCCTTACCACAACAAACTAAACCCAATCACTTTTAAATTACAATAAAATGCTAGTAACCATAGCAAACTAAGCCAAACTCCCCTAAATTACTTCGGCTACCATAAATCATCACCAACTAACTCTTACCACAACAAACTAAACCCAATCACTTTTAAATTACAAAAAAATGCTAGTAACCATAGCAAACTATGCCAAACTCACCTAAATTACTTCGGCTACCATAAATCATCACCAACTAACCCTTACCACAACAAACTAAACCCAATCACTTTTAAATTACAAAAAAATGCTACTAACCATAGCAAACTATGCCAGACGCACCTAAATTACTTCGGCTACTCTAAATCATCACCAACTAACCCATACCACAACAAACTAAACTCAATCACTTTTAAATTACAAAAAAATGCTAGTAACCATAGCAAACTATGCCAAACTCACCTAAATTACTTCGGCTACCATAAATCATCACCAACTAACCCTTACCACAACAAACTAAACATAATCACTTTTAAATTACAAAAAAATGCTATTAACCATAGCAAACTATGCCAAACTCACCTAAATTACTTCGGCTACCATAAATCATCACCAACTAACCCTTACCACAACAAACAAAACCCAATCACTTTTAAATTACAAAAAAATGCTAGTAACCATAGAAAACTATGCCAAACTCACCTAAATTAATTCGGCTACCATAAATTATCACCAACTAACCCTTACCACAACAAACTAAACCCAATCACTTTTAAATTACAAAAAAATGCTACTAACCATAGCAAACTATGCCAAACTCACCTAAATTACTTCGGCTATCAAAAAACACCCCCAACTACATTTTACAGCAACAAACTAAGCCCAATCACTTTAAAATTACAAAAAAATGCTAAAAATCATAACAAACTATACCAGAATCACCTAAATTACTTCGGCTAGCGTAAATCACCCCCAACTATCCCTTACCACAACAAACCAAAATATCATCTTAAAATTACAAAAAAAGGCGTACAAATCATAACAAACTATGCCAGACTCACCTAAATTACTTCGGCTACTCTAAATCATCACCAACTAACCCTTACCACAACAAACTAAACCCAATCACTTTTACGTTACAAAAAAATGCTAGTAACCATAGCAAATTAGGCCAAACTCACCTAAATTACTTCGGCTACCATAAATCATCACCAACTAACCCTTACCACAACAAACTAAACATAATCACTTTTAAATTACAAAAAAATGCTATTAACCATAGCAAACTATGCCAAACTGACCTAAATTACTTCGGCTACCATAAATCATCACCAACTAACCCTTACCACAACAAACTAAACATAATCACTTTTAAATTACAAAAAAATGCTATTAACCATAGCAAACTATGCCAAACTCACCTAAATTACTTCGGCTACCATAAATCATCACCAACTAACCCTTACCACAACAAACAAAACCCAATCACTTTTAAATTACAAAAAAATGCTAGTAACCATAGCAAACTATGCCAAACTCACCTAAATTAATTCGGCTACCATAAATTATCACCAACTAACCCTTACCACAACAAACTAAACCCAATCACTTTTAAATTACAAAAAAATGCTACTAACCATAGCAAACTATGCCAAACTCACCTAAATTACTTCGGCTATCAAAAATCACCCCCAACAACACTTTACAGCAACAAACTATGCCCAATCACTTTAAAATTACAAAAAAATGCTAAAAATCATCATATCATCTTAAAATTACAAAAAAAGGTGTACAAATCATAACAAACTATGCCAGACTTACCTAAATTACTTCGGCTACTCTAAATCATCACCAACTAACCCTTACCACTACAAACTATACCCAATCACTTTTAAATTACAAAAAAATGCTAGTAACCATAGCAAACTATGCCAAACTCATCTAAATTACTTTGGCTACCATAAATCATCACCAACAAACCCTTACCACAACAAACTAAACCCAATCACTTTTAAATTACAAAAATAATGCTACTAACCATAGCAAACTATGCCAAACTCACCTAAATTACTTCGGCTATCAAAAATCACCCCCAACTACACTTTACAGCAACAAACTAAGCCCAATCACTTTAAAATTACAAAAAAATGCTAAAAATCATAACAAACTATACCAGAATCACCTAAATTACTTCGGCTACCGTAAATCACCCCCAACTATCCCTTACCACAACAAACCAAACCATATCATCTTAAAATTACAAAAAAAGGTGTACAAATCATAACAAACTATGCCAGAATCACCTAAATTACTTCGGCTACTCTAAATCATCACCAACTAACCCTTACCACAACAAACTAAACCCAATCACTTTTAAATTACAAAAAAATGCTAGTAACCATAGCAAACTAAGCCAAACTCCCCTAAATTACTTCGGCTACCATAAATCATCACCAACTAACTCTTACCACAACAAACTAAACCCAATCACTTTTAAATTACAAAAAAATGCTAGTAACCATAGCAAACTATGCCAAACTCACCTAAATTACTTCGGCTACCATAAATCATCACCAACTAACCCTTACCACAACAAACTAAACCCAATCACTTTTAAATTACAAAAAAATGCTACTAACCATAGCAAACTATGCCAGACGCACCTAAATTACTTCGGCTACTCTAAATCATCACCAACTAACCCATACCACAACAAACTAAACTCAATCACTTTTAAATTACAAAAAAATGCTAGTAACCATAGCAAACTATGCCAAACTCACCTAAATTACTTCGGCTACCATAAATCATCACCAACTAACCCTTACCACAACAAACTAAACATAATCACTTTTAAATTACAAAAAAATGCTATTAACCATAGCAAACTATGCCAAACTCACCTAAATTACTTCGGCTACCATAAATCATCACCAACTAACCCTTACCACAACAAACAAAACCCAATCACTTTTAAATTACAAAAAAATGCTAGTAACCATAGAAAACTATGCCAAACTCACCTAAATTAATTCGGCTACCATAAATTATCACCAACTAACCCTTACCACAACAAACTAAACCCAATCACTTTTAAATTACAAAAAAATGCTACTAACCATAGCAAACTATGCCAAACTCACCTAAATTACTTCGGCTATCAAAAATCACCCCCAACTACATTTTACAGCAACAAACTAAGCCCAATCACTTTAAAATTACAAAAAAATGCTAAAAATCATAACAAACTATACCAGAATCACCTAAATTACTTCGGCTAGCGTAAATCACCCCCAACTATCCCTTACCACAACAAACCAAAATATCATCTTAAAATTACAAAAAAAGGCGTACAAATCATAACAAACTATGCCAGACTCACCTAAATTACTTCGGCTACTCTAAATCATCACCAACTAACCCTTACCACAACAAACTAAACCCAATCACTTTTACGTTACAAAAAAATGCTAGTAACCATAGCAAATTAGGCCAAACTCACCTAAATTACTTCGGCTACCATAAATCATCACCAACTAACCCTTACCACAACAAACTAAACATAATCACTTTTAAATTACAAAAAAATGCTATTAACCATAGCAAACTATGCCAAACTGACCTAAATTACTTCGGCTACCATAAATCATCACCAACTAACCCTTACCACAACAAACAAATCCCAATCACTTTTAAATTACAAAAAAATGCTAGTAACCATAGCAAACTATGCCAAACTCACCTAAATTAATTCGGCTACCATAAATTATCACCAACTAACCCTTACCACAACAAACTAAACATAATCACTTTTAAATTACAAAAAAATGCTACTAACCATAGCAAACTATGCCAAACTCACCTAAATTACTTCGGCTATCAAAAATCATCCCCAACTACATTTTACAGCAACAAACTAAGCCCAATCACTTTAAAATTACAAAAAAATGCTAAAATTCATAACAAACTATACCAGAATCACGTAAATTACTTCGACTACCGTAAATCACCCCCAACTATCCCTTACCACAACAAACCAAACCATATCATCCTAAAATTACAAAAAAAGGTGTACAAATCATAACAAACTATGCCAGAATCACCTAAATTACTTCGGCTACTCTAAATCATCACCAACTAAACCTTAACACAACAAACTAAACCCAATCACTTTTAAATTACAAAAAAATGCTAGTAACCATAGCAAACTATGCCAAACTCCCCTAAATTACTTCGGCTACCATAAATCATCACCAATTAACCCTTACCACAACAAACTAAACCCAATCACTTTTAAATTACACAAAAATGCTAATAACCATAGCAAACTATGCCAGACGCACCTAAATTACTTCGGCTACTCTAAATCATAACCAACTAACCCATACCACAACAAACTAAACCCAATCACTTTTAAATTACAAAAAAATGCTAGTAACCATAGCAAACTATGCCAAACTCACCTAAATTACTTCGGCTACCATAAATCATCAATGACTAACCCTTACCACAACAAACTAAACCCAATCATTTTTAAATTACAAAAAATCTCTACTAACCATAGCAAAATATGCCAGACTCACCTAAATTACTTCGGCTACTCTAAATCATCACCAACTAATTCTTACCACAACAAACTAAACCCAATCACTTTTAAATTACAAAAAAATGCTAGTAACCATAGCAAACTATGCCAAACTCACCTAAATTACTTCGGCTACCATAAATCATCACCAACTAACCCTTACCACAACAAACAAAACCCAATCACTTTTAAATTACAAAAAAATGCTAGTAACCATAGCAAACTATGCCAAACTCACCTAAATTACTTCGGCTACCATAAATCATCACCAACTAACCCTTACCACAACAAACTAAACCCAATCACTTTTAAATTACAAAAAAATGCTACTAACCATAGCAAACTATGCCAAACTCACCTAAATTACTTCGGCTATCAAAAATCACCCCCAACTACATTTTACAGCAACAAACTAAGCCCAATCACTTTAAAATTACAAAAAAATGCTAAAAATCATAACAAACTATACCAGAATCACCTAAATTACTTCGGCTAGCGTAAATCACCCCCAACTATCCCTTACCACAACAAACCAAAATATCATCTTAAAATTACAAAAAAAGGCGTACAAATCATAACAAACTATGCCAGACTCACCTAAATTACTTCGGCTACTCTAAATCATCACCAACTAACCCTTACCACAAGAAACTAAACCCAATCACTTTTACGTTACAAAAAAATGCTAGTAACCATAGCAAATTATGCCAAACTCACCTAAATTACTTCGGCTACCATAAATCATCACCAACTAACCCTTACCACAACAAACTAAACATAATCACTTTTAAATTACAAAAAAATGCTATTAACCATAGCAAACTATGCCAAACTCACCTAAATTACTTCGGCTACCATAAATCATCACCAACTAACCCTTACCACAACAAACAAAACCCAATCACTTTTAAATTACAAAAAAATGCTAGTAACCATAGCAAACTATGCCAAACTCACCTAAATTAATTCGGCTACCATAAATTATCACCAACTAACCCTTACCACAACAAACTAAACCCAATCACTTTTAAATTACAAAAAAATGCTACTAACCATAGCAAACTATGCCAAACTCACCTAAATTACTTCGGCTATCAAAAATCACCCCCAACTACACTTTACAGCAACAAACTATGCCCAATCACTTTAAAATTACAAAAAAATGCTAAAAATCATCATATCATCTTAAAATTACAAAAAAAGGTGTACAAATCATAACAAACTATGCCAGACTTACCTAAATTACTTCGGCTACTCTAAATCATCACCAACTAACCCTTACCACTACAAACTATACCCAATCACTTTTAAATTACAAAAAAATGCTAGTAACCATAGCAAACTATGCCAAACTCATCTAAATTACTTTGGCTACCATAAATCATCACCAACAAACCCTTACCACAACAAACTAAACCCAATCACTTTTCAATTACAAAAATAATGCTACTAACCATAGCAAACTATGCCAAACTCACCTAAATTACTTCGGCTATCAAAAATCACCCCCAACTACACTTTACAGCAACAAACTAAGCCCAATCACTTTAAAATTACAAAAAAATGCTAAAAATCATAACAAACTATACCAGAATCACCTAAATTACTTCGGCTACCGTAAATCACCCCCAACTATCCCTTACCACAACAAATCAAACCATATCATCTTAAAATTACAAAAAAAGGTGTACAAATCATAACAAACTATGCCAGAATCACCTAAATTACTTCTGCTACTCTAAATCATCACCAACTAACCCTTACCACAACAAACTAAACCCAATCACTTTTAAATTACAAAAAAATGCTAGTAACCATAGCAAACTATGCCAAACTCCCCTAAATTACTTCGGCTACCATAAATCATCACCAACTAACTCTTACCACAACAAACTAAACCCAATCACTTTTAAATTACAAAAAAATGCTAGTAACCATAGCAAACTATGCCAAACTCACCTAAATTACTTCGGCTACCATAAATCATCACCAACTAACCCTTACCACAACAAACTAAACCCAATCACTTTTAAATTACAAAAAAATGCTACTAACCATAGCAAACTATGCCAGACGCACCTAAATTACTTCGGCTACTCTAAATCATCACCAACTAACCCATACCACAACAAACTAAACTCAATCACTTTTAAATTACAAAAAAATGCTAGTAACCATAGCAAACTATGCCAAACTCACCTAAATTACTTCGGCTACCATAAATCATCACCAACTAACCCTTACCACAACAAACTAAACATAATCACTTTTAAATTACAAAAAAATGCTATTAACCATAGCAAACTATGCCAAACTCACCTAAATTACTTCGGCTACCATAAATCATCACCAACTAACCCTTACCACAACAAACAAAACCCAATCACTTTTAAATTACAAAAAAATGCTAGTAACCATAGCAAACTATGCCAAACTCACCTAAATTAATTCGGCTACCATAAATTATCACCAACTAACCCTTACCACAACAAACTAAACCCAATCACTTTTAAATTACAAAAAAATGCTACTAACCATAGCAAACTATGCCAAACTCACCTAAATTACTTCGGCTATCAAAAATCACCCCCAACTACATTTTACAGCAACAAACTAAGCCCAATCACTTTAAAATTACAAAAAAATGCTAAAAATCATAACAAACTATACCAGAATCACCTAAATTACTTCGGCTAGCGTAAATCACCCCCAACTATCCCTTACCACAACAAACCAAAATATCATCTTAAAATTACAAAAAAAGGCGTACAAATCATAACAAACTATGCCAGACTCACCTAAATTACTTCGGCTACTCTAAATCATCACCAACTAACCCTTACCACAACAAACTAAACCCAATCACTTTTACGTTACAAAAAAATGCTAGTAACCATAGCAAATTATGCCAAACTCACCTAAATTACTTCGGTAACCATAAATCATCACCAACTAACCCTTACCACAACAAACTAAACATAATCACTTTTAAATTACAAAAAAATGCTATTAACCATAGCAAACTATGCCAAACTGACCTAAATTACTTCGGCTACCATAAATCATCACCAACTAACCCTTACCACAACAAACAAATCCCAATCACTTTTAAATTACAAAAAAATTCTAGTAACCATAGCAAACTATGCCAAACTCACCTAAATTAATTCGGCTACCATAAATTATCACCAACTAACCCTTACCACAACAAACTAAACATAATCACTTTTAAATTACAAAAAAATGCTACTAACCATAGCAAACTATGCCAAACTCACCTAAATTACTTCGGCTATCAAAAATCACCCCCAACTACACTTTACAGCAACAAACTATGCCCAATCACTTTAAAATTACAAAAAAATGCTAAAAATCATCATATCATCTTAAAATTACAAAAAAAGGTGTACAAATCATAACAAACTATGCCAGACTTACCTAAATTACTTCGGCTACTCTAAATCATCACCAACTAATCCTTATCACTACAAACTATACCCAATCAATTTTAAATTACAAAAAAATGCTAGTAACCATAGCAAACTATGCCAAACTCATCTAAATTACTTTGGCTACCATAAATCATCACCAACAAACCCTTACCACAACAAACTAAACCCAATAACTTTTAAATTACAAAAATAATGCTACTAACCATAGCAAACTATGCCAAACTCACCTAAATTACTTCGGCTATCAAAAATCACCCCCATCTACACTTTACAGCAACAAACTAAGCCCAATCACTTTAAAATTACAAAAAAATGCTAAAAATCATAACAAACTATACCAGAATCACCTAAATTACTTCGGCCACCGTAAATCACCCCCAACTATCCCTTACCACAACAAACCAAACCATATCATCTTAAAATTACAAAAAAAGGTGTACAAATCATAACAAACTATGCCAGAATCACCTAAATTACTTCGGCTACTCTAAATCATCACCAACTAACCCTTACCACAACAAACTAAACCCAATCACTTTTAAATTACAAAAACGTGCTAGTAACCATAGCAAACTATGCCAAACTCCCCTAAATTACTTCGGCTACCATAAATCATCACCAACTAACTCTTACCACAACAAACTAAACCCAATCACTTTTAAATTACAAAAAAATGCTAGTAACCATAGCAAACTATGCCAAACACTCCTAAATTACTTCGGCTACCATAAATCATCACCAACTAACCCTTACCACAACAAACTAAACCCAATCACTTTTAAATTACAAAAAAATGGTACTAACCATAGCAAACTATGCCAGACGCACCTAAATTACTTCGGCTACTCTAAATCATCACCAACTAACCCATACCACAACAAACTAAACCCAATCACTTTTCAATTACAAAAAAATGCTAGTAACCATAGCAAACTATGCCAAACTCACCTAAATTACTTCGGCTACCATAAATCATCAATGACTAACCCTTACCACAACAAACTAAACCCAATCATTTTTAAATTACAAAAAAATGCTACTAACCATAGCAAAATATGCCAGACTCACCTAAATTACTTCGGCTACTCTATAAATCATCACCAACTAATTCTTACCACAACAAACTAAACCCAATCACTTTTAAATTACAAAAAAATGCTAGTAACCATAGCAAACGATGCCAAACTCACCTAAATTACTTCGGCTACCATAAATCATCACCAACTAACCCTTACCACAACAAACAAAACCCAATCACTTTTAAATTACAAAAAAATGCTAGTAACCATAGCAAACTATGCCAAACTCACCTAAATTACTTCGGCTACCATAAATCATCACCAACTAACCCTTACCACAACAAACTAAACCCAATCACTTTTAAATTACAAAAAAATGCTACTAACCATAGCAAACTATGCCAAACTCACCTAAATTACTTCGGCTATCAAAAATCACCCCCAACTACATTTTACAGCAACAAACTAAGCCCAATCACTTTAAAATTACAAAAAAATGCTAAAAATCATAACAAACTATACCAAAATCACCTAAATTACTTCGGCTAGCGTAAATCACCCCCAACTATCCCTTACCACAACAAACCAAAATATCATCTTAAAATTACAAAAAAAGGCGTACAAATCATAACAAACTATGCCAGACTCACCTAAATTACTTCGGCTACTCTAAATCATCACCAACTAACCCTTACCACAACAAACTAAACCCAATCACTTTTACGTTACAAAAAAATGCTAGTAACCATAGCAAATTATGCCAATCTCACCTAAATTACTTCGGCTACCATAAATCACCACCAATTAACCCTTACCACAACAAACTAAACATAATCACTTTTAAATTACAAAAAAATGCTATTAACCATAGCAAACTATGCCAAACTCACCTAATTTACTTCGGCTACCATAAACCATCACCAACTAACCCTTACCACAACAAACTAAACCCAATCACTTTTAAATTACAAAAAAATGCTACTAACCATAGCAAACTATGCCAAACTCACCTAAATTACTTCGGCTATCAAAAATCACCCCCAACTACACTTTACAGCAACAAACTAAGCCCAATCACTTTAAAATTACAAAAAAATGCTAAAAATCATAACAAATTATACCAGAATCACCTAAATTACTTCGGCTACCGTAAATCACCCCCAACTATCCCTTACCACAACAAACCAAACCATATCATCTTAAAATTACAAAAAAAGGTGTACAAATCATAACAAACTATGCCAGACTCACATAAATTACTTCGGCTAATCTAAATCATCACCAACTAACCCTTACCACAACAAACTAAACCCAATCACTTTTAAATTACAAAAAAATGCTAGTAACCATAGCAAACTATGCCAAACTCACCTAAATTACTTCGGCTACCATAAATCATCACCAACTAACCCTTACCACAACAAACTAAACCCAATCACTTTTAAATTACAAAAAAATGCTACTAACCATAGCAAACTATGCCAAACTAACCTACATTACTTCGGCTATCAAAAATCACCCCCAACTACACTTTACAGCAACAAACTAAGCCCAATCACTTTAAAATTACAAAAAAATGCTAAAAATCATAACAAACTATACCAGAATCACCTAAATTACTTCGGCTACCGTAAATCACCCCCAACTATCCCTTACCACAACAAACCAAACCATATCATCTTAAAATTACAAAAAAGGTGTACAAATCATAACAAACTATGCCAGACTCACCTAAATTACTTCGGCTAATTTAAATCATCACCAACTAACCCTTACCACAACAAACTATACCCTATCATTTTTAAATTACAAAAAAATACTAGTAACCATAGCAAATTATGCCAAACTCACCTAAATTACTTCGGCTACCATAAATCATCACCAACTAACACTTACCACAACAAACTAAACCCAATCACTTTTAAATTACAAAAAAAATGCTACTAACCATAGCAAACTATGCCAAACTCACCTTAATTACTTCGGCTATCAAAAATCACCCACAACTACACTTTACAGCAACAAACTAAACCCAATCACTTTAAAATTACAAAAAAATGCTAAAAATCATAACAAACTATACCAGAATCACCTAAATTACTTCGGCTACCGTAAATCACCCCCAACTATCCCTTACCACAACAAACCAAATCATATCATCTTAAAATTACAAAAAAAGGTGTACAAATCATAACAAACTATGCCAGGCTCACCTAAATTACTTCGGCTAATCTAAATTATCACCAAATAACCCTCACCACAACAAACTAAACCCAATCTATTATATAAAGCGAAGTGTCCTCACTGACACACTCATTCATCTACACACTGATTCATAATCAACCCACAGCCCTAACCGTGAGGGCTGGAGACTTGAAATTTTAGACACGGGTGTATCATGTGCCGAAACTGAACACTAAGAAGGGATTTTGCGAAATTCGGCCCGGTTCCTTTGTAATTCAATAAAAACCGGCTAAAATAAACAAAAAATGATCCGATCGCGGAGACCGTGTTTATGTTAGAAGCACGTATCTAGCCAAAACAACTTCGACGACGGGCGACCGGTTTACATTAAAAGCACTTATTTAACCTAAACAATTTCAACATCGAGTTTCTGCTTTCGTGATCATACTTTTGCCGTACCTAGCGAGGCCGCAGATATTTCAATTATAATTTTTATTTCAATTATAATGTCGATCCGTGACTCAATTAAAAATTACCAAATCACTCCAAATTTAATCCGTCAACATTAAACATTCTCAAATATCTCTTACCACTGCAAACTTTACCAAATCAACCCCAAAAAATTCCCGAACTATGCCAAACTGACATAAACTAGATCCGTTATTTTAAATCATCCCTTACCACCCCTTAGCAACCCCAAGTAACTCCAATCACTTTAAAATAAAACAAAATGACACAAATCATGGCAGATTATGTCGAACTCACACATATTATTTCGTCTACCAAAAATCACCCCCAACTACCCCTTACCACCCCAAAATAAGCCCAATCACTTTAAAATTACAAAAAAATTCTACAAACCATACCAAACTATGCCAAACTCACTTAAATTACTTCGGCTATCATAAATCACCCCCAACTACCCCTTACCAACCCTTACTCATCCCAATCACTTTAAAATTACAAAAAATACCACAAACCATAGCAAACTATGCCTAACTCACCTACATTACTTCGGCTACCATAAATCACCCCCAACTACCCCAAAATAAGCCCAATCACTTTAAAATAACAAAAAATGTTACAAACCATACCAAACTATGCCAAACTCACTTAAATTACTTCGGCTATCATAAATCACCCCCAACTACCCCTTACCACCCCTAACTCATCCCAATCACTTTAAAATTACAAAAAATGCTACAAACCATAGCAAACTATGCCTAACTCACCTAAATTACTTCGGCTAACATAAATCACCCCCAACAACCCCTTACTACCCCAAAATAAGCCCAATCACTTTAAAATTACAAAAAATGCTACAAACCATAACAAACTATGCCAAACTCACCTAAATTACTTCGGCTACCATAAATTACCCCCAACTACCCCTTACAACCCCAAAATAAGCCCAATCACTTTAAAATTACAAAAAATGTTACAAGCCATATCAAACTATCCCTAACTCACCTAAATTACTTCGGCTACCATGAATCACCCCGAACTACCCCTTACAACCCCAAAATAAGCTCAATCGCTTTAAAATTACAAAAAATGCTACAAACCAAGTCAAACTCACCTAAATGACTTCGGCTACCATAAATCACCCCCAACTACCCCTTACCACCCCAAACTAAGCCCAATCACTTTAAAATTAGAAAAAATGCTACAAACCATAGCAAACTATGCCAAACTCACTTAAATTACTTCGGCTATCATAAATCACCCCCAACTACCCCTTACCACCCCTAACTCATCCCAATCACTTTAAAATTACAAAAAATGCTACAAACCATAGCAAACTATGCCAAACTCACTAAAATTACTGCGGCTACCATAAATCACCCCCAACTACCCCTTACCGACCCAAACTAAGAATAATCAATTTAAAATTACAAAAAATACCACAAACCATAGCAAACTATGATTAACTCACCTACATTACTTCGGCTACCATAAATCACCCCCAACTACCCCAAAATAAGCCCAATCACTTTAAAATAACAAAAAATGTTACAAACCATACCAAACTATGCCAAACTCACTTAAATTACTTCGGCTATCATAAATCACCCCCAACTACCCCTTACCACCCCTAACTCATCCCAATCACTTTAAAATTACAAAAAATGCTACAAACCATAGCAAACTATGCCAAACTCACTAAAATTACTGCGGCTACCATAAATCACCCCCAACTACCCCTTACCGACCCAAACTAAGAATAATCAATTTAAAATTACAAAAAATGCTACAAACCATAGCAAACTATTCCAAACTTACCTAAATTACTTCGGCTACCATAAATCACTCCCAACTACCCCTTACAGCCCCAAAATAAGCCCAATCACTTTAAAATTACAAAATATTCTACAAACCATAGCAAACTATGCCTAACTCACCTAAATTACTTCGGCTACCAAAAATCACCCCCAACTACCCTTTACAATCCCAAAATAAAACCAATCACATAAAATTACAAAAAATGCTACAAATCATAGCAAACTATGCCTAACTCACCTAAATTACTTCGGCTACCATAAATTACCCCCAACTACCCCTTACAACCCCAAAATAAGCCCAATCACTTTAAAATTACAAAAAATGTTACAAGCCATATCAAACTATCCCTAACTCACCTAAATTACTTCGGCTACCATAAATCACCCCGAACTACCCCTTACAACCCCAAAATAAGCTCAATCGCTTTAAAATTACAAAAAATGCTACAAACCATGTCAAACTCACCTAAATGATTTCGGCTACCATAAATCACCCCCAACTACCCCTTACCACCCCAAACTAAGCCCAATCACTTTAAAATTAGAAAAAATGCTACAAACCATAGCAAACTATGCCAAACTCACCTAAATTACTTCGGCTACCATAAATCACCAACTACCCCTTACCACCCCAAAATAAGCCCAATTAGTTTAAAATTACAAAAATTATACAAACCATAGCAAACTATGTCAAACTCACCTAAATTACTTCGCATACCATAAATCGCCCCATCTACCCCTTACCGCCCCAAAATTAGCCTAATCACTTTAAAATTACAAAAAATGCTACAAAACATAGCAAGCTATGCCAAACTCATTTAAATTACTTCGGCTACCATAAATTAATAATCATTTTCAATCAAAATCTTCGATTTGGTTGTCATTTATAAATTCCTTATCGTATTAAATCATAAAATATTAATAAATATCTGCACATAAAATATATTGTTTCGACTAATAGACGTTATTCTGAATATTAAATATGCTGATACCTGTTTTGATTCTCTTCCACCTTCCAATAAATATTTGTTTTAGTTGAGATGCAAACATAAAGGTACTAGCTGAATGTACCCGGCGTTTCCCGGACGTAGATTAAATAAACGCAGTGATGACAAATGTGGTGTATTTGTGATGTAGACTAATCGACATTATAATACAATTAAACAGGAATGCTCTACTTTTCCAATCACAAAATAAACAAACTTGCTGAAATTAACCTGCATTGCCAGGACCGGGTACTTCAATATGATTTGGAAAATGACGATAATTTCGTTTCTGGGTGCAAGCTCTTTTATTTTCACTCTTCAAAAAAAGGAGAGTTGACAGAGAAGCTGAATTATTCCAAATTATTCCCATTTAGTTCTCTAACAACGTTAAAGAATGTCGTCGAAGAATGTTGAAATATATAAATACATAATTTCACTCCATAAAAACGATGTATTTGGTGTAGTTTCGGATGATAAGGTTTTTTTGGGGATTGTTTTGAATGGTTATTGATGGTTGGCGGGGTTTAGCTTTGGCGGATTAAACGAAACTTTTGGTAATTTTAATGCGATTGGGTTTAGTTTGGCTTGGTAAGAAGTGGTTGGGGTGATATAGCGGAAGACGGAGTAATTTATGCGAGTTTAGCGTAGTTTGCTTGTAATTCGTAATTTTTTTACATTTTAGGCTGATGTGGGGTAGTTTGGAATGGCAAGTGTATGATTCTTGAAAGTAGTTTGGAATGGTACATTATGTTTAGGGGTGTTTAACGTATTCAGGTAAAATATACAGAAAATTTGGTAATTATAAAATGAACAATTATAGTGCGAACCTCTTGAGCTCTGTTTTCGGTAATAAAATGCAATAGGAAAGATAGTAAAAAAGACTATTCCATCACTTTTCAGAGTAATTATACGTGGTGGCATTTGTACTCCGCTTACTATTCCTCCATCTTAGTTATAAATAATGCAGAACAATAATGAACACAATGTACATAAAATAAATAGAGTAAATCGTGTATAAGCACACATTACTTATGATGATAGTGCAATCCGGTAAAACTGCAAATTTCGGATTTTGGCCGGAGCAGGTTTGGTGAAGATCAAATACACCACTATCATTCAATGAACGTAAAAATTAGCGTACGGTATATAAGTGGAGTCCGGTACGACGATGGTAATTTTTCGAAAATCGATTGGGGAGATATTTACTTAACGTCAAGAACAAATCGGGAATATTATATTAAAAAAATTTATTTAATAGCGATAGAACTTCGAATACTGATGCGTCGCCTCGACCTTGGCGACGTTGAGTACCAGCGTTCCAGACGCTGAAGCAGCAATTTTAACAATTATATTAGGTGCACGTGCCTAGTCCGTATTAAAAAAATTTGGATTACCAAATAATACTCGCGCAGGTGTACTCGACTGGCCCGTCATAATTTGCACAAAATGAATTAACATACTAAAGTATATAAATATTTTGACGGGAATGTGGTGGGTGTAAAAATCTTATTCGGCCTCTCCGACAAACTAACACTTGTTTACATTAACATGCATGCCTTCATGGACTTGTGACGAATTACAAACAAATATCTAAATTTCAAGTGTTCCATTTGATTTCGTTTCTAGATGCAAGCGGTTTTTTTCACTCTTGTCAGTCTGAACTTATTACATAGTGATATTTTCACATCCAGGTGCCCTAAATTTATTTTGCCGCCGATTTCAAAAATTTTTCTGGAAGGAAAGTAGTCAGCAGTGGGGCTCATCAGGGGTGGCAGGGTTGGCAGTGCCACTCCAAGTATAAATTTACTATCGAACACAAAATTAATTCTGTAATTCAGTTGCAGAATTATGAATTTTTCAGATATTTTCACGAAAATTTAGCGCATACCGCCACTGGTATGAATGTCAGTGATATCTGGTACATACAACGGTGAAAATTTCGGGGCAAATTTGGTGAAAAACAAATACACCACTATCATTAACTAAACGTAAAAATTAGCGTACAAATATAAGTGGAGTCCGGTCCGATGCTGATAATTTTTCGAAAATTGATTGGGGGCAGATTTGGTTAACGCGAGGATCAAATGTTAAATTAAAATACTTTATTTGATAGCGGTAGACCTTCGAACACTGATGCGTCGCCTCATCGAATTTGGCGACTTTGCGAACAGTTTCCGACGCTGGAGCAGCAATTTTCACAATTGTAGTTGTGTTAAAATTAAACACCGCGATCGAGTACTGCTCCACACGCTGAACCAGCAATTCTCGAATTCTAAGAAACGATAAGAAAGGCTTATCCAACGCTTGGTATGTGCGAATTTCTGCATATATATTTATGCATACATTCTGCATCAAACTAAATCGAGCATCGCCTTTTCACGTTTCTGACCTTGCCCTTGACGTGGCAACCCCAAAATAAGCTCAATCGCTTTAAAATTACAAAAAATGCTACAAACCAAGTCAAACTCACCTAAATGACTTCGGCTACCATAAATCACCCCAAACTACCCCTTACCACCCCAAACTAAGCCCAATCACTTTAAAATTAGAAAAAATGCTACAAACCATAGCAAACTATGCCAAACTCACTTAAATTACTTCGGCTATCATAAATCACCCCCAACTACCCCTTACCACCCCTAACTCATCCCAATCACTTTAAAATTACAAAAAATGCTACAAACCATAGCAAACTATGCCAAACTCACTAAAATTACTGCGGCTACCATAAATCACCCCCAACTACCCCTTACCGACCCAAACTAAGAATAATCAATTTAAAATTACAAAAAATACCACAAACCATAGCAAACTATGCCTAACTCACCTACATTACTTAGGCTACCATAAATCACCCCCAACTACCCCAAAATAAGCCCAATCACTTTAAAATAACAAAAAATGTTACAAACCATACCAAACTATGCCAAACTCACTTAAATTACTTCGGCTATCATAAATCACCCCCAACTACCCCTTACCACCCCTAACTCATCCCAATCACTTTAAAATTACAAAAAATGCTACAAACCATAGCAAACTATGCCAAACTCACTAAAATTACTGCGGCTACCATAAATCACCCCCAACTACCCCTTACCGACCCAAACTAAGAATAATCAATTTAAAATTACAAAAAATGCTACAAACCATAGCAAACTATTCCAAACTTACCTAAATTACTTCGGCTACCATAAATCACTCCCAACTACCCCTTACAGCCCCAAAATAAGCCCAATCACTTTAAAATTACAAAATATTCTACAAACCATAGCAAACTATGCCTAACTCACCTAAATTATTTCGGCTACCATAAATCACCCCCAATTACCCCCTACCATCCCAAAATAAGCCCAATCATTTTAAAATTACAAAAAATTCTACAAACCATAGCAAACTATGCCAAACTCCCCTAAATTACTTCGGCTACCAAAAATCACCCCCAACTACCCTTTACAATCCCAAAATAAAACCAATCACATAAAATTACAAAAAATGCTACAAATCATAGCAAACTATGCCTAACTCACCTAAATTACTTCGGCTACCATAAATTACCCCCAACTACCCCTTACAACCCCAAAATAAGCCCAATCACTTTAAAATTACAAAAAATGTTACAAGCCATATCAAACTAACACTAACTCACCTAAATTACTTCGGCTACCATAAATCACCCCGAACTACCCCTTACAACCCCAAAATAAGCTCAATCGCTTTAAAATTACAAAAAATGCTACAAACCATGTCAAACTCACCTAAATGACTTCGGCTACCATAAATCACCCCCAACTACCCCTTACCACCCCAAACTAAGCCCAATCACTTTAAAATTAGAAAAAATGCTACAAACCATAGCAAACTATGCCAAACTCACCTAAATTACTTCGGCTACCATAAATCACCAACTACCCCTTACCACCCCAAAATAAGCCCAATTAGTTTAAAATTACAAAAATTATACAAACCATAGCAAACTATGTCAAACTCACCTAAATTACTTTGCATACCATAAATCGCCCCATCTACCCCTTACCGCCCCAAAATTAGCCTAATCACTTTAAAATTACAAAAAATGCTACAAAACATAGCAAGCTATGCCAAACTCATTTAAATTACTTCGGCTACCATAAATTAATAATCATTTTCAATCAAAATCTTCGATTTGGTTGTCATTTATAAATTCCTTATCGTATTAAATCATAAAATATTAATAAATATCTGCACATAAAATATATTGTTTCGACTAATAGACGTTATTCTGAATATTAAATATGCTGATACCTGTTTTGATTCTCTTCCACCTTCCAATAAATATTTGTTTTAGTTGAGATGCAAACATAAAGGTACTAGCTGAATGTACCCGGCGTTTCCCGGACTTAGATTAAATAAACGCAGTGATGACAAATGTGGTGTATTTGTGATGTAGACTAATCGACATTATAATACAATTAAACAGGAATGCTCTACTTTTCCAATCACAAAATAAACAAACTTGCTGAAATTAACCTGCATTGCCAGGACCGGGTACTTCAATATGATTTGGAAAATGACGATAATTTCGTTTCTGGGTGCAAGCTCTTTTATTTTCACTATTCAAAAAAAGGAGAGTTGACAGAGAAGCTGAATTATTCCAAATTATTCCCATTTAGTTCTCTAACAACGTTAAAGAATGTCGTCGAAGAATGTTGAAATATATAAATACATAATTTCACTCCATAAAAACGATGTATTTGGTGTAGTTTCGGATGATAAGGTTTTTTTGGGGATTGTTTTGAATGGTTATTGATGGTTGGCGGGGTTTAGCTTTGGCGGATTAAACGAAACTTTTGGTAATTTTAATGCGATTGGGTTTAGTTTGGCTTGGTAAGAAATGGTTGGGGTGATATAGCGGAAGACGGAGTAATTTATGCGAGTTTAGCGTAGTTTGCTTGTAATTCGTAATTTTTTTACATTTTAGGTTGATGTGGGGTAGTTTGGAATGGCAAGTGTATGATTCTTGAAAGTAGTTTGGAATGGTACATTATGTTTAGGGGTGTTTAACGTATTCAGGTAAAATATACAGAAAATTTGGTAATTATAAAATGAACAATTATAGTGCGAACCTCTTGAGCTCTGTTTTCGGTAATAAAATGCAATAGGAAAGATAGTAAAAAAGACTATTCCATCACTTTTCAGAGTAATTATACGTGGTGGTATTTGTACTCCGCTTACTATTCCTCCATCTTAGTTATAAATAATGCAGAACAATAATGAACACAATGTACATAAAATAAATAGAGTAAATCGTGTATAAGCACACATTACTTATGATGATAGTGCAATCCGGTAAAACTGCAAATTTCGGATTTTGGCCGGAGCAGGTTTGGTGAAGATCAAATACACCACTATCATTAAATGAACGTAAAAATTAGCGTACGGTATATAAGTGGAGTCCGGTACGACGATGGTAATTTTTCGAAAATCGATTGGGGAGATATTTACTTAACGTCAAGAACAAATCGGGAATATTATATTAAAAAAATTTATTTAATAGCGATAGAACTTCGAATACTGATGCGTCGCCTCGACCTTGGCGACGTTGAGTACCAGCGTTCCAGACGCTGAAGCAGCAATTTTAACAATTATATTAGGTGCACGTGCCTAGTCCGTATTAAAAAAATTTGGATTACCAAATAATACTCGCGCAGGTGTACTCGACTGGCCCGTCATAATTTGCACAAAATGAATTAACATACTAAAGTATATAAATATTTTGACGGGAATGTGGTGGGTGTAAAAATCTTATTCGGCGTCTCCGACAAACTAACACTTGTTTACATTAACATGCATGCCTTCATGGACTTGTGACGAATTACAAACAAATATCTAAATTTCAAGTGTTCCATTTGATTTCGTTTCTAGATGCAAGCGGTTTTTTTCACTCTTGTCAGTCTGAACTTATTACATAGTGATATTTTCACATCCAGGTGCCCTAAATTTATTTTGCCGCTGATTTCAAAAATTTTTCTGGAAGGAAAGTAGTCAGCAGTGGGGCTCATCAGGGGTGGCAGGGTTGGCAGTGCCACTCCAAGTATAAATTTACTATCGAACACAAAATTAGTTCTGTAATTCAGTTGCAGAATTATGAATTTTTCAGATATTTTCACGAAAATTTAGCGCTTACACCGCCACTGGTATGAATGTCAGTGATATCTGGTACATACAACGGTGAAAATTTCGGGGCAAATTTGGTGAAAAACAAATACACCACTATCATTAACTAAACGTAAAAATTAGCGTACAAATATAAGTGGAGTCCGGTCCGATGCTGATAATTTTTCGAAAATTGATTGGTGGCAGATTTGGTTAACGCGAGGATCAAATGTTAAATTAAAATACTTTATTTGATAGCGGTAGACCTTCGAACACTGATGCGTCGCCTCATCGAATTTGGCGATTTTGCGAACAGTTTCCGACGCTGGAGCAGCAATTTTCACAATTGTAGTTGTGTTAAAATTAAACACCGCGATCGAGTACTGCTCCACACGCTGAACCAGCAATTCTCGAATTCTAAGAAACAATAAGAAAGGCTTATCCAACGCTTAGTATGTGCGAATTTCTGCATAGACACTCAATCAAACTAAATCGAGCATCGCCTTTTCACGTTTCTGACCTTGCCCTTGACGTGGCAGGCTCCAGCTGCTTCAATAATGTAAAAATCTTATTCGGCCTCTCCAATAAACTCACATTTGTTTACATTAACACGCATTCCCTCATGGACTTGTGATGAATTACAAACAAATATTTCAACTTCAAGTGTTCCATTTAATTTAGTTTCTGGGTGCAAGCTCCTTTCTTTTCACTCTA
Organism: Eledona agricola; assembly: GCA_964023215.1. NCBI lineage: Eukaryota > Metazoa > Arthropoda > Insecta > Coleoptera > Tenebrionidae > Eledona > Eledona agricola. Next base: position 555,599 of record CAXIEJ010000019.1, on the reverse strand, counting down.
GTCAGTCAAAACTTATTACACAGAGTTATATTTTCAAATCCAGGCGCCCTAAAGAATTTTGTCGTTGTTTTCAAAAGTTTCAAGAGAAGGAGAGTTGACATAGAAGCTAAATTATTCCAAATTATTCCCATTTAGTTCTCTGACAACGTTAAAGACAATGTTGAAATATATAAATACAAAATTTTACACCATAAAAACGAAGTATTTAGGAATTATGTATAAAAAAAGTCGAAATTATTCTTCGCTCTTGAGCTCTATTTCCGGTATTAAAAATGCAATAGGAAAGATAGTAAGAAAGACTATTTCCATCACTTTTCACGTGAATTATACGTGGTGGTATTTGTTCTCCGCTTACTATTAGATTTTCAAACTGCTCCATCTTAGTTATAAATAATGCAGAACAATAATGTACGCAATGTACGTAAAATAAATAGTGTAAATAAATCGTGTATAAGCATACAATACTTAAGCGTATGATGTCAGTTAAAATTTCGGATTTCGGCCGGAGCAGGTTTGGTGAAGAACAAATACACCACTATCATTAACTGAACGTAAAAATTAGCGTACGAAAATAAGTGAAGTCCGGTCCGACGCTGGAAATTTTTCGAAAATCGATTGGGGAGAGTTTTTGTTAACGGCAAGAACAAATCGGGAATATTATATTAAAATAATTTATTTAATAGCGATAGAACTTTGAATACCGATGCGTCGCCTCGACCTTGGCGACGTTGAGTACCAGCGATCCAGACGCTGAAGCAGCAATTTTCACAATTATATGAGGTGTACGTGCCTAGTGCGTATAAAAACAATTTGGATAACAAAAGATATTAATTTGTATGTACCAAATAATACTCGCACAGGTGTACTCGTATGGCCCGTCATAATTTTCACAAAATCAATTTAAGAAATTAACATTCTAAAGTAAATAAATATTTTGACAGGAATGTTAAAAATCTTATTCGGTCTCTCCGACAAACTAACACTTGTTTACATTAACATGCATTCCTTCATGGACCTGTGACGAATTACAAACAAATATCGAAATTTCAAGTGTTCCATGTCAGTCTGAACTTATTACACAGTGATATTTTCACATTCAGGCGCCCTAAATTATTTTGACGTTGATTTATAAAGTTTCCCTGGAAGGAGAGTAGTCAGCAGGTGCCTCGTCAGGGGTGACAGGGTTGGCAGTGCCACTCCAAGTTCAAATTTACTATCGAACACAAAGTTAGTTCTGATTCAATTGCAGAATTTCGAATTTTTCAGATATTTTTACGAAACTCTAGCGCTTACACCGCCTTTATACCTCTTTAAAGTTAAAAACCATAGAGCTGTTTATACAAATGCACGCATGTTGAAAAGGTAGGGCTTGCCCCGTCAGCGTGTTGCAATTCAGAAATACGTTTATGTTTGCATCTCAACTGGAACAAATATTTATTGGAAGGTGGAAGAGAATCAAAATAGGTATCAGCATATTTAATATTCAGAATAACGACTATTAGTCGGAACAATATATTTTATGTGCAGATATTTATTAATATTTTATGATTTAATACGATAAGGCATTTATAAATAACACAACCAAATAGAAGATTTTGATTGAAAACGATTATTAATTTATGGTAGCCGAAGTAATTTAAGTGAGTTTGGCATAGCTTGCTATGTTTTGTAGCATTTTTGTAATTTTAAGTGATTAGGCTAATTTTGGGGCGGTAAGGGGTAGTTGGGGGTGATTTATGGTAGCCGAAGTAATTTAGGTGAGTTTGGAATAGTTTGCTATGGTTTGTAGCATTTTTTGTAATTTTAAAGAGATTGGGCTTAGTTTGGGGTGGTAAGGGGTAGTTGGGGGTGATTTATGGTAGCCGAAGTAATTCAGGTGAGTTTGAGATAGTTTGCTATGGCTTGTAGCATTTTTCGTAATTTTAAAGTGATTGCGCTTATTTTGGGGTGGTAAGGGGTAGTTGGGGGTGATTTATGGTAGCCGAAGTAATTTAGGTGAGTTAGGCATAGTTTGCTATGGTTTGAAGCATTTTTTGTAATTTTAAAGTGATTGGGCTTATTTTGGGGTGGTAAGGGGTAGTTGGGGGTGATTTATGGTAGCCGAAGTAATTTAGGTGAGTTAGGCATAGTTTGCTATGATTTGTTAAATATTTTGTAATTTTAAAGTGATTGGGCTTATTTTGGGGTTGTAAGGGGTAGTTCGGGGTGATTTATGGTAGCCGAAGTAATTTAGGGGAGTTTGGCATAGTTTGCTACGGTTTGTAGAATTTTTTTGTAATTTTAAAGTGATTGAGCCTATTTTGGGGTGGTAAGGGGTAGTTGGGGGTAATTTATAGAAGCCAAAGTAATTTAAGTGAGTTTGGCATAGTTTGCTATGGTTTGTAGCATTATTTGTAATTTTAAAGTGATTGGGCTTATTTTGGGGTGGTAAGGGGTAGTTGGGGGTGATTTATGGTAGCTGAAGTAATTTAGGTGAGTTAGGCATAGTTTGCTATGATTTGTTGAATATTTTGTAATTTTAAAGTGATTGGGATGAGTTAGGGGCGGTAAGGGGGTAGTTGGGGGTGATTTATGATAGCCGAAGTAATTTAAGTGAGTTTGGCATAGTTTGCTATGGTTTGTAGCATTTTTTATAATTTTAAAGTGATTGGGCTTATTTTGGGGTAGTAAGGGGTAGTTGGGGGTGATTTATGTTAGCCGAAGTAATTTAGGTGAGTTAGGCATAGTTTGCTATGGTTTGTAGCATTTTTTGTAATTTTAAAGTGATTGGGCTTATTTTGGGGCGGTAAGGGGTTGTTGGGGGTTGATTTATGGTAGCCGAAGTAATTTAGGTGAGTTAGGCATAGTTTGCTATGGTTTGTAGCATTTTTTTGTAATTTTAAAGTGATTGGGCTTATTTTGGGGTAGTAAGGGGTTGTTGGGGGTGATTTATGTTAGCCGAAGTAATTTAGGTGAGTTAGGCATAGTTTGCTATGGTTTGTGGCATTTTTTTGTAATTTTAAAGTGATTGGGTTTAGTTTGTGGTTGGTAAGGGGTAGTTGGGGGTGATTTATGGTAGCCGCAGTAATTTAAGTGAGTTTGGCATAGTTTGCTATGATTTGTAGCATTTTTTGTAATTTTAAAGTGATTGGGATGAGTTAGGGGTGGCAAGGGGTAGTTGGGGGTGATTTATGATAGCCGAAGTAATTTAAGTGAGTTTGGCATAGTTTGGTATGGTTTGTAGAATTTTTTGTAATTTTAAAGTGATTGGGCTTATTTTGGGGTTGTTAGGGGTAGTTGGGGGTGATTTATGGTAGCCGAAGTAATTTAGGGGAGTTTGGCACAGTTTGCTACGGTTTGTAGAATTTTTTTGTAATTTTAAGGTGATTGAGCCTATTTTGGGGAGGTAAGGGGTAGTTGGGGGTGATTAATGGAAGCCGAAGTAATTTAGATGAGTTTGGCATAGTTTGATATTGCTTGTAATATTTTTTGTAATTTTAAAGTGATTGGGCTGAGTTTGGGGTGGTAAGGGGTAGTTGGGGGTGATTTATGGTAGCCGAAGTAATTTAGGTGAGTTAGGGATAGTTTGCTATGATTTGTGTCATTTTGTTTTATTTTAAAGTGATTGGAGTTACTTGGGGTTGCTAAAGGGTGGTAAGGGATGATTTAAGATAACGGATCTAATTTATGTCAGTTTGGCTTAGTTCGGGAATTTTTTGGGGTTGATTTGGTAAAGTTTGCAGTGGTAAGAGATATTTGAGGATGTTTAATGTTGACGGATTAAATTTGGAGTGATTTGGTAATTTTTAATTGAGTCACGGATCGTCGACATTATAATTGAAATCAAAATTATAATTGAAATATCGGCGGCCTCGCTAGGTACGGCAAAAGTATGATCACGAAAGCAGAAACTTGACGTTGAAATTGTTTAGGTTAAATAAGTGCTTTTAATGTAAACCGGTCGCCCGTCGTCGAAGTTGTTTTGGCTAGATATGTGCTTCTAACATAAACACGGTCTCCGCGATCGGATCATTTTTTGTTTATTTTAGCCGGTTTTTATTGAATTACAAAGGAACCGGGCCGAATTTCGCAAAATCCCTTCTTAGTGTTCAGTTTCGGCACATGATACACCCGTGTCTAAAATTTCAAGTCGCCAGCCCTCACGGTTTGGGCTGTGGGTTGTCGGTGAATCAGTGAATGTGTAGATGTGTAGATGAGTGTGTCAGTGAGGACACTTCGCTTTATATATATAGATTACGATATTAAAGTTTTATTACAAATGGTTGAAGAAAACGAACCGTTACTTACAAGTGAACAGAAAGAGGTTTACTTAGAAATTTTAGAAAACTTAGACTACGGCAAAGTTTTCTTTTTAGATGCACCTGGGGGTACAGGAAAAACATTCCTTATAAATTTGTTATTATCGAAAATACGCAGTTCCAATAAAATTGCTATCGCGGTGGCCTCTTCGGGAATTGCAGCAACTTTGCTACAGGGTGGTAGAACTGCCCATTCTGTTTTTAAATTGCCCCTAAACTTAAATTCCACAGATAATCCGTTATGCAACATATCAAAACAAAGCGACGTGGCTCGATTGCTTTATGACTGCAGTCTAATTGTGTGGGACGAATGTACAATGGCGCACAAAAAAGCAGTTGAGGCTCTCGACCGTACATTAAGAGACATTAGAAATAATGATTTGATTATGGGAAAAGTTACCGTTGTATTAGCAGGAGATTTCAGACAAACGCTGCCTGTTGTACCGAGAGGAACTCGGGCTGATGAAGTTAATGCTTGCTTGAAATCGTCCTATTTGTGGCCCAAAATACAAAAAATTTCATTATCTATAAACATACGAGTATACCTAAGAGGTGATACTGAAAGCTGGCGAATTTGCGCAACTTTTATTAAATTTAGGTGAGGGTCGTACGCCAGAAATAGATGGGAAAATTGAAATTTCGTCAAGCCTGGCAACGGTCGTTCAAAATGTTGCCTATTTAATAAATAAGATTTATCCGGATATTCGAAATTTGAAAGATAAATCTATGTCCTGGTTGCGAGAACGAGCCATTTTATCACCGAAAAATGATAGTGTTAATGAATTAAATAATATTATCCTTGATGGCTTTGAGAGTGAAGAGTTGACATACAAATCTGTCGACTCGGTATTGAATACTGATGAAGCCGTCAATTATCCGGTGGAATTTTTGAATTCATTAAATCCTCCTGGAATGCCTGTCCATAAACTCAAATTGAAGATTGGCGCTCCTATAATGTTGCTGCGTAACTTGAAACCGCCCAAACTTTGCAATGGTACAAGGCTTCAGATCACGAAACTGTACCAAAACGTAATTGAAGCAAGTATATTTACTGGTTGTGCGCAGGGCGAGTCTGTATTCATCCCCCGAATCCCGCTCATTCCATCGGATTATCCCTTTGAATTTAAAAGATTGCAATTCCCTGTGAAGGTATGTTTTGCAATGACGATAAATAAATCTCAGGGACAGTCTTTAAAAGAAGCAGGTATTGATCTGAGGGGGGATTGTTTTTCGCATGGGCAGTTGTATGTGGCATGCTCAAGAGTCAGTAATCCATCTTCTTTGGTTATATTGGCACCGGATAATAAAGCTGCCAATATTGTTTACAAAGAAGCGATCTCAAAATGAGAACAGAATGATACAGAATAAAAATGGCGTTTCATTTTTAGATGAAACCTTACTTTCGACGTCCTATAATCGCTTCTGGGTGTTTAGAGCTTTGAATATTTCTTTGGGCTGGTTGAGTTGGATTTTACATATTATTCTCGAAACAATTTTTTTTGGGATAGGACACCGTCTATTTCCATTCGATTTTTACTGTGCGCAGGCATACGCCTGATACTTGATGCATATAAAAATATTGTGGGGTTCATGTTATGGTATGTTATGGTTTATAAGGTTTATTTGGATCATTTACATTCATATTTGCAATGCAACAACTAGAATGTAAAAAACACACGATAACCAAAAACTAAATCTGTGAAGATATAATATGTGCTGTGAACTTAGCCTCACTTATTTTTATTTTAGTCTGATATAACATTTGATGTAATTGAAGAGTTCATTGATGTGAACAGAAATGTAAAATACTGCTTTACTCTGACCGGAATCCAAAGAAAATATTCAAGTGATGTCTAATGTAAAATTCCTAGAATTTACAAAGTTTGAAATATGAAATAGTGAGAGAAACAATAGGTGTTTCTTCAGTTTTTTATAATTAATCGACACTCTCCTTTACTGACACACAATTTTTCCTTATCAATCCATAAGTTTCTTTATCATCAATCCATAATTTTTAATTATGACTTATTGTTATCCTTTTTCCTTCCTTCTATCCCAATCCCGGCAAGAGAGCTCTACACCTTCCCGTTGGTTCTTGCTGAACAATTGCAAATTTTTTATCTTGCGATTGACTAAGTAGAGCATTCCTGTTTCATTGTATTATAATGTCGATGGGTCAACTTCGTTAATACACCACCTTTGTCAAAATAGCGTTTAAATCTACGTTCCGGGCAACGCCGGGTACATTCAGCTAGTAACAAACTATACAAGAATCACCTAAATTACTTCGGCTACCGTAAATCACCCCCAACTATCCCTTACCACAACAAACCAAACCATATCATCTTAAAATTACAAAAAAAGGTGTACAAATCATAACAAACTATGCCAGACTCACCTAAATTACATCGGCTACTCTAAATCATCACCAACTAACCCTTACCACAACAAACTAAACCCAATAACTTTTAAATTACAAAAAAATGCTAGTAACCATAGCAAACTATGCCAAACTCACCTAAATTACTTCGGCTACCTTAAATCAACACCAACTAACCCTTACCACAACAAACTAAACCCAATCAATTTAAATTACAAAAAAATGCTACTAACCATAGCAAACTATGCCAAACTCACCTAAATTACTTCGGCTATCAAAAATCACCCCCAACTACACTTTACAGCAACAAACTAAGCCCAATCATTTTAAAATTACAAAAAAATGCTAATAATCATAACAAACTACACCAGAATCACCTAAATTACTTCGGCTACCGTAAATCACCCCCAACTATCCCTTACCACAACAAACCAAACCATATCATCTTAAAATTACAAAAAAAGATGTACAAATCATAACAAACGATGCCAGACTCACCTAAATTACTTCGGCTACTCTAAATCATCACCAACTAACCCTTACCACAACAAACTAAACCCAATCACTTTTAAATTACAAAAAAATGCTAGTAACCATAGCAAACTATACCAAACTCACCTAAATTACTTCGGCTACCATAAATCATCACCAAGTAACCCTTACCACAACAACCTAAACCCAATCACTTTTAAATTACAAAAAAATGCTACTAACCATAGCAAACTATGCCAAACTCAAATAAATTACTTCGGCTATCAAAAACCACCCCCAACTACACTTTACAGCAACAAACTAAGCCCAATCACTTTAAAATTACAAAAAAATGCTAAAAATCATAACAAACTATACCAGAATCACCTAAATTACTTCGGCTACCGTAAATCACCCACAACTATCCCTTACCACAACAAACCAAACCATATCATCTTAAAATTACAAAAAAGGTGTACAAATCATAACAAACTATGCCAGACTCACCTAAATTACTTCGGCTACTCTAAGTCATCACCAACTAACCCTTACCACAACAAACTAAACCCAATCACTTTTAAATTACAAAAAAATGCTAGTAACCATAGCAAACTATGCTAAACTCACCTAAATTACTTTGGCTACCATAAATCATCACCAACTAACCCTTACCACAACAAACTAAACCCAATCACTTTTAAATTAGAAAAAAATGCTACTAACCATAGCAAACTATGCCAAACTCACCTAAATTACTTCGGCTATCAAAAATCACCCCCAACTACATTTTACAGCAACAAACTAAGCCCAATCATTTTAAAATTACAAAAAAATGCTAAAAATCATAACAAACTACACCAGAATCACCTAAATTACTTCGGCTACCGTAAATCACCCCCAACTATCCCTTACCACAACAAACCAAACCATATCATCTTAAAATTACAAAAAAAGTTGTACAAATCATAACAAACAATGCCAGACTCACCTAAATTACTTCGGCTACTCTAAATCATCACCAACTAACCCTTACCACAACAAACTAAACCCAATCACTTTTAAATTACAAAAAAATGCTAGTAACCATAGCAAACTATGCCAAACTCACCTAAATTACTTCGGCTACCATAAATCATCACCAACTAACCCTTACCACAACAACCTAAACCCAATCACTTTTAAATTACAAAAAAATACTACTAACCATAGCAAATTATGCCAAACTCACCTAAATTACTTCGGCTATCAAAAATCACCCCCAACTACACTTTACAGCAACAAACTAAGCCCAATCACTTTAAAATTACAAAAAAATGCTAAAAATCATAACAAACTATACCAGAATCACCTAAATTACTTCGGCTACCGTAAAGCAACCCCAACTATCCCTTACCACAACAAACCAAACCATATCATCTTAAAATTACAAAAAAAGGTGTACAAATCATAACAAACTATGCCAGACTCACCTAAATTACTTCGGCTACTCTAAATCATAACCAATTAACCCTTACCACAACAAACTAAACCCAATCACTTTTAAATTACAAAAAAATGCTAGTAACCATAGCAAACTATGCCAAACTCACCTAAATTACTTCGGCTACCATAAATCATCACCAACTAACCCTTACCACAACAAACTAAACCCAGTCACTTTTAATTACAAAAAAATGCTACTAACCATAGCAAACTATGCCAAGCTCACCTAAATTACTTCGGCTATCAAAAATCACCCCCAACTACACTTTACAGCAACAAACTAAGCCCAATCAATTTAAAATTACAAAAAAATGCTAAAAATCTTAACAAACTATACCAGAATCACCTAAATTACTTCGGCTACCGTAAATCACCCCCAACTATACCTTACCAGAACAAACCAAACCATATCATCTTAAAATTACAAAAAAAGGTGTACAAAATATAACAAACTATGCCAGACTCACCTAAATTACTTCGGCTACTCTAAATCATCACCAACTAACCCTTACCACAACAAACTAAACCCAATCACTTGTAAATTACAAAAAAATGCTAGTAACCATAGCAAACCATGCCAAACTCACCTAAATTACTTCGGCTACCATAAATCAACACCAACTAAACCTTACCACAACAAACTAAACCCAATCACTTTAAAATTAAAAAAAAATGCTAAGATTCATAACTAACTATACCAGAATCACCGAAATTACTTCGGCTATCAAAAATCACCCCCAACTACACTTTACAGCAACAAACTAAGCCCAATCACTTTAAAATTACAAAAAAATGTTAAAAATCATAAAAAACTATACCAGAATCACCTAAATTACTTCAGCTACCGTAAATCACCCCTAACTATCCCTTACCACAACAAACCAAACCATATCATCTTAAAATTACAATAAAAGGCGTACAAATCATAACAAACTATGCCAGACTCACCTAAATTACTTTGGCTACTCTAAATCATCACCAACTAACCCTTACCACAACAAACTAAACCCAATCAATTTTAAATTACAAAAAAATGCTAGTAACCATAGCAAACTATGCCAAACTCACCTAAATTACTTCGGCTACCATAAATCATCACCAACTAACCCTTACCACAACAAACAAAACCCAATCACTTTAAAATTAAAAAAAAAATGCTAAAAATCATAACAAAATATACCAGAATCACCGAAATTACTTCGGCTACCGTAAATCACCCCCAACTATCCCTTACCACAACAAACCAAACCATATCATCTTAAAATTACAAAAAAAGGTGTACAAATTATAACAAACTATGATAGACTCACCTAAATTACTTCGGCTACTCTAAATCATCACCAACTAACATTTACCACAACAAACTATACCCAATCAATTTGAAATTACAAAAAAATGCTAGTAACCATAGCAAACTATGCCAAACTCACCTAAATTACTTCGGCTACCATAAATCATCACCAACTAACCCTTACTACAACAAACTAAACCCAATCATTTTTAAATTACAAAAAAATGCAACTAACCATATCAAACTATGCCAAGCTCACCTAAATTACTTCGGCTATCAAAAATCACCCCCAACTACACTTTACAGCAACAAACTAAGCCCAATCACTTTAAAATTACAAAAAAAAAACTAAAAATCATAACAAACTATACCAGAATCACCTAAATTACTCGGCTACCGTAAATCAGCCCCAACTATCCCTTACCACAACAAACCAAACAATATCATCTTAAAATTACAAAAAAAGGTGTACAAATCATAACAAACTATGCCAGACTCACCTAAATTACTTCGGCTACTCTAATTCATCACCAACTAACCCTTGCCACAACAAACTAAACCCAATCACTTTTAAATTACAAAAAAATGCTAGTAACCATAGCAAACTATGCCAAACTCACCTAAATTACTTCGGCTACCATAAATCATCACCAACTAACCCTTACCACAACAAACTAAACCCAATCACTTTTAAATTACAAAAAAAATGCTACTAATCGTAGCAAACTATGCCAAACTCACCTAAATTACTTCGGCTATCAAAAATCACCCCCAACTACACTTTATAGCAACAAACTAAGCCCAATCATTTTAAAATTACAAAAAAATGCTAAAAATCATAACAAACTATACCAGAATCACCGAAATTACTTCGGCTACCGTAAATCACCCCCGACTTTCCCTTACCACAACAAACCAAACCATATCATCTTAAAATTACAAAAAAAGGTGTACAAATCATAACAAACTATGCCAGACTCACCTAAATTACTTCGGCTACTCTAAATCATCACCAGCTAACCCTTACCACAACAAACTATACCCAATCAATTTTAAATTACAAAAAAATGCTACTAACCATAGCAGACTATGCCAAACTCACCTAAATTACTTCGGCTATCAAAAGTCACCCCCCACTACACTTTACAGCAACAAACTAAGCCCAATCACTTTAAAATTACAAAAAAATGCTAAAAATCATAACAAACTATACCAGAATCACCTAAATTTTTTCAGCTACCGTAAATAACCCTTAACTATCCCTTACCACAACAAACCAAACCATATCATCTTAAAATTACAATAAAAGGTGTACAAATCATAACAAACTATGCCAGACTCACCTAAATTACTTTGGCTTCTCTAAATCATCACCAACTAACCCTTACCACAACAAACTTAACCCAGTCAATTTTAAATTACAAAAAAATGCTAGTAACCATGGCAAACTATGCCAAACTCACCTAAATTACTTCGGCTACCATAAATCATCACCAACTAACATTTACCCCAACAAACTAAACCCAATCACTTTTAAATTACAAAAAATGCTACTAACCATAGCAAACTATGCCAAACTCACCTAAATTACTTCGGCTACCAAAAATCACCCCCAACTACACTTTACAGCAACAAACTTAGCCCGATCACTTTAAAATTACAAAAAAATGCTAAAAATCATAACAAACTATACCAGAATCACCTAAATTACTTCGGCGACCGTAAATCACCCCAAACTATCCCTTACCACAACAAACCAAACCATATCATCTTAAAATTACAAAAAAGGTGTACAAATCATAACAAACTATGATAGACTCACCTAAATTACTTCGGCTACTCTAAATCATCACCAACTAACCCTTACCACAACAAACTAAACCCAATCACTTTTAAATTACCAAAAAATACCAGTAACCATAGCAAACTATGCCAAACTCACCTAAATTACTTCGGCTACCATAAATCATCACCAACTAACTAACCCTTACCACAACAAACTAAACCCAATCACTTTTAAATTACAAAAAAATGCTACTAACCATAGCAAACTATGTCAAACTCACCTAAATTACTTCCGCTATCAAAAATCACCCCCAACTACACTTTACAGCAACAAACTAAGCTGAATCACTTTAAAATTAAAAAAAAATGCTAAAAATCATAACAAACTATACCAGAATCACCTAAATTACTTCGGCTACCGTAAATCACCCCCAACTATCCCTTACCACAACAAACCAAACCATATCATCTTAAAATTACAAAAAAAGGTGTACAAATCATAACAAACTATGCCAGACTCACCTAAATTACTTCGGCTACTCTAAATCATCACCAACTAACCCTTACCACAACAAACTAAACCCAATCACTTTAAATTACAAAAAAATGCTAGTAACCAAAGCAAACTATGCCAAACTCACCTAAATTACTTTGGCTACCATAAATCATCACTAACTAACCCTTACCACAACAAACTAAACCCAATCACTTTTAAATTACAAAAAAATGCTACTAACCATAGCAAACTATGCCAAACTCACCTAAATTACTTCGGCTATCACAAAACACCCCAAACTACACTTTACAGCAACAAACTAAGCCCAATCACTTTGAAATTACAAAAAAATGCTAAAAATCATAACAAACTATACCAGAATCACCTAAATTACTTCGGCTACCGTAAATCACCCCCAACTAACCCTTATCACAACAAACCAAACCATATCATCTTAAAATTTTAAAAAAAGGTGTACAAATCATAACAAACTATGCCAGACTCACCTAAATTACTTCGGCTACTCTAAATCATCACCAACTAACCCTTACCACAACAAACTAAACCCAATCACTTTTAAATTACAAAAAAATGCTAGTAACCATAGCAAACTATGCCAAACTCAATTAAATTACTTCGGCTACCATAAATCATCACCAACTAATCCTTACTACAACAAACTAAACCCAATCACTTTTAAATTAAAAAAAAATGCTACTAACCATAGCAAACTATGCCAAACTCACCTAAATTACTTCGGCTATCAAAAATCACCCGCAACAACACTTTACAGCAACAAACTAAGCCCAATCACTTTAAAATTACAAAAAAATGCTAAAAATCATAACAAATTATACCAGAATCACCTAAATTACTTCGGCTACCGTAAATCACCCCCAACTATCCCTTACCACAACAAACCAAACCATATTATCTTAAAATTACAAAAAAGGTGTACAAATCATAACAAACTATGCCAGACTCACCTAAATTACTTCGCCTACTCTAAATCATCACCAACTAACCCTTACCACAACAAACTAAACCCAATCACTTTTAAATTACAAAAAAATGCTAGTAGTAGTAGTAGTAGTATCAAAAATTACCCCCAACTACACTTTACAGCAACAAACTAAGCCCAATCACTTTAAAATTACGAAAAAATGCTAAAAATCATAACAAACTATACCAGAATCACCTAAATTACTTCGGCTACCGTAAATATGCCCCAACTATCCCTTACCCCAACAAACCAAACAATATCATCTTAAAATTACAAAAAAAGGTGTACAAATCATAACAAACTATGCCAGACTCACCTAAATTACTTCGGCTACTCTAATTCATCACCAACTAACCCTTGCCACAACAAACTAAACCCAATCACTTTTAAATTACAAAAAAATGCTAGTAACCATAGCAAACCATGCCAAACTCACCTAAATTACTTCGGCTACCATAAATCATCACCAACTAACCCTTACCACAACAAACTAAACCCAATCACTTTTAAATTACAAAAAAATGCTACTAACCATAGCAAACTATGCCAAACTAACCTAAATTACTTCGGCTTTCAAAAATCACCCCCAACTACACTTTACAGCAACAAACTAAGCCCAATCACTTTAAAATTACGAAAAAATGCTAAAAATCATAACAAACTATACCAGAATCACCTAAATTACTTCGGCTACCGTAAATCAGCCCCAACTATCCCTTACCACAACAAACCAAACAATATCATCTTAAAATTACAAAAAAAGTTGTACAAATCATAACAAACTATGACAGACTCACCTAAATTACTTCGGCTACTCTAATTCATCACCAACTAACCCTTGCCACAACAAACTAAACCCAATCAACAACGGTGGTATTAATCGGGTTTGTTGACCGTGTTCCATGCGAAGTTCCATGAGGGGGGGTGTAGTGAGCGCCCCGAGAGGCTAACTCAGCAAGTGATCCCCATGAATCTCTGCCAAACGTTTCGTCCACAGCTGCGGTGGACACCTTCAGTGGCGGTGTGGTCGTGGTCGAAGTACTCTCCCAGCTGTCACAGTCGCGACTGGCACATCATCACTTTGCGCAGCTCTATATATAGCCTCAGATCGGTTATGCATCGTTCCGGGTGGGCGTGTCCCTGCATTCGTCAAAGGTGGTGACGTCACTCTTCTCGTTGTCATGGTTGGCTGCCAACTCCTGTCCATTTTTAATCCTTCACCCTTCTTATTGAAATTGTTCTGGTGTTTGAAAATTTCAATCGCTTCTCGGTGTAGACGAGCGTAGTAGTGTGAGGTGGACGCCAATCGTTCAGTCTCCTCAAACCGTATCTGATGGTCTCCCTCAGAAAGAGCGTGTTCAGCTACCGACGATTTCTCCACTTCACCCAGACGACAGTTCCTCTTGTGTTCCGTCAAGCGCGTCTTGATGCTTCTCTTTGTTGTACCTACATAAACAGATCCACACGAACACGGAATTTTGTGTACCCCAGCTGACGACAACGGATCTCTGGGATCTTTCGCCGAACCCAGTATTCCTCGGATCTGTGTCGTAGGTTTAAAGATGGTCTTAATATTATTCCAGTTCAATAGTCGGCCAATGCGGTCTGTCACATTCCGCACATATGGTAAAAAGGCCGTTCCTGCAAACTCAGTTGTGTTATCAGTTGTAGGTCTCACCGACGTCCTTGGGTGTATAGATCTTCTTATATCTTTTGAGGAGTATCCATTGGCTTGTAGCATCTTGTCCAAGTGGTCAAGTTCACCCTTAAGATGTTGTGGTTCGCAGATCTTAGTGGCTCGGCTAACCAAGGTCTTGATCACCGCTCTTTTTTGGGATGGATGATGGTTGGACTCCTTGTTGAGGTACCTATCTCTGTAAGATTACAGAGGGCCAAACCACCATTGGGCAACCTTAAGGCGAAGGAGAAAGCAGCGTTAAGAACATTAAGAAACAACAAGGATATTATGATTTTAGCTGCAGACAAAGGGAACGCCACCACAGTACTTAACACCAGAGACTACAGACGGAAGATGGACGACATCCTGGATCCATTAACCTACAAAAAACTCTCACGGCACCCCACGGCTCGTATCCTCAGGCAAACTAATAATCTGATTAAAGTGGCGTCAATTCCGGATGAGATGAAGCTGAAGATTCGAAAATCGGAAGCACTTCCACCTCGACTCTACGGCTTGCCGAAGATACATAAGCCAGACGTACCTCTTCGCCCCATTGTCAGTACCATCGACTCTCCGACTTATGGAGTCGCCAAATACTTGGCGGGTTTGCTGCAACCTCACATCGGACATACAGACTCCTACATCAGAGACTCAGCCCATTTTGTGGAGAAGATCAAACCACTTCGCCTTGGCCCAGAAGACATATTGGTCAGTTTCGACGTAGTCTCGCTGTTTACGATGGTTCCAGTCAAGGATGCATTGGTTTGCATAAGGACACTCTTTCCCACGGATATTTTAAATATTTTCCAACATGTACTAACAACAACATATTTTAAGTACATCAACGCCTACTACGAACAGCTGGATGGCGTGGCCATGGGAAGTCCACTGAGCCCTGTGGTGGCTAATTTCTTCATGGAGGCGTTTGAGAAAGAAGCGCTTCAAACGGCACCGAAGAAATCCAAGTGCTGGTTCCGTTATGTGGACGACACATTTATCATCTGGGACCACGGTGAAGCAGCGCTACAGGAATTCATGGACCACATTAACCAACAAAATCCGCGAATCCAATTCACAATGGAGAAAGAGAGAGATCGTTGCCTACCGTTCTTTGACGTTATGGTGAACAGGAAACATGATGGGTCCCTAGGCCACCAGGTATATCGAAAACCTACCCACACAGATAGGTACCTCAACAAGGAGTCCAACCATCATCCATCCCAAAAAAGAGCGGTGATCAAGACCTTGGTTAGCCGAGCCACTAAGATCTGCGAACCACAACATCTTAAGGGTGAACTTGACCACTTGGACAAGATGCTACAAGCCAATGGATACTCCTCAAAAGATATAAGAAGATCTATACACCCAAGGACGTCGGTGAGACCTACAACTGATAACACAACTGAGTTTGCAGGAACGGCCTTTTTACCATATTACCATATGTGCGGAATGTGACAGACCGCATTGGCCGACTATTGAACCGGAATAATATTAAGACCATCTTTAAACCCACGACACAGATCCGAGGACTACTGGGTTCGGCGAAAGATCCCAGAGATCCGTTGTCGTCAGCTGGGGTATACAAAATTCCGTGTTCGTGTGGATCTGTTTATGTAGGTACAACAAAGAGAAGCATCAAGACGCGCTTGACGGAACACAAGAGGAACTGTCGTCTGGGTGAAGTGGAGAAATCGTCGGTAGCTAAACACGCTCTTTCTGAGGGAGACCATCAGATACGGTTTGAGGAGACTGAACGATTGGCGTCCACCTCACACTACTACGCTCGTCTACACCGAGTAGCGATTGAAATTTTCAAACACCAGAACAATTTCAATAAGAAGGGTGAAGGATTAAAAATGGACAGGAGTTGGCAGCCAACCATGACAACGAGAAGAGTGACGTCACCACCTTTGACGAATGCAGGGACACGCCCACCCGGAACGATGCATAACCGATCTGAGGCTATATATAGAGCTGCGCAAAGTGATGATGTGCCAGTCGCGACTGTGACAGCTGGGAGAGTATTTCGACCACGACCACACCGCCACTGAAGATGTCCACCGCAGCTGTGGACGAAACGTTTGGCAGAGATTCATGGGGATCACTTGCTGAGTTAGCCTCTCGGGGCGCTCACTACACCCCCCCTCATAGAACTTCGCATGGAACACGGTCAACAAACCCGATTAATACCACCGTTGTTGACAACACCGACCGTGAAAACCTACACACTTTTATAAACCCAATCACTTTTAAATTAAAAAAAAATGCTAGTAACCATAGCAAACTATGCCAAATTCACCTAAATTACTTCGGCTACCATAAATCATCACCAACTAACACTTACCACAACAAACTAAACCCAATCACTTTTAAATTACAAAAAAAATGCTACTAACCATAGCAAACTATGCCAAACTCACCTAAATTACTTCGGCTATCAAAAATCACCCCCAACTACACTTTACAGCAACAAACTAAGCCCAATCACTTTAAAATTACAAAAAAATGCTAAAAATCATAACAAACTATACCAGAATCACCTAAATTACTTCGGCTACCGTAAATCACCCCCAACTATCCCTTACCACAACAAACCAAACCATATCAACTTAAAATTACAAAAAAAGGTGTACAAATCATAACAAACTATGCCAGACTCACCTAAATTACTTCGGCTACTCTAAATCATCACCAACTAACCCTTACCACAACAAACTAAACCCAATCACTTTTAAATTACAAAAAAATGCTAGTAACCATAGCAAATCATGCCAAACTCACCTAAATTACTTCGGCTACCATAAATCATCACCAACTAACCCTTACCACAACAAACTAAACCCAATCATTTTTAAGTTACAAAAAAATGCTACTAACCATAGCAAACTATGCCAAACTAACCTAAATTACTTCAGCTATCAAAAATCACCCCCAACTATACTTTACAGCAACAAACTAAGCCCAATCACTTTAAAATTACGAAAAAATGCTAAAAATCATATCAAACTATACCAGAATCACCTAAATTACTTTGGCTACCGTAAATCACCCCGAACTATCCCTTACCACAACAAACCAAACAATATCATCTTAAAATTACAAAAAAAGGTGTACAAATCATAACAAATTATGCCAGACTCACCAAAATAACTTCGGCTACTCTAAATCATCACCAAATAACCCTTACCACAACAAACTAAACCCAATCACTTTTAAATGACAAAAAAATGCTAGTAACCATAGCAAACCATGTCAAACTCATCTAAATTACTTCGGCTACCATAAATCATGACCAACTAACCCTTACCACAACAAACTAAACCCAATCACTTTTAAATTTCAAAAAAATGCTACTAACCTTAGCAAACTATGCCAAACACACCTAAATTACTTCGGCTATCAAAAATCACCCCCAACTACAATTTACAGCAACAAACTAAGCCCAATCATTTTAAAATTACAAAAAAATGCTAAAAATTATAACAAACTATACCAGAATTACCTAAATTACTTCGGCTAACGTAAATCACCCCCAACTATCCCTTACCAAAACAAACTAAACCATATCATCTTAAAATTACAAAAAAAGGTGTACAAATCATAACAAACTATGCCAGACTCACCTAAATTACTTCGGCTACTCTAAATCATCACCAACTAACCCTTACCACAACAAACTAAACCCAATCACTTTAAATTACAAAAAAATGCTAGTAACCATAGCAAACTATGCCAAACTCACCTAAATTACTTCGGCTGCCATAAATCATCACCAACTAACCCTTACCACAACAAACTAAACCCAATCAGTTTTTAATTAAAAAAAAATGCTACTAACCATAGCAAACTATGCCAAACTCACCTAAATTACTTCGGCTATCAAAAA
The DNA here is from genome assembly GCA_964023215.1 of Eledona agricola. NCBI lineage: Eukaryota > Metazoa > Arthropoda > Insecta > Coleoptera > Tenebrionidae > Eledona > Eledona agricola. The sequence goes on along the minus strand of CAXIEJ010000019.1, from coordinate 536,826 downwards.
TCACTCCCAACTACACTTTACAGCAGCAAACTAAGCCCAATAACTTTGAAATTACAAAAAAATGCTAAAAATCATAACAAACTATACCAGAATCACCTAAATTTCTTCGGCTACCGTAAATCACCCCCAACTATCCCTTATCACAACAAAAAAAACCATATCATCTTAAAATTACAAAAAAAGGTGTACAAATCATAACAAACTATGCCAGACTCACCTAAATTACTTCGGCTACTCTAAATCATCACCAACTAACCCTTACCACAACAAACTAAACCCAATCACTTTTAAATTACAAAAAATGCTAGTAACCATAGCAAACTATGCCAAACTCACCTAAATTACTTCGGCTACCATAAATCATCACCAACTAACCCTTACCACAACAAAATAAACCCAATCACTTTAAATTACAAAAAAATGCTACTAACCATAGCAAACTATGCCAAACTCACCTAAATTACTTCGGCTATCAAAAATCACCCCCAACTACACTTTACAGCAACAAACTAAGCCCAATCATTTTAAAATTACAAAAAAATGCTAAAAATTATAACAAACTATACCAGAATCACCTAAATTACTTTGGCTACCGTAAATCACCCCCAACTATCCCTTACCACAACAAACCAAACCATATCATCTTAAAATTAAAAAAAAGGTGTACAAATCATAACAAACTATGCCAGACTCACCTAAATTACTTCGGCTACTCTAAATCATCACCAACTAACCCTTACCACAACAAACTAAACCCAATCACTTGTAAATTACAAAAAAATGCTAGTAAATATAGCAAACCATGCCAAACTCACCTAAATTACTTCGGCTACCATAAATCATCACCAACTAACCCTTACCACAACAAACTAAACCCAATCACTTTTAAATTACAAAAAAATGCTACTAACCATAGCAAACTATGCCAAACTAACCTAAATTACTTCGGCTATCAAAAATCACCCCCAACTACACTTTACAGCAACAAACTAAGCCCAATCACTTTAAAATTACACAAAAATGCTAAAAATCATAACAAACTATACCAGAATCACCTAAATTACTTCGGCTACCGTAAATCAGCCCCAACTATCCCTTACCACAACAAACCAAACAATATCATCTTAAAATTACAAAAAAAGGTGTACAAATCATAACAAACTATGCCAGACTCACCTAAATTACTTCGGCTACTCTAATTCATCACCAACTAACCCTTGCCACAACAAACTAAACCCAATCACTTTTAAATTACAAAAAAATGCTAGTAACCATAGCAAACTATGCCAAACTCAACTAAATTACTTCGGCTATCAAAAATCACCCCCAACTACACTTTACAGCAACAAACTAAGGCCAATCACTTTAAAATTACAAAAAAATGCTAAAAATCATAACAAACTATACCAGAATCACCTAAATTACTTCGGCTACCGTAAATCACCCCCAACTATCCCTTACCACAACAAACCAAACCATATCATCTTAAAATTACAAAAAAAGGTGTACAAATCATAACAAACTATGCCAGACTCACCTAAATTACTTCGGCTACTCTAAATCATCACCAACTAACTCTTACCACAACAAACTAAACCCAATCACTTTTAAATTACAAAAAAACGCTAGTAACCATAGCAAACCATGCCAAACTCACCTAAATTACTTCGGCTACCATAAATCATCACCAATTAACCCTTACCACAACAAACTAAACCCAATCATCTTTAAATTACAAAAAAATGCTACTAACCATAGCAAACTATGCCAAACTCACCTAAATTACTTCGGCTATCAAAAATCACCCCCAACTACACTTTACAGCAACAAACTAAGCCCAATCACTTTAAAATTACGAAAAAATTCTAAAAATCATAACAAACTATACCAGAATCACCTAAATTACTTTGGCTACCGTAAATCACCCCGAACTATCCCTTACCACAACAAACCAAACAATATCATCTTAAAATTACAAAAAAAGGTGTACAAATCATAACAAACTATGCCAGACTCACCTAAATTACTTCGGCTACTCTAAATCATCACCAACTAACCCTTACCACAACAAACTAAACCCAATAACTTTTAAATTACAAAAAAATGCTAGTAACCATAGCAAACCATGTCAAACTCACCTAAATTACTTCGGCTACCATAAATCATCACCAACTAACCCTTACCACAACAAACTAAACCCAATCACTTTTAAATTACAAAAAAATGCTACTAACCTTAGCAAACTATGCCAAACTCACCTAAATTACTTCGGCTATCAAAAATCACCCCCAACTACACTTTACAGCAACAAACTAAGCCCAATCATTTTAAAATTACAAAAAAATGCTAAAAATTATAACAAACTATACCAGAATCACCTAAATTACTTCGGCTAACGTAAATCATTCCCAACTATCCCTTACCACAACAAACCAAACCATGTCATCTTAAAATTACAACAAAAGGTGTACAAATCATAACAAACTATGCCAGACTCACCTAAATTACTTCGGCTACTCTAAATCATCACCAACTAACCCTTACCACAACAAACTAAACCCAATCACTTTAAATTACAAAAAAATGCTAGTAACCATAGCAAACTATGCCAAACTCACCTAAATTACTTCGGCTGCCATAAATCATCACCAACTAACCCTTACCACAACAAACTAAACCCAATCAGTTTTAAATTACAAAAAAATGCTACTAACCATAGCAAACTATGCCAAACTCACCTAAATTACTTCGGCTATCAAAAATCTCCCCCAACTAAACTTTACAGCAACAAACTAAGCCCAATCACTTTGAAATTACAAAAAAATGCCAAAAATCATAACAAACTATACCAGAATCACCCAAATTATTTCGGCTACCGTAAATCACCCCCAACTATCCCTTATCACAACAAACCAAACCATATCATCTTAAAATTACAAAAAAAGGTGTACAAATCATAACAAACTATGCCAGACTCACCTAAATTACTTCGGCTACTCTAAATCATCACCAACTAACCCTTGCCACAACAAACTAAACCCAATCACATTTAAATGACAAAAAAATTCTAGTAACCATAGCAAACTATGTCAAACACACCTAAATTACTTCGGCTACCATAAATCATCACCAACTAACCTTTACCACTACAAACTAAACCCAATCATTTTTAAATTACAAAAAAATGCTACTAACCATAGCAAACTAGGCCAAACTAACCTAAATTACTTCGGCTATCAAAAATCACCCCCAACTACACTTTACAGCAACAAACTAAGCCCAATCACTTTAAAATTACGAAAAAATGCTAAAAATCATAACAAACTATACCAGAATCACCTAAATTACTTCGGCTACCGTAAATCAGCCCCAACTATCCCTTACCACAACAAACTAAACCCAATCACTTTTAAATTACAAGAAAATGCTACTAACCATAGCAAACCATGCCAAACTCACCTAAATTACTTCGGCTACCATAAATCATCACCAACTAATCCTTACCACAACAAATTAAACCCAATCACTTTTAAATTACAAAAAAATGCTACTAACCATAGCAAACTATGCCAAACTAACCTAAATTACTTCGGCTATCAAAAATCACCCCCAACTACACTTTACAGCAACAAACTAAGCCCAATCACTTTAAAATTACGAAAAAATGTTAAAACTCATAACAAACTATACCAGAATCACCTAAATTACTTCGGCTACCGTAAATATGCCCCAACTATCCCTTACCACAACAAACCAAACAATATCATCTTAAAATTACAAAAAAAGGTGTACAAATCATAACAAACTATGCCAGACTCACCTAAATTACTTCGGCTACTCTAATTCATCACCAACTAACCCTTGCCACAACAAACTAAACCCAATCACTTTTAAATTACAAAAAAATGCTAGTAACCATAGCAAACCATGCCAAACTCACCTAAATTACTTCGGCTACCATAAATCATCACCAACTAACCCTTACCACAACAAACTAAACCCAATCACTTTTAAATTACAAAAAAATGCTACTAACCATAGCAAACTATGCCAAACTAACCTAAATTACTTCGGCTACCGTAAATCAGCCCCAACTATCCCTTACCACAACAAACCAAACATTATCATCTTAAAATTACAAAAAAAGGTGTACAAATCATAACAAACTATGCCAGACTCACCTAAATTACTTCGGCTATTCTAAATCATCACCAACTAACCCTTACCACAACAAACTAAACCCAATCACTTTTAAATTACAAAAAAATGCTAGTAACCATAACAAACCATGCCAAACTCACCTAAATTACTTCGGCTACCATAAATCATCACCAACTAACCCTTACCACAACAAACTAAACCCAATCATTTTTAAATTACAAAAAAATGCTACTAACCATAGCAAACTATGCCAAACTCACCTAAATTACTTCGGCTATCAAAAATCACCCCCAACTACACTTTACAGCAACAAACTAAGCCCAATCACTTTAAAATTACGAAAAAATGCTAAAAATCATATCAAACTATACCAGAATCACCTAAATTACTTTGGCTACCGTAAATCACCCCGAACTATCCGTTACCACAACAAACCAAACAATATCATCTTAAAATTACAAAAAAAGGTGTACAAATCATAACAAATTATGCCAGACTCACCTAAATTACTTCGGCTACTCTAAATCATCACCAACTAACCCTTACCACAACAAACTAAACCCAATCATTTTTAAATGACAAAAAAATGCTAGTAACCATAGCAAACCATGTCAAACTCACCTAAATTACTTCGGCTACCATAAATCATCACCAACTAACCCATACCACAACAAACTAAACCCAATCACTTTTAAATTTCAAAAAAATGCTACTAACCTTAGCAAACTATGCCAAACACACCTAAATTACTTCGGCTATCAAAAATCACCCCCAACTACACTTTACAGCAACAAACTAAGCCCAATCATTTTAAAATTACAAAAAAATGCTAAAAATTATAACAAACTATACCAGAATTACCTAAATTACTTCGGCTAACGTAAATCACCCCCAACTATCCCTTACCACAACAAACCAAACCATTTCATCTTAAAATTACAACAAAAGGTGTACAAATCATAACAAACTATGCCAGACTCACCTAAATTACTTCGGCTACTCTAATTCATCACCAACTAACCCTTACCACAACAAACTAAACCCAATCACTTTAAATTACAAAAAAATGCTAGTAACCATAGCAAACTATGCCAAACTCACCTAAATTACTTCGGCTGCCATAAATCATCACCAACTAACCCTTACCACAACAAACTAAACCCAATCAGTTTTAAATTACAAAAAAATGCTACTAACCATAGCAAACTATGCCAAACTCACCTAAATTACTTCGGCTATCAAAAATCTCCCCCAACTAAACTTTACAGCAACAAACTAAGCCCAATCACTTTGAAATTACAAAAAAATGCCAAAAATCATAACAAACTATACCAGAATCACCTAAATTATTTCGGCTACCGTAAATCACCCCCAACTATCCCTTATCACAACAAACCAAACCATATCATCTTAAAATTACAAAAAAAGGTGTACAAATCATAACAAACTATGCCAGACTCACCTAAATTACTTCGGCTACTCTAAGTCATCACCAACTAACCCTTGCCACAACAAACTAAACCCAATCACATTTAAATGACAAAAAAATTCTAGTAACCATAGCAAACCATGTCAAACTCACCTAAATTACTTCGGCTACCATAAATTATCACCAACTAACCTTTACCACTACAAACTAAACCCAATCACTTTTAAATTACAAAAAAATGCTACTAACCATAGCAAACTATGCCAAACTAACCTAAATTACTTCGGCTATCAAAAATCACCCCCAACTACACTTTACAGCAACAAACTAAGCCCAATCATTTTAAAATTACAAAAAAATGCTAAAAATTATAACAAACTATACCAGAATTACCTAAATTACTTCGGCTAACGTAAATCACCCCCAACTATCCCTTACCACAACAAACCAAACCATGTCATCTTAAAATTACAACAAAAGGTGTACAAATCATAACAAACTATGCCAGACTCACCTAAATTACTTCGGCTACTCTAATTCATCACCAACTAACCCTTACCACAACAAACTAAACCCAATCACTTTAAATTACAAAAAAATGCTAGTAACCATAGCAAACTATGCCAAACTCACCTAAATTACTTCGGCTGCCATAAATCATCACCAACTAACCCTTACCACAACAAACTAAACCCAATCAGTTTTAAATTACAAAAAAATGCTACTAACCATAGCAAACTATGCCAAACTCACCTAAATTACTTCGGCTATCAAAAATCTCCCCCAACTAAACTTTACAGCAACAAACTAAGCCCAATCACTTTGTAATTACAAAAAAATGCCAAAAATCATAACAAACTATACCAGAATCACCTAAATTATTTCGGCTACCGTAAATCACCCCCAACTATCCCTTATCACAACAAACCAAACCATATCATCTTAAAATTACAAAAAAAGGTGTACAAATCATAACAAACTATGCCAGACTCACCTAAATTACTTCGGCTACTCTAAATCATCACCAACTAACCCTTGCCACAACAAACTAAACCCAATCACATTTAAATGACAAAAAAATTCTAGTAACCATAGCAAACCATGTCAAACTCACCTAAATTACTTCGGCTACCATAAATTATCACCAACTAACCTTTACCACTACAAACTAAACCCAATCACTTTTAAATTACAAAAAAATGCTACTAACCATAGCAAACTATGCCAAACTAACCTAAATTACTTCGGCTATCAAAAATCACCCCCAACTACACTTTACAGCAACAAACTAAGCCCAATCACTTTAAAATTACGAAAAAATGCTAAAAATCATAACAAACTATACCAGAATCACCTAAATTACTTCGGCTACCGTAAATCAGCCCCAACTATCCCTTACCACAACAAACTAAACCCAATCACTTTTAAATTACAAGAAAATGCTACTAACCATAGCAAACCATGCCAAACTCACCTAAATTACTTCGGCTACCATAAATCATCACCAACTAATCCTTACCACAACAAATTAAACCCAATCACTTTTAAATTACAAAAAAATGCTACTAACCATAGCAAACTATGCCAAACTAACCTAAATTACTTCGGCTATCAAAAATCACCCCCAACTACACTTTACTGCAACAAACTAAGCCCAATCACTTTAAAATTACGAAAAAATGTTAAAAATCGTAACAAACTATACCAGAATCACCTAAATTACTTCGGCTATCGTAAATATGCCCCAACTATCCCTTACCACAACAAACCAAACAATATCATCTTAAAATTACAAAAAAAGGTGTACAAATCATAACAAACTATGCCAGACTCACCTAAATTACTTCGGCTACTCTAATTCATCACCAACTAACCCTTGCCACAACAAACTAAACCCAATCACATTTAAATTACAAAAAAATGCTAGTAACTATAGCAAACCATGCCAAACTCACCTAAATTACTTCGACTACCATAAATCATCACCAACTAACCCTTACCACAACAAACTAAACCCAATCACTTTTAAATTACAAAAAAATGCTATTAACCATAGCAAACTATGCCAAACTAACCTAAATTACTTCGGCTATCAAAAATCACCCCCAACTACACTTTACAGCAACAAACTAAGCCCAATCACTTTAAAATTACGAAAAAATGCTAAAAATCATAACAAACTATACCAGAATCACCTAAATTACCTCGGCTACCGTAAATCAGCCCCAACTATCCCTTACCACAACAAACCAAACATTATCATCTTAAAATTACAAAAAAAGGTGTACAAATCATAACAAACTATGCCAGACTCACCTAAATTACTTCGGCTATTCTAAATCATCACCAACTAACCCTTACCACAACAAACTAAACCCAATCACTTTTAAATTACAAAAAAATGCTAGTAACCATAACAAACCATGCCAAACTCACCTAAATTACTTCGGCTACCATAAATCATCACCAACTAACCCTTACCACAACAAACTAAACCCAATCATTTTTAAATTACAAAAAAATGCTACTAACCATAGCAAACTATGCCAAACTCACCTAAATTACTTCGGCTATCAAAAATCACCCCCAACTACACTTTACAGCAACAAACTAAGCCCAATCACTTTAAAATTACGAAAAAATGCTAAAAATCATATCAAACTATACCAGAATCACCTAAATTACTTTGGCTACCGTAAATCACCCCGAACTATCCGTTACCACAACAAACCAAACAATATCATCTTAAAATTACAAAAAAAGGTGTACAAATCATAACAAATTATGCCAGACTCACCTAAATTACTTCGGCTACTCTAAATCATCACCAACTAACCCTTACCACAACAAACTAAACCCAATCATTTTTAAATGACAAAAAAATGCTAGTAACCATAGCAAACCATGTCAAACTCACCTAAATTACTTCGGCTACCATAAATCATCACCAACTAACCCTTACCACAACAAACTAAACCCAATCACTTTTAAATTTCAAAAAACTGCTACTAACCTTAGCAAACTATGCCAAACACACCTAAATTACTTCGGCTATCAAAAATCACCCCCAACTACACTTTACAGCAACAAACTAAGCCCAATCATTTTAAAATTACAAAAAAATGCTAAAAATTATAACAAACTATACCAGAATTACCTAAATTACTTCGGCTAACGTAAATCACCCCCAACTATCCCTTACCAAAACAAACCAAACCATATCATCTTAAAATTACAAAAAAAGGTGTACAAATCATAACAAATTATGCCAGACTCACCTAAATTACTTCGGCTACTCTAAATCATCACTAACTAACCCTTACCACAACAAACTAAACCCAATCACTTTTAAATTACAAAAAAATGCTAGTAACCATAACAAACCATGCCAAACTCACCTAAATTACTTCGGCTACCATAAATCATCACCAACTAACCCTTACCACAACAAACTAAACCCAATCATTTTTAAATTACAAAAAAATGCTACTAACCATAGCAAACTATGCCAAACTCACCTAAATTACTTCGGCTATCAAAAATCTCCCCCAACTAAACTTTACAGCAACAAACTAAGCCCAATCACTTTGAAATTACAAAAAAATGCCAAAAATCATAACAAACTATACCAGAATCACCTAAATTATTTCGGCTACCGTAAATCACCCCCAACTATCCCTTATCACAACAAACCAAACCATATCATCTTAAAATTACAAAAAAAGGTGTACAAATCATAACAAACTATGCCAGACTCACCTAAATTACTTCGGCTACTCTAAATCATCACCAACTAACCCTTGCCACAACAAACTAAACCCAATCACATTTAAATGACAAAAAAATTCTAGTAACCATAGCAAACCATGTCAAACACACCTAAATTACTTCGGCTACCATAAATCATCACCAACTAACCTTTACCACTACAAACTAAACCCAATCACTTTTAAATTACAAAAAAATGCTACTTACCATAGCAAACTAGGCCAAACTAACCTAAATTACTTCGGCTATCAAAAATCACCCCCAACTACACTTTACAGCAACAAACTAAGCCCAATCGCTTTAAAATTACGAAAAAATGCTAAAAATCATAACAAACTATACCAGAATCACCTAAATTACTTCGGCTACCGTAAATCAGCCCCAACTATCCCTTACCACAACAAACTAAACCCAATCACTTTTAAATTACAAGAAAATGCTACTAACCATAGCAAACCATGCCAAACTCACCTAAATTACTTCGGCTACCATAAATCATCACCAACTAATCCTTACCACAACAAATTAAACCCAATCACTTTTAAATTACAAAAAAATGCTACTAACCATAGCAAACTATGCCAAACTAACCTAAATTACTTCGGCTATCAAAAATCACCCCCAACTACACTTTACAGCAACAAACTAAGCCCAATCACTTTAAAATTACGAAAAAATTATAAAAATCATAACAAACTATACCAGAATCACCTAAATTACTTCGGCTACCGTAAATATGCCCCAACTATCCCTTACCACAACAAACCAAACAATATCATCTTAAAATTACAAAAAAAGGTGTACAAATCATAACAAACTATGCCAGACTCACCTAAATTACTTCGGCTACTCTAATTCATCACCAACTAACCCTTGCCACAACAAACTAAACCCAATCACTTTTAAATTACAAAAAAATGCTAGTAACCATAGCAAACCATGCCAAACTCACCTAAATTACTTCGGCTAACATAAATCATCATCAACTAACCCTTACCACAACAAACTAAACCCAATCACTTTTAAATTACAAAAAAATGCTACTAACCATAGCAAACTATGCCAAACTAACCTAAATTACTTCGGCTATCAAAAATCACCCCCAACTACACTTTACAGCAACAAACTAAGCCCAATCACTTTAAAATTACGAAAAAATGCTAAAAATCATAACAAACTATACCAGAATCACCTAAATTACCTCGGCTACCGTAAATCAGCCCCAACTATCCCTTACCACAACAAACCTAACATTATCATCTTAAAATTACAAAAAAAGGTGTACAAATCATAACAAACTATGCCAGACTCACCTAAATTACTTCGGCTATTCTAAATCATCACCAACTAACCCTTACCACAACAAACTAAACCCAATCACTTTTAAATTACAAAAAAATGCTAGTAACCATAACAAACCATGCCAAACTCACCTAAATTACTTCGGCTACCATAAATCATCACCAACTAACCCTTACCACAACAAACTAAACCCAATCATTTTTAAATTACAAAAAAATGCTACTAACCATAGCAAACTATGCCAAACTCACCTAAATTACTTCGGCTATCAAAAATCACCCCCAGCTACACTTTACAGCAACAAACTAAGCCCAATCACTTTAAAATTACGAAAAAATGCTAAAAATCATATCAAACTATACCAGAATCACCTAAATTACTTTGGCTACCGTAAATCACCCCGAACTATCCGTTACCACAACAAACCAAACAATATCATCTTAAAATTACAAAAAAAGGTGTACAAATCATAACAAATTATGCCAGACTCACCTAAATTACTTCGGCTACTCTAAATCATCACCAACTAACCCTTACCACAACAAACTAAACCCATTCATTTTTAAATGACAGAAAAATGCTAGTAACCATAGCAAACCATGTCAAACTCACCTAAATTACTTCGGCTACCATAAATAATCACCAACTAACCCTTACCACAACAAACTAAACCCAATCACTTTTAAATTTCAAAAAAATGCTACTAACCTTAGCAAACTATGCCAAACACACCTAAATTACTTCGGCTATCAAAAATCACCCCCAACTACACTTTACAGCAACAAACTAAGCCCAATCATTTTAAAATTACAAAAAAATGCTAAAAATAATAACAAACTATACCAGAATTACCTAAATTACTTCGGCTAACGTAAATCACCCCCAACTATCCCTTACCACAACAAACCAAACCATGTCATCTTAAAATTACAACAAAAGGTGTACAAATCATAACAAACTATGCCAGACTCACCTAAATTACTTCGGCTACTCTAAATCATCACCAACTAACCCTTACCACAACAAACTAAACCCAATCACTTTAAATTACAAAAAAATGCTAGTAACCATAGCAAACTATGCCAAACTCACCTAAATTACTTCGGCTGCCATAAATCATCACCAACTAACCCTTACCACAACAAACTAAACCCAATCAGTTTTAAATTACAAAAAAATGCTACTAACCATAGCAAACTATGCCAAACTAACCTAAATTACTTCGGCTATCAAAAATCACCCCCAACTACACTTTACAGCAACAAACTAAGCCCAATCACTTTAAAATTACGAAAAAATGTTAAAAATCATAACAAACTATACCAGAATCACCTAAATTACTTCGGCTACCGTAAATATGCCCCAACTATCCCTTACCACAACAAACCAAACAATATCATCTTAAAATTACAAAAACAGGTGTACAAATCATAACAAACTATGCCAGACTCACCTAAATTACTTCGGCTACTCTAATTCATCACCAACTAACCCTTGCCACAACAAACTAAACCCAATCACTTTTAAATTACAAAAAAATGTTAGTAACCATAGCAAACCATGCCAAACTCACCTAAATTACTTCGGCTACCATAAATCATCACCAACTAACCCTTACCACAACAAACTAAACCCAATCACTTTTAAATTACAAAAAAATGTTACTAACCATAGCAAACTATGCCAAACTAACCTAAATTACTTCGGCTATCAAAAATCACCCCCAACTACACTTTACAGCAACAAACTAAGCCCAATCACTTTAAAATTACGAAAAAATGCTAAAAATCATAACAAACTATACCAGAATCACCTAAATTACCTCGGCTACCGTAAATCAGCCCCAACTATCCCTTACCACAACAAACCAAACATTATCATCTTAAAATTACAAAAAAAGGTGTACAAATCATAACAAACTATGCCAGACTCACCTAAATTACTTCGGCTACTCTAAATCATCACCAACTTACCCTTGCCACAACAAACTAAACCCAATCACATTTAAATGACAAAAAAATTCTAGTAACCATAGCAAACCATGTCAAACACACCTAAATTACTTCGGCTACCATAAATCATCACCAACTAACCTTTACCACTACAAACTAAACCCAATCACTTTTAAATTACAAAAAAATGCTAGTAACCATAACAAACCATGCCAAACTCACCTAAATTACTTCGGCTACCATAAATCATCACCAACTAATCCTTACCACAACAAACTAAACCCAATCATTTTTAAATTACAAAAAAATGCTACTAACCATTGCAAACTATGCCAAACTCACCTAAATTACTTCGGCTATCAAAAATCACCCCCAACTACACTTTACAGCAACAAACTAAGCCCAATCACTTTAAAATTACGAAAAAATGCTAAAAATCATATCAAACTATACCAGAATCACCTAAATTACTTTGGCTACCGTAAATCACCCCGAACTATCCGTTACCACAACAAACCAAACAATATCATCTTAAAATTACAAAAAAAGGTGTACAAATCATAACAAATTATGCCAGACTCACCTAAATTACTTCGGCTACTCTAAATCATCACCAACTAACCCTTACCACAACAAACTAAACCCAATCATTTTTAAATGACAAAAAAATGCTAGTAACCATAGCAAACCATGTCAAACTCACCTAAATTACTTCGGCTACCATAAATCATCACCAACTAACCCTTACCACAACAAACTAAACCCAATCACTTTTAAATTTCAAAAAAATGCTACTAACCTTAGCAAACTATGCCAAACACACCTAAATTACTTCGGCTATCAAAAATCACCCCCAACTACACTTTACAGCAACAAACTAAGCCCAATCATTTTAAAATTACAAAAAAATGCTAAAAATTATAACAAACTATACCAGAATTACCTAAATTACTTCGGCTAACGTAAATCACCCCCAACTATCCCTTACCAAAACAAACCAAACCATATCATCTTAAAATTACAAAAAAAGGTGTACAAATCATAACAAACTATGCCAGACTCACCTAAATTACTTCGGCTACTCTAAATCATCACTAACTAACCCTTACCACAACAAACTAAACCCAATCACTTTAAATTACAAAAAAAAGCTAGTAACCATAGCAAACTATGCCAAACTCACCTAAATTACTTCGGCTGCCATAAATCATCACCAACTAACCCTTACCACAACAAACTAAACCCAATCAGTTTTAAATTAAAAAAAAATGCTACTAACCATAGCAAACTATGCCAAACTCACCTAAATTACTTCGGCTATCAAAAATCACCCCCAACTACACTTTACAGCAACAAACTAAGCCCAATCACATTGAAATTACAAAAAAATGCTAAAAATCATAACAAACTATACCAGAATCACCTAAATTACTTCGGCTACCGTAAATCACCCCCAACTATCCCTTATCACAACAAACCAAACCATATCATCTTAAAATTACAAAAAAAGGTGTACAAATCATAACAAATTATGCCAGACTCACCTAAATTACTTCGGCTACTCTAATTCATCACCAACTAACCCTTGCCACAACAAACTAAACCCAATCACATTTAAATTTAAAAAAAATGCTAGTGACCATAGCAAACTATGCCAAACTCACCTAAATTACTTCGGCTACCATAAATCATCACCAACTAACCCTTACCACAACAAACTAAACCCAATCACTTTTAAATTACAAAAAAAATGCTACTAACCATAGCAAACTATGCCAAACTCACCTAAATTACTTCGGCTATCAAAAATCACCCACAACTACACTTTACAGCAACAAACTAAGCCCAATCACTTTAAAATTACAAAAAAATGCTAAAAATCATAACAAACTATACCAGAATCACCTAAATTACTTCGGCTACCGTAAATCACCCCCAACTATCCCTTACCACAACAAACCAAACCATATCATCTTAAAATTACAAAAAAAGGTGTACAAATCATAACAAACTATGCCAGACTCACCTAAATTACTTCGGCTACTCTAAATCATCACCAACTAACCCTTACCACAACAAACTAAACCCAATCACTTTTAAATTACAAAAAAATGCTAGTAACCATAGCAAACCATGCCAAACTCACCTAAATTACTTCGGCTACCATAAATCATCACCAACTAACCCTTACCACAACAAACTAAACCCAATCATTTTTAAATTACAAAAAAATGCTACTAACCGTAGCAAACTATGCCAAACTCACCTAAATTACTTCGGCTATCAAAAATCACCCCCAACTACACTTTACAGCAACAAACTAAGCCCAATCACTTTAAAATTACGAAAAAATGCTAAAAATCATAACAAACTATACCAGAATCACCTAAATTACTTTGGCTACCGTAAATCACCCCGAACTATCCCTTACCACAACAAACCAAACAATATCATCTTAAAATTACAAAAAAAGGTGTACAAATCATAACAAACTATGCCAGACTTACCTAAATTACTTCGGCTACTCTAAATCATCACCAACTAACCCTTACCACAACAAACTAAACCCAATCACATTTAAATTACAAAAAAATGCTAGTAACCATAGCAAACCATGCCAAACTCACCTAAATTACTTCGGCTACCATAAATCATCACCAACTAACCCTTACCACAACAAACTAAACCCAATCATTTTTAAATTACAAAAAAATGCTACTAACCGTAGCAAACTATGCCAAACTCACCTAAATTACTTCGGCTATCAAAAATCACCCCCAACTACACTTTACAGCAACAAACTAAGCCCAATCACTTTAAAAATACGAAAAAATGCTAAAAATCATAACAAACTATACCAGAATCACCTAAATTACTTTGGCTACCGTAAATCACCCCAAACTATCCCTTACCACAACAAACCAAACAATATCATCTTAAAATTACAAAAAAAGGTGTACAAATCATAACAAACTATGCCAGACTCACCTAAATTACTTCGGCTACTCTAAATCATCACCAACTAACCCTTACCACAACAAACTAAACCCAATAACTTTTAAATTACAAAAAAATGCTAGTAACCATAGCAAACCATGTCAAACTCACCTAAATTACTTCGGCTACCATAAATCATCACCAACTAACCCTTACCACAACAAACTAAACCCAATCACTTTTAAATTACAAAAAATTGCTACTAACCTTAGCAAACTATGCCAAACTCACCTAAATTACTTCGGCTATCAAAAATCACCCCCAACTACACTTTACAGCAACAAACTAAGCCCAATCATTTTAAAATTACAAAAAAATGCTAAAAATTATAACAAACTATACCAGAATCACCTAAATTACTTCGGCTAACGTAAATCATTCCCAACTATCCCTTACCATAACAAACCAAACCATGTCATCTTAAAATTACAAAAAAAGGTGTACAAATCATAACAAACTATGCCAGACTCACCTAAATTACTTCGGCTACTCTAAATCATCACCAACTAACCCTTACCACAACAAACTAAACCCAATCACTTTAAATTACAAAAAAATGCTGGTAACCATAGCAAACTATGCCAAACTCACCTAAATTACTTCGGCTGCCATAAATCATCACCAACTTAACCTTACCACAACAAACTAAACCCAATCAGTTTTAAATTACAAAAAAATGCTACTAACCATAGCAATCTATGCCAAACTCACCTAAATTACTTCGGCTATCAAAAATCACCCCCAACTACACTTTACAGCAACAAACTAAGCCCAATCACTTTAAAATTACGAAAAAATGCTAAAAATCATAACAAACTATACCAGAATCACCTAAATTACCTCGGCTACCGTAAATCAGCCCCAACTATCCCTTACCACAACAAACCAAACATTATCATCTTAAAATTACAAAAAAAGGTGTACAAATCATAACAAACTATGCCAGACTCACCTAAATTACTTCGGCTACTCTAAATCATCACCAACTTACCCTTGCCACAACAAACTAAACCCAATCACATTTAAATGACAAAAAAATTCTAGTAACCATAGCAAACCATGTCAAACACACCTAAATTACTTCGGCTACCATAAATCATCACCAACTAACCTTTACCACTACAAACTAAACCCAATCACTTTTAAATTACAAAAAAATGCTAGTAACCATAACAAACCATGCCAAACTCACCTAAATTACTTCGGCTACCATAAATCATCACCAACTAATCCTTACCACAACAAACTAAACCCAATCATTTTTAAATTACAAAAAAATGCTACTAACCATTGCAAACTATGCCAAACTCACCTAAATTACTTCGGCTATCAAAAATCACCCCCAACTACACTTTACAGCAACAAACTAAGCCCAATCACTTTAAAATTACGAAAAAATGCTAAAAATCATATCAAACTATACCAGAATCACCTAAATTACTTTGGCTACCGTAAATCACCCCGAACTATCCGTTACCACAACAAACCAAACAATATCATCTTAAAATTACAAAAAAAGGTGTACAAATCATAACAAATTATGCCAGACTCACCTAAATTACTTCGGCTACTCTAAATCATCACCAACTAACCCTTACCACAACAAACTAAACCCAATCATTTTTAAATGACAAAAAAATGCTAGTAACCATAGCAAACCATGTCAAACTCACCTAAATTACTTCGGCTACCATAAATCATCACCAACTAACCCTTACCACAACAAACTAAACCCAATCACTTTTAAATTTCAAAAAAATGCTACTAACCTTAGCAAACTATGCCAAACACACCTAAATTACTTCGGCTATCAAAAATCACCCCCAACTACACTTTACAGCAACAAACTAAGCCCAATCATTTTAAAATTACAAAAAAATGCTAAAAATTATAACAAACTATACCAGAATTACCTAAATTACTTCGGCTAACGTAAATCACCCCCAACTATCCCTTACCAAAACAAACCAAACCATATCATCTTAAAATTACAAAAAAAGGTGTACAAATCATAACAAACTATGCCAGACTCACCTAAATTACTTCGGCTACTCTAAATCATCACTAACTAACCCTTACCACAACAAACTAAACCCAATCACTTTAAATTACAAAAAAAAGCTAGTAACCATAGCAAACTATGCCAAACTCACCTAAATTACTTCGGCTGCCATAAATCATCACCAACTAACCCTTACCACAACAAACTAAACCCAATCAGTTTTAAATTAAAAAAAAATGCTACTAACCATAGCAAACTATGCCAAACTCACCTAAATTACTTCGGCTATCAAAAATCACCCCCAACTACACTTTACAGCAACAAACTAAGCCCAATCACATTGAAATTACAAAAAAATGCTAAAAATCATAACAAACTATACCAGAATCACCTAAATTACTTCGGCTACCGTAAATCACCCCCAACTATCCCTTATCACAACAAACCAAACCATATCATCTTAAAATTACAAAAAAAGGTGTACAAATCATAACAAATTATGCCAGACTCACCTAAATTACTTCGGCTACTCTAATTCATCACCAACTAACCCTTGCCACAACAAACTAAACCCAATCACATTTAAATTAAAAAAAAATGCTAGTGACCATAGCAAACTATGCCAAACTCACCTAAATTACTTCGGCTACCATAAATCATCACCAACTAACCCTTACCACAACAAACTAAACCCAATCACTTTTAAATTACAAAAAAAATGCTACTAACCATAGCAAACTATGCCAAACTCACCTAAATTACTTCGGCTATCAAAAATCACCCACAACTACACTTTACAGCAACAAACTAAGCCCAATCACTTTAAAATTACAAAAAAATGCTAAAAATCATAACAAACTATACCAGAATCACCTAAATTACTTCGGCTACCGTAAATCACCCCCAACTATCCCTTACCACAACAAACCAAACCATATCATCTTAAAATTACAAAAAAAGGTGTACAAATCATAACAAACTATGCCAGACTCACCTAAATTACTTCGGCTACTCTAAATCATCACCAACTAACCCTTACCACAACAAACTAAACCCAATCACTTTTAAATTACAAAAAAATGCTAGTAACCATAGCAAACCATGCCAAACTCACCTAAATTACTTCGGCTACCATAAATCATCACCAACTAACCCTTACCACAACAAACTAAACCCAATCATTTTTAAATTACAAAAAAATGCTACTAACCGTAGCAAACTATGCCAAACTCACCTAAATTACTTCGGCTATCAAAAATCACCCCCAACTACACTTTACAGCAACAAACTAAGCCCAATCACTTTAAAATTACGAAAAAATGCTAAAAATCATAACAAACTATACCAGAATCACCTAAATTACTTTGGCTACCGTAAATCACCCCGAACTATCCCTTACCACAACAAACCAAACAATATCATCTTAAAATTACAAAAAAAGGTGTACAAATCATAACAAACTATGCCAGACTTACCTAAATTACTTCGGCTACTCTAAATCATCACCAACTAACCCTTACCACAACAAACTAAACCCAATCACATTTAAATTACAAAAAAATGCTAGTAACCATAGCAAACCATGCCAAACTCACCTAAATTACTTCGGCTACCATAAATCATCACCAACTAACCCTTACCACAACAAACTAAACCCAATCATTTTTAAATTACAAAAAAATGCTACTAACCGTAGCAAACTATGCCAAACTCACCTAAATTACTTCGGCTATCAAAAATCACCCCCAACTACACTTTACAGCAACAAACTAAGCCCAATCACTTTAAAAATACGAAAAAATGCTAAAAATCATAACAAACTATACCAGAATCACCTAAATTACTTTGGCTACCGTAAATCACCCCAAACTATCCCTTACCACAACAAACCAAACAATATCATCTTAAAATTACAAAAAAAGGTGTACAAATCATAACAAACTATGCCAGACTCACCTAAATTACTTCGGCTACTCTAAATCATCACCAACTAACCCTTACCACAACAAACTAAACCCAATAACTTTTAAATTACAAAAAAATGCTAGTAACCATAGCAAACCATGTCAAACTCACCTAAATTACTTCGGCTACCATAAATCATCACCAACTAACCCTTACCATAACAAACTAAACCCAATCACTTTTAAATTACAAAAAATTGCTACTAACCTTAGCAAACTATGCCAAACTCACCTAAATTACTTCGGCTATCAAAAATCACCCCCAACTACACTTTACAGCAACAAACTAAGCCCAATCATTTTAAAATTACAAAAAAATGCTAAAAATTATAACAAACTATACCAGAATCACCTAAATTACTTCGGCTAACGTAAATCATTCCCAACTATCCCTTACCATAACAAACCAAACCATGTCATCTTAAAATTACAAAAAAAGGTGTACAAATCATAACAAACTATGCCAGACTCACCTAAATTACTTCGGCTACTCTAAATTATCACCAACTAACCCTTACCACAACAAACTAAACCCAATCACTTTAAATTACAAAAAAATGCTGGTAACCATAGCAAACTATGCCAAACTCACCTAAATTACTTCGGCTGCCATAAATCATCACCAACTTAACCTTACCACAACAAACTAAACCCAATCAGTTTTAAATTACAAAAAAATGCTACTAACCATAGCAATCTATGCCAAACTCACCTAAATTACTTCGGCTATCAAAAATCACCCCCAACTACACTTTACAGCAACAAATTAAGCCCAATCACTTTGAAATTACAAAAAAATGCTAAAAATCATAACAAACTATACCAGAATCACCTAAATTACTTCGGCTACCGTAAATCACCCCCAACTATCCCTTATCACAACAAACCAAACCATATCATCTTAAAATTACAAAAAAAGGTGTACAAATCATAACAAACTATGCCAGACTTACCTAAATTACTTCGGCTACTCTAAATCATCACCAACTAACCCTTACCACAACAAACTAAACCCAATCACTTTTAAATTACAAAAAAATGCTAGTAACCATAGCAAACTATGCCAGACTCACCTAAATTACTTCGGCTACTCTAAATCATCACCAACTAACCCTTACCACAACAAACTAAACCCAATCACTTTTAAATTACAAAAAAATGCTACTAACCATAGCAAACTATGCCAAACTAACCTAAATTACTTCGGCTATCAAAAATCACCCCCAACTACACTTTACAGCAACAAACTAAGCCCAATCACTTTAAAATTACAAAAAAATGCTAAAAATCATAACAAACTATACCAGAATCACCTAAATTACTTCGGCTACAGTAAATCACCCCTAACTATCCCTTACCACAACAAACCAAACCATATCATCTTAAAATTACAAAAAAAGGTGTACAAATCATAACAAACTATGCCAGACTCACCTAAATTACTTCGGCTACTCTAAATCATCACCAACTAACCCTTACCACAACAAACTAAACCCAATCACTTTTAAATTACAAAAAAATGCTAGTAACCATAGCCAACCATGCCAAACTCACCTAAATTACTTCGGCTACCATAAATCATCACCAACTAACCCTTACCACAACAAACTAAACCCAATCATTTTTAAATTACAAAAAAATGCTACTAACCGTAGCAAACTATGCCAAACTCACCTAAATTACTTCGGCTATCAAAAATCACCCCCAACTACACTTTACAGCAACATACTAAGCCCAATCACTTTAAAATTACGAAAAAATGCTAAAAATCATAACAAACTATACCAGAATCACCTAAATTACTTTGGCTACCGTAAATCACCCCAAACTATCCCTTACCACAACAAACCAAACAATATCATCTTAAAATTACAAAAAAAGGTGTACAAATCATAACAAACTATGCCAGACTCACCCAAATTACTTCGGCTACTCTAAATCATCACCAACTAACCCTTACCACAACAAACTAAACCCAATCACTTTTAAATTACAAAAAAATGCTAGTAACCATAGCAAACCATGTCAAACTCACCTAAATTACTTCGGCTACCATAAATCATCACCAACTAACCCTTACCACAACAAACTAAACCCAATCACTTTTAAATTACAAAAAATTGCTATTAACCTTAGCAAACTATGCCAAACTCACCTAAATTACTTCGGCTATCAAAAATCACCCCCAACTACACTTTACAGCAACAAACTAAACCCAATCATTTTAAAATTACAAAAAAATGCTAAAAATTATAACAAACTATACCAGAATCACCTAAATTACTTCGGCTAACGTAAATCATTCCCAACTATCCCTTACCACAACAAACCAAACCATGTCATCTTAAAATTACAAAAAAAGGTGTACAAATCATAACAAACTATGCCAGACTCACCTAAATTACTTCGGCTACTCTAAATCATCACCAACTAACCCTTACCACAACAAACTAAACCCAATCACTTTTAAATTACAAAAAAATGCTAGTAACCATAGCAAACTATGCCAAACTCACCTAAATTACTTCGGCTACCATAAATCATCACCAACTAACCCTTACCACAACAAACTAAACCCAATCACTTTAAATTACAAAAAAATGCTACTAACCATAGCAAACTATGCCAAACTCACCTAAATTACTTCGGCTATCAAAAATCACCCCCAACTACACTTTACAGCAACAAACTAAGCCCAATCATTTTAAAATTACAAAAAAATGCTAAAAATTATAACAAACTATACCGGAATCTCCTAAATTACTTCGGCTACCGTAACTCACCCCCAACTATCCCTTACCACAACAAACCAAACCATATCATCTTAAAATTACAAAAAAGGTGTACAAATCATAACAAACTATGCCAGACTCACCTAAATTACTTCGGCTACTCTAAATCATCACCAACTAACCCTTACCACAACAAACTAAACCCAATCACTTTAAATTACAAAAAAATGCTAGTAACCATAGCAAACTATGCCAAACTCACCTAAATTACTTCGGCTACCATAAATCATCACCAACTAACCCTTACCACAACAAACTAAACCCAATCAGTTTTAAATTACAAAAAAATGCTACTAACCATAGCAAACTATGCCAAACTCACCTAAATTACTTCGGCTATCAAAAATCACCCCCAACTACACTTTACAGCAACAAACTAAGCCCAATCACTTTAAAATTACAAAAAAATGCTAAAAATCATAACAAACTATACCAGAATCACCTAAATTACTTCGGCTACAGTAAATCACCCCCAACTATCCCTTACCACAACAAACCAAACCATATCATCTTAAAATTACAAAAAAAGGTGTACAAATCATAACAAACTATGCCAGACTCACCTAAATTACTTCGGCTACTCTAAATCATCACCAACTAACCCTTACCACAACAAACTAAACCCAATCACTTTTAAATTACAAAAAAATGCTAGTAACCATAGCAAACCATGCCAAACTCACCTAAATTACTTCGGCTACCATAAATCATCACCAACTAACCCTTACCACAACAAACTAAACCCAATCATTTTTAAATTACAAAAAAATGCTACTAACCGTAGCAAACTATGCCGAACTCACCTAAATTACTTCGGCTACCATAAATCATCACCAACTAACCCTTACCACAACAAACTAAACCCAATCACTTTTAAATTACAAAAAATTGCTACTAACCTTAGCAAACTATGCCAAACTCACCTAAATTACTTCGGCTATCAAAAATCACCCCCAACTACACTTTACAGCAACAAACTAAGCCCAATCATTTTAAAATTACAAAAAAATTCTAAAAATTATAACAAACTATACCAGAATCACCTAAATTACTTCGGCTAACGTAAATCATTCCCAACTATCCCTTACCACAACAAACCAAACCATGTCATCTTAAAATTACAAAAAAAGGTGTACAAATCATAACAAACTATACCAGAATCACCTAAATTACTTCGGCTACAGTAAATCACCCCCAACTATCCCTTACCACAACAAACCAAACCATATCATCTTAAAATTACAAAAAAAGGTGTACAAATCATAACAAACTATGCCAGACTCACCTAAATTACTTCGGCTACTCTAAATCATCACCAACTAACCCTTACCACAACAAACTAAACCCAATCACTTTTAAATTACAAAAAAATGCTACTAACCGTAGCAAACTATGCCGAACTCACCTAAATTACTTCGGCTATCAAAAATCACCCCCAACTACACTTTACAGTAACAAACTAAGCCCAATCACTTTAAAATTACGAAAAAATGCTAAAAATCATAACAAACTATACCAGAATCACCTATATTACTTTGGCTACCGTAAATCACCCCAAACTATCCCTTACCACAACAAACCAAACAATATCATCTTAAAATTACAAAAAAAGGTGTACAAATCATAACAAACTATGCCAGACTCACCTAAATTACTTCGGCTACTCTAAATCATCACCAACTAACCCTTACCACAACAAACTAAACCCAATCACTTTTAAATTACAAAAAAATGCTAGTAACCATAGCAAACCATGTCAAACTCACCTAAATTACTTCGGCTACAATAAATCATCACCAACTAACCCTTACCACAACAAACTAAACCCAATCACTTTTAAATTACAAAAAATTGCTACTAACCTTAGCAAACTATGCCAAAATCACCTAAATTACTTCGGCTATCAAAAATCACCCCCAACTACACTTTACAGCAACAAACTAAGCCCAATCATTTTAAAATTACAAAAAAATGCTAAAAATTATAACAAACTATACCAGAATCACCTAAATTACTTCGGCTAACGTAAATCATTCCCAACTATCCCTTACCACAACAAACCAAACCATGTCATCTTAAAATTACAAAAAAAGGTGTACAAATCATAACAAACTATGCCAGACTCACCTAAATTACTTCGGCTACTCTAAATCATCACCAACTAACCCTTACCACAACAAACTAAACCCAATCACTTTAAATTACAAAAAAATGCTGGTAACCATAGCAAACTATGCCAAACTCACCTAAATTACTTCGGCTGCCATAAATCATCACCAACTAAACCTTACCACAACAAACTAAACCCAATCAGTTTTAAATTACAAAAAAATGCTACTAACCATAGCAAACTATGCCAAACTCACCTAAATTACTTCGGCTATCAAAAATCACCCCCAACTACACTTTACAGCAACAAACTAAACCCAATCACTTTGAAATTACAAAAAAATGCCAAAAATCATAACAAACTATACCAGAATCACCTAAATTACTTCGGCTACCGTAAATCACCCCCAACTATCCCTTATCACAATAAACCAAACCATATCATCTTAAAATTACAAAAAAAGGTGTACAAATCATAACAAACTATGCCAGACTCACCTAAATTACTTCGGCTACTCTAAATCATCACCAACTAACCCTTACCACATTAAACTAAACCCAATCACTTTTAAATTACAAAAAAATGCTACTAACCAAAGCAAACTATGCCAAACTCACCTAAATTACTCGGCTATCAAAAATCACCCCCAACTACACTTTACAGTTACAAACTATGCCCAATCATTTTAAAATTACAAAAAAATGCTAAAAATCATAACAAACTATACCGGAATCACCTAAATTACTTCGGCTACCGTAAATCACCCCGAACTATCCCTTACCACAACAAACCAAACAATATCATCTTAAAATTACAAAAAAAGGTGTACAAATCATAACAAACTATGCCAGACTCACCTAAATTACTTCGGCAACTCTAAATCATCACCAACTAACCCTTACCACAACAAACTAAACCCAATCAATTTTAAATTACAAAAAAATGCTAGTAACCATAGCAAACTATGCCAAACTCACCTAAATTACTTCGGCTATCAAAAATCACCCCAACTACACTTTACAGCAACAAACTAAGCCCAATCACTTTAAAATTACAAAAAAATGGTAAAAATTATAACAAACTATACCAGAATTACCTAAATTACTTCGGCTACCGTAAAGCACCCCCTACTATCCCTTACCACAACAAACCAAACCATATCATCTTAAAATTACAAAAAAAGGTGTACAAATCATAACAAACTATGCCAGACTCACCTAAATTACTTCGGCTACTCTAAATCATCAACAACTAACCCTTACCACAACAAACTAAACCCAATCACTTTTAAATTACAAAAAAATGCTAGTAACCATAGCAAACTATGCCAAACTCACCTAAATTACTACGGCTACCATAAATCATCACCAACTAACCCTTACCACAACAAACTAAACCCAATCATTTTTAAATTACAGAAAAATGCTACTAACCGTAGCAAACTATGCCAAACTTACCTAAATTACTTCGGCTATCAAAAATCACCCCCAACTACACTTTACAGCAACAAACTAAGCCCAATCACTTTAAAATTACGAAAAAATGCTAAAAATCATAACAAACTATACCAGAATCACCTAAATTACTTTGGCTACCGTAAATCACCCCAAACTATCCCTTACCACAACAAACCAAACAATATCATCTTAAAATTACAAAAAAAGGTGTACAAATCATAACAAACTATGCCAGACTCACCTAAATTACTTCGGCTACTCTAAATCATCACCAACTAACCCTTACCACAACAAACTAAACCCAATCACTTTTAAATTACAAAAAAATGCTAGTAACCATAGCAAACCATGTCAAACTCACCTAAATTACTTCGGCTACCATAAATCATCACCAACTAACCCTTACCACAACAAACTAAACCCAATCACTTTTAAATTACAAAAAATTGCTATTAACCTTAGCAAACTATGCCAAACTCACCTAAATTACTTCGGCTATCAAAAATCACCCCCAACTACACTTTACAGCAACAAACTAAGCCCAATCATTTTAAAATTACAAAAAAATGCTAAAAATTATAACAAACTATACCAGAATCACCTAAATTACTTCGGCTAACGTAAATCATTCCCAACTATCCCTTACCACAACAAACCAAACCATGTCATCTTAAAATTACAAAAAAAGGTGTACAAATCATAACAAACTATGCCAGACTCTTAAATTACACTTTTAAATTACAAAAAATTGCTACTAACCTTAGCAAACTATGCCAAACTCACCTAAATTACTTCGGCTATCAAAAATCACCCCCAACTACACTTTACAGCAACACACTAAGCCCAATCATTTTAAAATTACAAAAAAATGCTAAAAATTATAACAAACTATACCAGAATCACCTAAATTACTTCGGCTAACGTAAATCATTCCCAACTATCCCTTACCACAACAAACCAAATCATGTCATCTTAAAATTACAAAAAAAGGTGTACAAATCATAACAAACTATACCAGAATCACCTAAATTACTTCGGCTACAGTAAATCACCCCCAACTATCCCTTACCACAACAAACCAAACCATATCATCTTAAAATTACAAAAAAAGGTGTACAAATCATAACAAACTATGCCAGACTCACCTAAATTACTTCGGCTACTCTAAATCACTTCACTTTTAAATTACAAAAAAATGCTACTAACCGTTGCAAACTATGCCGAACTCACCTAAATTACTTCGGCTATCAAAAATCACCCCCAACTACACTTTACAGCAACAAACTAAGCCCAATCACTTTAAAATTACGAAAAAATGCTAAAAATCATAACAAACTATACCAGAATCACCTAAATTACTTTGGCTACCGTAAATCACCCCAAACTATCCCTTACCACAACAAACCAAACAATATCATCTTAAAATTACAAAAAAAGGTGTACAAATCATAACAAACTATGCCAGACTCACCTAAATTACTTCGGCTACTCTAAATCATCACCAACTAACCCTTACCACAACAAACTAAACCCAATCACTTTTAAATTACAAAAAAATGCTAGTAACCATAGCAAACCATGTCAAACTCACCTAAATTACTTCGGCTACCATAAATCATCACCAACTAACCCTTACCACAACAAACTAAACCCAATCACTTTTAAATCACAAAAAATTGCTACTAACCTTAGCAAACTATGCCAAACTCACCTAAATTACTACGGCTACCATAAATCATCACCAACTAACCCTTACCACAACAAACTAAACCCAATCATTTTTAAATTACAAAAAAATGCTACTAACCGTAGCAAACTATGCCAAACTCACCTAAATTACTTCGGCTATCAAAAATCACCCCCAACTACACTTTACAGCAACAAACTAAGCCCAATCACTTTAAAATTACGAAAAAATGCTAAAAATCATAACAAACTATACCAGAATCACCTAAATTACTTTGGCTACCGTAAATCACCCCAAACTATCCCTTACCACAACAAACCAAACAATATCATCTTAAAATTACAAAAAAAGGTGTACAAATCATAACAAACTATGCCAGACTCACCTAAATTACTTCGGCTACTCTAAATCATCACCAACTAACCCTTACCACAACAAACTAAACCCAATCACTTTTAAATTACAAAAAAATGCTAGTAACCATAGCAAACCATGCCAAACTCACCTAAATTACTTCGGCTACCATAAATCATCACCAACTAACCCTTACCACAACAAACTAAACCCAATCATTTTTAAATTACAAAAAAATGCTACTAACCGTAGCAAACTATGCCGAACTCACCTAAATTACTTCGGCTACCATAAATCATCACCAACTAACCCTTACCACAACAAACTAAACCCAATCACTTTTAAATTACAAAAAATTGCTACTAACCTTAGCAAACTATGCCAAACTCACCTAAATTACTTCGGCTATCAAAAATCACCCCCAACTACACTTTACAGCAACAAACTAAGCCCAATCATTTTAAAATTACAAAAAAATTCTAAAAATTATAACAAACTATACCAGAATCACCTAAATTACTTCGGCTAACGTAAATCATTCCCAACTATCCCTTACCACAACAAACCAAACCATGTCATCTTAAAATTACAAAAAAAGGTGTACAAATCATAACAAACTATACCAGAATCACCTAAATTACTTCGGCTACAGTAAATCACCCCCAACTATCCCTTACCACAACAAACCAAACCATATCATCTTAAAATTACAAAAAAAGGTGTACAAATCATAACAAACTATGCCAGACTCACCTAAATTACTTCGGCTACTCTAAATCATCACCAACTAACCCTTACCACAACAAACTAAACCCAATCACTTTTAAATTACAAAAAAATGCTACTAACCGTAGCAAACTATGCCGAACTCACCTAAATTACTTCGGCTATCAAAAATCACCCCCAACTACACTTTACAGCAACAAACTAAGCCCAATCACTTTAAAATTACGAAAAAATGCTAAAAATCATAACAAACTATACCAGAATCACCTAAATTACTTTGGCTACCGTAAATCACCCCAAACTATCCCTTACCACAACAAACCAAACAATATCATCTTAAAATTACAAAAAAAGGTGTACAAATCATAACAAACTATGCCAGACTCACCTAAATTACTTCGGCTACTCTAAATCATCACCAACTAACCCTTACCACAACAAACTAAACCCAATCACTTTTATATTACAAAAAAATGCTAGTAACCATAGCAAACCATGTCAAACTCACCTAAATTACTTCGGCTACCATAAATCATCACCAACTAACCCTTACCACAACAAACTAAACCCAATCACTTTTAAATTACAAAAAATTGCTACTAACCTTAGCAAACTATGCCAAACTCACCTAAATTACTTCGGCTATCAAAAATCACCCCCAACTACACTTTACAGCAACAAACTAAGCCCAATCATTTTAAAATTACAAAAAAATGCTAAAAATTATAACAAACTATACCAGAATCACCTAAATTACTTCGGCTAACGTAAATCATTCCCAACTATCCCTTACCACAACAAACCAAACCATGTCATCTTAAAATTACAAAAAAAGGTGTACAAATCATAACAAACTATGCCAGACTCACCTAAATTACTTCGGCTACTCTAAATCATCACCAACTAACCCTTACCACAACAAACTAAACCCAATCACTTTAAATTACAAAAAAATGCTGGTAACCATAGCAAACTATGCCAAACTCACCTAAATTACTTCGGCTGCCATAAATCATCACCAACTAAACCTTACCACAACAAACTAAACCCAATCAGTTTTAAATTACAAAAAAATGCTACTAACCATAACAAAGTATGCCAAACTCACCTAAATTACTTCGGCTATCAAAAATCACCCCCAACTACACTTTACAGCAACAAACTAAACCCAATCACTTTGAAATTACAAAAAAATGCCAAAAATCATAACAAACTATACCAGAATCACCTAAATTACTTCGGCTACCGTAAATCACCCCCAACTATCCCTTATCACAATAAACCAAACCATATCATCTTAAAATTACAAAAAAAGGTGTACAAATCATAACAAACTATGCCAGACTCACCTAAATTACTTCGGCTACTCTAAATCATCACCAACTAACCCTTACCACATTAAACTAAACCCAATCACTTTTAAATTACAAAAAAATGCTACTAACCAAAGCAAACTATGCCAAACTCACCTAAATTACTCGGCTATCAAAAATCACCCCCAACTACACTTTACAGCTACAAACTAAGCCCATTCATTTTAAAATTACAAAAAAATGCTAAAAATCATAACAAACTATACCGGAATCACCTAAATTACTTCGGCTACCGTAAATCACCCCGAACTATCCCTTACCACAACAAACCAAACAATATCATCTTAAAATTACAAAAAAAGGTGTACAAATCATAACAAACTATGCCAGACTCACCTAAATTACTTCGGCAACTCTAAATCATCACCAACTAACCCTTACCACAACAAACTAAACCCAATCAATTTTAAATTACAAAAAAATGCTAGTAACCATAGCAAACTATGCCAAACTCACCTAAATTACTTCGGCTACCATAAATCATCACCAACTAACCCTTACCACAACAAACTAAACCCGATCACTTTTAAATTACAATAAAATGCTACTATCCATAGCAAACTATGCCAAACTCACCTAAATTACTTCGGCTATCAAAAATCACCCCAACTACACTTTACAGCAACAAACTAAGCCCAATCACTTTAAAATTACAAAAAAATGGTAAAAATTATAACAAACTATACCAGAATCACCTAAATTACTTCGGCTACCGTAAAGCACCCCCTACTATCCCTTACCACAACAAACCAAACCATATCATCTTAAAATTACAAAAAAAGGTGTACAAATCATAACAAACTATGCCAGACTCACCTAAATTACTTCGGCTACTCTAAATCATCAACAACTAACCCTTACCACAACAAACTAAACCCAATCACTTTTAAATTACAAAAAAATGCTAGTAACCATAGCAAACTATGCCAAACTCACCTAAATTACTACGGCTACCATAAATCATCACCAACTAACCCTTACCACAACAAACTAAACCCAATCATTTTTAAATTACAAAAAAATGCTACTAACCGTAGCAAACTATGCCAAACTCACCTAAATTACTTCGGCTATCAAAAATCACCCCCAACTACACTTTACAGCAACAAACTAAGCCCAATCACTTTAAAATTACGAAAAAATGCTAAAAATCATAACAAACTATACCAGAATCACCTAAATTACTTTGGCTACCGTAAATCACCCCAAACTATCCCTTACCACAACAAACCAAACAATATCATCTTAAAATTACAAAAAAAGGTGTACAAATCATAACAAACTATGCCAGACTCACCTAAATTACTTCGGCTACTCTAAATCATCACCAACTAACCCTTACCACAACAAACTAAACCCAATCACTTTTAAATTACAAAAAAATGCTAGTAACCATAGCAAACCATGTCAAACTCACCTAAATTACTTCGGCTACCATAAATCATCACCAACTAACCCTTACCACAACAAACTAAACCCAATCACTTTTAAATTACAAAAAATTGCTATTAACCTTAGCAAACTATGCCAAACTCACCTAAATTACCTCGGCTATCAAAAATCACCCCCAACTACACTTTACAGCAACAAACTAAGCCCAATCATTTTAAAATTACAAAAAAATGCTAAAAATTATATCAAACTATACCAGAATCACCTAAATTACTTCGGCTAACGTAAATCATTCCCAACTATCCCTTACCACAACAAACCAAACCATGTCATCTTAAAATTACAAAAAAAGGTGTACAAATCATAACAAACTATGCCAGACTCACCTAAATTACTTCGGCTACTCTAAATCATCACCAACTAACCCTTACCACAACAAACTAAACCCAATCATTTTTAAATTACAAAAAAATGCTAGTAACCATAGCAAATTATGCCAAACTCACCTAAATTACTTCGGCTATCATAAATCATCACCAACTAACCCTTACCACAACAAACTAAACCCAATCACTTTAAATTACAAAAAAATGCTACTAACCATAGCAAACTATGCCAAACTCACCTAAATTACTTCGGCTATCAAAAATCACCCCCAACTACACTTTACAGCAACAAACTAAGCCCAATCATTTTAAAATTACAAAAAAATGCTAAAAATTATAAGAAACTATACCGGAATCTCCTAAATTACTTCGGCTACCGTAACTCACCCCCAACTATCCCTTACCACAACAAACCAAACCATATCATCTTAAAATTACAAAAAAGGTGTACAAATCATAACAAACTATGCCAGACTCACCTAAATTACTTCGGCTACTCTAAATCATCACCAACTAACCCTTACCACAACAAACTAAACCCAATCACTTTAAATTACAAAAAAATGCTAGTAACCATAGCAAACTATGCCAAACTCACCTAAATTACTTCGGCTACCATAAATCATCACCAACTAACCCTTACCACAACAAACTAAACCCAATCAGTTTTAAATTACAAAAAAATGCTACTAACCATAGCAAACTATGCCAAACTCACCTAAATTACTTCGGCTATCAAAAATCACCCCCAACTACACTTTACAGCAACAAACTAAGCCCAATCACTTTAAAATTACAAAAAAATGCTAAAAATCATAACAAACTATACCAGAATCACCTAAATTACTTCGGCTACAGTAAATCACCCCCAACTATCCCTTACCACAACAAACCAAACCATATCATCTTAAAATTACAAAAAAAGGTGTACAATTCATAACAAACTATGCCAGACTCACCTAAATTACTTCGGCTACTCTAAATCATCACCAACTAACCCTTACCACAACAAACTAAACCCAATCACTTTTAAATTACAAAAAAATGCTAGTAACCATAGCAAACCATGCCAAACTCACCTAAATTACTTCGGCTACCATAAATCATCACCAACTAACCCTTACCACAACAAACTAAACCCAATCATTTTTAAATTACAAAAAAATGCTACTAACCGTAGCAAACTATGCCGAACTCACCTAAATTACTTCGGCTACCATAAATCATCACCAACTAACCCTTACCACAACAAACTAAACCCAATCACTTTTAAATTACAAAAAATTGCTACTAACCTTAGCAAACTATGCCAAACTCACCTAAATTACTTCGGCTATCAAAAATCACCCCCAACTACACTTTACAGCAACAAACTAAGCCCAATCATTTTAAAATTACAAAAAAATGCTAAAAATTATAACAAACTATACCAGAATCACCTAAATTACTTCGGCTAACGTAAATCATTCCCAACTATCCCTTACCACAACAAACCAAATCATGTCATCTTAAAATTACAAAAAAAGGTGTACAAATCATAACAAACTATACCAGAATCACCTAAATTACTTCGGCTACAGTAAATCACCCCCAACTATCCCTTACCACAACAAACCAAACCATATCATCTTAAAATTACAAAAAAAGGTGTACAAATCATAACAAACTATGCCAGACTCACCTAAATTACTTCGGCTACTCTAAATCATCACCAACTAACCCTTACCACAACAAACTAAACCCAATCACTTTTAAATTACAAAAAAATGCTACTAACCGTAGCAAACTATGCCGAACTCACCTAAATTACTTCGGCTATCAAAAATCACCCCCAACTACACTTTACAGCAACAAACTAAGCCCAATCACTTTAAAATTACGAAAAAATGCTAAAAATCATAACAAACTATACCAGAATTACCTAAATTACTTTGGCTACCGTAAATCACCCCAAACTATCCCTTACCACAACAAACCAAACAATATCATCTTAAAATTACAAAAAAAGGTGTACAAATCATAACAAACTATGCCAGACTCACCTAAATTACTTCGGCTACTCTAAATCATCACCAACTAACCCTTACCACAACAAACTAAACCCAATCACTTTTAAATTACAAAAAAATGCTAGTAACCATAGCAAACCATGTCAAACTCACCTAAATTACTTCGGCTACCATAAATCATCACCAACTAACCCTTACCACAACAAACTAAACCCAATCACTTTTAAATTACAAAAAATTGCTACTAACCTTAGCAAACTATGCCAAACTCACCTAAATTACTACGGCTACCATAAATCATCACCAACTAACCCTTACCACAACAAACTAAACCCAATCATTTTTAAATTACAAAAAAATGCTACTAACCGTAGCAAACTATGCCAAACTCACCTAAATTACTTCGGCTATCAAAAATCACCCCCAACTACACTTTACAGCAACAAACTAAGCCCAATCACTTTAAAATTACGAAAAAATGCTAAAAATCATAACAAACTATACCAGAATCACCTAAATTACTTTGGCTACCGTAAATCACCCCAAACTATCCCTTACCACAACAAACCAAACAATATCATCTTAAAATTACAAAAAAAGGTGTACAAATCATAACAAACTATGCCAGACTCACCTAAATTACTTCGGCTACTCTAAATCATCACCAACTAACCCTTACCACAACAAACTAAACCCAATCACTTTTAAATTACAAAAAAATGCTAGTAACCATAGCAAACCATGTCAAACTCACCTAAATTACTTCGGCTACCATAAATCATCACCAACTAACCCTTACCACAACAAACTAAACCCAATCACTTTTAAATTACAAAAAATTGCTATTAACCTTAGCAAACTATGCCAAACTCACCTAAATTACTTCGGCTATCAAAAATCACCCCCAACTACACTTTACAGCAACAAACTAAGCCCAATCATTTTAAAATTACAAAAAAATGCTAAAAATTATAACAAACTATACCAGAATCACCTAAATTACTTCGGCTAACGTAAATCATTCCCAACTATCCCTTACCACAACAAACCAAACCATGTCATCTTAAAATTACAAAAAAAGGTGTACAAATCATAACAAACTATGCCAGACTCACCTAAATTACTTCGGCTACTCTAAATCATCACCAACTAACCCTTACCACAACAAACTAAACCCAATCACTTTTAAATTACAAAAAAATGCTAGTAACCATAGCAAACTATGCCAAACTCACCTAAATTACTTCGGCTACCATAAATCATCACCAACTAACCCTTACCACAACAAACTAAACCCAATCACTTTAAATTACAAAAAAATGCTACTAACCATAGCAAACTATGCCAAACTCAACTAAATTACTTCGGCTATCAAAAATCACCCCCAACTACACTTTACAGCAACAAACTAAGCCCAATCACTTTAAAATTACAAAAAAATGCTAAAAATTATAACAAACTATACCAGAATTACCTAAATTACTTCGGCTACCGTAAATCACCCCCAACTATCCCTTACCTCAACAAACCAAACCATATCATTTTAAAATTACAAAAAAAGGTGTACAAATCATAACAAACTATGCCAGACTCACCTAAATTACTTCGGCTACTCTAAATCATCACCAACTAACCTTTGCCACAACAAAATAAACCCAATCACTTTTAAATTACAAGAAAATGCTAGTAACCATAGCAAACTATGCCAAACTCACCTAAATTACTTCGGCTACCATAAATCATCACCAACTAACCCTTACCACAACAAACTAAACCCAATCACTTTTAAATTACAAAAAAATGCTACTAACCAGAGCAAACTATGCCAAACTCACCTAAATTACTCGGCTATCAAAAATCACCCCCAACTACACTTTACAGCTACAAACTAAGCCCAATCAGTTTAAAATTACAAAAAAATGCTAAAAATCATAAAAAACTATACCAGAATCACCTAAATTACTTCAGCTACCGTAAATCACCCCCAACTACCCCTTACCACAACAAACCAAACCATATCATTTTAAAATTACAAAAAAAGGTGTACAAATCATAACAAACTATGCCAGATTTACCTAAATTACTTCGGCTACTCTAAATCATCACCAACTTACCACAACAAACTAAACCCAATCACTTTTAAATTACAAAAAAATGCTAGTAACCATAGCAAACTAAGCCAAAATCACCTAAATTACTTCGGCTACCATAAATCATCACCAACTAACCCTTACCACAACAAACAAAACCCAATTACTTTTAAATTACAAAAAAATGCTAGTAACCATAGCAAACTATGCCAAACTGACCTAAATTACTTCGGCTACCATAAATCATCACCAACTAACCCTTACCACAACAAACTAAACCCAATCACTTTTAAATTACAAAAAAATGCTACTAACCATAGCATATTATGCCAAACTCACCTAAATTACTTCGGCTATCAAAAATCACCCCCAACTACACTTTGCAGCAACAAACTAAGCCCAGTCACTTTAAAATTACAAAAAAATGCTAAAAATTATAACAAACTATACCAGAATCACCTAAATTACTTCGGCTACCGTAAATCACACCCAAATATCCCTTACCACCACAAACCAAACCATATCATCTTAAAATTACAAAAAAAGGTGTACAAATCATAACAAACTATGCCAGACTCACCTAAATTACTTCGGCTACTCTAAATCATCACCAACTAACCCTTACCACAACAAACTAAAAAAAATGCTAAAAATCATAACAAACTACAACAGAATCACCTAAATTACATCGGCTACCATAAATCACCCCCAACTATCCATTACTACAACAAACCAAACCATATCATCTTAAAATTACAAAAAAGGTGTACAAATCATAACAAACTATGCCAGACTCACCTAAATTACTTCGGCTACTCTAAATCATCACCAACTAACCCTTACCACAACAAACTAAACCCAATCACTTTTAAATTACAAAAAAATGCTACTAACCATAGCAAATTATGCCAAACTCACCTAAATTACTTCGGCTATCAAAAATCACCCCCAACTACACTTTGCAGCAACAAACTAAGCCCAATCACTTTAAAATTACAAAAAAATGCTAAAAATCATAACAAACTATACCAGAATCACCTAAATTACTTCGGTTACCGTAAATCACCCCCAACTATCCCTTACCACAACAAACCAAACCATATCATCTTAAAATTACAAAAAAGGTGTACAAATCATAACAAACTATGCCAGACTTACCTAAATTATTTCGGCTACTCTAAATCATCACCAACTAACCCTTACCACAACAAACTAAACCCAATCACTTTTAAATTACAAAAAAATGCTAGTACCATAGCAAACTAACCCAAAATCACCTAAATTACTTCGGCTACCATAAATCATCACCAACTAACCCTTACCACAACAAACTAAACCCAATCACTTTTAAATTACAAAAAAATGCTAGTAACCATAGCAAACTATGCCAAACTCACCTAAATTACTTCGGCTACCATAAATCATCACCAACTAACCCTTACCACAACAAACTAAACCCAATCACTTTAAATTACAAAAAAATGCTACTAACCATAGCAAACTATGCCAAACTCACCTAAATTACTTCGGCTATCAAAAATCACCCCCAACTACACTTTACAGCAACAAACTAAGCCCAATCATTTTAAAATTACAAAAAAATGCTAAAAATTATAACAAACTATACCGGAATCTCCTAAATTACTTCGGCTACCGTAAATCACCCCCAACTATCCCTTACCACAACAAACCAAACCATATCATCTTAAAATTACAAAAAAGGTGTACAAATCATAACAAACTATGCCAGACTCACCTAAATTACTTCGGCTACTCTAAATCATCACCAACTAACCCTTACCACAACAAACTAAACCCAATCACTTTAAATTACAAAAAAATGCTAGTAACCATAGCAAACTATGCCAAACTCACCTAAATTACTTCGGCTACCATAAATCATCACCAACTAACCCTTACCACAACAAACTAAACCCAATCAGTTTTAAATTACAAAAAAATGCTACTAACCATAGCAAACTATGCCAAACTCACCTAAATTACTTCGGCTATCAAAAATCACCCCCAAATACACTTTACAGCAACAAACTAAGCCCAATCACTTTAAAATTACAAAAAAATGCTAAAAATCATAACAAACTATACCAGAATCACCTAAATTACTTCGGCTACAGTAAATCACCCACAACTATCCCTTACCACAACAAACCAAACCATATCATCTTAAAATTACAAAAAAAGGTGTACAATTCATAACAAACTATGCCAGACTCACCTAAATTACTTCGGCTACTCTAAATCATCACCAACTAACCCTTACCACAACAAACTAAACCCAATCACTTTTAAATTACAAAAAAATGCTAGTAACCATAGCAAACCATGCCAAACTCACCTAAATTACTTCGGCTACCATAAATCATCACCAACTAACCCTTACCACAACAAACTAAACCCAATCATTTTTAAATTACAAAAAAATGCTACTAACCGTAGCAAACTATGCCGAACTCACCTAAATTACTTCGGCTACCATAAATCATCACCAACTAACCCTTACCACAACAAACTAAACCCAATCACTTTTAAATTACAAAAAATTGCTACTAACCTTAGCAAACTATGCCAAACTCACCTAAATTACTTCGGCTATCAAAAATCACCCCCAACTACACTTTACAGCAACAAACTAAGCCCAATCATTTTAAAATTACAAAAAAATGCTAAAAATTATAACAAACTATACCAGAATCACCTAAATTACTTCGGCTAACGTAAATCATTCCCAACTATCCCTTACCACAACAAACCAAACCATGTCATCTTAAAATTACAAAAAAAGGTGTACAAATCATAACAAACTATACCAGAATCACCTAAATTACTTCGGCTACAGTAAATCACCCCCAACTATCCCTTACCACAACAAACCAAACCATATCATCTTAAAATTACAAAAAAAGGTGTACAAATCATAACAAACTATGCCAGACTCACCTAAATTACTTCGGCTACTCTAAATCATCACCAACTAACCCTTACCACAACAAACTAAACCCAATCACTTTTAAATTACAAAAAAATGCTACTAACCGTGGCAAACTATGCCGAAGTCACCTAAATTACTTCGGCTATCAAAAATCACCCCCAACTACACTTTACAGCAACAAACTAAGCCCAATCACTTTAAAATTACGAAAAAATGCTAAAAATCATAACAAACTATACCAGAATCACCTAAATTTCTTTGGCTACCGTAAATCACCCCAAACTATCCCTTACCACAACAAACCAAACAATATCATCTTAAAATTACAAAAAAAGGTGTACAAATTATAACAAACTATGCCAGACTCACCTAAATTACTTCGGCTACTCTAAATCATCACCAACTAACCCTTACCACAACAAACTAAACCCAATCACTTTTAAATTACAAAAAAATGCTAGTAACCATAGCAAACCATGTCAAACTCACCTAAATTACTTCGGCTACCATAAATCATCACCAACTAACCCTTACCACAACAAACTAAACCCAATCACTTTTAAATTACAAAAAATTGCTACTAACCTTAGCAAACTATGCCAAACTCACCTAAATTACTACGGCTACCATAAATCATCACCAACTAACCCTTACCACAACAAACTAAACCCAATCATTTTTAAATTACAAAAAAATGCTACTAACCGTAGCAAACTATGCCAAACTCACCTAAATTACTTCGGCTATCAAAAATCACCCCCAACTACACTTTACAGCAACAAACTAAGCCCAATCACTTTAAAATTACGAAAAAATGCTAAAAATCATAACAAACTATACCAGAATCACCTAAATTACTTTGGCTACCGTAAATCACCCCAAACTATCCCTTACCACAACAAACCAAACAATATCATCTTAAAATTACAAAAAAAGGTGTACAAATCATAACAAACTATGCCAGACTCACCTAAATTACTTCGGCTACTCTAAATCATCACCAACTAACCCTTACCACAACAAACTAAACCCAATCACTTTTAAATTACAAAAAAATGCTAGTAACCATAGCAAACCATGTCAAACTCACCTAAATTACTTCGGCTACCATAAATCATCACCAACTAACCCTTACCACAACAAACTAAACCCAATCACTTTTAAATTACAAAAAATTGCTATTAACCTTAGCCAACTATGCCAAACTCACCTAAATTACTTCGGCTATCAAAAATCACCCCCAACTACACTTTACAGCAACAAACTAAGCCCAATCATTTTAAAATTACAAAAAAATGCTAAAAATTATAACAAACTATACCAGAATCACCTAAATTACTTCGGCTAACGTAAATCATTCCCAACTATGCCTTACCACAACAAACCAAACCATGTCATCTTAAAATTACAAAAAAAAGTGTACAAATCATAACAAACTATGCCAGACTCACCTAAATTACTTCGGCTACTCTAAATCATCACCAACTAACCCTTACCACAACAAACTAAACCCAATCACTTTTAAATTACAAAAAAATGCTAGTAACCATAGCAAACTATGCCAAACTCACCTAAATTACTTCGGCTACCATAAATCATCACCAACTAACCCTTACCACAACAAACTAAACCCAATCACTTTAAATTACAAAAAAATGCTACTAACCATAGCAAACTATGCCAAACTCACCTAAATTACTTCGGCTATCAAAAATCACCCCCAACTACACTTTACAGCAACAAACTAAGCCCAATCATTTTAAAATTACAAAAAAATGCTAAAAATTATAACAAACTATACCGGAATCTCCTAAATTACTTCGGCTACCGTAACTCACCCCCAACTATCCCTTACCACAACAAACCAAACCATATCATCTTAAAATTACAAAAAAGGTGTACAAATCATAACAAACTATGCCAGACTCACCTAAATTACTTCGGCTACTCTAAATCATCACCAACTAACCCTTACCACAACAAACTAAACCCAATCACTTTAAATTACAAAAAAATGCTAGTAACCATAGCAAACTATGCCAAACTCACCTAAATTACTTCGGCTACCATAAATCATCACCAACTAACCCTTACCACAACAAACTAAACCCAATCAGTTTTAAATTACAAAAAAATGCTACTAACCATAGCAAACTATGCCAAACTCACCTAAATTACTTCGGCTATCAAAAATCACCCCCAACTACACTTTACAGCAACAAACTAAGCCCAATCACTTTAAAATTACAAAAAAATGCTAAAAATCATAACAAACTATACCAGAATCACCTAAATTACTTCGGCTACAGTAAATCACCCCCAACTATCCCTTACCACAACAAACCAAACCATATCATCTTAAAATTACAAAAAAAGGTGTACAATTCATAACAAACTATGCCAGACTCACCTAAATTACTTCGGCTACTCTAAATCATCACCAACTAACCCTTACCACAACAAACTAAACCCAATCACTTTTAAATTACAAAAAAATGCTAGTAACCATAGCAAACCATGCCAAACTCACCTAAATTACTTCGGCTACCATAAATCATCACCAACTAACCCTTACCACAACAAACTAAACCCAATCATTTTTAAATTACAAAAAAATGCTACTAACCGTAGCAAACTATGCCGAACTCACCTAAATTACTTCGGCTACCATAAATCATCACCAACTAACCCTTACCACAACAAACTAAACCCAATCACTTTTAAATTACAAAAAATTGCTACTAACCTTAGCAAACTATGCCAAACTCACCTAAATTACTTCGGCTATCAAAAATCACCCCCAACTACACTTTACAGTAACAAACTAAGCCCAATCACTTTAAAATTACAAAAAAATGCTAAAAATCATAACAAACTATACCAGAATCACCTAAATTACTTCGGCTACAGTAAATCACCCCCAACTATCCCTTACCACAACAAACCAAACCATATCATCTTAAAATTACAAAAAAAGGTGTACAATTCATAACAAACTATACCAGAATCACCTAAATTACTTCGGCTACCGTAAATCACCCCCAACTATCCCTTACCACAACAAACCAAACCATATCATCTTAAAATTACAAAAAAACGTGTACAAATCATAACAAACTATGCCAGACTTACCTAAATTACTTCGGCTACTCTAAATCATCACCAACTAACCCTTACCACAACAATCTAAACCCAATCTTTTTTGAATTACAAAAAAATGCTAGTAACCATAGCAAACTATGCCAAACTCACCTAAATTACTTCGGCTACCATAAATCATCACCAACTAACCCTTACCATAACAAACTAAACCCAATCAATTTTAAATTACAAAAAAATGCTACTAACCATAGCAAACTATACCAAACTCACCTGAATTACTTCGGCTATCAAAAATCTAACAAACTATACCAGAATCACCTAAATTACTTCCGCTACCGTAAATCACCTCCAACTATCCCTTACCACAACAAACCAAACCATATCATCTTAAAATTACAAAAAAAGGTGTACAAATCATAGCAAACTATGCCTGACTCACCTAAATTACTTCGTCTACTCTAAATCATCACCAACTAACCCTTACCACAACAAACTAAACCCAATCACTTTTAAATTACAAAAAAATGCTAGTAACCATAGCAAACTATGCCAAACTCACCTAAATTACTTCGGCTACCATAAATCATCACCAACTAACCCTTACCACAACAAACTAAACCCAATCACTTTTATATTACAAAAAAATACTACTAACCATAGCAAATTATGCCAAACTCACCTAAATTACTTCGGCTATCAAAAATCACCCCCAACTACACTTTACAGCAACAAACTAAGCCCTAACTATCCCTTACCACAACTAACCAAACCATATCATCTTAAAATTACAAAAAAAGGTGTACAAGTCATAACAAATTATGCCAGACTCATCTAAATTACTTCGGCTACTCTAAATCAT
This sequence comes from Eledona agricola, assembly GCA_964023215.1. Lineage (NCBI taxonomy): Eukaryota > Metazoa > Arthropoda > Insecta > Coleoptera > Tenebrionidae > Eledona > Eledona agricola. Next base: position 493,964 of record CAXIEJ010000019.1, on the reverse strand, counting down.
CACCAACTAACCCTTACCACAACAATCTAAACCCAATCTTTTTTAAATTACAAAAAAATGCTAGTAACCATAGCAAACTATGCCAAACTCACCTGAATTACTTCGGCTATCAAAAATCACCCCCAACTACACTTTACAGCAACAAACTAAGCCCAATCACTTTAAAATTACAAAAAAATGCTAAAAATTATAACAAACTATACCAGAATCGCCTAAATTACTTTTGCTACCGTAAATCACCTCCAACTATCCCTTACCACAACAAACTAAACCATATCATCTTAAAATTACAAAAAAAGGTGTACAAATCATAGCAAACTATGCCTGACTCACCTAAATTACTTCGTCTACTCTAAATCATCACCAACTAACCCTTACCACAACAAACTAAACCCAATCACTTTTAAATTACAAAAAAATGCTAGTAACCGTAGCAAACTATGCCAAACTCACCTAAATTACTTCGGCTACCATAAATCATCACCAACTAACCCTTACCACAACAAACTAAACCCAATCACTTTTATATTACAAAAAAATACTACTAACCATAGCAAATTATGCCAAACTCACCTAAATTACTTCGGCTATTAAAAATCACCCCCAACTACACTTTACAGCAACAAACTAAGCCCAATCACTTTAAAATTACAAAAAAATGCTAAAAATCATAACAAACTATACCAGAATCACCTAAATTAATTCGGCTACCGTAAATCACCCCCAACTATCCCTTACCACAACAAACCATACCATATCATCTTAAAATTACAAAAAAAGGTGTACAAATCATAACAAACTATGCCAGACTTACCTCAATTACTTCGGCTACTCTAAATCATCACCAAATAACCCTTACCACAACAAACTAAACCCAATCACTTTTAAATTACAAAAAAATGCTAGTAACCATAGCAAACTATGCCAAACTCACCTAAATTACTTCGGCTACCATAAATCAACACCTACTAACCCTTACCACAACAAACTAAACCCAATCACATTTAAATTACAAAAAAATGCTACTAACCATAGCAAACTATGCCAAACTCTCCTAAATTACTTCGGATATCAAAAATCACCCCCAACTACACTTTACAGCAACAAACTAAGCCCAATCACTTTAAAATTACAAAAAAATGCTAAAAATCATAACAAACTATACCAGAATCACCTAAATTACTTCGGCTACCGTAAATCATCACCAACTAACCCTTACCACAACAAACTAAACCCAATCACTTTTAAATTACAAAAAAATGCTAGTAACCCTAGCAAACTATGCCAAACTCAAATAAATTACTTCGGCTGCCATAAATTATCACCATCTAACCCTTACCACAACAAACTAAACCCAATCACTTTTAAATTACAACAAAATGCTACTAACCATAGCGAACTATGCCAAACTCAGCTAAATTACTTCGTCTATCAAAAATCACCCCCAACTACACGTTACAGCAACAAACTAAACCCAATCGCTTTAAAATTACAAAAAAATGCTAAAAATCATAACAAACTATACCAGAATCACCTAAATTACTTCGGCTAGCGTAAATCACCCCCAACTATCTCTTACCACAACAAACCAAACCATATCATCTTAAAATTACAAAAAAAGGTGTACAAATCATAACAAACTATGCCAGAATCACCTAAATTACTTCGGCTACTCTAAATCATCACCAACTAACCCTTACCACAACAAACTAAACCCAATCACTTTTAAATTACAAAAAAATGCTAGTAACCCTAGCAAACTATGCCAAACTCACCTAAATTTCTTCGGCTACCATAAATCAACACCTACTAACCCTTACCACAACAAACTAAACACAATCACATTTAAATTACAAAAAAATGCTACTAACCATAGCAAACTTTGCCAAACTCTCCTAAATTACTTCGGATATCAAAAATCACCCCAACTACACTTTACAGCAACAAACTAAGCCCAATCACTTTAAAATTACAAAAAAATGCTAAAAATCATAACAAACTATACCAGAATCACCTAAATTACTTCGGCTACCGTAAATCACCCCCAACTATCCCTTACCACAACAAACCAAACCATATCATCTTAAAATTACAAAAAAAGGTGTACAAATCATAACAAACTATGCCAGACTTACCTAAATTACTTCGGCTACTCTAAATCATCACCAACTAACCCTTACCACAACAAACTAAACCCAATCACTTTTAAATTTCAAAACAATGCTAGTAACCATAGCAAACTATGCCAAACTCACCTAAATTACTTCGGCTATCAAAAATCACCCCCAACTACACGTTACAGCAACAAACTAAACCCAATCAGTTTAAAATTACAAAAAAATGCTAAAAATCATAACAAACTATACCAGAATCACCTAAATTACTTCGGCTACCGTAAATCACCCCCAACTATCCCTTACCACAACAAACCAAACCATATCATCTTAAAATTACAAAAAAAGGTGTACAAATCATAACAAACTATGCCAGACTTACCTAAATTACTTCGGCTACTCTAAATCATCACCAACTAACCCTTACCACAACAAACTAAACCCAATCACTATTAAATTACAAAAAAATGCTAGTAACCCTAGCAAACTATGCCAAACTCACCTAAATTACTTCGGCTACCATAAATCATCACCTACTAACCCTTACCACAACAAACTAAACCCAATCACATTTAAATTACAAAAAAATGCTACTAACCATAGCAAACTATGCCAAACTCTCCTAAATTACTTCGGATATCAAAAATCACCCCCAACTACACTTTACAGCAACAAACTAAGCCCAATCATTTTAAAATTACAAAAAAATGCTAAAAATCATAACAAACTATACCAGAATCACCTAAATTACTTCGGCTACCGTAAATCACCCCCAACTATCCCTTACCACAACAAACCAAACCATATAATCCTTAAATTACAAAAAAGATATACAAATCATAACAAACTATGCCAGACTCACCTAAATTACTTCGGCTATTCTAAATCATTACCAACTAACCTATACCACAACAAACTAAACCCAATAACTTTTAAATTACAAAAAAATGCTAGTAAACATGGCAAATTATGCCAAACTCACCTAAATTACTTCGGCTACCATAAATCATCACCAACTAACCCATACCACAACAAACTAAACCCAATCACTATTAAATTACAAAAAAATGCTACTAACCATAGCAAACTATGCCAAACTCACCTAAATTACTTCGGCTATCAAAAATCACCCCCAACTACACTTTACAGAAACAAACTAAGCCCAATCACTTATAAATTACAAAAAAATGCTAAAAATCATAACAAACTATACCAGAATCACCTAAATTACTTCGGCTACCGTAAATCACCCCCAACTATCCCTTACCACAACAAACCAAACCATATCATCTTAAAATTACAAAAAAAGGTGTACAAATCATAACAAACTATGCCAGACTCACCTAAATTACTTCGGCTACTCTAAATCATCACCAACTAACCCTTACCACAACAATCTAAACCCAATCTTTTTTAAATTACAAAAAAATGCTAGTAACCATAGCAAACTATGCCAAACTCACCTAAATTACTTCGGCTACTATAAATCATCACCAACTAACCCTTACCATAACAAACTAAACCCAATCACTTTTAAATTACAAATAAATGCTACTAACCATAGCAAACTATGCCAAACTCATCTGAATTACTTCGGCTATCAAAAATCACCCCCAACTACACTTTACAGCAACAAACTAAGCCCAATCACTTTAAAATTACAAAAAAATGCTAAAAATTATAACAAACTATACCAGAATCACCTAAATTACTTCTGCTACCGTAAATCACCCCCAACTATCCCTTACCACAACAAACCAAACCATATCATCTTAAAATTACAAAAAAAGGTGTACAAATCATAACAAACTATGCCAGACTTACCTAAATTACTTCGGCTACTCTAAATCATCACCAACTAACCCTTACCACAACAAACTAAACCCAATCACTTTTAAATTTCAAAACAATGCTAGTAACCATAGCAAACTATGCCAAACTCACCTAAATTACTTCGGCTATCAAAAATCACCCCCAACTACACGTTACAGCAACAAACTAAACCCAATCAGTTTAAAATTACAAAAAAATGCTAAAAATCATAACAAACTATACCAGAATCACCTAAATTACTTCGGCTACCGTAAATCACCCCCAACTATCCCTTACCACAACAAACCAAACCATATCATCTTAAAATTACAAAAAAAGGTGTACAAATCATAACAAACTATGCCAGACTTACCTAAATTACTTCGGCTACTCTAAATCATCACCAACTAACCCTTACCACAACAAACTAAACCCAATCACTATTAAATTACAAAAAAATGCTAGTAACCCTAGCAAACTATGCCAAACTCACCTAAATTACTTCGGCTACCATAAATCATCACCTACTAACCCTTACCACAACAAACTAAACCCAATCACATTTAAATTACAAAAAAATGCTACTAACCATAGCAAACTATGCCAAACTCTCCTAAATTACTTCGGATATCAAAAATCACCCCCAACTACACTTTACAGCAACAAACTAAGCCCAATCATTTTAAAATTACAAAAAAATGCTAAAAATCATAACAAACTATACCAGAATCACCTAAATTACTTCGGCTACCGTAAATCACCCCCAACTATCCCTTACCACAACAAACTAAACCCAATCACATTTAAATTACAAAAAAATGCTACTAACCATAGCAAACTATGCCAAACTCACCTGAATTACTTCGGCTATCAAAAATCACCCCCAACTACACTTTACAGCAACAAACTAAGCCCAATCACTTTAAAATGACATAAAAAAATCATAACAAACTATACCAGAATCACCTAAATTACTTCGGCTACCGTAAATCACCCCCAACTATCCCTTACCACAACAAACCAAACCCAATCACTTTTAAATTACAAAAAAATGCTAGTAACCATAGCAAACTATGCCAAACCTATCTAAATTACTTCGGCTATCAAAAATCACCCCCAACTACACTTTACAGCAACAAACTAAGCCCAATCACTTTAAAATTACAAAAAAATGCTAAAAATCATAACAAACTATACCAGAATCACCTAAATTACTTCGGCTACCGTAAATCACCCCCAACTATCCCTTACCACACCAAACCAAACCCAATCACTTTTAAATTACAAAAAAATGCTAGTAACCATAGCAAACTACGCCAAACTCACCTAAATTACTTTGGCTACCATAAATCATCACCAACTAACCCTTACCACAACAAACTAAACCCAATCACTTTTAAATTACAAATAAATGCTACTAACCATAGCAAACTATGCCAAACTCACCTGAATTACTTCGGCTATCAAAAATCACCCCCAACTACACTTTACAGCAACAAACTAAGCCCAATCACTTTAAAATTACAAAAAAATGCTAAAAATTATAACAAACTATACCAGAATCACCTAAATTACTTCTGCTACCGTAAATCACCCCCAACTATCCCTTACCACAACTAACCAAACCATATCATCTTAAAATTACAAAAAAAGTGTAGAAATCATAACAAACTATGCCAGACTCACCTAAATTACTTCGGCTATCAAAAATCACCCCCAATTACACTTTGCAGCAACAAACTAAGCCCAATCACTTAAAAATTACTAAAAAATGCTAAAAATCATAACAAACTATACCAGAATAACCTAAATTACTGCGGCTACCGTAAATCACCCCCAACTATTCCTTACCACAACAAACCAAACCCAATCACTTTTAAATTACAAAAAAATGCTGGTAACCATAGCAAACTATGCCAAACTCACCTAAATTACTTCGGTTATCAAAAATCACCCCCAACTACACTTTACAGCAACAAACTAAGCCCAATCACTTTAAAATTACAAAAAAATGCTAAAAATTATAACAAACTATACCAGAATCACCTAAATTACTTCTGCTACCGTAAATCACCCCCAACTATCCCTTACCACAACAAACCAAACCATATCATCTTAAAATTACAAAAAAAGGTGCACAAATCATAACAAACTATGCCAGACTCACCTAAATTACTTCGGCTACTCTAAATCATCACCAACTACCCCTTACCACAACAAACTAAACCCAATCACTTTTAAATTACAAAAAAATGCTAGTAACCATAGAAAACTATGCCAAACTCACCTAAATTACTTCGGCTATTATAAATCATCACCAACTAACCCTTACCATAACAAACTAAACTCAATCACTTTTAAATTACAAAAAAATGCTAGTAACCATAGCAAACTACGCCAAACTCACCTAAATTACTTTGGCTACCATAAATCATCACCAACTAACCCTTACCACAACAAACTAAACCCAATCACTTTTAAATTACAAATAAATGCTACTAACCATAGCAAACTATGCCAAACTCACCTGAATTACTTCGGCTATCAAAAATCACCCCCAACTACACTTTACAGCAACAAACTAAGCCCAATCACTTTAAAATTACAAAAAAATGCTAAAAATTATAACAAACTATACCAGAATCACCTAAATTACTTCTGCTACCGTAAATCACCCCCAACTATCCCTTACCACACCAAACCAAACCCAATCACTTTTAAATTACAAAAAAATGCTAGTAACCATAGCAAACTACGCCAAACTCACCTAAATTACTTTGGCTACCATAAATCATCACCAACTAACCCTTACCACAACAAACTAAACCCAATCACTTTTAAATTACAAAAAAATGCTACTAACCATAGCAAACTATGCCAACCTCACCTAAATTACTTCGGCTATCAAAAATCACCCCCAACTACACTTTACAGCAACAAACTAAGCCCAATCACTATAAAATTACAAAAAAATGCTAAAAAACATAACAAACAATGCCAGACTCACCTAAATTACTTCGGCTACTCTAAATCATCACCAACTAACCCTTACCACAACAAACTAAACCCAATCACTTTTAAATTACAAAAAAATGCTAGTAATTATAGCAAATTACGCCAAACTCACCTAAATTACTTCGGCTACCATAAATCATCACCAACTAACCCTTACCACAACAAACAATACCCAATCACTTTTAAATTACAAAAAAATGCTACTAACCATAGCAAACTATGCCAAACTCACCTAAATTACTTCGGCTATCAATAATCACCCCCAACTACATTTTACAGCAACAAACTAAGCCCAATCACTTTAAAATTACAAAAAAATGTTAAAAATCAAAACTATACCAGAATCACCTAAATTACTTCGGCTACCGTAAATCACCCCCAACTATCCCTTACCACAACAAACCAAACCCAATCACTTTTAAATTTCAAAAAAATGCTAGTAACCATAGCAAACTACGCCAAACTCACCTAAATTACTTTGGCTACCATAAATCAAAACTATACCAGAATCACCTAAATTACTTCGGCTACCGTAAATCACCCCAACTATCCCTTACCACAACAAACCAAACCCAATCACTTTTAAATTACAAAAAAATGCTAGTAACCATAGCAAACTACGCCAAACTCACCTAAATTACTTTGGCTACCATAAATCATCACCAACTAACCCTTACCACAACAAACTAAACCCAATCACTTTTAAATTACAAAAAAATGCTACTAACCATAGCAAACTATGCCAACCTCACCTAAATTACTTCGGCTATCAAAAATCACCCACAACTACACTTTACAGCAACAAACTAAGCCCAATCACTATAAAGTTACAAAAAAATGCTAAAAAACATAACAAACAATACCAGAATCACCTAAATTACTTCGGCTACCGTAAATCACCCCCAACTATTCCTTACCACAACAAACCAAACCATATCATTTTAAAATTACAAAAAAGTTGTACAAATCATAACAAACTATGCCAGACTCACCTAAATTTTTTCGGCTACTCTAAATCATCACCAACTAACCTTACCACAACAAACTAAACCCAATCACTTTTAAATTACAAAAAAATGCTAGTAGTTATAGCAAATTATGCCAAACTCACCTAAATTACTTCGGCTATCAATAATCACCTCCAACTACATTTTACAGCAACAAACTAAGCCCAATCACTTTAAAATTACAAAAAAATGATAAAAATCAAAATTATACCAGTATCACCTAAATTACTTCGGCTACCGTAAATCACCCCCAACTATCCCTTACCACAACAAACCAAACCCAATCACTTTTAAATTACAAAAAAATGCTAGTAACCATAGCAAACAATGCCAAATTCACCTAAATTACTTCGGCTACCATAAATCATCACCAACTAACCCTTACCACAACAAACTAAACCCAATCACTTTTCAATTACAAAAAAATGCTACTAACCATAGCAAACTATGCCAAGCTCACCTAAATTACTTCGGCTATCAAAAATCACCCCCAACTACACTTTACAGCAACAAACTAAGCCCAATCACTTTAAAATTACAAAAAAACGCTAAAAATCATAACAAACTATACCAGAATCACCTAAATTACTTCGGCTACCGTAAATCACCCCCAACTATCCCTTACCACAACAAACCAAACCATATTATCTTAAAATTACAAAAAAGGTGTACAAATCATAACAAACTATGCCAGACTCACCTAAATTACTTCGGCTACTCTAAATCATCACCAACTAACCCTTACTACAACAAACTAAACCCAATCACTTTTAAATTACAAAAAAATGCTAGTAACCATAGCAAACTATGCCAAACTCACCGTAATTACTTCGTCTACCATAAATCATCACCAACTAACCCTTACCACAACAAACTAAACCCAATCACTTTTAAATTACAAAAAAATGCTACTAACCATAACAAACTATGCCAAACTCACCTAAATTACTTCGGCTATCAATAATCACCCCCAACTACATTTTACAGCAACAAACTAAGCCCAATCACTTTAAAATTACAAAAAAATGATAAAAATCAAAACTATACCAGAATCACCTAAATTACTTCGGCTACCGTAAATCACCTCCAACTATCCCTTACCACAACAAACCAAACCCAATCACTTTTAAATTACAAAAAAATGCTAGTAACCATAGCAAACTATGCCAAACTCACCTAAATTACTTCGGCTACCATAAATCATCACCAACTAACCCTTACCACAACAAACTAAACCCAATCACTTTTAAATTACAAAAAAATGCTACTAACCATAGCAAACTATGCCAAACTCACCTAAATTACTTCGGCTTTAAAAAATCACCCCCAACTACACTTTACAGCAACAAACTAAGCCCAATCACTTTAAAATTACAATAAAATGCTAAAAATCATAACAAACTATACCAGAATCACCGAAATTACTTCGGCTACCGTAAATCACCCACAACTATCCCTTACCACAACAAGCTAAACCATATCATCGTAAAATTACAAAAAAAGGTGTACAAATCATAACAAACTATGCCAGATTCACCTAAATTACTTCGGCTACTCTAAATCATCACCAACTAAACCTTACCACAACAAACTAAACCCAATCACTTTTAAATTACAAAAAAATGCTACTAACCATAGCAAACTATGCCAAACTCACCTTAATTACTTCGGCTTCCATAAATCATCACCAACTAACCCTTACCACAACAAACTAAACCCAATCAATTTTAAATTACAAAAAAATGCTACTAACCATAGCAAACTATGCCAAACTCACCTAAATTACTTCGGCTACCATAAATCATCACCAACTAATCCTTACCACAACAAACTAAACCCAATCACTTTTAAATTACAAAAAAATGCTACTAACCATAGCAAACTATGCCAAACTCTCCTAAATTACTTCGGCTATCAAAAATCACCCCCAACTACACTTTACAGCAACAAACTAAGCCCAATCACTTTAAAATTACAAAAAAATGCTAAAAATCATAACAAACTATACCAGAATCACCTAAATTACTTCGGCTACCGTAAATCACCCCCAACTATCCCTTACCACAACAAACCAAACCATATCATCTTAAAATTACAAAAAAAGGCAAAAAGCAAACTATGCCAAACTCACCTAAATTACTTCGGCTACCATAAATCATCACCAACTAATCCTTACCACAACAAACTAAACCCAATCACTTTTAAATTACAAAAAAATGCTACTAACCATAGCAAACTATGCCAAACTCTCCTAAATTACTTCGGCTATCAAAAATCACCCCCAACTACACTTTACAGCAACAAACTAAGCCCAATCACTTTAAAATTACAAAAAAATGCTAAAAATCATAACAAACTATACCAGAATCACCTAAATTACTTCGGCTACCGTAAATCACCCCCAACTATCCCTTACCACAACAAACCAAACCATATCATCTTAAAATTACAAAAAAAGGCAAAAAGCAAACTATGCCAAACTCACCTAAATTACTTCGGCTACCATAAATCATCACCAATTAACCCTTACCACAACAAACTAAACCCAATCACTTTTAAATTACAAAAAAATGCTACTAACCATAGCAAACTATGCCAAACTCACCTAAATTACTTCGGCTATCAAAAATCACCCCCAACTACACTTTACTGCAACAAACTAAGCCCAATCACTTTAAAATTACAAAAAAATGCTAAAAATCATAACAAACTATATCAGAATCACCTAAATTACTTCGGCTACCGTAAATCACCCACAACTATCCCTTACCACAACAAAACAAACCATATCATCTTAAAATTACAAAAAAAGGTGTACAAATCATAACAAACTATGCCAGACTCACCTAAATTACTTCAGCTACTCTAAATCATCACCAACTAACCCTTACCACAACAAACTAAACCCAATCACTTTTAAATTACAAAAAAATGCTACTAACCATAGCAAACTATGCCAAACTCACCTAAATTACTTCGGCTATCAAAAATCACCCCCAACTACACTTTACAGCAACAAACTAAGCCCAATCACTTTAAAATTACAAAAAAATGCTAAAAATCATAACAAACTATACCAGAATCACCTAAATTACTTCGGCTACCGTAAATCACCCCCAACTATCCCTTACCACAACAAACCAAACCATATCATTTTAAAATTACAAAAAAAAGTTGTACAAATCATAACAAACTAGGCCAGACTCACCTAAATTACTTCGGCTACTCTAAATCATCACCAACTAACCCTTACCACAACAAACTAAACCCAATCAATTTTAATTACAAAAAAATGCTACTAACCATTGCAAACTATGCCAAACTCACCTTAGTTACTTCGGCTATCAAAAATCACCCCCAACTACACTTTACAGCAACAAACTATGCCCAATCACTTTATAATTACAAAGAAATGCTAAAAATCATAACAAACTAAACCAGAATCACCTAAATTACTTCGGCTAGCGTGAATCACCCCCAACTATCCCTTACCACAACAAAACAAACCATTGCATCTTAAAATTACAAAAAAAGGTGTACAAATCATAACAAACTATGCCAGACTCACCTAAATTACTTCGGCTACTCTAAATCATCACCAACTAACCCTTACCACAACAAACTAAACCCAATCACTTTTAAATTACAAAAAAATGCTAGTAACCATAGCAAACTATGCCAAACTCACCTAAATTACTTCGGCTACCATAAATCATCACCAACTAACCCTTACCACAACAAACTGAACCCAATCACTTTTAAATTACAAAGAAATTCTACTAACCATAGCAAACTATGCCAAACTCACCTAAATTACTTCAGCTATCAAAAATCACCCCCAACTACACTTTAAAGCAACAAAATAAGCCCAATCATCTTAAAATTACAAAAAAATGCTAAAAATCATAACAAACTATACCAGAATCACCTAAATTACTTCGGCTACCGTAAATCACCCTTAACTATCCCTTACCACAACAAACCAAACCATATCATTTTAAAATTACAAAAAAAGTTGTACAAATCATAACAAACTATGCCAGACTCACCTAAATTACTTCGGCTACTCTAAATCATCACCAACTAACCCTTACCACAACAAACTAAACCCAATCACTTTTAAATTACAAAAAAATGCTAGTAATTATAGCAAATTATGCCAAACTCACCTAAATTACTTCGGCTACCATAAATCATCACCAACTAACCCTTACCACAACAAACTATACCCAATCACTTTTAAATTACAAAAAAATGCTACTAACCACAGCAAACTATGCCAAACTCACCTAAATTACTTCGGCTATCAATAATCACCCCCAACTACATTTTACAGCAACAAACTAAGCCCAATCACTTTAAAATTACAAAAAAATGATAAAAATCAAAACTATACCAGAATCACCTAAATTACTTCGGCTACCGTAAATCACCCCCAACTAAACTTTACCACAACAAACCAAACCCAATCACTTTTAAATTACAAAAAAATGCTAGTAACCATAGCAAACTATGCCAAACTCACCTAAATTACTTCGGCTATCAATAATCACCCCCAACTACATTTTACAGCAACAAACTAAGCCCAATCACTTTAAAATTACAAAAAAATGATAAAAATCAAAACTATACCAGAATCACCTAAATTACTTCGGCTACCGTAAATCACCCCCAACTATCCCTTACCACAACAAACCAAACCCAATCACTTTTAAATTACAAAAAAATGCTAGTAACCATAGCAAACTATGCCAAACTCACCTAAATTACTTCGGCTACCATAAATCATCACCAACTAACCCTTACCACAACAAACTAAACCCAATCAATTTTATATTACAAAAAAATGCTACTAACCATAGCAAACTATGCCAAACTCACCTAAATTACTTCGGCTATCAAAAATCACCTCCAACTACACTTTACAGCAACAAACTAAGCCCAATCACTTTAAAATTACAAAAAAATGCTAAAAATCATAACAAACTATACCAGAATCACCTAAATTACTTCGGCTACCGTAAATCACCCCCAACTATCCCTTACCACAACAAACCAAACCCTATCATCTTAAAATTACAAAAAAAGGTGTACAAATCATAACAAACTATGCCAGACTCTCCTAAATTACTTCGGCTACTCTAAATCATCACCAACTAACCCTTACCACAACAAACTAAACCCAATCACTTTTAAATTACAAAAAAAATGCTAGTAACCATAGCAAACTATGCCAAACTCAAATAAATTACTTCGGCTACCATAAATCATCACCAACTATCTCTTACCACAACAAACTAAACCCAATCACTTTTAAATTACAAAAAAATGCTACTAACCATAGCAAACTATGTCAAACTCACCTAACTTACTTCGGCTATCAAAAATCACCCCCAACTACACTTTACAGCAACAAACTAAGCCCAATCACTATAAAATTACAAAAAAATGCTAAAAAACATAACAAACAATACCAGAATCACCTAAATTACTTCGATTACCGTAAATCACCCCCAACTATTCCTTACCACAACAAACCAAACCATATCATTTTAAAATTACAAAAAAGTTGTACAAATCATAACAAACTATGCCAGACTCACCTAAATTACTTCGGCTACTCTAAATCATCACCAACTAACCCTTACCACAACAAACTAAACCCAATCACTTTTAAATTACAAAAAAATGCTAGTAATTATAGCAAACTAGCTGAATGTACCCGGCGTTGCCCGGACGTAGATTAAATAAACGCAGTGTTGACAAAAGTGGTGTATTTGTGATGTAGACTAATCGACATTATAATACAATTAAACAGGAATGCTCTACTTTTCCAATCACAAAATAAACAAATTTGCTGAAATTAACCTGCATTGCCAGGACCGGGTACTTCAATATGATTTGGAAAATGACGATAATTTCGTTTCTGGGTGCAAGCTCCTTTTTTTTCACTATTTTCACTCTTCAAGAGAAGGAGAGTTGACAGGGAAGCTGAACTATTCCAAATTATTCCCATTTAGTTCTCTAACAACGTTAAAGAATGTCGTCGAAGAATGTTGAAATATATACATAAATAATTTCACACCATAAAAACGATGTATTTGGTGTAGTTTCGGATGATAAGGTTTTTTTTGGGGATTGTTTTGAATGGTTATTGATAGTTGGCGGGGTTTAGCTTTGGCGGATTAAACGAAACTTTTGGTAATTTTAATGCGATTGGGTTTAGTTTGGCTTGGTAAGAAGTGGTTGGGGTGATATAGCGGAAGTCGAAGTAATTTATGCGGGTTTAGCGTAGTTTGCTTGTAATTCGTAATTTTTTTACATTTTAGGTTGATGTGGGGTAGTTTGGAATGGCAAGTGTATGATTTTTGAGAGTAGTTTGGAATGGTACATTATGTTTAGGGGTGTTTAACGTATTCAGGTAAAATATACAGAAAATTTGGTAATTTAAAATGAACAATTATAGTGCGAACCTCTTGAGCTCTATTTTCGGTAATAAAATGCAATAGGAAAGATAGTAAAAAAGACTATTTCCATCACTTTTCAGAGGAATTATACGTGGTGGTATTTGTACCCCGCTTACTATTCCTCCATCTTAGTTATAAATAATGCAGAACAATAATGAACACAATGTACATAAAATAAATAGTGTAAATAGTGTATAAGCACAGATTACTTATGATGTCAGTGAAATCCGGTAAAACTGCAAATTTCGGATTTTGGCCAGAGCAGGTTTGGTGAAGATCAAATACACCACTATCATTAAATGAACGTAAAAATTAGCGTACGGTATATAAGTGGAGTCCGGTACGACGATGGTAATTTTTCGAAAATCGATTGGGGAGATATTTACTTAACGTCAAGAACAAATCGGGAATATTATATTAAAAAAATTTATTTAATAGCGATAGAACTTCGAATACTGATTCGTCGCCTCGACCTTGGCGACGTTGAGTACCAGCGTTCCAGACGCTGAAGCAGCAATTTTAACTATTATATTAGGTGCACGTGCCTAGTGCGTATTAAAAGAATTTGGATTACCAAATAATACTCGCGCAGGTGTACTCGACTGGCCCGTCATAATTTGCACAAAATGAATTAACATACTAAAGTAAATAAATATTTTGACGGGAATGTGGTGGGTGTAAAAATCTTATTCGGCCTCTCCGACAAACTAACACTTGTTTACATTAACATGCAAGCCTTCATGGACCTGTGACGAATTACAAACAAATATCTAAATTTCAAGTGTTCCATTTGATTTCGTTTCTGGATGCAAGCGGTTTTTTTCACTCTTGTCAGTCTGAACTTATTACATAGTGATATTTTCACATCCTGGTGCCCTAAATTTATTTTGCCGCTGATTTCAAAAATGTTTCTGGAAGGAAAGTAGTCAGCTGTGGGGCTCGTCAGGGGTGGCAGGGTTGGCAGTGCCACTCCAAGTATAAATTTACTATCGAACACAAAATTAGTTCTGTAATTCAGTTGCAGAATTATGAATTTTTCAGATATTTTCACGAAAATTTAGCGCTTACACCGCCGCTGGTATGAATGTCAGTGATATCTGGTACATACAACGGTGAAAATTTCGGGGCAAATTTGGTGAAAAACAAATACACCACTATCATTAACTAAACGTAAAAATTAGCGTACAAATATAAGTGGAGTCCGGTCCGATGCTGATAATTTTTCGAAAATTGATTGGGGGCAGATTTGGTTAACGCGAGGATGAAATGTTAAATTAAAATACTTTATTTGATAGCGGTAGACCTTCGAACACTGATGCGTCGCCTCATCGAATTTGGCGACTTTGCAAACAGTTTCCGACGCTGGAGCAGCAATTTTCACAATTGTAGTTGTGTTAAAATTAAACACCGCGATCGAGTACTGCTCCACACGCTGAACCAGCAATTCTCGAATTCTAAGAAACGATAAGAAAGGCTTATCATCCAACGCTTGGTATGTGCGAATTTCTGCATAGACACTCAAACTAAATCGAGCATCGCCTTTTCACGTTTCTGACCTTGCCCTTGACGTGGCAGGCTCCAGCTGCTTCAATAATGTAAAAATCTTATTCGGCCTCTCCAATAAACTCACATTTGTTTACATTAACACGCATTCCCTCATGGACTTGTGACGAATTACAAACAAATATTTCAACTTCAAGTGTTCCATTTAATTTCGTTTCTGGGCGCAAGCTCCTTTCTTTTCACTCTAGTCAGTCTAAACTTATTACACAGAGTTATATTTTCAAATCCAGGCGCCCTAAAGAATTTTGTCATTGTTTTCAAAAGTTTCTAAATTATTCCAAATTATTCCCATTTAGTTCTCTGACAACGTTAAAGACAATGTTGAAATATATAAGGAAGTATTTAGGAATTATGTATAAAAAAGTCGAAGTTATTCTTCGCTCTTGAGCTCTATTTCCGGTATTAAAAATGCAATAGGAAAGATAGTAAGAAAGACTATTTCCATCACTTTTCACGGGAATTATACGTGGTGGTATTTGTTCTCCGCTTACTATTAGATTTTCAAACTGCTCCATCTTAGTTATAAATAATGAAGAACAATAATGAACGCAATGTACGTAAAATAAATAGTGTAAATAAATCGTGTCTAAGCATACAATACTTAAGCGTATGATGTCAGTGAAAATTTCGGATTTCGGCCGGAGCAGGTTTGGTGAAGAACAAATACACCACTATCATTAACTGAACGTAAAAATTAGCGTACGAAAATAAGTGTCCGAATAAAGTGACGAATAAAGTCCGGTCCGACGCTGGAAATTTTTCGAAAATCGATTGGGGAGAGTTTTGGTTAACGGCAAGAACAAATCGGGAATATTATATTAAAATAATTTATTTAATAGCGACAGAACTTTGAATACCGATGCGTCGCCTCGACCTTGGCGACGTTGAGTACCACCGATCCAGACGCTGAAGCAGCAATTTTCACAATTATATGAGGTGCACGTGCCTAGTGCGTATAAAAACAATTCGGATAACAAAAGAGATTAATTTGTATGCACCAAATAATACTGGCACAGGTGTACTCGTATGGCCCGTCATAATTTTCACAAAATCAATTTAAGAAATTAACATTCTAAAGTAAATAAATATTTTGACAGGAATGTTAAAAATCTTATTCGGTCTCTCCGACAAACTAACACTTGTTTACATTAACATGCATTCCTTCATGGACCTGTGTCGAATTACAAACAAATATCGAAATTTCAAGTGTTCCATGTCAGTCTGAACTTATTACACAGTGATATTTTCACATTCAGGCGTCCTAAATTATTTTGACGTTGATTTATAAAGTTTCCCAGCAGGTGCCTCGTCATGGGTGGCAGGGTTGGCAGTGCCACTCCAAGTATAAATTTACTATCGAACACAAAGATAGTTCTGATTCAATTGAAGAATTTCGAATTTTTCAGATATTTTTACGAAACTCTAGCGCTTACACCGCCTTTATACCTCTTTTAAAGTTAAAAACCATAGAGCTGTTTATACAAATGCACGCATGTTGAAAAGGTAGGGCTTGCCCCGTCAGCGTGTTGCAATTCAGAAATACGTTTATGTTTGCATCTCAACTGGAACAAATATTTATTGGAAGGTGGAAGAGAATCAAAATAGGTATCAGCATATTTAATATTCAGAATAACGACTATTAGTCGGAACAATATATTTTATGTGCAGATATTTATTAATATTTTATGATTTAATACGATAAGGCATTTATAAATAACACAACCAAATAGAAGATTTTGATTGAAAACGATTATTAATTTATGGTAGCCGAAGTAATTTAAGTGAGTTTGGCATAGCTTGCTATGTTTTGTAGCATTTTTTGTAATTTTAAAGTGATTGGGCTTAGTTTGGGGTGGTAAGGGGTAGTTGGGGGTGATTTATGGTAGCCGAAGTAATTCAGGTGAGTTTGAGATAGTTTGCTATGGCTTGTAGCATTTTTCGTAATTTTAAAGTGATTGGGCTTATTTTGGGGTGGTAAGGGGTAGTTGGGGGTGATTTATGGTAGCCGAAGTAATTTAGGTGAGTTAGGCATAGTTTGCTATGGTTTGTAGCATTTTTTGTAATTTTAAAGTGATTGGGTTTAGTTTGTGGTTGGTAAGGGGTAGTTGGGGGTGATTTATGGTAGCCGAAGTAATTCAGGTGAGTTTGAGATAGTTTGCTACGGTTTGTAGAATTTTTTTTTAATTTTAAAGTGATTGAGCCTATTTTGGGGTGGTAAGGGGTAGTTGGGGGTGATTTATGGAAGCCAAAGTAATTTAGATGAGTTTGGCATAGTTTGATATGGCTTGTAACATTTTTTGTAATTTTTAAGTGATTGGGCTGAGTTTGGGGTGGTAAGGGGTAGTTGGGGGTGATTTATGATAGCCGAAGTAATTTAAGTGAGTTTGGCATAGTTTGCTATGGTTTGTAGCATTTTTTGTAATTTTAAAGTGATTGGGCTTATTTTGGGGTGGTAAGGGGTAGTTGGGGGTGATTTATGGTAGCCGAAGGAAATTAGGTAAGTTAGGCATAGTTTGCTATGGTTTGTAGCATTTTTTGTAATTTTAAAGTGATTGGGCTTATTTTGGGGTGGTAAGGGGTAGTTGGGGGTGATTTATGGTAGCCGAAGTAATTTAGGTGAGTTAGGCATAGTTTGCTATGATTTGTTGAATATTTTGTAATTTTAAAATGATTGGGTTTATTTTGGGGTTGTAAGGGGTAGTTCGGGGTGATTTATGGTAGCCGAAGTAATTTAGGGGAGTTTGGCATAGTTTGCTACGGTTTGTAGAATTTTTTTGTAATTTTAAAGTGATTGAGCCTATTTTGGGGTGGTAAGGGGTAGTTGGGGGTGATTTATGGAAGCCAAAGTAATTTAGATGAGTTTGGCATAGTTTGATAAGGCTTGTAACATTTTTTGTAATTTTAAAGTGATTGGGCTGAGTTTGGGGTGGTAAGGGGTAGTTGGGGGTGATTTATGATAGCCGAAGTAATTTAAGTGAGTTTGGCATAGTTTGCTATGGTTTGTAGCATTTTTTGTAATTTTAAAGTGATTGGGCTTATTTTGGGGTAGTAAGGGGTTGTTGGGGGTGATTTATGTTAGCCGAAGTAATTTAAGTGAGTTTGGCATAGTTTGCTATGGTTTGTAGCATTTTTTGTAATTTTAAAGTGATTGGGCTTATTTTGGGGTGGTAAGGGGTAGTTGGGGCTGATTTATGGTAGCCGAAGTAATTTAGGTGAGTTAGGCATAGTTTGCTATGGTTTGTAGCATTTTTTTGTAATTTTAAAGTGATTGGGCTTATTTTGGGGTAGTAAGGGGTTGTTGGGGGTGATTTATGTTAGCCGATGTAATTTAGGTGAGTTAGGCATAGTTTGCTATGGTTTGTAGCATTTTTTGTAATTTTAAAGTGATTGGGCTTATTTTGGGGTGGTAAGGGGTAGTTGGGGCTGATTTATGGTAGCCGAAGTAATTTAGGTGAGTTAGGCATAGTTTGCTATGGTTTGTAGCATTTTTTTGTAATTTTAAAGTGATTGGGCTTATTTTGGGGTAGTAAGGGGTTGTTGGGGGTGATTTATGTTAGCCGAAGTAATTTAGGTGAGTTAGGCATAGTTTGCTATGGTTTGTAGCATTTTTTGTAATTTTAAAGTGATTGGGCTTATTTTGGGGTAGTAAGGGGTTGTTGGGGGTGATTTATGTTAGCCGAAGTAATTTAGGTGAGTTAGGCATAGTTTGCTATGGTTTGTAGCATTTTTTGTAATTTTAAAGTGATTGGGCTTATTTTGGGGTGGTAAGGGGTAGTTGGGGCTGATTTATGGTAGCCGAAGTAATTTAGGTGAGTTAGGCATAGTTTGCTATGGTTTGTAGCATTTTTTTGTAATTTTAAAGTGATTGGGCTTATTTTGGGGTAGTAAGGGGTTGTTGGGGGTGATTTATGTTAGCCGAAGTAATTTAGGTGAGTTAGGCATAGTTTGCTATGGTTTGTAGCATTTTTTGTAATTTTAAAGTGATTGGGCTTATTTTGGGGTAGTAAGGGGTTGTTGGGGGTGATTTATGTTAGCCGAAGTAATTTAGGTGAGTTAGGCATAGTTTGCTATGGTTTGTAGCATTTTTTTGTAATTTTAAAGTGATTGGGCTTATTTTGGGGTAGTAAGGGGTTGTTGGGGGTGATTTATGTTAGCCGAAGTAATTTAGGTGAGTTAGGCATAGTTTGCTATGGTTTGTAGCATTTTTTGTAATTTTAAAGTGATTGGGCTTATTTTGGGGTAGTAAGGGGTTGTTGGGGGTGATTTATGTTAGCCGAAGTAATTTAGGTGAGTTAGGCATAGTTTGCTATGGTTTGTAGCATTTTTTGTAATTTTAAAGTGATTGGGATGAGTTAGGGGTGGTAAGGGGTAGTTGGGGGTGATTTATGTTAGCCGAAGTAATTTAAGTGAGTTAGGCATAGTTTGCTATGGTTTGTAGCATTTTTTGTAATTTTAAAGTGATTGGGATGAGTTAGGGGCGGTAAGGGGTAGTTGGGGGTGATTTATGATAGCCGAAGTAATTTAAGTGAGTTTGGCATAGTTTGCTATGGTTTGTAGCATTTTTTGTAATTTTAAAGTGATTGGGCTTATTTTGGGGTAGTAAGGGGTTGTTGGGGGTGATTTATGTTAGCCGAAGTAATTTGGGTGAGTTAGGCATAGTTTGCTATGGTTTGTAGCATTTTTTGTAATTTTAAAGTGATTGGGATGAGTTAGGGGTGGTAAGGGGTAGTTGGGGGTGATTTATGATAGCCGAAGTAATTTAAGTGAGTTTGGCATAGTTTGCTATGTTTTGTAGCATTTTTTGTAATTTTAAAGTGATTGGGCTTATTTTGTGGTAGTAAGGGGTTGTTGGGGGTGATTTATGTTAGCCGAAGTAATTTAGGTGAGTTAGGCATAGTTTGCTATGGTTTGTAGCATTTTTGATAATTTTAAAGTGATTGGGCTTATTTTGGGGTGGTAAGGGGTAGTTTGGGGTGATTTATGGAAGTCAAAGTAATTTAGATGAGTTTGGCATAGTTTGCTACGGTTTGTAGAATTTTTTTGTAATTTTAAAGTGATTGGGCTTATTTTGGGGTGGTAAGGGGTAGTTTGGGGTGATTTATGGAAGTCAAAGTAATTTAGATGAGTTTGGCATAGTTTGCTACGGTTTGTAGAATTTTTTTGTAATTTTAAAGTGATTGGGCTTATTTTGGGGTGGTAAGGGGTAGTTGGGGGTGATTTTTGGTAGACGAAATAATATGTGTGAGTTGGACATAATCTGCCATGATTTGTGTCATTTTGTTTTATTTTAAAGTGATTGGAGTTACTTGGGGTTGCTAAGGGGTGGTAAGGGATGATTTAAAATAACGGATCTAGTTTATGTCAGTTTGGCATAGTTCGGGAATTTTTTGGGGTTGATTTGGTAAAGTTTGCAGTGGTAAGAGATATTTGAGGATGTTTAATGTTGACGGATTAAATTTGGAGTGATTTGGTAATTTTTAATTGAGTCACGGATCGACATTATAATTGAAATCAAAATTATAATTGAAATATCTGCGGCCTCGCTAGGTACGGCAAAAGTATGATCACGAAAGCAGAAACTCGACGTTGAAATTGTTTAGGTTAAATAAGTGCTTTTAATGTAAACCGGTCGCCCGTCGTCGAAGTTGTTTTGGCTAGATACGTGCTTCTAACATAAACACGGTCTCCGCGATCCGATCATTTTTTGTTTATTTTAGCCGGTTTTTATTGAATTACAAAGGAACCGGGCCGAATTTCGCAAAATCCCTTCTTAGTGTTCAGTTTCGGCACATGATACACCCGTGTCTAAAATTTCAAGTCTCCAGCCCTCACGGTTTGGGCTGTGGGTTGATTATGAATCAGTGTGTAGATGTGTAGATGAATGAGTGAATGAATGAGTGTGTCAGTGAGGACACTTCGCTTTATATATATAGATTATGCCAAACTCACCTAAATTACTTCGGCTACCATAAATCATCACCAACAAACCCTTACCACAACAAACTATACCCAATCACTTTTAAATTACAAAAAAATGCTACTAACCATAGCAAACTATGCCAAACTCACCTAAATTACTTCGGCTATCAATAATTACCCCCAACTACATTTTACAGCAACAAACTAAGCCCAATCACTTTAAAATTACAAAAAAATTATAAAAATCAAAACTATACCAGAATCACCTAAATTACTTCGGCTACCGTAAATCACCCCCAACTATCCCTTAGCACAACAAACCAAACCCAATCACTTTTAAATTACAAAAAAATGCTAGTAACCATAGCAAACTATGCCAAATTCACCTAAATTACTTCGGCTACCATAAATCATCACCAACTAACCCTTACCACAACAAACTAAACCCAATCACTTTTAAATTACAAAAAAATGCTACTAACCATAGCAAACTATGCCAAACTCACCTAAATTACTTCGGCTATCAAAAATCACCCCCAACTACATTTTACAGCAACAAACTAAGCCCAATCACTTTAAAATTACAAAAAAATGCTAAAAATCATAACAAACTATACCAGAATCACCTAAATTACTTCGGCTACCGTAAATCACCCCCAACTATCCCTTACCACAACAAACCAAACCATATCATCTTAAAATTACAAAAAAGGTGTACAAATCATAACAAACTATGCCAGACTCACCTAAATTACTTCGGCTACTCTAAATCATCACCAACTAACCCTTACCACAACAAACTAAACCCAATCACTTTTAAATTACAAAAAAATGCTAGTAACCATAGCAAACTATGCCAAACTCACCTAAATTACTTCGGCTACCATAAATCATCACCAACTAACTTTTACCACAACAAACTAAACCCAATCACTTTTAAATTACAAAAAAATGCTAAAAATCATAACAAACTATACCAGAATCACCTAAATTACTTCGGCTACCGTAAATCACCCCCAACAATCCCTTACCACAACAAACCAAACCATATCATTTTAAAATTACAAAAAAAGTTGTACAAATCATAACAAACTAGGCCAGACTCACCTAAATTACTTCGGCTACTCTAAATCATCACCAACTAACCCTTACCACAACAAACTAAACCCAATCATTTTTAAATTACAAAAAAATGCTAGTAACTATAGCAAACTATGCCAAACTCACCTAAATTACTTCGGCTACAATAAGTCATCACCAACTAATTCTTACCACAACAAACTAAACCCAATCATTTTTAAATTACAAAAAAATGCTACTAACCATAGCAAACTATGCCAAACTCACCTAAATTACTTCGGCTATCAAAAATCACCCCCAACTATACTTTACAGCAACAAACTAAGCCCAATCACTTTAAAATTACAAAAAAATTATAAAAATCATAACAAATTATACCAGAATCACCTAAATTACTTCGGCAACCGTAAATTACCCCCAACTATCCCTTACCACAACAAACCAAACCATATGATCTTAAAATTACAAAAAAAGGTGTACAAATCATAACAAACTATGCCAGACTCACCTAAATTACTTCGGCTACTCTAAATCACCACCAACTAACCCTTACCACAACAAACTAAACCCAATCACTTTTAAATTGCAAAAAAATGCTAGTAACCAAAGCAAACTATGCCAATCTCACCTAAATTACTTCGGCTACAATAAATCATCACCAACTAACCCTTACCACAACAAACTAAACCCAATCACTTTTAATCATCACCAACTAACCCTTACCACAACAAACTAAACCCAATCCATTTTAATTAAAAAATTTCTAATAACCATTTCAAACTATGCCAAACTCACCTTAGTTACTTCGGCTATCAAAAATCACCCCCAACTACACTTTACAGCAACAAACTAAGCCCAATCACTTTATAATTACAAAAAAATGCTAAAAATCATAACAAACTAAACCAGAATCACCTAAATTACTTCGGATAGCGTGAATCACCCCCAACTATCTCTTACCACAACAAAACAAACCATTGCATCTTAAAATTACAAAAAAAGTTGTACAAATCATAACAAACTATGCCAGACTCACCTAAATTACTTCGGCTACTCTAAATCAACACCAACTAACCCTTACCACAACAAACTAAACCCAATCACTTTTAAATTACAAAGAAATGCTAATAACCATAGCAAACTATGCCAAACTCACCTAAATTACTTCGGCTACCATAAATCATCACCAACTAACCCTTACCACAACAAACTAAACCTAATCACTTTTAAATTACAAAAAAATGCTAGTAACCATAGCAAACTATGCCAAACTCACCTAAATTACTTCAGCTATCAAAAATCACCCCCAACTACACTTTACAGCAACAAACTAAGCCCAATCACTTTAAAATTACAAAAAAATGCTAAAAATCATAACAAACTATACCAGAATCACCTAAATTACTTCGGTTACCGTAAATCACCCCCAACTATCCCTTACCACAACAAACCAAACCATATCATCTTAAAATTACAAAAAAAGGTGTACAAATCATAACAAACTATGCCAGACTCACCTAAATTACTTCGGCTACTATCAATCATCACCAAGTAACCCTTACCACAACAAACTAAACCCAATCACTTTTAAATTACAAAAAAATGCTAGTAACCATAGCAAACTATGCCAAACTCACCTAAATTACTTCGGCTACCATAAATCATCACCAACTAACCCTTACCACAACAAACTAAACCCAATCACTTTTAAATTACAAAAAAATGCTACTAACCATAGCAAACTATGCCAAATTCACCTAAATTACTTCGGCTACTCTAAATCATAACCAACTAACCCTTACCACAACAAACTAAACCCAATCACTTTTAAATTACAAAAAATGCTACTAACCATAGCAAACAATACCAAACTCACCTTAATTACTTCGGCTACCATAAATCATCACCAACTAACCCTTACCACAACAAACTAAACCCAATCACTTTTAAATTACAAAAAAATGCTACTAACCATTGCAAACTATGCCAAACTCACCTAAATTACTTCGGCTACTCTAAATTATCACCAACTAACCCTTACCACAACAAACTAAACCCAATCACTTTTAAATTACAAAAAAATGCTACTAACCATAGCAAACTATGCCAAACCCACCTAAATTACTTCGGCTACCATAAATCTTCACCAACTAACCCTTACCACAACAAACTAAACCCAATCACTTTTAAATTACAAAAAAATGCTACTAACCATAGCAAACTATGTCAAACTCGCCTAAATTACTTCGGCTATCAAAAATCACTCCCAACTACACTTTACAGCAACAAACTAAGCCCAATCACTTTAAAATGACAAAAAAATGCTAAAAATCATAACAAATTATACCAGAATCACCTAAATTACTTCGGCTACCGTAAATCACCCCCAATTATCCCTTACCACAACAAACCAAACCCAATCACTTTTAAATTACAAAAAAATGCTAGTAACCATAGCAAACTATGCCAAACTCACCTAAATTACTTCGGCTACCGTAAATCATCACCAACTAACCTTTACCACAACAAACTAAACCCAATCACTTTTAAATTACAAAAAAATGCTACTAACCATAGCAAACTATGCCAAACTCACCTAAATTACTTCGGCTATCAAAAATCACCCCCAACTACACTTTCCAGCAACAAACTAGGCCCAATCACTTTAAAATTACAAAAAAATGCTAAAAATCATAACAAACTATACCAGAATCACCTAAATTACTTCGGCCACCGTAAATCACCCCCAGCTATCCCCTACCACCACAAACAAAACCATACCATCTTAAAATTACAAAAAAAGGTGTACAAATCATAACAAATTATGCCAGACTCACCTAAATTACTTCGGCTACTCTAAATCATCACCAACTAACCTTTACCACAACAAACTAAACCCAATCACTTTTAAATTACAAAAAAATGCTAGTAACCATAGCAAACTATGCCAAACTCACCTAAATTACTTCGGCTACCATAAATCATCACCAACTAACCCTTACCACAACAAACTAAACCCAATCACTTTTAAATTACAAAAAAATGCTACTAACCATAGCAAACGATGTCAAACTCACCTAAATTACTTCGGCTATCAAAAATCACTCCCAACTACACTTTACAGCAACAAACTAAGCCCAATCACTTTAAAATTACAAAAAAATGCTAAAAATCATAACAAATTATACCAGAATCACCTAAATTACTTCGGCTACCGTAAATCACCCCCAATTATCCCTTACCACAACAAACCAAACCCAATCACTTTTAAATTACAAAAAAATGCTAGTAACAGTAGCAAACTACGCCAAACTCACCTAAATTACTTTGGCTACCATAAATCATCACCAACTAACCCTTACCACAACAAACTAAACCCAATCACTTTTAAATTACAAAAAAATGCTACTAACCATAGCAAACTATGCCAAACTCACCTAAATTACTTCGGCTACCATAAATCATCACCAACTAACCCTTACCACAACAAACTAAACCCAATCACTTTTAAATTACAAAAAAATGCTACTAACCATAGCAAACGATGTCAAACTCACCTAAATTACTTCGGCTATCAAAAATCACTCCCAACTACATTTTACAGCAACAAACTAAGCCCAATCACTTTAAAATTACAAAAAAATGCTAAAAATCATAACAAATTATACCAGAATCACCTAAATTACTTCGGCTACCGTAAATCACCCCCAATTATCCCTTACCACAACAAACCAAACCCAATTACTTTTAAATTACAAAAAAATGCTGGTAACCATAGCAAACTATGCCAAACTCACCTAAATTACTTCGGTTATCAAAAATCACCCCCAACTACACTTTACAGCAACAAACTAAGCCCAATCACTTTAAAATTACAAAAAAATGCTAAAAATCATAACAAACTATACCAGAATCACCTAAATTACTTCGGCCACCGTAAATCACCCCCAGCTATCCCTTACCACCACAAACAAAACCATACCATCTTAAAATTACAAAAAAAGGTGTACAAATCATAACAAATTATGCCAGACTCACCTAAATTACTTCGGCTACTCTAAATCATCACCAACTAACCTTTACCACAACAAACTAAACCCAATCACTTTTAAATTACAAAAAAATGCTAGTAACCATAGCAAACTATACCAAACTCACCTAAATTACTTCGGCTACCATAAATCATCACCAACTAACCCTTACCACAACAAACTAAACCCAATCACTTTTAAATTACAAAAAAATGCTACTAACCATAGCAAACGATGTCAAACTCACCTAAATTACTTCGGCTATCAAAAATCATCACAAACTAACCCTTACCACAACAAACTAAACCCAATCACTTTTAAATTACAAAAAAATGCTACTAACCATAGCAAACTATGCCAACCTCACCTAAATTACTTCGGCTATCAAAAATCACCCCCAACTACACTTTACAGCAACAAACTAAGCCCAATCACTATAAAATTACAAAAAAATGCTAAAAATCATAACAAACTATACCAGAATGACCTAAATTACTTCTGCTACCGTAAATCACACCCAACTATCCCTTACCACAACAAACCAAACCCAATCACTTTTAAATTACAAAAAAATGCTAGTAACCATAGCAAACTATGCCAAACTCACCTAAATTACTTCGGCTACCGTAAATCATCACCAACTAACCTTTACCACAACAAACTAAACCCAATCACTTTTAAATTACAAAAAAATGCTACTAACCATAGCAAACTATGCCAAACTCACCTAAATTACTTCGGCTATCAAAAATCACCCCCAACTACACTTTCCAGCAACAAACTAGGCCCAATCACTTTAAAATTACAAAAAAATGCTAAAAATCATAACAAACTATACCAGAATCACCTAAATTACTTCGGCCACCGTAAATCACCCCCAGCTATCCCCTACCACCACAAACAAAACCATACCATCTTAAAATTACAAAAAAAGGTGTACAAATCATAACAAATTATGCCAGACTCACCTAAATTACTTCGGCTACTCTAAATCATCACCAACTAACCTTTACCACAACAAACTAAACCCAATCACTTTTAAATTACAAAAAAATGCTAGTAACCATAGCAAACTATGCCAAACTCACCTAAATTACTTCGGCTACCATAAATCATCACCAACTAACCCTTACCACAACAAACTAAACCCAATCACTTTTAAATTACAAAAAAATGCTACTAACCATAGCAAACGATGTCAAACTCACCTAAATTACTTCGGCTATCAAAAATCACTCCCAACTACACTTTACAGCAACAAACTAAGCCCAATCACTTTAAAATTACAAAAAAATGCTAAAAATCATAACAAATTATACCAGAATCACCTAAATTACTTCGGCTACCGTAAATCACCCCCAATTATCCCTTACCACAACAAACCAAACCCAATCACTTTTAAATTACAAAAAATGCTAGTAACAGTAGCAAACTACGCCAAACTCACCTAAATTACTTTGGCTACCATAAATCATCACCAACTAACCCTTACCACAACAAACTAAACCCAATCACTTTTAAATTACAAAAAAATGCTACTAACCATAGCAAACTATGCCAAACTCACCTAAATTACTTCGGCTACCATAAATCATCACAAACTAACCCTTACCACAACAAACTAAACCCAATCACTTTTAAATTACAAAAAAATGCTACTAACCATAGCAAACGATGTCAAACTCACCTAAATTACTTCGGCTATCAAAAATCACTCCCAACTACACTTTACAGCAACAAACTAAGCCCAATCACTTTAAAATTACAAAAAAATGCTAAAAATCATAACAAATTATGCCAGAATCACCTAAATTACTTCGGCTACCGTAAATCACCCCCAATTATCCCTTACCACAACAAACCAAACCCAATCACTTTTAAATTACAAAAAAATGCTAGTAACCATAGCAAACTACGCCAAACTCACCTAAATTACTTTGGCTACCATAAATCATCACCAACTAACCCTTACCACAACAAATTAAACCCAATCACTTTTAAATTACAAAAAAATGCTACTAACCATAGCAAACTATGCCAACCTCACCTAAATTACTTCGGCTATCAAAAATCACTCCCAACTACACTTTACAGCAACAAACTAAGCCCAATCACTTTAAAATGACAAAAAAATGCTAAAAATCATAACAAATTATACCAGAATCACCTAAATTACTTCGGCTACCGTAAATCACCCCCAATTATCCCTTACCACAACAAACCAAACCCAATCACTTTTAAATTACAAAAAAATGCTAGTAACAGTAGCAAACTACGCCAAACTCACCTAAATTACTTTGGCTACCATAAATCATCACCAACTAACCCTTACCACAACAAACTAAACCCAATCACTTTTAAATTACAAAAAAATGCTACTAACCATAGCAAACTATACCAAACTCACCTAAATTACTTCGGCTACCATAAATCATCACCAACTAACCCTTACCACAACAAACTAAACCCAATCACTTTTAAATTACAAAAAAATGCTACTAACCATAGCAAACTATGCCAAACTCACCTAAATTACTTCGGCTATCAAAAATCACCCCCAACTACACTTTCCAGCAACAAACTAAGCCTAATCATTTTAAAATTACAAAAAAATGCTAAAAATCATAACAAACTATACCAGAATCACCTAAATTACTTCGGCTACCGTAAATCACCCCCAACTATCCCTTACCACCACAAACATAACCATACCATCTTAAAATTACAAAAAAAGGTGTACAAATCATAACAAATTATGCCAGACTCACCTAAATTACTTCGGCTACTCTAAATCATCACCAACTAACCTTTACCACAACAAACTAAACCCAATCACTTTTAAATTACAAAAAAATGCTAGTAACCATAGCAAACTATGCCAAACTCACCTAAATTACTTCGGCTACCATAAATCATCACCAACTAACCCTTACCACAACAAACTAAACCTAATCACTTTTAAATTACAAAAAAATGCTACTAACCATAGCAAACGATGTCAAACTCACCTAAATTACTTCGGCTATCAAAAATCACCCCCAACTACACTTTACAGCAACAAACTAAGCCCAATCACTTTAAAATTACAAAAAAATGCTAAAAATCATAACAAATTATACCAGAATCACCTAAATTACTTCGGCTACTCTAAATCATCACCAACTAACCCTTACCACAACAAACTAAACCCAATCACTTTTAAATTATAAAAAAATGCTAGTAACCATAGCAAACTATGCCAAACTCAAATAAATTACTTCGGCTACCATAAATCATCACCAACTAACCCTTACCACAACAAACTAAACCCAATAACATTTAAATTACAAAAAAATGCTACTAACTATAGAAAACTATGCCAAACTAACCTAAATTACTTCGGCTATCAAAAATCACCCCCAACTACGCTTTCCAGCAACAAACTAAGCCCAATCACTTTAAAATTACAAAAAAATGCTAAAAATCATAACAAACTATACCAGAATCACCTAAATTACTTCGGCTACCGTAAATCACCCCCAACTATCCCTTACCACCACAAACAAAACCATACCATCTTAAAATTACAAAAAAAGGTGTACAAATCATAACAAATTATGCCAGACTCACCCAAATTACTTCGGCTACTCTAAATCATCACCAACTAACCCTTACCACAACAAACTGAACCCAATCACTTTTAAATTACAAAAAAATTCTAGTAACCATAGCAAACTATGCCAAACCCACCTAAATTACTTCGGCTACCATAAATCATCACCAACTAACCCTTACCACAACAAACTAAACCCAATCACTTCTAAATTACAAAAAAATGCTACTAACCATAGCAAACTATGTCAAACTCACCTAAATTACTTCGGCTATCAAAAATCACACCCAACTACACTTTACAGCAACAAACTAAGCCCAATCACTTTAAAATTACAAAAAAATGCTAAAAATCATAACAAACTATACCAGAATCACCTAAATTACTTCGGCTATCGTAAATCACTCCTAACTATCCCTTACCACAACAAACCAAACCCAATCACTTTTAAATTACAAAAAAATGCTAGTAACCATAGCAAACTACGCCAAACTCACCCAAATTACTTTGGCTACCATAAATCATCACCAACTAACCCTTACCACAACAAACTAAACCCAATCACTTTTAAATTACAAAAAAATGCTACTAACCATAGCAACTATGCCAACTTTACCTAAATTACTTCGGCTATCAAAAATCACCCCCAACTACACTTTACAGCAACAAACTAAGCCCAATCACTATAAAATTACAAAAAAATGCTAAAAATCATAACAAACTATACCAGAATCACCTAAATTACTTCGGCTACCGTAAATCACCCCCAACTATCCCTTACCACAACAAACCAAACCATATCATTTTAAAATTACAAAAAAAGTTGTACAATTCATAACAAACTATGCCAGACTCACCCAAATTACTTCGGCTACTCTAAATCATCACCAACTAACCCTTACCGCAACAAACTAAACCCAATCACATTTAAATTACAAAAAAATGCTAGTAATTATAGCAAATTATGCCAAACTCACCTAAATTACTTCGGCTACCATAAATCATCTCCAACTAACCCTTACCACAACAAACTAAACCCAATCACTTTTAAATTACAAAAAAATGCTACTAACCATAGCAAACTATGCCAAACTTACCTAAATTACTTCGGCTATCAATAATCACCCCCAACTACATTTTACAGCAACAAACTAAGCCCAATCACTTTAAAATTACAAAAAAATGATAAAAATCAAAACTATACCAGAATCACCTAAATTACTTCGGCTACCGTAAATCACCCCCAACTATCCCTTACCACAACAAACCAAACCCAATCACTTTTAAATTACAAAAAAATGCTAGTAACCATAGCAAACTATGCCAAACTCATCTAAATTACTTCGGCTACCATAAATCATCACCAACTAACCCTTACCACAACAAACTAAACCCAATCACTTTTAAATTACAAAAAAATGCTACTAACCATAGCAAACTATGCCAAACTCACCTAAATTACTTCGGCTATCAAAAATCACCCCCAACTACACTTTACAGCAACAAACTAAGCCCAATTACTTTAAAATTACAAAAAAATGCTAAAAATCATAACAAATTATACCAGAATCACCTAAATTACTTCGGCTAACGTAAATCACCCCCAACTATCCCTTACCACAACAAACCAAACCATATCATCTTAAAATTACAAAAAAAGGTGCACAAATCATAACAAACTATGCCAAACTCACCTAAATTACTTCCGCTACTCTAAATCATCACCAACTAACCCTTACCACAACAAACTAAACCCAATCACTTTTAAATTACAAAAAAATGCTAGTAACCATAGCAAACTATGCCAAACCCACCTAAATTACTTCGGCTACCATAAATCTTCACCAACTAACCCTTACCACAACAAACTAAACCCAATCACTTTTAAATTACAAAAAAATGCTACTAACCATAGCAAACTATGTCAAACTCACCTAAATTACTTCGGCTATCAAAAATCACCCCCAACTACACTTTACAGCAACAAACTAAGCCCAATCACTTTAAAATTACAAAAAAATGCTAAAAAACATAACAAACTATACCAGAATCACCTAAATTACTTCGGCTACCGTAAATCACTCCTAACTATCCCTTACCACAACAAACCAAACCCAATCACTTTTAAATTACAAAAAAATGCTAGTAACCATAGCAAACTATGCCAACCTCACCTAAATTACTTCGGCTATCAAAAATCACCCCCAACTACACTTTACAGCAACAAACTAAGCCCAATCACTATAAAATTACAAAAAAATGCTAAAAATCACAACAAACTATACCAGAATCACCTAAATTACTTCGGCTACCGTAAATCACCCCCAACTATCCCTTACCACAACAAACCAAACCATATCATTTTAAAATTACAAAAAAAGTTGTACAAATCATATCAAACTATGCCAGACTCACCTAAATTACTTCGGCTACTCTAAATCATCACCAACTAACCCTTACCACAACAAACTAAACCCAATCACTTTTAAATTACAAAAAAATGCTAGTAATTATAGCAAATTATGCCAAACTCACCTAAATTACTTCGGCTACCATAAATTATCACCAACTAACCCTTACCACAACAAACTAAACCCAATCACTTTTAAATTACAAAAAAATGCTACTAACCATAGCAAACGATGTCAAACTCGCCTAAATTACTTCGGCTATCAAAAATCACTCCCAACTACACTTTACAGCAACAAACTAAGCCCAATCACTTTAAAATGACAAAAAAATGCTAAAAATCATAACAAATTATACCAGAATCACCTAAATTACTTCGGCTACCGTAAATCACCCCCAATTATCCCTTACCACAACAAACCAAACCCAATCACTTTTAAATTACAAAAAAATGCTAGTAACCATAGCAAACTATGCCAAACTCACCTAAATTACTTCGGCTACCGTAAATCATCACCAACTAACCTTTACCACAACAAACTAAACCCAATCAATCTTAAATTACAAAAAAATGCTACTAACCATAGCAAACTATGCCAAACTCACCTAAATTACTTCGGCTATCAAAAATCACCCCCAACTACACTTTCCAGCAACAAACTAAGCCCAATCACTTTAAAATTACAAAAAATGCTAAAAATCATTACAAATTATACCAGAATCACCTAAATTACTTCGGCTACCGTAAATCACCCCCAATTATCCCTTACCACAACAAACCAAACCCAATCACTTTTAAATTACAAAAAAATGCTAGTAACCATAGCAAACTACGCCAAACTCACCTAAATTACTTTGGCTACCATAAATCATCACCAACTAACCCTTACCACAACAAACTAAACCCAATCACTTTTAAATTACAAAAAAATGCTACTAACCATAGCAAACGATTTCAAACTCACCTAAATTACTTCGGCTATCAAAAATCACTCCCAACTACACTTTACAGCAACAAACTAAGCCCAATCACTTTAAAATTACAAAAAATGCTAAAAATCATTACAAATTATACCAGAATCACCTAAATTACTTCGGCTACTCTAAATCATCACCAACTAACCTTTACCACAACAAACTAAACCCAATCACTTTTAAATTACAAAAAAATGCTAGTAACCATAGCAAACTATGCCAAACTCACCTAAATTACTTCGGCTACCATAAATCATCACCAACTAACCCTTACCACAACAAACTAAACCCAATCACTTTTAAATTACAAAAAAATGCTACTAACCATAGCAAACGATGTCAAACTCACCTAAATTACTTCGGCTATCAAAAATCACTCCCAACTACACTTTACAGCAACAAACTAAGCCCAATCACTTTAAAATTACAAAAAATGCTAAAATCATTACAAATTATACCAGAATCACCTAAATTACTTCGGCTACCGTAAATCACCCCCAATTATCCCTTACCACAACAAACTAAACCCAATCACTTTTAAATTACAAAAAAATGCTACTAACCATAGCAAACGATGTCAAACTCACCTAAATTACTTCGGCTATCAAAAATCACTCCAAACTACACTTTACAGCAACAAACTAAGCCCAATCACTTTAAAATTACAAAAAATGCTAAAAATCATTACAAATTATACCAGAATCACCTAAATTACTTCGGCTACCGTAAATCACCCCCAATTATCCCTTACCACAACAAACCAAACCCAATCACTTTTAAATTACAAAAAAATTCTACTAACCATAGCAAACTATGCCAACCTCACCTAAATTACTTCGGCTATCAAAAATCACCCCCAACTACACTTTACAGCAACAAACTAAGCCCAATCACTATAAAATTACAAAAAAATGCTAAAAATCATAACAAACTATACCAGAATGACCTAAATTACTTCTGCTATCGTAAATCACCCCCAACTATCCCTTACCACAACAAACCAAACCATATCATTTTAAAATTGCAAAAAAGTTGTACAAATCATAACAAACTATGCCAGACTCACCTAAATTACTTCGGCTACTCTAAATCATCACCAACTAACCCTTACCACAACAAACTAAACCCAATCACTTTTAAATTACAAAAAAATGCTAGTAATTATAGCAAATTATGCCAAACTCACCTAAATTACTTCGGCTACCATAAATCATCACCAACTAACCCTTACCACAACAAACTAAACCCAATCACTCTTAAATTACAAAAAAATGCTACTAACCATAGCAAACTATGCCAAACTCACCTAAATTACTTCGGCTATCAAAAATCACCCCCAACTACACTTTCCAGCAACAAACTAAGCCCAATCACTTTAAAATTACAAAAAAATGCTAAAAATCATAACAAACTATACCAGAATCACCTAAATTACTTCGGCTACCGTAAATCACCCCCAACTATCCCTTACCACCACAAACAAAACCATACCATCTTAAAATTACAAAAAAAGGTGTACAAATCATAACAAATTATGCCAGACTCACCTAAATTACTTCGGCTACTCTAAATCATCACCAACTAACCTTTACCACAACAAACTAAACCCAATCACTTTTAAATTACAAAAAAATGCTAGTAACCCTAGCAAACTATTCCAAACTCACCTAAATTACTTCGGCTGCCATAAATCATCACCAACTAACCCTTACCACAACAAACTAAACCCAATCACTTTTAAATTACAAAAAAATGCTATTAACTATAGCAAACGATGTCAAACTCACCTAAATTACTTCGGCTATCAAAAATCACCCCCAACTACACTTTACAGCAACAAACTAAGCCCAATCACTTTAAAATTACAAAAAAATGCTAAAAATCATAACAAATTATACCAGAATCACCTAAATTACTTCGGCTACCGTAAATCACCCCCAATTATCCCTTACCACAACAAACCAAACCCAATCACTTTTAAATTACAAAAAAATGCTAGTAACCATAGCAAACTACGCCAAACTCACCTAAATTACTTTGGCTACCATAAATCATCACCAACTAACCCTTACCACAACAAACTAAACCCAATCACTTTTAAATTACAAAAAAATGCTAGTAATTATAGCAAATTATGCCAAACTCACCTAAATTACTTCGGCTACCATAAATCATCTCCAACTAACCCTTACCACAACAAACTAAACCCAATCACTTTTAAATTACAAAAAAATGCTACTAACCATAGCAAACTATGCCAAACTCACCTAAATTACTTCGGCTATCAATAATCACCCCCAACTACAATTTACAGCAACAAACTAAGCCCAATCACTTTAAAATTACAAAAAAATGATAAAAATCAAAACTATACCAGAATCACCTAAATTACTTCGGCTACCGTAAATCACCCCCAACTATCCCTTACCACAACAAACCAAACCCAATCACTTTTAAATTACAAAAAAATGCTAGTAACCATAGCAAACTATGCCAAACTCACCTAAATTACTTCGGCTACCATAAATCATCTCCAACTAACCCTTACCACAACAAACTAAACCCAATCACTTTTAAATTACAAAAAAATGCTACTAACCATAGCAAACTATGCCAAACTCACCTAAATTACTTCGGCTATCAATAATCACCCCCAACTACATTTTACAGCAACAAACTAAGCCCAATCACTTTAAAATTACAAAAAAATGATAAAAATCAAAACTATACCAGAATCACCTAAATTACTTCGGCTACCGTAAATCACCCCCAACTATCCCTTACCACAACAAACCAAACCCAATCACTTTTAAATTACAAAAAAATGCTAGTAACCATAGCAAACTATGCCAAACTCACCTAAATTACTTCGGCTACCATAAATCATCACCAACTAACCCTTACCACAACAAACTAAACCCAATCATTTTTAAATTACAAAAAAATGCTACTAACCATAGCAAACTATGCCAAACTCACCTAAATTACTTCGGCTATCAAAAATCACCCCCAACTACACTTTACAGCAACAAACTAAGCCCAATCACTTTAAAATTACAAAAAAATGCTAAAAATCATAACAAACTATACCAGAATGACCTAAATTACTTCGGCTAGCGTAAATCACCCCCAACTATCCTTTACCACAACAAACCAAACCATATCATCTTAAAATTACAAAAAAAGGTGTACAAATCATAACAAACTATGCCAGACTCACCTAAATTACTTCGGCTACTCTAAATCATCACCAACTAACCCTTACCACAACAAACTAAACCCAATCACTTTTAAATTACAAAAAAATGCTAGTAACCATAGCAAACTATGCCAAACTCAAATAAATTACTTCGGCTACCATAAATCATCACCAACTAACCCTTACCACAACAAACTAAACCCAATAACATTTAAATTACAAAAAAATGCTACTAACTATAGAAAACTATGCCAAACTAACCTAAATTACTTCGGCTATCAAAAATTACCCCCAACTACGCTTTCCAGCAACAAACTAAGCCCAATCACTTTAAAATTACAAAAAAATGCTAAAAAGCATAACAAACTATACCAGAATCACCTAAATTACTTCGGCTACCGTAAATCACCCCCAACTATCCCTTACCACCACAAACAAAACCATACCATTTTAAAATTACAAAAAAAGGTGTACAAAGCATAACAAATTATGCCAGACTCACCTAAATTACTTCGGCTACTCTAAATCATCACCAACTAACCCTTATCACAACAAACTGAACCCAATCACTTTTAAATTACAAAAAAATTCTAGTAACCATAGCAAACTATGCCAAACCCACCTAAATTACTTCGGCTACCATAAATCATCACCAACTAACCCTTACCACAACAAACTAAACCCAATCACTTTTAAATTACAAAAAAATGCTACTAACCATAGCAAACTATGTCAAACTCACCTAAATTACTTCGGCTATCAAAAATCACATCCAACTACACTTTACAGCAACAAACTAAGCCCAATCACTTTAATATTACAAAAAAATGCTAAAAATCATAACAAACTATACCAGAATCACCTAAATTACTTCGGCTATCGTAAATCACTCCTAACTATCCCTTACCACAACAAACCAAACCCAATCACTTTTAAATTACAAAAAAATGCTAGTAACCATAGCAAACTACGCCAAACTCACCCAAATTACTTTGGCTACCATAAATCATAACCAACTAACCCTTACCACAACAAACTAAACCCAATCACTTTTAAATTACAAAAAAATGCTACTAACCATAGCAAACTATGCCAACCTCACCTAAATTACTTCGGCTATCAAAAATCACCCCCAACTACACCTTACAGCAAACTAAGCCCAATCACTATAAAATTACAAAAAAATGCTAAAAATCATAACAAACTATACCAGAATCACCTAAATTACTTCGGCTACCGTAAATCACCCCCAACTACCCCTTACCACCACAAACAAAACCATACCATCTTAAAATTACAAAAAAAGGTGTACAAATCATAACAAATTATGCCAGACTCACCTAAATTACTTCGGCTACTCTAAATCATCATCAACTAACCCTTACCACAACAAACTAAACCCAATCACTTTTAAATTACAAAAAAATGCTACTAACCATAGCAAACTATGTCAAACTCACCTAAATTACTTCGGCTATCAAAAATCACACCCAACTACACTTTACAGCAACAAACTAAGCCCAATCACTTTAATATTACAAAAAAATGCTAAAAATCATAACAAACTATACCAGAATCACCTTAATTACTTCGGCTATCGTAAATCACTCCTAACTATCCCTTACCACAACAAACCAAACCCAATCACTTTTAAATTACAAAAAATGCTAGTAACCATAGCAAACTACGCCAAACTCACCCAAATTACTTTGGCTACCATAAATCATCCCCAACTAACCCTTACCACAACAAACTAAACCCAATCACTTTTAAATTACAAAAAAATGCTACTAACCATAGCAAACTATGCCAACTTTACCTAAATTACTTCGGCTATCAAAAATCACCCCCAACTACACTTTACAGCAACAAACTAAGCCCTATCACTATAAAATTACAAAAAAATGCTAAAAATCATAACAAACTATACCAGAATCACCTAAATTAGTTCGGCTACCGTAAATCACCGCCAACTATCCCTTACCACAACAAACCAAACCATATCATTTTAAAATTACAAAAAAAGTTGTACAATTCATAACAAACTATGCCAGACTCACCAAAATTACTTCGGCTACTCTAAATCATCACCAACTAACCCTTACCACAACAAACTAAACCCAATCACTTTTAAATTACAAAAAAATGCTAGTAATTATAGCAAATTATGCCAAACTCACCTAAATTACTTCGGCTACCATAAATCATCACCAACTAACCCTTACCACAACAAACTAAACCCAATCACTTTTAAATTACAAAAAAATGCTACTAACCATAGCAAACTATGCCAAACTCACCTAAATTACTTCGGCTATCAAAAATCACTCCCAACTACACTTTACAGCAACAAACAAAGCCCAATCACTTTAAAATTACAAAAAAATGCTAAAAATCATAACAAATTATACCAGAATCACCTAAATTACTTCGGCTACCGTAAATCACTCCTAACTATCCCTTACCACAACAAACCAAACCCAATCACTTTTAAATTACAAAAAAATGCTAGTAACCATAGCAAACTACGCCAAACTCACCCAAATTACTTTGGCTACCATAAATCATAACCAACTAACCCTTACCACAACAAACTAAACCCAATCACTTTTAAATTACAAAAAAATGCTACTAACCATAGCAAACTGTGACAACCTCACCTAAATTACTTCGGCTATCAAAAATCACCCCCAACTACACTTTACAGCAACAAACTAAGCCCAATCACTTTAAAATTACAAAAAAATGCTAAAAAACATAACAAACTATACCAGAATCACCTAAATTACTTCGGCTGCCGTAAATCACTCCTAACTATTCCTTACCACAACAAACCAAACCCAATCACTTTTAAATTACAAAAAAATGCTAGTAACCATAGCAAACTACGCCAAACTCACCCAAATTACTTTGGCTACCATAAATCATAACCAACTAACCCTTACCACAACAAACTAAACCCAATCACTTTTAAATTACAAAAAAATGCTACTAACCATAGCAAACTATGCCAACCTCACCTAAATTACTTCGGCTATCAAAAATCACCTCCAGCTACACTTTACAGCAACAAACTAAGCCCAATCACTATAAAATTACAAAAAAATGCTAAAAATCATAACAAACTATACCAGAATCACCTAAATTACTTCGGCTACCGTAAATCACCCCCAACTATCCCTTACCACAACAAACCAAACCATATCATTTTAAAATTACAAAAAAAGTTGTACAAATCATATCAAACTATGCCAGACTCACCTAAATTACTTCGGCTACTCTAAATCATCACCAACTAACCCTTACCACAACAAACTAAACCCAATCACTTTTAAATTACAAAAAAATGCTAGTAACCATAGCAAACTATGCCAAACTCAAATAAATTACTTCGGCTACCATAAATCATCACCAACTAACCCTTACCACAACAAACTAAACCCAATAACATTTAAATTACAAAAAAATGCTACTAACTATAGAAAACTATGCCAAACTAACCTAAATTACTTCGGCTATCAAAAATCACCCCCAACTACGCTTTCCAGCAACAAACTAAGCCCAATCACTTTAAAATTACAAAAAAATGCTAAAAATCATAACAAACTATACCAGAATCACCTAAATTACTTCGGCTACCGTAAATCACCCCCAACTATCCCTTACCACCACAAACAAAACCATACCATCTTAAAATTACAAAAAAAGGTGTACAAATCATAACAAATTATGCCAGACTCACCTAAATTACTTCGGCTACTCTAAATCATCACCAACTAACCCTTACCACAACAAACTGAACCCAATCACTTTTAAATTACAAAAAAATGCTAGTAATTATAGCAAATTATGCCAAACTCACCTAAATTACTTCGGCTACCATAAATCATCACCAACTAACCCTTACCACAACAAACTAAACCCAATCACTTTTAAATTACAAAAAAATGCTACTAACCATAGCAAACTATGCCAAACTCACCTAAATTACTTCGGCTATCAAAAATCACTCCCAACTACACTTTACAGCAACAAACTAAGCCCAATCACTTTAAAA
This sequence comes from Eledona agricola, assembly GCA_964023215.1. Taxonomy (NCBI): domain Eukaryota; kingdom Metazoa; phylum Arthropoda; class Insecta; order Coleoptera; family Tenebrionidae; genus Eledona; species Eledona agricola. The sequence continues at coordinate 452,724 of CAXIEJ010000019.1, read as the reverse complement.
TTACAAAAAAATGCTAAAAATCATAACAAATTATACCAGAATCACCTAAATTACTTCGGCTACCGTAAATCACTCCTAACTATCCCTTACCACAACAAACCAAACCCAATCACTTTTAAATTACAAAAAAATGCTAGTAACCATAGCAAACTACGCCAAACTCACCCAAATTACTTTGGCTACCATAAATCATAACCAACTAACCCTTACCACAACAAACTAAACCCAATCACTTTTAAATTACAAAAAAATGCTACTAACCATAGCAAACTATGCCAACCTCACCTAAATTACTTCGGCTATCAAAAATCACCCCCAACTACACTTTACAGCAACAAACTAAGCCCAATCACTATAAAATTACAAAAAAATGCTAAAAATCATAACAAACTATACCAGAATCACCTAAATTACTTCGGCTACCGTAAATCACCCCCAACTATCCCTTACCACAACAAACCAAACCATATCATTTTAAAATTACAAAAAAAGTTGTACAAATCATATCAAACTATGCCAGACTCACCTAAATTACTTCGGCTACTCTAAATCATCACCAACTAACCCTTACCACAACAAACTAAACCCAATCACTTTTAAATTACAAAAAAATGCTAGTAATTATAGCAAATTATGCCAAACTCACCTAAATTACTTCGGCTACCATAAATCATCACCAACTAACCCTTACCACAACAAACTAAACCCAATCACTTTTAAATTACAAAAAAATGCTACTAACCATAGCAAACTATGCCAAACTCACCTAAATTACTTCGGCTATCAATAATCACCCCCAACTACACTTTACAGCAACAAATTAAGCCCAATCACTTTAAAATTACAAAAAAATGATAAAAATCAAAACTATACCAGAATCACCTAAATTACTTCGGCTACCGTAAATCACCCCCAACTATCCCTTACCACAACAAACCAAACCCAATCACTTTTAAATTACAAAAAAATGCTAGTAACCATAGCAAACTATGCCAAACTCACCTAAATTACTTCGGCTACCATAAATCATCACCAACTAACCCTTACCACAACAAACTAAACCCAATCACTTTTAAATTACAAAAAAATGCTACTAACCATAGCAAACTATGCCAAACTCACCTAAATTACTTCGGCTATCAAAAATCACCCCCAACTACACTTTACAGCAACAAACTAAGCCCAATCACTTTAAAATTACAAAAAAATGCTAAAAATCATAACAAACTATACCAGAATCACCTAAATTACTTCGGCTACCGTAAATCACCCCTAACTATCCCTTACCACAACAAACCAAACCCTATCATCTTAAAATTACAAAAAAAGGTGTACAAATCATAACAAACTATGCCAGACTCACCTAAATTACTTCGGCTACTCTAAATCATCACCAACTAACCCTTACCACAACAAACTAAATCCAATCACTTTTAAATTACAAAAAAATGCTAGTAACCATAGCAAACTATGCCAAACTCAAATAAATTACTTCGGCTACCATAAATCATCACCAACTAACCCTTACCACAACAAACTAAACCCAATCACTTTTAAATTACAAAAAAATGCTAGTAACCATAGCAAACTACGCCAAACTCACCTAAATTACTTTGGCTACCATAAATCATCACCAACTAACCCTTACCACAACAAACTAAACCCAATCACTTTTAAATTACAAAAAAATGCTACTAACCGTAGCAAACTATGCCAACCTCACCTAAATTACTTCGGCTATCAAAAATCACCCCTAACTACACTTTACAGCAACAAACTAAGCCCAATCACTATAAAATTACAAAAAAATGCTAAAAAACATAACAAACTATACCAGAATCACCTAAATTACTTCGGCTACATTAAATCACCCCCAACTATCCCTTACCACAACAAACCAAACCATATCATTTTAAAATTACAAAAAAAGTTGTACAAATCATAACAAACTATGCCAGACTAACCTAAATTACTTCAGCTACTCTAAATCATCACAAACTAACCCTTACCACAACAAACTAAACCCAATCACTTTTAAATTACAAAAAAATGCTAGTAATTATAGCAAATTATGCCAAACTCACCTAAATTACTTCGGCTACCATAAATCATCACCAACTAACCCTTACCACAACAAACTAAACCCAATCATTTTTAAATTACAAAAAAATGCTACTAACCATAGCAAACTATGCCAAACTCACCTAAATTACTTCGGCTATCAAAAATCACCCCCAAATACACTTTACAGCAACAAACTAAGCCCAATCACTTTAAAATTACAAAAAAATGCTAAAAATCTTAACAAACTATACCAGAATCACCTATATTACTTCGGCTACCGTAAATCGCCCCCAACTATACCTTACCACAACAAACCAAACCATATCATCTTAAAATTACAAAAAAAGGTGTACAAATCATAACAAACTATGCCAGACTCACCTAAATTACTTCGGCTACTCTAAATCATCACTAACTAACCCTTACCACAACAAACTAAACCCAATCACTTGTAAATTACAAAAAAATGCTAGTAACCATAGCAAACCATGCCAAACTCACCTAAATTACTTCGGCTACCATAAATCATCACCAACTAACCCTTACCACAACAAACTAAACCCAATCACTTTTAAATTACAAAAAAATGCTACTAACAATAGCAAACTATGCCAAACTAACCTAAATTACTTCGGCTATCAAAAATCACCCCCAACTACACTTTACAGCAACAAACTAAGCCCAATCACTTTAAAATTACAAAAAAATGCTAAAAATCATAACAAACTATACCAGAATCACCTAAATTACTTCGGCTACCGTAAATCAGCCCCAACTATCTCTTACCACAACAAACCAAACAATATCATCTTAAAATTACAAAAAAAGGTGTACAAATCATAACAAACTATGCCAGACTCACCTAAATTACTTCGGCTACTCTAATTCATCACCAACTAACCCTTGCCACAACAAACTAAACCCAATCACTTTTAAATTACAAAAAAAAGCTAGTAACCATAGCAAACTATGCCAAACTCACCTAAATTACTTCGGCTACCATAAATCATCACCAGCTAACCCTTACCACAACAAACTAAACCCAATCACTTTTAAATTACAAAAAAAATGCTACTAACCATAGCAAACTATGCCAAACTCACCTAAATTACTTCGGCTATCAAAAATCACCCCCAACTACATTTTACAGCAACAAACTAAGCCCAATCACTTTAAAATTACAAAAAAAATGCTAAAAATCATAACAAACTATACCAGAATCACCTAAATTACTTCGGCTACCGTAAATCACCCCCAACTATCCCTTACCACAACAAACCAAACCATATCATCTTAAAATTACAAAAAAAAGTGTACAAATCATAACAAACTATGCCAGACTCACCTAAATTACTTCGGCTACTCTAAATCATCACCAACTAACCCTTACCACAACAAACTAAACCCAATCACTTTTAAATTACAAAAAAAAGCTAGAAACGATAGCAAACCATGCCAAACTCACTTAAATTGCTTCGGCTACCATAAATCATCACCAACTAACCCTTACCACAACAAACTAAACCCAATCACTTTTAAATTACAAAAAAATGCTACTAACCTTAGCAAACTATGCCAAACTCACCTGAATTACTTCGGCTATCAAAAATCACCCCCAACTACACTTTACAGCAACAAACTAAGCCCAATCATTTTAAAATTACAAAAAAATGCTAAAAATTATAACAAACTATACCAGAATCACCTAAATTACTTCGGCTAACGTAAATCATTTCCAACTATCCCTTGCCACAACAAACCAAACCATGTCATCTTAAAATTACAAAAAAAGGTGTACAAATCATAACAAACTATGCCAGACTTACCTAAATTACTTCGGCTACTCTAAATCATCACCAACTAACCCTTACCACAACAAACTAAACCCAATCACTTTAAATTACAAAAAAATGCCAGTAACCATAACAAACTATGCCAAACTCACCTAAATTACTTCGGCTGCCATAAATCATCACCAACTAACCCTTACCACAACAAACTAAACCCAATCAGTTTTAAATTACAAAAAAATGCTACTAACCATAGCAAACTATGCCAAACTCACCTAAATTACTTCGGCTATCAAAAATCACACCCAACTACACTTTACAGCAACAAACTAAGCCCAATCACTGGTGGAGCAATGTGACGTGCTCTATTACCGTTAGGTTTCTTCAATCGAAATAATTTTTGACGTTATTTTTCTCAATGTTTATTTTTGCAATGCTGATTTTTTCTTTTCTCTTGATATGTTGTTACCATGCAACATAACATGGCCGTATACATAGAAACGAAGTATCGAACATGCCGCCCCCTATTGAAGCCTTGGCATTCAATGAACATTAAATTAATTTTATGCTAACATGATTCGTTGAAACAATGATTTTGATAATAACAATGATAATATTTAATGCGCACTTTCTTAATTTGGAAGCACGCACAATTTCGTAACTGAACGTTTCACCACACCTCGAGCTGTTTTTACGGTAGCCACTCGGATGATACCATCAGCGCCAGTGTGTACTTGGAGTACTCTTCCCAAGGACCATTTAAGTGGAGGGAGGTTGTCTTCTTTGATTATCACTATTGAGTCCTCATGAAGTAAATGATGGTATTGTTGACGCCATTTCGTGCGAGTCTGCAGTTCCGTTAAATAGTCACGAGACCACCTTTTCCAAAAATTTTGAGAAATTTGCTGCAGCCGTTGGAATTTTGACAATTTTGATTCGTGGATTTGCGTAACGTCTGGATCTGGTATTGCTGCCAACGATTCGCCAACGAGAAAGTGTGCGGGAGTTAGGGGGGAAGGATCATTGGGATTGCTCGACATTGGATGCAACGGTCTTGAATTTAAACAAGCTTCGATTTGACACAATACCGTACAAAGCTCTTCAAATGTTAAACATGCGTTTGCAACAACTCTCTTTAAATGTTGTTTTGCTGACTTTATGTTTGCCTCCCAAATTCCACCAAAATGTGGGGAACGCGGTGGTATGAAGTGCCATTGAATTCCCTCTTTCGAGAGCGCGTCACTAATCTGTGTTTGACCAGATCGAAGACATTTTAAAAGCTCTGAAAGTTCGTTTTTTGCCCCTACAAAATTGGTTGCGTTATCACAATATATGTGAGCGCATTTACCTCGTCTTGACACGAATCTGCGTAATGCAGCGATGAACGCTTCCGTCGTAAGATCGCTGACGACTTCTAAATGTATGGCTTTCGTTGAAAAACAAATGAAAAGACAGACAAATGCTTTTATTCGTTTAAAACCGCGCCCTTTCTTATCGCGAATAAATAAAGGACCTGCGTAGTCAATTCCAGTTACCGAAAAGGGACGTGAAGGTGTAATTCTTGAAGCAGGCAATTCACCCATTGTGTGTTTTGCTGGAATTGGATTTACTTTAAAGCATTGGACACATTGTTTTGTTATTTTTCTTGCCAGGTTTCTACCGCCCAGTGGCCAATATCTTTCGCGTAGAGATGCTAAACACGTCTGAGGTCCAGCATGTAGAAGCCTGATATGCTCCTCGCGCATGATCAAATCTGCTATTGGATGTTTATTTGGAACAATTACAGGATGTTTCTTAGTCCATGCTATTTTTGCATGACCTAACCGGCCTCCAACTCTGATTAGGCCTTTGTCGTCCATGATGGGACTAAGGCAGATCAATTTACTTTTGATGTGAACTGTGCGTCCCTGATTGAGATCATGAAGTTCTCTACCAAAAGCATGTTGTTGAGCTAATCGTATTAGTTTTTCCCTTGATTGATTTAATTCAATTACTGATAGTGGCTCTAACATTCTATCAGCTACTGTACGAGTGGAATTGAAGCAAAATCTTAAAACATATGCAGTTACTCGTACAAGCTTGTTCCATGACGAGAATCGTTTGAAAATCGTGTCATCTGATAGAACAGAACTGAATGATGACTGTGAGGATTTTCGAATTTCCGGTAAATGCTCTGGAGGTTCCACGTGAGAATGTGGCCACGTGGATTCACTGTTCTTTAACCATTCAGGCCCTTCCCACCATTTTGTCTCATGCTGCAATGTGTCAGGATTGACACCTCTGGAAATGAGATCAGCAGGATTGTCCTTGGTGTTGATATAATACCAATCAGTCTTGTTCGTTAAAGCTTGAATTTCTGCTACTCTGTTAGCTACGAATGTTTTCCACTGACCGGGAAAACCATTTATCCACGATAATGTGATTGTTGAATCGCACCAGTACCGCTCCTTGGATGCAAAAATCTTTAACGCTGATTTGATCTGACTCATTAGCCTCGATAAAAGCAATGCACCGCATAGTTCTAATTTGGGTATGCTAGTAGTTTTTAGAGGAGCTACTCGACCCTTTGAACAAAGCAATGACACCTTGCAATTCCCGAAATTGTCTAATGAACGCATGTAGATGGCTGCACCGTATGCGTTTTCTGAGGCGTCTGAAAATCCGTGTATTTCTATTAGATTTGCGTTAATTAACAAAACATGTCTAGGAATGTGAATGCTGTTCAGAAAGTGCAACTTTGATTCGAATGTTTTCCACAAGTTGTGCATTTCTATAGGTACCGATTCATCCCATGCAAGCTTGATTTGCCAAAGTTTTTGTAGAATTATCTTGGCAACAGTGATTACAGGACCGATGATTCCCAATGGGTCAAAAATTCTTGCTATGCTGGCAAGAATTATGCGTTTGGTAATTTTGTTTTTGTTAGTGCTTGTGTCTTTTATTGAGAATGTGAAGGTGTCTTGAGCTGGTCCCCATATCAGTCCCAATGTTTTTGTGTTTTTGTCATGAGCTATACTCATGTAAGGAATGTCTGGAGTAACAGCAGATATGGACCTTATTACTGTTTGATCGTTCGAGACCCATTTACGAAGCTGAAAGCCTCCTGATTGAAGAATTTCTAAAACTTCGTTGCTAATTTTGATTACTTGTTCGGGTGTATCTGCTCCGGTTATAAGATCGTCAACGTAAAAATCACTTAATATGACTGACGCTGCTACTGGTAATTTGTTTATGTGTTGATGTGCTGTTTCTTGTAAACAACGAGTTGCGAGGTAAGGTGCGGAGGCAGTTCCATACGTAACCGTGTTTAATTCGTAGGTGTCGAGTATGTCATTTGGATCATCACGCCACACTATGCGTTGCAATGCTCGATCTTTCTCCGCCACCAATATCTGTCGATACATTTTTTCTACATCAGCAGTGACCACGATTGTGTGTTTTCGAAAGCGAATCAAAATTGAAAATAATTCATCTTGTATGGTTGGACCTATGGCCTGAATATCGTTCAACGAAAAGTCGGATGTGGATTTAGCGGAAGCATCAAACACGACCCGAATCTTTGAAGTGATGCTGTCTTGCTTTAATACTGCATGATGAGGTAGAAAAAACGTGGATGTTGAGGAATCGTCCCCTTGTATCTTGGACATGTGACCAAGATTAATGTATTCATCAATAAATTCTTTGTATTGCGCCTTTAGGTCTGAATTTTTGTTTAATTTCTTTTCTAACGCGAAAAAACGTTTGGTAGCCATGCTTTTTGAATCTCCTAATATGGAGCGATCTGATTTCAGAGGCAAGTGAACAATGAATCGCCCATCCCCATTACGAGTAGTGTTTGCTTTAAAATGATCCTCACAGAATTGCTCGTCGATGGAACGAGCTTTTCCTTTATGCTGAAATCCCTCTTCTATTTCCCAAAACTTGACCAATTCGTTTTGTAATTGGTAATTGTTTAAATTGAGGTGGCAATTCGTGTTGTGCATTGTGAACAAAGTTGTCGTTTGAGTTGGACCACCCACAATCCAACCTAGTACCGTTTTTTGAAGTTTTGGTTTGTTACGGCCTAAACGAATTTGTCCGACTGAAGTGAGGTCCCAAAATATGCCTCCACCTATCAAGATGTCAATTGGGCCTACCTTGTCAAACGTTGGATCTGCTAATGGAATCTGTGGAGGAATTGGAATTTCGCTTCTATTCAATGGAAAAGCTGGCAGATTGTGCGTTATTTGTGGAGTTACAAGACAAAACAACGATGTTTGAAAGTTATTTAGACGAGATTGAATTTTGATGGTTGTGCCCTTGTTGATTGTGGACATGGTGATGTTTATGCCTTCAATTCGAATTTCTTGTTTTATTGTAGACAGCTGCAGCTTGTCACAAAACGTTTGCGTGATGTAATTCGATTGAGAACAAGAGTCTAGCAACGCTCTGCATTCATGTATGTTTCCGAATTTATCCTTTATCTTGACCATGGCTGTCGATAATATAATGTATGATGATGTTGATGAAGTAGCACTGACGGAGTGTCCGGTGACTACTGGGCTTTCCGATGAATTCGGACCGTTTTCTTGGCTTTTGCTCATTGGTTCTTGACTTGGACACAATAAGGAATTGTGCCTTTGTTTACAATGCCGACAAGAACCACCTTTGCATTTGTTTGCCATGTGGTTGAATCCCAAACAGTTGAGACATAGTCGTACTCGTTTTACTAAACGCTCTCGTTCCGTAACTGCAAGCTTCAAGAAGTCATTGCAGGTGTAAATGAAATGGCTGCCCTTGCAATTAGGACAGTTTCTACTGTTTGTTGTAGATAAATGCATTTTTGTCGTTAACTTAGACTTACCAAGGTTTTGTCTTTCAGTTTCTCTAGATTTCGGTGGATGAATGCTCTCCAAAAGTTGACATCTTGTTTTGAGAAACGCTGTGAATTGTTCTAATGTTGGAAACTCCTTGTCGTTTAAATTTGTTTCCTCCCATTCACGCCTTGTTACATGGTCTAACTTATTTCCGATTATGTGAATTAATAATAGATTCCACTCCTCTGTTTTTTGACCTAATATATTTAGGGCCGTTAAGTTCTTTGTTAAATCATCTAGTAGATTTCGTAAGTCGTCACGTGATTCCTTTGCGATGTTTGGTAAGGCCAAGATTTTCGAAACGTAATTGTTAGCCATCAACTTCTTGTTTTCATAACGTTCGTTTAATAGAGCCCATGCGTGATTATAGCTCTCGGCAGAAATGGCAACTGATTGAATGACTTCAGCAGCAGCTTCTTTTAACGCTGCTCTCAAGTAATGTAAACGTTGAGTGTCTGATAGAGCTTCGTTGTTATGAACAAGTTCCAAGAATTCGTCTTTGAAATATAACCATTTTTCAGTAGTACCGTCGAACGTTGGTAATGGTATCGTAGGGAGCTTTACTCTGACAGATGTATGACCTGAATCTGAGCCAGAATGTTTAGAACGAATGTCGTCTTGATCACCATTAGACATTCGGTCAGCTGATTCATCGTTTGGTGATATAAATCTATTAAGAGCCCCTTTGACGCGACCCATAATGTCAAAATACGAATTTTCAAAGGATTCGCGGTCCTGTGAATGAATTTCTGACGGTGTAACTTGGTCTACCAGTTCTATGCGCGTTTGAACTTCATCGAATTGGTCATACAAAGATTCATCTTTTGAAATGCGGACTGAAAGTACCTCTACGACATCCTGTGTAAGATTTGAGAGATCAACCTTGTCATTTACATGATTTATGAAACGAGTAAGTTTTGATTTTACTACGCGTCGTTTGATTTCTAATTCGTTTAAAGAGAGCTCCTGGATATTCTGCATGTTTAACGTTTAAATTGCAATTATTTCGGTAATAAGAATGACTTCTTAAACACGTTTATTGTTTATTGAGAAAATGAATGAGAGCGGGAATAAGTGAATGCACACTTACCCCGTAACCCCCTGACGATCGAAGAGAGTGGACCGGTTGTCGCGTTTCGTGCAAGTCGGAAGTCTTCTTGGCGATCGGCTTCCGCTTTGTTCCGATGTTGATGATTGTTCGGATAATATCCGGCTCGAAGGAACAAATTTTATGGTGGAGCAATGTGACGTGCTCTATTACCGTTAGGTTTCTTCAATCGAAATAATTTTTGACGTTATTTTTCTCAATGTTTATTTTTGCAATGCTGATTTTTTCTTTTCTCTTGATATGTTGTTACCATGCAACATAACATGGCCGTATACAGAGAAACGAAGTATCGAACAATCACTTTAATATTACAAAAAAATGCTAAAAATCATAACAAACTATACCAGAATCACCTAAATTACTTCGGCTATCGTAAATCACTCCTAACTATCCCTTACCACAACAAACCAAACCCAATCACTTTTAAATTACAAAAAAATGCTAGTAACCATAGCAAACTACGCCAAACTCACCCAAATTACTTTGGCTTCCATAAATCATCACCAACTAACCCTTACCACAACAAACTAAACCCAATCACTTTTAAATTACAAAAAAATGCTACTAACCATAGCAAACTATGCCAACTTTACCTAAATTACTTCGGCTATCAAAAATCACCCCCAACTACACTTTACAGCAACAAACTAAGCCCTATCACTATAAAATTACAAAAAAATGCTAAAAATCATAACAAACTATACCAGAATCACCTAAATTACTTCGGCTACCGTAAATCACCCCTAACTATCCCTTACCACAACAAACCAAACCCTATCATCTTAAAATTACAAAAAAAGGTGTACAAATCATAACAAACTATGCCAGACTCACCTAAATTACTTCGGCTACTCTAAATCATCACCAACTAACCCTTACCACAACAAACTAAATCCAATCACTTTTAAATTACAAAAAAATGCTAGTAATTATAGCAAATTATGCCAAACTCACCTAAATTACTTCGGCTACCATAAATCATCACCAACTAACCCTTACCACAACAAACTAAACCCAATCACTTTTAAATTACAAAAAAATGCTACTAACCATAGCAAACTATGCCAAACTCACCTAAATTACTTCGGCTATCAAAAATCACTCCCAACTACACTTTACAGCAACAAACTAAGCCCAATCACTTTAAAATTACAAAAAAATGCTAAAAATCATAACAAATTATACCAGAATCACCTAAATTACTTCGGCTACCGTAAATCACTCCTAGCTATCCCTTACCACAACAAACCAAACCCAATCACTTTTAAATTACAAAAAAATGCTAGTAACCATAGCAAACTACGCCAAACTCACCCAAATTACTTTGGCTACCATAAATCATAACCAACTAACCCTTACCACAACAAACTAAACCCAATCACTTTTAAATTACAAAAAAATGCTACTAACCATAGCAAACTATGCCAACCTCACCTAAATTACTTCGGCTATCAAAAATCACCCCCAACTACACTTTACAGCAACAAACTAAGCCCAATCACTATAAAATTACAAAAAAATGCTAAAAATCATAACAAACTATACCAGAATCACCTAAATTACTTCGGCTACCGTAAATCACCCCCAACTATCCCTTACCACAACAAACCAAACCATATCATTTTAAAATTACAAAAAAAGTTGTACAAATCATATCAAACTATGCCAGACTCACCTAAATTACTTCGGCTACTCTAAATCATCACCAACTAACCCTTACCACAACAAACTAAACCCAATCACTTTTAAATTACAAAAAAATGCTAGTAATTATAGCAAATTATGCCAAACTCACCTAAATTACTTCGGCTACCATAAATCATCACCAACTAACCCTTACCACAACAAACTAAACCCAATCACTTTTAAATTACAAAAAAATGCTACTAACCATAGCAAACTATGCCAAACTCACCTAAATTACTTCGGCTATCAATAATCACCCCCAACTACACTTTACAGCAACAAATTAAGCCCAATCACTTTAAAATTACAAAAAAATGATAAAAATCAAAACTATACCAGAATCACCTAAATTACTTCGGCTACCGTAAATCACCCCCAACTATCCCTTACCACAACAAACCAAACCCAATCACTTTTAAATTACAAAAAAATGCTAGTAACCATAGCAAACTATGCCAAACTCACCTAAATTACTTCGGCTACCATAAATCATCACCAACTAACCCTTACCACAACAAACTAAACCCAATCACTTTTAAATTACAAAAAAATGCTACTAACCATAGCAAACTATGCCAAACTCACCTAAATTACTTCGGCTATCAAAAATCACCCCCAACTACACTTTACAGCAACAAACTAAGCCCAATCACTTTAAAATTACAAAAAAATGCTAAAAATCATAACAAACTATACCAGAATCACCTAAATTACTTCGGCTACCGTAAATCACCCCTAACTATCCCTTACCACAACAAACCAAACCCTATCATCTTAAAATTACAAAAAAAGGTGTACAAATCATAACAAACTATGCCAGACTCACCTAAATTACTTCGGCTACTCTAAATCATCACCAACTAACCCTTACCACAACAAACTAAATCCAATCACTTTTAAATTACAAAAAAATGCTAGTAACCATAGCAAACTATGCCAAACTCAAATAAATTACTTCGGCTACCATAAATCATCACCAACTAACCCTTACCACAACAAACTAAACCCAATCACTTTTAAATTACAAAAAAATGCTACTAACCATAGCAAACTATGTCAAACTCACCTAAATTACTTCGGCTATCAAAAATCACCCCCAACTACACTTTACAGCAACAAAGTAAGCCCAATCACTTTAAAATTACAAAAAAATGCTAAAAATCATAACAAACTATACCAGAATCACCTAAATTACTTCGGCTACCGTAAATCACCCCCAACTATCCCTTACCACAACAAACCAAACCCAATCACTTTTAAATTACAAAAAAATGCTAGTAACCATAGCAAACTACGCCAAACTCACCTAAATTACTTTGGCTACCATAAATCATCACCAACTAACCCTTACCACAACAAACTAAACCCAATCACTTTTAAATTACAAAAAAATGCTACTAACCGTAGCAAACTATGCCAACCTCACCTAAATTACTTCGGCTATCAAAAATCACCCCTAACTACACTTTACAGCAACAAACTAAGCCCAATCACTATAAAATTACAAAAAAATGCTAAAAAACATAACAAACTATACCAGAATCACCTAAATTACTTCGGCTACATTAAATCACCCCCAACTATCCCTTACCACAACAAACCAAACCATATCATTTTAAAATTACAAAAAAAGTTGTACAAATCATAACAAACTATGCCAGACTCACCTAAATTACTTCAGCTACTCTAAATCATCACAAACTAACCCTTACCACAACAAACTAAACCCAATCACTTTTAAATTACAAAAAAATGCTAGTAATTATAGCAAATTATGCCAAACTCACCTAAATTACTTCGGCTACCATAAATCATCACCAACTAACCCTTACCACAACAAACTAAACCCAATCATTTTTAAATTACAAAAAAATGCTACTAACCATAGCAAACTATGCCAAACTCACCTAAATTACTTCGGCTATCAAAAATCACCCCCAAATACACTTTACAGCAACAAACTAAGCCCAATCACTTTAAAATTACAAAAAAATGCTAAAAATCTTAACAAACTATACCAGAATCACCTATATTACTTCGGCTACCGTAAATCGCCCCCAACTATACCTTACCACAACAAACCAAACCATATCATCTTAAAATTACAAAAAAAGGTGTACAAATCATAACAAACTATGCCAGACTCACCTAAATTACTTCGGCTACTCTAAATCATCACTAACTAACCCTTACCACAACAAACTAAACCCAATCACGTGTAAATTACAAAAAAATGCTAGTAACCATAGCAAACCATGCCAAACTCACCTAAATTACTTCGGCTACCATAAATCATCACCAACTAACCCTTACCACAACAAACTAAACCCAATCACTTTTAAATTACAAAAAAATGCTACTAACCATAGCAAACTATGCCAAACTAACCTAAATTACTTCGGCTATCAAAAATCACCCCCAACTACACTTTACAGCAACAAACTAAGCCCAATCACTTTAAAATTACAAAAAAATGCTAAAAATCATAACAAACTATACCAGAATCACCTAAATTACTTCGGCTACCGTAAATCAGCCCCAACTATCTCTTACCACAACAAACCAAACAATATCATCTTAAAATTACAAAAAAAGGTGTACAAATCATAACAAACTATGCCAGACTCACCTAAATTACTTCGGCTACTCTAATTCATCACCAACTAACCCTTGCCACAACAAACTAAACCCAATCACTTTTAAATTACAAAAAAAAGCTAGTAACCATAGCAAACTATGCCAAACTCACCTAAATTACTTCGGCTACCATAAATCATCACCAGCTAACCCTTACCACAACAAACTAAACCCAATCACTTTTAAATTACAAAAAAAATGCTACTAACCATAGCAAACTATGCCAAACTCACCTAAATTACTTCGGCTATCAAAAATCACCCCCAACTACATTTTACAGCAACAAACTAAGCCCAATCACTTTAAAATTACAAAAAAAATGATAAAAATCATAACAAACTATACCAGAATCACCTAAATTACTTCGGCTACCGTAAATCACCCCCAACTATCCCTTACCACAACAAACCAAACCATATCATCTTAAAATTACAAAAAAAAGTGTACAAATCATAACAAACTATGCCAGACTCACCTAAATTACTTCGGCTACTCTAAATCATCACCAACTAACCCTTACCACAACAAACTAAACCCAATCACTTTTAAATTACAAAAAAAAGCTAGAAACGATAGCAAACCATGCCAAACTCACTTAAATTGCTTCGGCTACCATAAATCATCACCAACTAACCCTTACCACAACAAACTAAACCCAATCACTTTTAAATTACAAAAAAATGCTACTAACCTTAGCAAACTATGCCAAACTCACCTGAATTACTTCGGCTATCAAAAATCACCCCCAACTACACTTTACAGCAACAAACTAAGCCCAATCATTTTAAAATTACAAAAAAATGCTAAAAATTATAACAAACTATACCAGAATCACCTAAATTACTTCGGCTACCGTAAATCACCCCCAGCTATCCATTACCACAACTAACCAAACCATATCATCTTAAAATTACAAAAAAAAGTGTACAAATCATAACAAACTATGCCAGACTCACCTAAATTACTTCGGCTACTCTAAATCATCACCAACTAACCCTTACCACAACAAACTAAACCCAATTACTTTTAAATTACAAAAAAATGCTAGTAACCATGGCAAACTTTGCCAAACTCACCTAAATTACTTCGGCTACCATAAATCATCACCAACTAACCCTAACCACAACAAACTAAACTCAATCACTTTTAAATTACAAAAAAATGCTACTAACCATAGCAAACTATGCCAAACTCACCTAAATTACTTCGGCTATCAAAAATCACCCCCAACTACAATTTACAGCAACAAACTAAGCCCAATCACTTTAAAATTACAAAAAAATGCTAAAAATCATAACAAACTATACCAGAATCACCTAAATTACTTCGGCTATCGTAAATCACCCCCAACTATCCCTGACCACAACAAACCAAACCATATCATCTTAAAATTACAAATAAGGTGTACAAATCATAACAAACTATGCCAGACTTACCTAAATTACTTCGGCTACTCTAAATCATCACCAACTAACCCTTACCACAACAAACTAAACCCAATCACTTTTAAATTACAAAAAAATGCTAGTAACCATAGCAAACTAAGCCAAAATCACCTAAATTACTTCGGCTACCATAAATCATCACCAACTAACCCTTACCACAACAAACTAAACCCAATCACTTTTAAATTACAAAAAAATGCTACTAACCATAGCAAACTATGCCAAACTCACCTAAATTACTTCGGCTCTCAAATATCACCCCCAACTACACTTTACAGCAACAAACTAAGCCCAATCACTTTAAAATTACAAAAAAATGCTAAAAATCATAACAAACTATACCAGAATCACCTAAATTACTTCGGCTACCGTAAATCACCCCCAACTATCCATTACCACAAATAGCCAAACCATATCATCTTAAAATTACAAAAAAAGGTGTACAAATCATAACAAACTATGTCAGACTCACCTAAATTACTTCGGCTACACTAAATCATCACCAACTAACCCTTACCACAACAAACTAAACCCAATTACTTTTAAATTACAAAAAAATGCTAGTAACCATAGCAAACTATGCCAAACTCACCTAAATTACTTCGGCTACCATAAATCATCACCAACTAACCCTTACCACAACAAACTAAACCCAATCACTTTTAAATTACAAAAAAATGCTACTAACCATAGCAAATTATGCCAAACTCACCTAAATTACTTCGGCTATCAAAAATCACCCCCAACTACACTTTGCAGCAACAAACTAAGCCTAATCACTTTAAAATTACAAAAAAATGCTAAAAATTATAACAAACTATACCAGAATCACCTAAATTACTTCGGCTACCGTAAATCACCCCCAAATATCCCTTACCACAACAAACCAAACCATATCATCTTAAAATTACAAAAAAAGGTGTACAAATTATAACAAACTATGCCAGACTCACCTAAATTACTTCGGCTACTCTAAATCATCACCAACTAACCCTTACCACAACAAACTAAAAAAAAATGCTAAAAATCATAACAAACTACACCAGAATCACCTAAATTACTTCGGCTAACATAAATCACCCCCAACTATCCATTACCACAACAAACCAAACCATATCATCTTAAAATTACAAAAAAAGGTATACAAATCATAACAAACTATGCCAGACTCACCTAAATTACTTCGGCTACTCTAAATCATCACCAACTAACCCTTACCACAACAAACTAAACCCAATCACTTTAAAATTACAAAAAAATGCTAGTAACCATAGCAAACTAAGCCAAAATCACCTAAATTACTTCGGCTACCATAAATCATCACCAACTAACCCTTACCACAACAAACTAAACCCAATCACTTTTAAATTACAAAAAAATGCTACTAACCATAGCAAACTATGCCAAACTCACCTAAATTACTTCGGCTCTCAAGTATCACCCCCAACTACACTTTACAGCAACAAACTAAGCCCAATCACTTTAAAATTACAAAAAAATGCTAAAAATCATAACAAACTATACCAGAATCACCTAAATTACTTCGGCTACCGTAAATCACCCCCAACTATCCATTACCACAAATAGCCAAACCATATCATCTTAAAATTACAAAAAAAGGTGTACAAATCATAACAAACTATGTCAGACTCACCTAAATTACTTCGTCTACACTAAATCATCACCAACTAACCCTTACCACAACAAACTAAACCCAATTACTTTTAAATTACAAAAAAATGCTAGTAACCATAGCAAACTATGCCAAACTCACCTAAATTACTTCGGCTACCATAAATCATCACCAACTAACCCTTACCTCAACAAACTAAACCCAATCACTTTTAAATTACAAAAAAATGCTACTAACCATAGCAAATTATGCCAAACTCACCTAAATTACTTCGGCTATCAAAAATCACCCCCAACTACACTTTGCAGCAACAAACTAAGCCTAATCACTTTAAAATTACAAAAAAATGCTAAAAATTATAACAAACTATACCAGAATCACCTAAATTACTTCGGCTACCGTAAACCACCCCCAAATATCCCTTACCACAACAAACCAAACCATATCATCTTAAAATTACAAAAAAAGGTGTACAAATTATAACAAACTATGCCAGACTCACCTAAATTACTTCGGCTACTCTAAATCATCACCAACTAACCCTTACCACAACAAACTAAAAAAAAATGCTAAAAATCATAACAAACTACACCAGAATCACCTAAATTACTTCGGCTAACATAAATCACCCCCAACTATCCCTGACCACAACAAACCAAACCATATCATCTTAAAATTACAAATAAGGTGTACAAATCATAACAAACTATGCCAGACTTACCTAAATTACTTCGGCTACTCTAAATCATCACCAACTAACCCTTACCACAACAAACTAAACCCAATCACTTTTAAATTACAAAAAAATGCTAGTAACCATAGCAAACTAAGCCAAAATCACCTAAATTACTTCGGCTACCATAAATCATCACCAACTAACCCTTACCACAACAAACTAAACCCAATCACTTTTAAATTACAAAAAAATGCTACTAACCATAGCAAACTATGCCAAACTCACCTAAATTACTTCGGCTCTCAAATATCACCCCCAACTACACTTTACAGCAACAAACTAAGCCCAATCACTTTAAAATTACAAAAAAATGCTAAAAATCATAACAAACTATACCAGAATCACCTAAATTACTTCGGCTACCGTAAATCACCCCCAACTATCCATTACCACAAATAGCCAAACCATATCATCTTAAAATTACAAAAAAAGGTGTACAAATCATAACAAACTATGTCAGACTCACCTAAATTACTTCGGCTACACTAAATCATCACCAACTAACCCTTACCACAACAAACTAAACCCAATTACTTTTAAATTACAAAAAAATGCTAGTAACCATAGCAAACTATGCCAAACTCACCTAAATTACTTCGGCTACCATAAATCATCACCAACTAACCCTTACCACAACAAACTAAACCCAATCACTTTTAAATTACAAAAAAATGCTACTAACCATAGCAAATTATGCCAAACTCACCTAAATTACTTCGGCTATCAAAAATCACCCCCAACTACATTTTGCAGCAACAAACTAAGCCTAATCACTTTAAAATTACAAAAAAATGCTAAAAATTATAACAAACTATACCAGAATCACCTAAATTACTTCGGCTACCGTAAATCACCCCCAAATATCCCTTACCACAACAAACCAAACCATATCATCTTAAAATTACAAAAAAAGGTGTACAAATTATAACAAACTATGCCAGACTCACCTAAATTACTTCGGCTACTCTAAATCATCACCAACTAACCCTTACCACAACAAACTAAAAAAAAATGCTAAAAATCATAACAAACTACACCAGAATCACCTAAATTACTTCGGCTAACATAAATCACCCCCAACTATCCATTACCACAACAAACCAAACCATATCATCTTAAAATTACAAAAAAAGGTATACAAATCATAACAAACTATGCCAGACTCACCTAAATTTCTTCGGCTACTCTAAATTATCACCAACTAACCCTAACCACAACAAACTAAACCCAATCACTTTTAAATTACAAAAAAATGCTAGTAACCATAGCAAACTATTCCAAACTCACCTAAATTACTTCGGCTACCATAAATCATCACCAACTAACCCTTACCACAACAAACTAAACCCAATCAATTTTAAATTACAAAAAAATGCTACTAACCATAGCAAACTATGCTAAACTTACCTAAATTACTTCGGCTATCAAAAATCACCCCCAACTACACTTTACAGCAACAAACTTAACCCAATTACTTTAAAATTACAAAAAAATGCTAAAAATCATAAAAAACTATACCAGAATCACCTAAATTATTTCGGCTACCGTAAATCACCCCCAACTATTCATTACCACAACTAACCAAACCATATCATCTTAAAATTACAAAAAAAGGTGTACAAATCATAACAAACTATGCCAGACTCACCTAAATTACTTCGGCTACTCTAAATCATCACCAACTAACCCTTACCACAACAAACTAAACCCAATCACTTTTAAATTACAAAAAAATGCTAGTAACTATAGCAAACTATGCCAAACTCACCTAAATTACTTCGGCTATCAAAAATCACCCCCAACTACACTTTGCAGCAACAAACTAAGCCCAATCACTTTAAAATTACAAAAAAATGTTAAAAATTATAACAAACTATACCAGAATCACCTAAATTACTTCGGCTACCGTAAATCACCCCCAACTATCCCTTACCACAACAAACCAAACCATATCATCTTAAAATTACAAAAAAAGGTGTACAAATCATAACAAACTATGCCAGACTCACCTAAATTACTTCGGCTACTCTAAATCATCACCAACTAACCCTTACCACAACAAACTAAAAAAAAATGCTAAAAATCATAACAAACTACACCAGAATCACCTAAATTACTTCGGCTACCATAAATCACCCCCAACTATCCCTTACCACAACAAACCAAACCATATCATCTTAAAATTACAAAAAAAGGTGTACAAATCATAACAAACTATGCCAGACTCACCTAAATTACTTCGGCTACTCTAAATCATCACCAACTAACCCTTACCACAACAAACTAAACCCAATTACTTTTAAATTACAAAAAAATGCTAGTAACCATAGCAAACTATGCCAAACTCACCGAAATTACTTCGGCTTCCATAAATCATCACCAACTAACCCTTACCACAACAAACTAAACCCAATCACTTTTAAATTACAAAAAAATGCTACCAACCATAGCAAACTATGCCAAACTCACCTAAATTACTTCGGCTATCAAATATCACCCCCAACTACACTTTACAGCAACAAACTAAGCCCAATCACTTTAAAATTACAAAAAAATGCTAAAAATCATAACAAACTATACCAGAATCACCTAAATTACCACAACTAATCAAACCATATCATCTTAAAATTACAAAAAAGGTGTACAAATCATAACAAACTATGCCAGACACACCTAAACTACTTCGGCTACTCTAAATCATCACCAACTAACCCTTACCACAACAAACTAAACCCAATCACTTTTATATTACAAAAAAATGCTAGTAACCATAGCAAACTATGCCAAACTCACCTAAATTACTTCGGCTACCATAAATCATCACCAACTAACCCTTACCACAACAAACTAATCCCAATCAATTTTAAATTACAAAAAAATGCTACTAACCATAGCAAATTATGCCAAACTCACCTAAATTACTTCGGCTATCAAAAAACACCCCCAACTACACTTTGCAGCAACAAACTAAGCCCAATCACTTTAAAATTACAAAAAAATGCTAAAAATCATAACAAACTATACCAGAATCACCTAAATTACTTCGGCTACCGTAAATCACCCCCAACTATCCCTTACCACAACAAACCAAACCATATCATCTTAAAATTACAAAAAAGGTGTAAAAATCATAACAAACTATGCCAGACTCAAATAAATTACTTCGGCTACTCTAAATCATCACCAACTAACCCTTACCACAACAAACTAAACCCAATCACATTTAAATTACAAAAAATGCCACTAACCATAGCAAACTATGCCAAAATCTCCTAAATTACTTCGGCTATCAAAAATCACCCCCAACTACACTTTACAGCAGCAAACTAAGCCCAATCACTTTAAAATTACAAAAAAATGCTAAAAATCATAACAACCTATACCAGAATCACCTAAATTACTTCGGCTACCGTAAATCACCCCCAACTATCCCTTACCACAACAAACCAAACCATATCATCTTAAAATTACAAAAAAGGTGTACAAATCATAACAAACTATGCCAGACTCAGCTAAATTACTTCGGCTACTCTAAATCATCACCAACTAACCCTTACCACAACAAACTAAACCCAATCACTTTTAAATTACAAAAAAATGCTAGTAACCCTAGCAAACTAGGCCAAACTCACCTAAATTACTTCGGCTACCATAAATCATCACCTACTAACCCTTACCACAACAAACTAAACCCAATCACATTTAAATTACAAAAAAATGCTACTAGCCATAGCAAACTATGCCAAACTCTCCTAAATTACTTCGGATATCAAAAATCACCCCCAACTACATTTTACAGCAACAAACTAAGCCCAATCACTTTAAAATTACAAAAAAATGCTAAAAATCATAACAAATTATACCAGAATCACCTAAATTACTTCGGCTACCGTAAATCACCCCCAACTATCCCTTACCACAACAAACCAAACCATATCATCTTAAAATTACAAAAAAAGGTGTAAATCATAACAAACTATGCCAGACTTACCTCAATTACTTCGGCTACTCTAAATCATCACCAACTAACCCTTACCACAACAAACTAAACCCAATCACTTTTGAATTACAAAAAAATGCTAGTAACCATAGCAAACTATGCCAAACTCACCTAAATTACTTCGGCTATCAAAAAACACGCCCAACTACACTTTACAGCAACAAACTAAGCCCAATCACTTTAAAATTACAAAAAAATGCTAAAAATCATAACAAACTATACCAGAATCACCTAAATTACTTCGGCTACCGTAAATCATCACCAACTAACCCTTACCACAACAAACTAGACCCAATCAATTTTAAATTACAAAAAAATGGTAGTAACCCTAGCAAACTATGCCAAACTCACCTAAATTACTTCGGCTACCATAAATCAACACCTACTAACCCTTACCACAACAAACTAAACCCAATCACATTTAAATTACAAAAAAATGCTACTAACCATAGCAAACTATGCCAAACTCTCCTAAATTACTTCGGATATCAAAAATCACCCCCAACTACACTTTACAGCAACAAACTAAGCCCAATCACTTTAAAATTACAAAAAAATGCTAAAAATCATAACAAACTATACCAGAATCACCTAAATTACTTCTGCTACCGTAAATCACCCCCAACTATCCCTTACCACAACAAACCAAACCATATCATCTTAAAATTACAAAAAAAGGTGTACAAATCATAACAAACTATGCCAGACTCACCTAAATTACTTCGGCTACTCTAAATCATCACCAACTAACCCTTACCACAACAAACTAAACCCAATCACTTTTAAATTACAAAAAAATGCTAGTAACCATAGCAAACTATGCCAAACTCACCTAAATTACTTCGGCTACCATAAATCATCACCAACTAACCCTTACCACAACAAACTAAACCCAATCACTTTTAAATTACAAAAAAATGCTACTAACCATAACAAACTATGCCAATCTCACCTAAATTACTTCGGCTGTCAAAAAACACCCCCAACTACACTTTACAGCAACAAACTAAGCCCAATCACTTTAAAATTACAAAAAAATGCTAAAAATCATAACAAACTATACCAGAATCACCTAAATTACTTCGGCTACCGTAAATCATCACCAACTAACCCTTACCACAACAAACTAAACCCAATCACTTTTAAATTACAAAAAAATGCTAGTAACCCTAGCAAACTAGGCCAAACTCACCTAAATTACTTCGGCTACCATAAATCATCACCAACTAACCCTTACCACAACAACCTAAACCCAATCATTTTTAAATTACAAAAAAATGCTACTAACCATAGCAAACTATGTCAAACTCACCTAAATTACTTCGGCTATCAGAAATCACCCCCAACTACACTTTACAGCAACAAACTAAGCCCAATCACTTTAAAATTACAAAAAAATGCTAAAAATCATAACAAACTATACCAGAATCACCTAAATTACTTCGGCTACCGTAAATCACCCCCAACTATCCCTTACCACAACAAACCAAACCATATCATTTTAAAATTACAAAAAAAGTTGTACAAATCATAACAAACTATGCCAGACTCACCTAAATTACTTCGGCTACTCTAAATCGTCACCATCTAACCCTTACCACAACAAACTAAGCCCAATCATTTTAAAATTACAAAAAAATGCTAAAAATCATAACAAACTATACGAGAATCACCTAAATTACTTCGGCTACCGTAAATCACCCCCAACTATCCCTTACCACAACAAACCAAACCATATCATTTTAAAATTACAAAAAAAGTTGTACAAATCATAACAAACTATGCCAGACTCAGCTAAATTACTTCGGCTACTCTAAATCATCACCATCTAACCCTTACCACAAGAAACTAAACCCAATCACTTTTAAATTACAAAAAAATGCTACTAACCATAGCAAACTATGTCAAACTCACCTAAATTACTTCGGCTATCAAAAATCACTCCCAACTACACTTTACAGCAACAAACTAAACCCAATCACTTTAAAATTACAAAAAAATGCTAAAAATCATAACAAACTATACCAAAAGCACCTAAATTACTTAGGTTACCGTAAATCACTCCCAACTATCCCTTACCACAACAAACCAAACCCAATCCCTTTTAAATTACAAAAAAATGCTAGTAACCATAGCAAACTACGCCAAACTCACCTAAATTACTTTGGCTACCATAAATCATCACCAACTAACCCTTACCACAACAAACTAAACCCAATCACTTTTAAATTACAAAAAAATGCTACTAACCATAGCAAACTATGCCAACCTCACCTAAATTACTTCGGCTATCACAAATCACACCCAACTACACTTTACAGCAACAAACTAAGCCCAATCACTATAAAATTACAAAAAAATGCTAAAAATCATAACAAACTATACCAGAATCACCTAAATTACTTCGGCTACCGTAAATCACCCCCAACTATCCCTTACCACAACAAACCAAACCATATCATTTTAAAATTACAAAAAAAGTTGTACAAATAATAACAAACTATGCCAGACTCACCTAAATTACTTCGGCTACTCTAAATCATCACCATCTAACCCTTACCACAACAAACTAAACCCAATCACTTTTAAATTACAAAAAAATGCTAGTAATTAAAGCAAATTATGCCAAACTCACCTAAATTATTTCGGCTACCATAAATCATCACCAACTAACCCTTACCACAACAAACTAAACCCAATCACTTTTAAATTACAAAAAAATGCTACTAACCATAGCAAACTATGCCAAACTCACCTAAATTACTTCGGCTATCAATAATCACCCCCAACTACACTTTACAGCAACAAACTAAGCCCAATCACTTTAAAATTACAAAAAAATGCTAAAAATCATAACAAACTATACCAGAATCACCTAAATTACTTCGGCTACCGTAAATCACCCCCAACTATCCCTTACCACAACAAACCAAACCATATCATTTTAAAATTACAAAAAAAGTTGTACAAAACATAACAAACTATGCCAGACTCACCTAAATTACTTCGGCTACTCTAAATCATCACCAACTAACCCTTACCACAACAAACTAAACCCAATCACTTTTAAATTACAAAAAAATGCTAGTAACCCTAGCAAACTATGCCAAACTCACCTAAATTACTTCGGCTACCATAAATCATCACCAACTAACCCTTACCACAACAACCTAAACCCAATCATTTTTAAATTACAAAAAAATGCTACTAACCATAGCAAACTATGCCAACCTCACCTAAATTACTTCGGCTATCAAAAATCGCCCCCAACTACACTTTACAGCAACAAACTAAGCCCAATCACTATAAAATTACAAAAAAATGCTAAAAATCATAACAAACTATACCAGAATCACCTAAATTACTTCGGCTACCGTAAATCACCCCCAACTATCCCTTACCACAACAAACCAAACCATATCATCTTAAAATTACAAAAAAAGGTGTACAAATCATAACAAACTATGCCAGACTCACCTAAATTACTTCGGCTACTCTAAATCATCACCAACTAACCCTTACCACAACAAACTAAACCCAATCACTTTTAAATTACAAAAAAATGCTAGTAACGCTAGCAAACTATGCCAAACTTACCTAAATTACTTCGGCTACCATAAATAATCACCAACTAACCCTTACCACAACAACCTAAACCCAATCATTTTTAAATTACAAAAAAATGCTACTAACCATAGCAAACTATGCCAACCTCACCTAAATTACTTCGGCTATCAAAAATCGCCCCCAACTACACTTTACAGCAACAAACTAAGCCCAATCACTATAAAATTACAAAAAAATGCTAAAAATCATAACAAACTATACCAGAATCACCTAAATTACTTCGGCTACCGTAAATCACCCCCAACTATCCCTTACCACAACAAACCAAACCATATCATCTTAAAATTACATAAAAAGGTGTACAAATCATAACAAACTATGCCAGACTCACCTAAATTACTTCGGCTACTCTAAATCATCACCAACTAACCCTTACCACAACAAACTAAACCCAATCACTTTTAAATTACAAAAAAATGCTAGTAACCATAGCAAACTATGCCAAACTCACCTAAATTACTTCGGCTACCATAAATCATCACCAGCTAACCCTTACCACAACAAACTTAACCCAATCACTTTTAAATTACAAAAAAATGCTACTAACTATAGCATACTATGCCAAACTCACCTAAATTACTTCGGCTATCAAAAATCACCCCCAACTACACTTTACAGCAACAAACTAATCCCAATCACTTTAAAATTACAAAAAAATGCTAAAAATCATAACAAACTATACCAGAATAACCTAAATTACTTCGGCTACCGTAAATCACCCCCAACTATTCCTTACCACAACAAACCAAACCCAATCACTTTTAAATTACAAAAAAATGCTGGTAACCATAGCAAACTATGCCAAACTCACCTAAATTACTTCGGTTATCAAAAATCACCCCCAACTACACTTTACAGCAACAAACTAAGCCCAATCACTTTAAAATGACATAACAAAATCATAACAAACTATACCAGAATCACCTAAATTACTTCGGCTACCGTAAATCACCCGCACCTATCCCTTACCAGAACAAACCAAACCATATCATCTTAAAATTACAAAAAAAGGTGTACAAATCATAACAAACTATGCCAGACCCACCTAAATTACTTCGTCTACTGTAAATCATCACCAACTAACCCTTACCACAACAAACGAAACCCAATCACTTTTAAATTACAAAAAAATGCTAGTAACCATAGCAAAATATGCCAAACTCACCTAAGTTTACTTCGGCTACCGTAAATCATCACCAACTAACCCTTACCACAACAAACTAAACCCAATCACTTTTAAATTACAAAAAAATGCTACAAACCATAGCAAACTATGCCAAACTCACCTAAATTACTTCGGCTATCAAAAAACACCCCCAACTACACTTTACAGCAACAAACTAAGCCCAATCACTTTAAAATTACAAAAAAATGCTAAAAATCATAACAAACTATACCAGAATCACCTAAATTACTTCGGCTACCGTAAATCACCCCCAACTATCCCTTACCACAACAAACCAAACCATATCATCTTAAAATTACAAAAAAAGGTGTAAATCATAACAAACTATGCCAGACTTACCTCAATTACTTCGGCTACTCTAAATCATCACCAACTAACCCTTACCACAACAAACTAAACCCAATCACTTTTAAATTACAAAAAAATGCTAGTAACCATAGCAAACTATGCCAAACTCACCTAAATTACTTCGGCTACCATAAATCATCACCAACTAACCCTTACCACAACAAACTAAACCCAATCACTTTTAAATTACAAAAAAATGCTACTAACCATAGCAAACTATGCCAATCTCACCTAAATTACTTCGGCTATCAAAAAACACCCCCAACTACACTTTACAGCAACAAACTAAGCCCAATCACTTTAAAATTACAAAAAAATGCTAAAAATCATAACAAACTATACCAGAATCACCTAAATTACTTCGGCTACCGTAAATCATCACCAACTAACCCTTACCACAACAAACTAAACCCAATCACTTTTAAATTACAAAAAAATGCTAGTAACCCTAGCAAACTAGGCCAAACTCACCTAAATTACTTCGGCTACCATAAATCATCACCAACTAACCCTTACCACAACAACCTAAACCCAATCATTTTTAAATTACAAAAAAATGCTACTAACCATAGCAAACTATGCCAAACTCACCTAAATTACTTCGGCTATCAGAAATCACCCCCAACTACACTTTACAGCAACAAACTAAGCCAATCACTTTAAAATTACAAAAAAATGCTAAAAATCATAACAAACAATACCAGAATCACCTAAATTACTTCGGCTACCGTAAATCACCCCCAACTATCCCTTACCACAACAAACCAAACCATATCATTTTAAAATTACAAAAAAAGTTGTACAAATCATAACAAACTATGCCAGACTCACCTAAATTACTTCGGCTACTCTAAATCGTCACCATCTAACCCTTACCACAACAAACTAAGCCCAATCATTTTAAAATTACAAAAAAATGCTAAAAATCATAACAAACTATACCAGAAGCACCTAAATTACTTAGGTTACCGTAAATCACTCCCAACTATCCCTTACCACAACAAACCAATCCCAATCCCTTTTAAATTACAAAAAAATGCTAGTAACCATAGCAAACTACGCCAAACTCACCTAAATTACTTTGGCTACCATAAATCATCACCAACTAACCCTTACCACAACAAACTAAACCCAATCACTTTTAAATTACAAAAAAATGCTACTAACCATAGCAAACTATGCCAACCTCACCTAAATTACTTCGGCTATCACAAATCACACCCAACTACACTTTACAGCAACAAACTAAGCCCAATCACTATAAAATTACAAAAAAATGCTAAAAATCATAAAAAACTATACCAGAATCACCTAAATTACTTCGGCTACCGTAAATCACCCCCAACTATCCCTTACCACAACAAACCAAACCATATCATTTTAAAATTACAAAAAAAGTTGTACAAATAATAACAAACTATGCCAGACTCACCTAAATTACTTCGGCTACTCTAAATCATCACCATCTAACCCTTACCACAACAAACTAAACCCAATCACTTTTAAATTACAAAAAAATGCTAGTAATTAAAGCAAATTATGCCAAACTCACCTAAATTATTTCGGCTACCATAAATCATCACCAACTAACCCTTACCACAACAAACTAAACCCAATCACTTTTAAATTACAAAAAAATGCTACTAACCATAGCAAACTATGCCAAACTCACCTAAATTACTTCGGCTATCAATAATCACCCCCAACTACACTTTACAGCAACAAACTAAGCCCAATCACTTTAAAATTACAAAAAAATGCTAAAAATCATAACAAACTATACCAGAATCACCTAAATTACTTCGGCTACCGTAAATCACCCCCAACTATCCCTTACCACAACAAACCAAACCATATCATTTTAAAATTACAAAAAAAGTTGTACAAAACATAACAAACTATGCCAGACTCACCTAAATTACTTCGGCTACTCTAAATCGTCACCATCTAACCCTTACCACAACAAACTAAGCCCAATCACTTTAAAATTACAAAAAAATGCTAAAAATCATAACAAACTATACCAGAATCACCTAAATTATTTCGGCTAACGTAAATCACCCCCAACTATCCCTTACCACAACAAACCAAACCATATCATCTTAAAATTACAAAAAAAGGTGTACAAATCATAACAAACTATGCCAGACTCACCTAAATTACTTCGGCTACTCTAAATCATCACCAACTAACCCTTACCACAACAAACTAAACCCAATCACTTTTAAATTACAAAAAAATGCTAGTAACCCTAGCAAACTATGCCAAACTCACCTAAATTACTTCGGCTACCATAAATCATCATCAACTAACCCTTACCACAACAAGCTAAACCCAATCATTTTTAAATTACAAAAAAATGCTACTAACCATAGCAAACTATGCCAACCTCTCCTAAATTACTTCGGCTATCAAAAATCGCCCCCAACTACACTTTACAGCAACAAACTAAGCCCAATCACTATAAAATTACAAAAAAATGCTAAAAATCATAACAAACTATACCAGAATCACCTAAATTACTTCGGCTACCGTAAATCACCCCCAACTATCCCTTACCACAACAAACCAAACCATATCATTTTAAAATTACAAAAAAAGTTGTACAAATCATAACAAACTATGCCAGACTCACCTAAATTACTTCGGCTACTCTAAATCATCACCAACTAACCCTTACCACAACAAACTAAACCCAATCACTTTTAAATTACAAAAAAATGCTAGTAATTATAGCAAATTATGCCAAACTCACCTAAATTACTTCGGCTACCACAAATCATCACCAACTAACCCTTACCACAACAAACTAAACCCAATCACTTTTAAATTACAAAAAAATGCTACTAACCATAGCAAACTATGCCAAACTCACCTAAATTACTTCGGCTATCAATAATCACCCCCAACTACACTTTACAGCAACAAATTAAGCCCAATCACTTTAAAATTACAAAAAAATGCAAAAAATCATAACAAACTATACCAGAATCACCTAAATTACTTCGGCTACCGTAAATCACCCCCAACTATCCATTACCACAACAAACCAAACCCAATCACTTTTAAATTACAAAAAATGCTAGTAACCATAGCAAACTATGCCAAACTCACCTAAATTACTTCGGCTACCATAAATCATCACCAACTAACCCTTACCACAACAAACTAAACCCAATCACTTTTAAATTACAAAAAAATGCTACTAACCATAGCAAACTATGCCAAACTCACCTAAATTACTTCGGCTATCAAAAATCACCCCCAACTACACTTTACAGCAACAAACTAAGCCCAATCACTTTAAAATTACAAAAAAATGCTAAAAATCATAACAAACTATACCAGAATCACCTAAATTACTTCGGCTACCGTAAATCACCCCCAACTATCCCTTACCACAACAAACCAAACCATATCATCTTAAAATTACAAAAAAGGTGTACAAATCATAACAAACTATGCCAGACTCACCTAAATTACTTCGGCTACTCTAAATCATCACCAACTAACCCTTACCACAACAAACTAAACCTAATCACTTTTAAATTACAAAAAAATGCTAGTAACCATAGCAAACTATGCCAAACTCAAATAAATTACTTCGGCTACCATAAATCATCACCAACTAACCCTTACCACAACAAACTAAACCCAATCACTTTTAAATTACAAAAAAATGCTACTAACCATAGCAAACTATGTCAAACTCACCTAAATTACTTCGGCTATCAAAAATTACCCCCAACTACACTTTACAGCAACAAACTAAGCCCAATCACTTTAAAATTACAAAAAAATGCTAAAAATCATAACAAACTATACCAGAATCACCTAAATTACTTCGGCTACCGTAAATCACCCCCAACTATCCATTACCACAACAAACCAAACCCAATCACTTTTAAATTACAAAAAAATGCTAGTAACCATAGCAAACTATGCCAAACTCACCTAAATTACTTCGGCTACCATAAATCATCACCAACTAACCCTTACCACAACAAACTAAACCCAATCACTTTTAAATTACAAAAAAATGCTACTAACCATAGCAAACTATGCCAAACTCACCTAAACTACTTCGGCTATCAATAATCACCCCCAACTACATTTTACAGCAACAAACTAAGCCCAATCACTTTAAAATTACAAAAAATGATAAAAATCAAAACTATACCAGAATCACCTAAATTACTTCGGCTACCGTAAATCACCCCCAACTATCCCTTACCACAACAAACCAAACCATATCATTTTAAAATTACAAAAAAAGTTGTACAAAACATAACAAACTATGCCAGACTCACCTAAATTACTTTGGCTACTCTAAATCGTCACCATCTAACCCTTACCACAACAAACTAAGCCCAATCACTTTAAAATTACAAAAAAATGCTAAAAATCATAACAAACTATACCAGAATCACCTAAATTATTTCGGCTAACGTAAATCACCCCCAACTATCCCTTACCACAACAAACCAAACCATATCATCTTAAAATTACAAAAAAAGGTGTACAAATCATAACAAACTATGCCAGACTCACCTAAATTACTTCGGCTACTCTAAATCATCACCAACTAACCCTTACCACAACAAACTAAACCCAATCACTTTTAAATTACAAAAAAATGCTAGTAACCCTAGCAAACTATGCCAAACTCACCTAAATTACTTCGGCTACCATAAATCATCATCAACTAACCCTTACCACAACAAGCTAAACCCAATCATTTTTAAATTACAAAAAAATGCTACTAACCATAGCAAACTATGCCAACCTCTCCTAAATTACTTCGGCTATCAAAAATCGCCCCCAACTACACTTTACAGCAACAAACTAAGCCCAATCACTATAAAATTACAAAAAAATGCTAAAAATCATAACAAACTATACCAGAATCACCTAAATTACTTCGGCTACCGTAAATCACCCCCAACTATCCCTTACCACAACAAACCAAACCATATCATTTTAAAATTACAAAAAAAGTTGTACAAATCATAACAAACTATGCCAGACTCACCTAAATTACTTCGGCTACTCTAAATCATCACCAACTAACCCTTACCACAACAAACTAAACCCAATCACTTTTAAATTACAAAAAAATGCTAGTAATTATAGCAAATTATGCCAAACTCACCTAAATTACTTCGGCTACCACAAATCATCACCAACTAACCCTTACCACAACAAACTAAACCCAATCACTTTTAAATTACAAAAAAATGCTACTAACCATAGCAAACTATGCCAAACTCACCTAAATTACTTCGGCTATCAATAATCACCCCCAACTACACTTTACAGCAACAAATTAAGCCCAATCACTTTAAAATTACAAAAAAATGCTAAAAATCATAACAAACTATACCAGAATCACCTAAATTACTTCGGCTACCGTAAATCACCCCCAACTATCCATTACCACAACAAACCAAACCCAATCACTTTTAAATTACAAAAAATGCTAGTAACCATAGCAAACTATGCCAAACTCACCTAAATTACTTCGGCTACCATAAATCATCACCAACTAACCCTTACCACAACAAACTAAACCCAATCACTTTTAAATTACAAAAAAATGCTACTAACCATAGCAAACTATGCCAAACTCACCTAAATTACTTCGGCTATCAAAAATCACCCCCAACTACACTTTACAGCAACAAACTAAGCCCAATCACTTTAAAATTACAAAAAAATGCTAAAAATCATAACAAACTATACCAGAATCACCTAAATTACTTCGGCTACCGTAAATCACCCCCAACTATCCCTTACCACAACAAACCAAACCATATCATCTTAAAATTACAAAAAAGGTGTACAAATCATAACAAACTATGCCAGACTCACCTAAATTACTTCGGCTACTCTAAATCATCACCAACTAACCCTTACCACAACAAACTAAACCTAATCACTTTTAAATTACAAAAAAATGCTAGTAACCATAGCAAACTATGCCAAACTCAAATAAATTACTTCGGCTACCATAAATCATCACCAACTAACCCTTACCACAACAAACTAATCCCAATCACTTTTAAATTACAAAAAAATGCTACTAACCATAGCAAACTATGTCAAACTCACCTAAATTACTTCGGCTATCAAAAATTACCCCCAACTACACTTTACAGCAACAAACTAAGCCCAATCACTTTAAAATTACAAAAAAATGCTAAAAATCATAACAAACTATACCAGAATCACCTAAATTACTTCGGCTACCGTAAATCACCCCCAACTATCCATTACCACAACAAACCAAACCCAATCACTTTTAAATTACAAAAAAATGCTAGTAACCATAGCAAACTATGCCAAACTCACCTAAATTACTTCGGCTACCATAAATCATCACCAACTAACCCTTACCACAACAAACTAAACCCAATCACTTTTAAATTACAAAAAAATGCTACTAACCATAGCAAACTATGCCAAACTCACCTAAACTACTTCGGCTATCAATAATCACCCCCAACTACATTTTACAGCAACAAACTAAGCCCAATCACTTTAAAATTACAAAAAATGATAAAAATCAAAACTATACCAGAATCACCTAAATTACTTCGGCTACCGTAAATCACCCCCAACTATCCCTTACCACAACAAACCAAACCCAATCACTTTTAATTTACAAAAAAATGCTAGTAACCATAGCAAACTATGCCAAACTCACCTAAATTACTTCGGCTACCATAAATCATCACCAACTAACCCTTACCACAACAAACTAAACCCAATCACTTTTAAATTACAAAAAAATGCTACTAACCATAGCAAACTATGCCAAACTCACCTAAATTACTTCGGCTATCAAAAATCACCCCCAACTACACTTTACAGCAACAAACTAAGCCCAATCACTTTAAAATTACAAAAAAATGCTAAAAATCATAACAAACTATACCAGAATCACCTAAATTACTTCGGCTACCGTAAATCACCCCCAACTATCCCTTACCACAACAAACCAAACCATATCATCTTAAAATTACAAAAAAGGTGTACAAATCATAACAAACTATGCCAGACTCACCTAAATTACTTCGGCTACTCTAAATCATCACCAACTAACCCTTACCACAACAAACTAAACCCAATCACTTTTAAATTACAAAAAAATGCTAGTAACCATAGCAAACTATGCCAAACTCACCTAAATTACTTCGGCTACCACAAATCATCACCAACTAACCCTTACCACAACAAACTAAACCCAATCACTTTTAAATTACAAAAAATTGCTACTAACCATAGCAAACTATGCCAAACTCACCTAAATTATTTCGGCTATCAATAATCACCCCCAACTACACTTTACAGCAACAAATTAAGCCCAATCACTTTAAAATTACAAAAAAATGATAAAAATCAAAACTATACCAGAATCACCTAAATTACTTCGGATACCGTAAATCAACCCCAACTATCCCTTACCACAACAAACCAAACCCTATCATCTTAAAATTACAAAAAAAGGTGTACAAATCATAACAAACTATGCCAGACTCACCTAAATTACTTCGGCTATTCTAAATCATCACCAACTAACCCTTACCACAACAAACTAAACCTAATCACTTTTAAATTACAAAAAAATGCTAGTAACCATAGCAAACTATGCCAAACTCAAATAAATTACTTCGGCTACCATAAATCATCACCAACTAACCCTTACCACAACAAACTAAACCCAATTACTTTTAAATTACAAAAAATTGCTACTAACCATAGCAAACTATGCCAACCTCACCTAAATTACTTCGGCTATCAAAAATCGCCCCCAACTACACTTTACAGCAACAAACTAAGCCCAATCACTATAAAATTACAAAAAAATGCTAAAAATCATAACAAACTATACCAGAATCACCTAAATTACTTCGGCTACCGTAAATCACCCCCAACTATCCCTTACCACAACAAACCAAACCATATCATTTTAAAATTACAAAAAAAGTTGTACAAATCATAACAAACTATGCCAGACTCACCTAAATTACTTCGGCTACTCTAAATCATCACCAACTAACCCTTACCACAACAAACTAAACCCAATCACTTTTAAATTACAAAAAAATGCTAGTAATTATAGCAAATTATGCCAAACTCACCTAAATTTCTTCGGCTACCACAAATCATCACCAACTAACCCTTACCACAACAAACTAAACCCAATCACTTTTAAATTACAAAAAAATGCTACTAACCATAGCAAACTATGCCAAACTCACCTAAATTACTTCGGCTATAAATAATCACCCCCAACTACACTTTACAGCAACAAATTAAGCCCAATCACTTTAAAATTACAAAAAAATGATAAAAATCAAAACTATACCAGAATCACCTAAATTACTTCGGCTACCGTAAATCACCCCCAACTATCCCTTACCACAACAAACAAAACCCAATCACTTTTAAATTACAAAAAAATGCTAGTAACCATAGCAAACTATGCCAAACTCACCTAAATTACTTCGGCTACCATAAATCATCACCAACTAACCCTTACCACAACAAACTAAACCCAATCACTTTTAAATTACAAAAAAATGCTACTAACCATAGCAAACTATGCCAAACTCACCTAAATTACTTCGGCTATCAAAAATCACCCCCAACTACACTTTACAGCAACAAACTAAGCCCAATCACTTTAAAATTACAAAAAAATGCTAAAAATCATAACAAACTATACCAGAATCACCTAAATTACTTCGGCTACCGTAAATCACCCCCAACTATCCCTTACCACAACAAACAAAACCCAATCACTTTTAAATTACAAAAAAATGCTAGTAACCATAGCAAACTATGCCAAACTCACCTAAATTACTTCGGCTATCAAAAATCACCCCCAACTACACTTTACAGCAACAAACTAAGCCCAATCACTATAAAATTACAAAAAAATGCTAAAAATCATAACAAACTATACCAGAATCACCTAAATTACTTCGGCTACCGTAAATCACCCCCAACTATCCCTTACCACAACAAACCAAACCATATCATTTTAAAATTACAAAAAAAGTTGATCAAATCATAACAAACTATGCCAGACTCACCTAAATTACTTCGGCTACTCTAAATCATCACCATCTAACCCTTACCACAACAAACTAAACCCAATCACTTTTAAATTACAAAAAAATGCTAGTAATTAAAGCAAATTATGCCAAACTCACCTAAATTATTTCGGCTACCATAAATCATCACCAACTAACCCTTACCACAACAAACTAAACCCAATCACTTTTAAATTACAAAAAAATGCTACTAACCATAGCAAACTATGCCAAACTCACCTAAATTACTTCGGCTATCAATAATCACCCCCAACTACACTTTACAGCAACAAACTAAGCCCAATCACTTTAAAATTACAAAAAAATGCTAAAAATCATAACAAACTATACCAGAATCACCTAAATTATTTCGGCTAACGTAAATCACCCCCAACTATCCCTTACCACAACAAACCAAACCATATCATCTTAAAATTACAAAAAAAGGTGTACAAATCATAACAAACTATGCCAGACTCACCTAAATTACTTCGGCTACTCTAAATCATCACCAACTAACCCTTACCACAACAAACTAAACCCAATCACTTTTAAATTACAAAAAAATGCTAGTAACCCTAGCAAACTATGCCAAACTCACCTAAATTACTTCGGCTACCATAAATCATCACCAACTAACCCTTACCACAACAACCTAAACCCAATCATTTTTAAATTACAAAAAAATGCTACTAACCATAGCAAACTATGCCAAACTCACCTAAATTACTTCGGCTATCAGAAATCACCCCCAACTACACTTTACAGCAACAAACTAAGCCCAATCACTTTAAAATTACAAAAAAATGCTAAAAATCATAACAAACTATACCAGAATCACCTAAATTACTTCGGCTACCGTAAATCACCCCCAACTATCCCTTACCACAACAAACCAAACCATATCATTTTAAAATTACAAAAAAAGTTGTACAAAACATAACAAACTATGCCAGACTCACCTAAATTACTTCGGCTACTCTAAATCGTCACCATCTAACCCTTACCACAACAAACTAAGCCCAATCACTTTAAAATTACAAAAAAATGCTAAAAATCATAACAAACTATACCAGAATCACCTAAATTATTTCGGCTAACGTAAATCACCCCCAACTATCCCTTACCACAACAAACCAAACCATATCATCTTAAAATTACAAAAAAAGGTGTACAAATCATAACAAACTATGCCAGACTCACCTAAATTACTTCGGCTACTCTAAATCATCACCAACTAACCCTTACCACAACAAACTAAACCCAATCACTTTTAAATTACAAAAAAATGCTAGTAACCCTAGCAAACTATGCCAAACTCACCTAAATTACTTCGGCTACCATAAATCATCACCAACTAACCCTTACCACAACAACCTAAACCCAATCATTTTTAAATTACAAAAAAATGCTACTAACCATAGCAAACTATGCCAACCTCACCTAAATTACTTCGGCTATCAAAAATCGCCCCCAACTACACTTTACAGCAACAAACTAAGCCCAATCACTATAAAATTACAAAAAAATGCTAAAAATCATAACAAACTATACCAGAATCACCTAAATTACTTCGGCTACCGTAAATCACCCCCAACTATCCCTTACCACAACAAACCAAACCATATCATTTTAAAATTACAAAAAAAGTTGTACAAATCATAACAAACTATGCCAGACTCACCTAAATTACTTCGGCTACTCTAAATCATCACCAACTAACCCTTACCACAACAAACTAAACCCAATCACTTTTAAATTACAAAAAAATGCTAGTAATTATAGCAAATTATGCCAAACTCACCTAAATTACTTCGGCTACCACAAATCATCACCAACTAACCCTTACCACAACAAACTAAACCCAATCACTTTTAAATTACAAAAAAATGCTACTAACTCTAGCAAACTATGCCAAACTCACCTAAATTACTTCGGCTATCAATAATCACCCCCAACTACACTTTACAGCAACAAATTAAGCCCAATCACTTTAAAATTACAAAAAAATGATAAAAATCAAAACTATACCAGAATCACCTAAATTACTTCGGATACCGTAAATCACCCCCAACTATCCCTTACCACAACAAACCAAACCCTATCATCTTAAAATTACAAAAAAAGGTGTACAAATCATAACAAACTATGCCAGACTCACCTAAATTACTTCGGCTACTCTAAATTATCACCAACTAACCCTTACCACAACAAACTAAACCTAATCACTTTTAAATTACAAAAAAATGCTAGTAACCATAGCAAACTATGCCAAACTCAAATAAATTACTTTGGCTACCATAAATCATCACCAACTAACCCTTACCACAACAAACTAAACCCAATCACTTTTAAATTGCAAAAAAATGCTACTAACCATAGCAAACTATGTCAAACTCACCTAAATTACTTCGGCTATCAAAAATCACCCCCAACTACACTTTACAGCAACAAACTAAGCCCAATCACTTTAAAATTACAAAAAAATGCTAAAAATCATAACAAACTATACCAGAATCACCTAAATTACTTCGGCTACCGTAAATCACCCCCAACTATCCATTACCACAACAAACCAAACCCAATCACTTTTAAATTACAAAAAAATGCTAGTAACCATAGCAAACTATGCCAAACTCACCTAAATTACTTCGGCTACCATAAATCATCACCAACTAACCCTTACCACAACAAACTAAACCCAATCACTTTTAAATTACAAAAAAATGCTACTAACCATAGCAAACTATGCCAAACTCACCTAAACTACTTCGGCTATCAATAATCACCCCCAACTACATTTTACAGCAACAAACTAAGCCCAATCACTTTAAAATTACAAAAAATGATAAAAATCAAAATTATACCAGAATCACCAAAATTACTTCGGCTACCGTAAATCACCCCCAACTATCCCTTACCACAACAAACCAAACCCAATCACTTTTAATTTACAAAAAAATGCTAGTAACCATAGCAAACTATGCCAAACTCACCTAAATTACTTCGGCTACCATAAATCATCACCAACTAACCCTTACCACAACAAACTAAACCCAATCACTTTTAAATTACATAAAAATGCTACTAACCATAGCAAACTATGCCAAACTCACCTAAATTACTTCGGCAATCAAAAATCACCCCCAACTACACTTTACAGCAACAAACTAAGCCCAATCACTTTAAAATTACAAAAAAATGCTAAAAATCATAACAAACTATACCAGAATCACCTAAATTACTTCGGCTACCGTAAATCACCCCCAACTATCCCTTACCACAACAAACCAAACCATATCATCTTAAAATTACAAAAAAGGTGTACAAATCATAACAAACTATGCCAGACTCACCTAAATTACTTCGGCTACTCTAAATCATCACCAACTAACCCTTACCACAACAAACTAAACCCAATCACTTTTAAATTACAAAAAAATGCTAGTAACCATAGCAAACTATGCCAAACTCACCTAAATTACTTCGGCTACCACAAATCATCACCAACTAACCCTTACCACAACAAACTAAACCCAATCACTTTTAAATTACAAAAAAATGCTACTAACCATAGCAAACTATGCCAAACTCACCTAAATTATTTCGGCTATCAATAATCACCCCCAACTACACTTTACAGCAACAAATTAAGCCCAATCACTTTAAAAATACAAAAAAATGATAAAAATCAAAACTATACCAGAATCACCTAAATTACTTCGGATACCGTAAATCACCCCCAACTATCCCTTACCACAACAAACCAAACCCTATCATCTTAAAATTACAAAAAAAGGTGTACAAATCATAACAAACTATGCCAGACTCACCTAAATTACTTCGGCTATTCTAAATCATCACCAACTAACCCTTACCACAACAAACTAAACCTAATCACTTTTAAGTTACAAAAAAATGCTAGTAACCATAGCAAACTATGCCAAACTCAAATAAATTACTTCGGCTACCATAAATCATCACCAACTAACCCTTACCACAACAAACTAAACCCAATCACTTTTAAATTACAAAAAATTGCTACTAACCATAGCAAACTATGCCAACCTCACCTAAATTACTTCGGCTATCAAAAATCGCCCCCAACTACACTTTACAGCAACAAACTAAGCCCAATCACTATAAAATTACAAAAAAATGCTAAAAATCATAACAAACTATACCAGAATCACCTAAATTACTTCGGCTACCGTAAATCACCCCCAACTATCCCTTACCACAACAAACCAAACCATATCATTTTAAAATTACAAAAAAAGTTGTACAAATTATAACAAACTATGCCAGACTCACCTAAATTACTTCGGCTACTCTAAATCATCACCAACTAACCCTTACCACAACAAACTAAACCCAATCACTTTTAAATTACAAAAAAATGCTAGCAATTATAGCAAATTATGCCAAACTCACCTAAATTACTTCGGCTACCACAAATCATCACCAACTAACCCTTACCACAACAAACTAAACCCAATCACTTTTAAATTACAAAAAAATGCTACTAACCATAGCAAACTATGCCAAACTCACCTAAATTACTTCGGCTATAAATAATCACCCCCAACTACACTTTACAGCAACAAATTAAGCCCAATCACTTTAAAATTACAAAAAAATGATAAAAATCAAAACTATACCAGAATCACCTAAATTACTTCGGCTACCGTAAATCACCCCCAACTATCCCTTACCACAACAAACAAAACCCAATCACTTTTAAAGTACAAAAAAATGCTAGTAACCATAGCAAACTATGCCAAACTCACCTAAATTACTTCGGCTACCATAAATCATCACCAACTAACCCTTACCACAACAAACTAAACCCAATCACTTTTAAATTACAAAAAAATGCTACTAACCATAGCAAACTATGCCAAACTCACCTAAATTACTTCGGCTATCAAAAATCACCCCCAGCTACACTTTACAGCAACAAACTAAGCCCAATCACTTTAAAATTACAAAAAAATGCTAAAAATCATAACAAACTATACCAGAATCACCTAAATTACTTCGGCTACCGTAAATCACCCCCAACTATCCCTTACCACAACAAACCAAACCCTATCATCTTAAAATTACAAAAAAAGGTGTACAAATCATAACAAACTATGCCAGACTCACCTAAATTACTTCGGCTACTCTAAATCATCACCAACTAACCCTTACCACAACAAACTAAACCTAATCACTTTTAAATTACAAAAAAATGCTAGTAACCATAGCAAACTATGCCAAACTCAAATAAATTACTTCGGCTACCATAAATCATCACCAACTAACCCTTGCCACAACAAACTAAACCCAATCACTTTTAAATTACAAAAAAAATGCTACTAACCATAGCAAACTATGTCAAACTCACCTAAATTACTTCGGCTATCAAAAATCACCCCCAACTACACTTTACAGCAACAAACTAAGCCCAATCACTTTAAAATTACAAAAAAATGCTAAAAATCATAACAAACTATACCAGAATCACCTAAATTACTTCGGCTACCGTAAATCACCCCCAACTATCCCTTACCACAACAAACCAAACCCAATCACTTTTAAATTACAAAAAAATGCTAGTAACCATAGCAAACTACGCCAAACTCACCTAAATTACTTTGGCTACCATAAATCATCACCAACTAACCCTTACCACAACAAACTAAACCCAATCACTTTTAAATTACAAAAAAATGCTACTAACCATAGCAAACTATGCCAAACTCACCTAAATTACTTCGGCTATCAAAAATCACCCCCAACTACATTTTACAGCAACAAACTAAGCCCAATCATTATAAAATTACAAAAAAATGGTAAAAATCATAACAAACTATACCAGAATCATCTAAATTACTTCGGCTACCGTAAATCACCCCCAACTATCCCTTACCACAACAATCCAAACCATATCATTTTAAAATTGCAAAAAAAGTTGTACAAATCGTAACAAACTATGCCAAACCCACCTAAATTACTTCAGCTACCATAAATCATCACCAACTAACCCTTACCACAACAAACTAAACCCAATCACTTTTAAATTACAAAAAAATGCTAGTAATTATAGCAAATTATGCCAAACTCACCTAAATTACTTCGGCTACCATAAATCATCACCAACTAACCCTTACCACAACAAACTAAACCCAATCACTTTTAAATTACAAAAAAATGCTACTAACCATTGCAAACTATGCCAAACTCACCTAAATTACTTCGGCTATCAATAATCACCGCCAACTACATTTTACAGCAACAAGCTAAGCCCAATCACTTTAAAATTACAAAAAAATGATAAAAATCAAAACTATACCAGAATCACCTAAATTACTTCGGCTACTGTAAATCACCCCCAACTATCCCTTACCACAACAAACCAAACCCAATCACTTTTAAATTACAAAATAATGCTAGTAACCATATCAAACTATGCCAAACTCACCTAAATTACTTCGGCTATCAAAAATCACCCCCAACTATCCCTTACCACAACAATCCAAACCATATCATTTTAAAATTGCAAAAAAAGTTGTACAAATCATAACAAACTATGCCAAACCCACCTAAATTACTTCGGCTACCATAAATCATCACCAACTAACCCTTACCACAACAAACTAAACCCAATCACTTTTAAATTACAAAAAAATGCTAGTAATTATAGCAAATTATGCCAAACTCACCTAAATTACTTCGGCTACCATAAATCATCACCAACTAACCCTTACCACAACAAACTAAACCCAATCACTTTTAAATTACAAAAAAATGCTACTAACCATTGCAAACTATGCCAAACTCACCTAAATTACTTCGGCTATCATTAATCACCGCCAACTACATTTTACAGCAACAAACTAAGCCCAATCACTTTAAAATTACAAAAAAATGATAAAAATCAAAACTATACCAGAATCACCTAAATTACTTCGGCTACCGTAAATCACCCCCAACTATCCCTTACCACAACAAACCAAACCCAATCACTTTTAAATTACAAAATAATGCTAGTAACCATATCAAACTATGCCAAACTCACCTAAATTACTTCGGCTACCATAAATCATCACCAACTAACCCTTACCACAACAAACTAAACCCAATCACTTTTAAATAACAAAAAAATGCTACTAACCATAGCAAACTATGCCAAACTCACCTAAATTACTTCGGCTATCAAAAATCACCCCCAACTACACTTTACAACAACAAACTAAGCCCAATCACTTTAAAATTACAAAAAAATGCTAAAAATCATAAAAACTATACCAGAATCACCTAAATTACTTCGGCTACCGTAAATCACCCCCAACTATCCCTTACCACAACAAACCAAACCATATCATCTTAAAATTACAAAAAAAGTTGTACAAATCATAACAAACTATGCCAGACTCACCCAAATTACTTCGGCTACTCTAAATCATCACCAACTAACCCTTACCACAACAAACTAAACCCAATCACTTCTAAATTACAAAAAAATGCTAGTAACCATAGCAATCTATGCCAAACCCACCTAAATTACTTCGGCTACCATAAATCATCACCAACTAACCCTTACCACAACAAACTAAACCCAATTACTTTTAAATTACAAAAAAATGCTACTAACCATAGCAAACTATGTCAAACTCACCTAAATTACTTCGGCTATCAAAAATCACCCCCAACTAC
Organism: Eledona agricola; assembly: GCA_964023215.1. Classification (NCBI taxonomy): domain Eukaryota; kingdom Metazoa; phylum Arthropoda; class Insecta; order Coleoptera; family Tenebrionidae; genus Eledona; species Eledona agricola. The sequence continues at coordinate 408,803 of CAXIEJ010000019.1, read as the reverse complement.
ACTTTACAGCAACCAACTAAGCCCAATCACTTTAAAATTACAAAAAAATGCTAAAAATCATAACAAACTATACCAGAATCACCTAAATTACTTCGGCTACCGTAAATCACTCCTAACTATCCCTTACCACAACAAACCAAACCCAATCACTTTTAAATTACAAAAAAATGCTAGTAACCATAGCAAACTACGCCAAACTCACCCAAATTACTTTGGCTACCATAAATCATCACCAACTAACCCTTACCACAACAAACTAAACCCAATCACTTTTAAATTACAAAAAAATGCTACTAACCATAGCAAACTATGCCAAACTCACCTAAATTACTTCGGCTACCATAAATCATCACCAACTAACCCTTACCACAACAAACTAAACCCAATCACTTTTAAATTACAAAAAAATGCTAGTAATTATAGCAAATTATGCCAAACTCACCTAAATTACTTCGGCTACCATAAATCATCACCAACTAACCCTTACCACAACAAACTAAACCCAATCACTTTTAAATTACAAAAAAATGCTACTAACCATTGCAAACTATGCCAAACTCACCTAAATTACTTCGGCTATCAATAATCACCGCCAACTACATTTTACAGCAACAAACTAAGCCCAATCACTTTAAAATTACAAAAAAATGATAAAAATCAAAACTATACCAGAATCACCTAAATTACTTCGGCTACCGTAAATCACCCCCAACTATCCCTTACCACAACAAACCAAACCCAATCACTTTTAAATTACAAAATAATGCTAGTAACCATATCAAACTATGCCAAACTCACCTAAATTACTTCGGCTACCATAAATCATCACCAACTAACCCTTACCACAACAAACTAAACCCAATCACTTTTAAATTACAAAAAAATGCTACTAACCATAGCAAACTATGCCAAACTCACCTAAATTACTTCGGCTATCAAAAATCACCCCCAACTACACTTTACAGCAACAAACTAAGCCCAATCACTTTAAAATTACAAAAAAATGCTAAAAATCATAACAAACTATACCAGACTCACCTAAATTACTTCGGCTACTCTAAATCATCACCAACTAACCCTTACCACAACAAACTAAACCCAATCACTTCTAAATTACAAAAAAATGCTAGTAACCATAGCAATCTATGCCAAACCAACCTAAATTACTTCGGCTACCATAAATCATCACCAACTAACCCTTACCACAACAAACTAAACCCAATCACTTTTAAATTACAAAAAAATGCTACTAACCATAGCAAACTATGTCAAACTGACCTAAATTACTTCGGCTATCAAAAATCACCCCCAACTACACTTTACAGCAACCAACTAAGCCCAATCACTTTAAAATTACAAAAAAATGCTAAAAATCATAACAAACTATACCAGAATCACCTAAATTACTTCGGCTACCCTAAATCACTCCTAACTATCCCTTACCACAACAAACCAAACCCAATCACTTTTAAATTACAAAAAAATGCTAGTAACCATAGCAAACTACGCCAAACTCACCCAAATTACTTTGGCTACCATGAATCATCACCAACTAACCCTTACCACAACAAACTAAACCCAATCACTTTTAAATTACAAAAAAATGCTACTAACCATAGCAAACTATGCCAAACTCACCTAAATTACTTCGGCTATCAAAAATCACACCCAACTACACTTTACAGCAACAAACTAAGCCCAATCACTATAAAATTACAAAAAAATGCTAAAAATCATAACAAACTATACCAGAATCACCTAAATTACTTCGGCTACCGTAAATCACCCCCAACTATCCCTTACCACAACAAACCAAACCATATCATTTTAAAATTACAAAAAAAGTTGTACAAATCATAACAAACTATGCCAGACTCACCTAAATTACTTCGGCTACTCTAAATCATCACCAACTAACCCTTACCACAACAAACTAAACCCAATCACTTTTAAATTACAAAAAAATGCTAGTAATTATAGCAAATTATGCCAAACTCACCTAAATTACTTCGGCTACCATAAATCATCACCAACTAACCCTTACCACAACAAACTAAACCCAATTACTTTTAAATTACAAAAAAATGCTAGTAACCATAGCAAACTATGCCAAACTCAAATAAATTACTTCGGCTACCATAAATCATCACCAACTAACCCTTACCACAACAAACTAAACCCAATAACATTTAAATTACAAAAAAATGCTACTAACCATAGAAAACTATGCCAAACTCACCTAAATTACTTCGGCTATCAAAAATCACCCCCAACTACACTTTACAGCAACAAACTAAGCCCAATCACTTTAAAATTACAAAAAAATGCTAAAAATCATAACAAACTATACCAGAATCACCTAAATTACTTCGGCTACCGTAAATCACCCGCAACTATCCCTTACCACAACAAACCAAACCATATCATCTTAAAATTACAAAAAAGGTGTACAAATCATAACAAACTATGCCAGACTCACCTAAATTACTTCGGCTACTCTAAATCATCACCAACTAACCCTTACCACTACAAACTAAACCCAATCACTTTTAAATTACAAAAAAATGCTAGTAATTATAGCAAATTATGCCAAACTCACCTAAATTACTTCGGCTACCATAAATCATCACCAACTAACCCTTACCACAACAAACTAAACCCAATCACTTTTAAATTACAAAAAAATGCTACTAACCATAGCAAACTATGCCAAACTCACCTAAATTACTTCGGCTATCAATAATCACCCCCAACTACATTTTGCAGCGACAAAATAAGCCCAATCACTTTAAAATTACAAAAAAATGATAAAAATCAAAACTATACCAGAATCACCTAAATTACTTCGGCTACTCTAAATCATCACCAACTAACCCTTACCACAACAAACTAAACCGAATCACTTTTAAATTACAAAAAAATGCTAGTAACCATAGCAAACTATGCCAAACTCAAATAAATTACTTCGGCTACCATAAATCATCACCAACTATCCCTTACCACAACAAACTAAACCCAATAACCTTTAAATTACAAAAAAATGCTACTAACCATAGAAAACTATGCCAAACTCACCTAAATTACTTCGGATATTAAAAATCACCCCCAACTACGCTTTCCAGCAACAAACTAAGCCCAATCACTTTAAAATTACAAAAAAATGCTAAAAATCATAACAAAATATACCAGAATCACCTAAATTACTTCGGCTACCGTAAATCACCCCCAACTATCCCTTACCACAACAAACCAAACCATATCATCTTAAAATTACAAAAAAAGGTGTACAAATCATAACAAATTATGCCAGACTCACCTAAATTACTTCGGCTACTCTAAATCATCACCAACTAACCCTTACCACAACAAACTAAACCCAATCACTTTTAAATTACAAAAAAATGCTAGTAACCATAGCAAACTATGCCAAACTCACCTAAATTACTTCGGCTACCATAAATCATCACCAACTAACCCTTACCACAACAAACTAAACCCAATCACTTTTAAATTACAAAAAAATGGTACTAACCATAGCAAACTATGTCAAACTCACCTAAATTACTTCGGCTATCAAAAATCAACCCCAACTACACTTTACAGCAACAAACTAAGCCCAATCACTTTAAAATTACAAAAAAATGCTAAAAATCATAACAAATTATACCAGAATCACCTAAATTACTTCGGCTACCGTAAATCACCCCCAACTATCCCTTACCACAACAAACCAAACCATATCATTTTAAAATTGCAAAAAAAGTTGTACAAATCATAACAAACTATGCCAGACTCACCTAAATTACTTCGGCTACTCTAAATCATCACCAACTAACCCTTACCACAACAAACTAAACCCAATCACTTTTAAATTACAAAAAAATGCTAGTAATTATAGCAAATTATGCCAAACTCACCTAAATCACTTCGGCTACCATAAATCATCACCAACTAACCCTTACCACAACAAACTAAACCCAATCACTTTTAAATTACAAAAAAATGCTACTAACCATAGCAAACTATGCCAAACTCACCTAAATTACTTCGGCTATCAAAAATCACCCCCAACTACACTTTACAGCAACAAACTAAGCCCAATCACTTTAAAATTACAAAAAAATGCTAAAAATCATAACAAACTATACCAGAATCACCTAAATTACTTCGGCTACCGTAAATCACCCCCAACTATCCCTTACCACAACAAACCAAACCATATCATTTTAAAATTGCAAAAAAAGTTGTACAAATCATAACAAACTATGCCAGACTCACCTAAATTACTTCGGCTACTCTAAATCATCACCAACTAACCCTTACCACAACAAACTAAACCCAATCACTTTTAAATTACAAAAAAATGCTAGTAATTATAGCAAATTATGCCAAACTCACCTAAATTACTTCGGCTATTATAAATCATCACCAACTAACCCTTACCACAACAAACTAAACCCAATCACTTTTAAATTACAAAAAAATGCTACTAACCATAGCAAACTATGCCAAACTCACCTAAATTACTTCGGCTATCAACAATCACCCCCAACTACATTTTACAGCAACAAACTAAGCCCAATCACTATAAAATTACAAAAAAATGTTAAAATCATAACAAACTATACCAGAATTACCTAAATTACTTCGGCTACCGTAAATCACCCCCAACTATCCCTTACCACAACAAACCAAACCATATCATTTTAAAATTGCAAAAAAAGTTGTACAAATCATAACAAACTATGCCAGACTCACCTAAATTACTTCGGCTACTCTAAATCATCACCAACTAACCCTTACCACAACAAACTAAACCGAATCACTTTTAAATTACAAAAAAATGCTAGTAACCATAGCAAACTATGCCAAACTCAAATAAATTACTTCGGCTACCATAAATCATCACCAACTATCCCTTACCACAACAAAGTAAACCCAATAAACTTTAAATTACAAAAAAATGCTACTAACCATAGAAAACTATGCCAAACTCACCTAAATTACTTCGGATATTAAAAATCACCCCCAACTACGCTTTCCAGCAACAAACTAAGCCCAATCACTTTAAAATTACAAAAAAATGCTAAAAATCATAACAAAATATACCAGAATCACCTAAATTACTTCGGCTACCGTAAATCACCCCCAACTATCCCTTACCACAACAAACCAAACCATATCATCTTAAAATTACAAAAAAAGGTGTACAAATCATGACAAATTATGCCAGACTCACCTAAATTACTTCGGCTACTCTAAATCATCACCAACTAACCCTTACCACAACAAACTAAACCCAATCACTTTTAAATTACAAAAAAATGCTAGTAACCATAGCAAACTATGCCAAACTCACCTAAATTACTTCGGCTACCATAAATCATCACCAACTAACCCTTACCACAACAAACTAAACCCAATCACTTTTAAATTACAAAAAAATGGTACTAACCATAGCAAACTATGTCAAACTCACCTAAATTACTTCGGCTATCAAAAATTACCCCCAACTACACTTTACAGCAACAAACTAAGCCCAATCACTTTAAAATTACAAAAAAATGCTAAAAATCATAACAAATTATACCAGAATCACCTAAATTACTTCGGCTACCGTAAATCACACCCAATTATCCCTTACCACAACAAACCAAAAATTACAAAAAATGATAAAAATCAAAACTATACCAGAATCACCTAAATTACTTCGGCTACCGTAAATCACCCCCAACTTTCCCTTACCACAACAAACCAAACCCAATCACTTTTAAATTACAAAATAATGCTAGTAACCATAGCAAACTATGCCAAACTCACCTAAATTACTTCGGCTACCATAAATCATCACCAACTACACTTTACAGCAACAAACTAAGCCCAATCACTTTAAAATTACAAAAAAATGCTGAAAATCATAACAAACTATACCAGAATCACCTAAATTACTTCGGCTACCGTAAATCACCCCCAACTATCCCTTACCACAACAAACCAAACCATATCATCTTAAAATTACAAAAAAAGGTGTACAAATCATAACAAACTATGCCAGACTCACCTAAATTACTTCGGCTACTCTAAATCATCACCAACTAACCCTTACCACAACAAACTAAACCCAATCACTTTTAAATTACAAAAAAATGCTAGTAACCATAGCAAACTATGCCAAACTCAAATAAATTACTTCGGCTACCATAAATCATCACCAACTAACCCTTACCACAACAAACTAAACCCAATAACATTTAAATTACAAAAAAATGCTACTAACCATAGAAAACTATGCCAAACTCACCTAAATTACTTCGGCTATCAAAAATCACCCCCAACTACGCTTTCCAGCAACAAACTAAGCCCAATCACTTTAAAATTACAAAAAAATGCTAAAAATCATAACAAACTATACCAGAATCACCTAAATTACTTCGGCTACCGTAAATCACCCCCAACTATCCCTTACCACCACAAACAAAACCATACCATCTTAAAATTACAAAAAAAGGTGTACAAATCATAACAAATTATGCCAGACTCACCTAAATTAGTTCGGCTACTCTAAATCATCACCAACTAACCCTTACCACAACAAACTAAACCCAATCACTTTTAAATTACAAAAAAATGCTACTAACCATAGCAAACTATGTCAAACTCACCTAAATTACTTCGGCTATCAAAAATCACCCCCAACTACACTTTACAGCAACAAACTAAGCCCAATCACTTTAAAATTACAAAAAAATGCTGAAAATCATAACAAACTATACCAGAATCACCTAAATTACTTCGGCTACAGTAAATCACCCCCAACTATCCCTTACCACAACAAACCAAACCATATCATCTTAAAATTACAAAAAAAGGTGTACAAATCATAACAAACTATGCCAGACTCACCTAAATTACTTCGGCTACTCTAAATCATCACCAACTAAACCTTACCACAACAAACTAAACCCAATCACTTTTAAATTACAAAAAAATGCTAGTAACCATAGCAAACTATGCCAAACTCAAATAAATTACTTCGGCTACCATAAATCATCACCAACTAACCCTTACCACAACAAACTAAACCCAATAACATTTAAATTACAAAAAAATTCTACTAACCATAGAAAACTATGCCAAACTCACCTAAATTACTTCGGCTATCAAAAATCACCCCCAACTACGCTTTCCAGCAACAAACTAAGCCCAATCACTTTAAAATTACAAAAAAATGCTAAAAATCATAACAAACTATACCAGAATCACCTAAATTACTTCGGCTACCGTAAATCACCCCCAACTATCCCTTACCACCACAAACAAAACCATACCATCTTAAAATTACAAAAAAAGGTGTACAAATCATAACAAATTATGCCAGACTCACCTAAATTACTTCGGCTACTCTAAATCATCACCAACTAACCCTTACCACAACAAACTAAACCCAATCACTTTTAAATTACAAAAAAATGCTACTAACCATAGCAAACTATGTCAAACTCACCTAAATTACTTCGGCTATCAAAAATCACCCCCAACTACACTTTACAGCAACAAACTAAGCCCAATCACTTTAAAATTACAAAAAAATGCTAAAAATCATAACAAATTATACCAGAATCACCTAAATTACTTCGGCTACCGTAAATCACCCCCAATTATCCCTTACCACAACAAACCAAACCCAATCACTTTTAAATTACAAAAAAATGCTAGTAACCATAGCAAACTACGCCAAACTCACCTAAATTACTTTGGCTACCATAAATCATCACCAACTAACCTTTACCACAACAAACTAAACCCAATCACTTTTAAATTACAAAAAAATGCTACTAACCATAGCAAACTATGCCAACCTCACCTAAATTACTTCGGCTATCAAAAATCACCCCCAACTACATTTTACAGCAACAAACTAAGCCCAATCACTATAAAATTACAAAAAAATGGTAAAAATCATAACAAACTATACCAGAATCATCTAAATTACTTCGGCTACCGTAAATCACCCCCAACTATCCCTTACCACAACAATCCAAACCATATCATTTTAAAATTGCAAAAAAAGTTGTACAAATCATAACAAACTATGCCAAACCCACCTAAATTACTTCGGCTACCATAAATCATCACCAACTAACCCTTACCACAACAAACTAAACCCAATCACTTTTAAATTACAAAAAAATGCTAGTAATTATAGCAAACTATGCCAAACTCACCTAAATTACTTCGGCTACCATAAATCATCACCAACTAACCCTTACCACAACAAACTAAACCCAATCACTTTAAAATTACAAAAAAATGCTACTAACCATTGCAAACTATGCCAAACTCACCTAAATTACTTCGGCTATCAATAATCACCGCCAACTACATTTTACAGCAACAAACTAAGCCCAATCACTTTAAAATTACAAAAAAATGATAAAAATCAAAACTATACCAGAATCACCTAAATTACTTCGGCTACTGTAAATCACCCCCAACTATCCCTTACCACAACAAACCAAACCCAATCACTTTTAAATTACAAAATAATGCTAGTAACCATATCAAACTATGCCAAACTCACCTAAATTACTTCGGCTATCAAAAATCACCCCCAACTATCCCTTACCACAACAATCCAAACCATATCATTTTAAAATTGCAAAAAAAGTTGTACAAATCATAACAAACTATGCCAAACCCACCTAAATTACTTCGGCTACCATAAATCATCACCAACTAACCCTTACCACAACAAACTAAACCCAATCACTTTTAAATTACAAAAAAATGCTAGTAATTATAGCAAATTATGCCAAACTCACCTAAATTACTTCGGCTACCATAAATCATCACCAACTAACCCTTACCACAACAAACTAAGCCCAATCACTTTTAAATAACGAAAAAATGCTACTAACCATAGCAAACTATGCCAAACTCACCTAAATTACTTCGGCTATCAAAAATCACCCCCAACTACACTTTACAGCAACAAACTAAGCCCAATCACTTTAAAATTACAAAAAAATGCTAAAAATCATAAAAACTATACCAGAATCACCTAAATTACTTCGGCTACCGTAAATCACCCCCAACTATCCCTTACCACAACAAACCAAACCATATCATCTTAAAATTACAAAAAAAGTTGTACAAATCATAACAAACTATGCCAGACTCACCTAAATTACTTCGGCTACTCTAAATCATCACCAACTAACCCTTACCACAACAAACTAAACCCAATCACTTCTAAATTACAAAAAAATGCTAGTAACCATAGCAATCTATGCCAAACCCACCTAAATTACTTCGGCTACCATAAATCATCACCAAATAACCCTTACCACAACAAACTAAACCCAATCACTTTTAAATTACAAAAAAATGCTACTAACCATAGCAAACTATGTCAAACTCACCTAAATTACTTCGGCTATCAAAAATCACCCCCAACTACACTTTACAGCAACCAACTAAGCCCAATCACTTTAAAATTACAAAAAAATGCTAAAAATCATAACAAACTATACCAGAATCACCTAAATTACTTCGGCTACCGTAAATCACTCCTAACTATCCCTTACCACAACAAACCAAACCCAATCACTTTTAAATTACAAAAAAATGCTAGTAACCATAGCAAACTACGCCAAACTCACCCAAATTACTTTGGCTACCATAAATCATCACCAACTAACCCTTACCACAACAAACTAAACCCAATCAATTTTAAATTACAAAAAAATGCTACTAACCATAGCAAACTATGCCAAACTCACCTAAATTACTTCGGCTACCATAAATCATCACCAACTAACCCTTACCACAACAAACTAAACCCAATCACTTTTAAATTACAAAAAAATGCTAGTAATTATAGCAAATTATGCCAAACTCACCTAAATTACTTCGGCTACCATAAATCATCACCAACTAACCCTTACCACAACAAACTAAACCCAATCACTTTTAAATTACAAAAAAATGCTACTAACCATTGCAAACTATGCCAAACTCACCTAAATTACTTCGGCTATCAATAATCACCGCCAACTACATTTTACAGCAACAAACTAAGCCCAATCATTTTAAAATTACAAAAAAATGGTAAAAATCAAAACTATACCAGAATCACCTAAATTACTTCGGCTACCGTAAATCACCCCCAACTATCCCTTACCACAACTAACCAAACCCAATCACTTTTAAATTACAAAATAATGCTAGTAACCATATCAAACTATGCCAAACTCACCTAAATTACTTCGGCTACCATAAATCATCACCAACTAACCCTTACCACAACAAACTAAACCCAATCACTTTTAAATTACAAAAAAATGCTACTAACCATAGCAAACTATGCCAAACTCACCTAAATTACTTCGGCTATCAAAAATCACCCCCAACTACACTTTACAGCAACAAACTAAGCCCAATCACTTTAAAATTACAAAAAAATGCTAAAAATCATAACAAACTATACCAGAATCACCTAAATTACTTCGGCTACCGTAAATCACCCCCAACTATCCCTTACCACAACAAACCAAACCATATCATCTTAAAATTACAAAAAAAGTTGTACAAATCATAACAAACTATGCCAGACTCACCTAAATTACTTCGGCTACTCTAAATCATCACCAACTAACCCTTACCACAACAAACTAAACCCAATCACTTCTAAATTACAAAAAAATGCTAGTAACCATAGCAATCTATGCCAAACCCACCTAAATTACTTCGGCTACCATAAATCATCACCAACTAACCCTTACCACAACAAACTAAACCCAATCACTTTTAAATTACAAAAAAATGCTACTAACCATAGCAAACTATGTCAAACTCACCTAAATTACTTCGGCTATCAAAAATCACCCCCAACTACACTTTACAGCAACCAACTAAGCCCAATCACTTTAAAATTACAAAAAAATGCTAAAAATCATAACAAACTATACCAGAATCACCTAAATTACTTCGGCTACCGTAAATCACTCCTAACTATCCCTTACCACAACAAACCAAACCCAATCACTTTTAAATTACAAAAAAATGCTAGTAACCATAGCAAACTACGCCAAACTCACCCAAATTACTTTGGCTACCATAAATCATCACCAACTAACCCTTACCACAACAAACTAAACCCAATCACTTTTAAATTACAAAAAAATGCTAGTAATTATAGCAAATTATGCCAAACTCACCTAAATTACTTCGGCTACCATAAATCATCACCAACTAACCCTTACCACAACAAACTAAACCCAATCACTTTTAAATTACAAAAAAATGCTACTAGCCATAGCAAACTATGCCAAACTCACCTAAATTACTTCGGCTATCAATAATCACCCCCAACTACATTTTACAGCAACAAACTAAGCCCAATCACTTTAAAATTACAAAAAAATGATAAAAATCAAAACTATACCAGAATCACCTAAATTACTTCGGCTACCGTAAATCACCCCCAACTATCCCTTACCACAACAAACCAAACCCAATCACTTTTAAATTACAAAATAATGCTAGTAACCATAGCAAACTATGCCAAACTCACCTAAATTACTTCGGCTACCATAAATCATCACCAACTAACCCTTACCACAACAAACTAAACCCAATTACTTTTAAATTACAAAAAAATGCTAGTAACCATAGCAAACTATGCCAAACTCAAATAAATTACTTCGGCTACCATAAATCATCACCAACTAACCCTTACCACAACAAACTAAACCCAATAACATTTAAATTACAAAAAAATGCTACTAACCATAGAAAACTATGCCAAACTCACCTAAATTACTTCGGCTATCAAAAATCACCCCCAACTACACTTTACAGCAACAAACTAAGCCCAATCACTTTAAAATTACAAAAAAATGCTAAAAATCATAACAAACTATACCAGAATCACCTAAATTACTTCGGCTACCGTAAATCACCCCCAACTATCCCTTACCACAACAAACCAAACCATATCATCTTAAAATTACAAAAAAGGTGTACAAATCATAACAAACTATGCCAGACTCACCTAAATTACTTCGGCTACTCTAAATCATCACCAACTAACCCTTACCACAACAAACTAAACCCAATCACTTTTAAATTACAAAAAAATGCTAGTAACCATAGCAAACTATGCCAAACTCAAATAAATTACTTCGGCTACCATAAATCATCACCAACTAACCCTTACCACAACAAACTAAACCCAATAACATTTAAATTACAAAAAAATGCTACTAACCATAGAAAACTATGCCAAACTCACCTAAATTACTTCGGCTATCAAAAATCACCCCCAACTACGCTTTCCAGCAACAAACTAAGCCTAAAATTACAAAAAAATGCTAAAAATCATAACAAACTATACCAGAATCACCTAAATTACTTCGGCTAACGTAAATCACCCCCAACTATCCCTTACCACCACAAACAAAGCCATACCATCTTAAAATTACAAAAAAAGGTGTACAAATCATAACAAATTATGCCAGACTCACCTAAATTACTTCGGCTACTCTAAATCATCACCAACTAACCCTTACCACAACAAACTAAACCCAATCACTTTTAAATTACAAAAAAATGCTAGTAACCATAGCAAACTATGCCAAACCCACCTAAATTACTTCGGCTACCATAAATCATCACCAACTAACCCTTACCACAACAAACTAAACCCAATCACTTTTAAATTACAAAAAAATGCTACTAACCATAGCAAACTATGTCAAACTCACCTAAATTACTTCGGCTATCAAAAATCACCCCCAACTACACTTTACAGCAACCAACTAAGCCCAATCACTTTAAAATTACAAAAAAATGCTAAAAATCATAACAAACTATACCAGAATCACCTAAATTACTTCGGCTACCGTAAATCACTCCTAACTATCCCTTACCACAACAAACCAAACCCAATCACTTTTAAATTACAAAAAAATGCTAGTAACCATAGCAAACTACGCCGAACTCACCCAAATTACTTTGGCTACCATAAATCATCACCAACTAACCCTTACCACAACAAACTAAACCCAATCACTTTTAAATTACAAAAAAATGCTACTAACCATAGCAAACTATGCCAAACTCACCTAAATTACTTCGGCTACCATAAATCATCACCAACTAACCCTTACCACAACAAACTAAACCCAATCACTTTTAAATTACAAAAAAATGCTAGTAATTATAGCAAATTATGCCAAACTCACCTAAATTACTTCGGCTACCATAAATCATCACCAACTAACCCTTACCACAACAAACTAAACCCAATCACTTTTAAATTACAAAAAAATGCTACTAACCATTGCAAACTATGCCAAACTCACCTAAATTACTTCGGCTATCAATAATCACCGCCAACTACATTTTACAGCAACAAACTAAGCCCAATCACTTTAAAATTACAAAAAAATGATAAAAATCAAAACTATAACAGAATCACCTAAATTACTTCGGCTACCGTAAATCACCCCCAACTATCCCTTACCACAACAAACCAAACCATATCATCTTAAAATTACAAAAAAAGTTGTACAAATCATAACAAACTATGCCAGACTCACCTAAATTACTTCGGCTACTCTAAATCATCACCAACTAACCCTTACCACAACAAACTAAACCCAATCACTTCTAAATTACAAAAAAATGCTAGTAACCATAGCAATCTATGCCAAACCCACCTAAATTACTTCGGCTACCATAAATCATCACCAACTAACCCTTACCACAACAAACTAAACCCAATCACTTTTAAATTACAAAAAAATGCTACTAACCATAGCAAACTATGCCAAACTCACCTAAATTACTTCGGCTATCAAAAATCACCCCCAACTACACTTTACAGCAACAAACTAAGCCCAATCACTTTAAAATTACAAAAAAATGCTAAAAATCATAACAAACTATACCAGAATCACCTAAATTATTTCGGCTACCGTAAATCACCCCCAACTATCCCTTACCACAACAAACCAAACCATATCATCTTAAAATTACAAAAAAAGTTGTACAAATCATAACAAACTATGCCAGACTCACCTAAATTACTTCGGCTACTCTAAATCATCACCAACTAACCCTTACCACAACAAACTAAACCCAATCACTTCTAAATTACAAAAAAATGCTAGTAACCATAGCAATCTATGCCAAACCCACCTAAATTACTTCGGCTACCATAAATCATCACCAACTAACCCTTACCACAACAAACTAAACCCAATCACTTTTAAATTACAAAAAAATGCTACTAACCATAGCAAACTATGTCAAACTCACCTAAATTACTTCGGCTATCAAAAATCACCCCCAACTACACTTTACAGCAACCAACTAAGCCCAATCACTTTAAAATTACAAAAAAATGCTAAAAATCATAACAAACTTAACCAGAATCACCTAAATTACTTCGGCTACCGTAAATCACTCCTAACTATCCCTTACCACAACAAACCAAACCCAATCACTTTTAAATTACAAAAAAATGCTAGTAACCATAGCAAACTACGCCAAACTCACCCAAATTACTTTGGCTACCATAAATCATCACCAACTAACCCTTACCACAACAAACTAAACCCAATCACTTTTAAATTACAAAAAAATGCTACTAACCATAGCAAACTATGCCAAACTCACCTAAATTACTTCGGCTATCAAAAATCACCCCCAACTACACTTTACAGCAACAAACTAAGCCCAATCACTATAAAATTACAAAAAAATGCTAAAAATCATAACAAACTATACCAGAATCACCTAAATTACTTCGGCTACCGTAAATCACCCCCAACTATCCCTTACCACAACAAACCAAACCATATCATTTTAAAATTACAAAAAAAGTTGTACAAATCATAACAAACTATGCCAGACTCACCTAAATTACTTCGGCTACTCTAAATCATCACCAACTAACCCTTACCACAACAAACTAAACCCAATCACTTTTAAATTACAATAAAATGCTAGTAATTATAGCAAATTATGCCAAACTCACCTAAATTACTTCGGCTACCATAAATCATCACCAACTAACCCTTACCACAACAAACTAAACCCAATCACTTTTAAATTACAAAAAAATGCTACTAGCCATAGCAAACTATGCCAAACTCACCTAAATTACTTCGGCTATCAATAATCACCCCCAACTACATTTTACAGCAACAAACTAAGCCCAATCACTTTAAAATTACAAAAAAATGATAAAAATCAAAACTATACCAGAATCACCTAAATTACTTCGGCTACCGTAAATCACCCCCAACTATCCCTTACCACAACAAACCAAACCCAATCACTTTTAAATTACAAAATAATGCTAGTAACCATAGCAAACTATGCCAAACTCACCTAAATTACTTCGGCTACCATAAATCATCACCAACTAACCCTTACCACAACAAACTAAACCCAATTACTTTTAAATTACAAAAAAATGCTAGTAACCATAGCAAACTATGCCAAACTCAAATAAATTACTTCGGCTACCATAAATCATCACCAACTAACCCTTACCACAACAAACTAAACCCAATAACATTTAAATTACAAAAAAATGCTACTAACCATAGAAAACTATGCCAAACTCACCTAAATTACTTCGGCTATCAAAAATCACCCCCAACTACACTTTACAGCAACAAACTAAGCCCAATCACTTTAAAATTACAAAAAAATGCTAAAAATCATAACAAACTATACCAGAATCAACAACGGTGGTATTAATCGGGTTTGTTGACCGTGTTCCATGCGAAGTTCCATGAGGGGGGGTGTAGTGAGCGCCCCGAGAGGCTAACTCAGCAAGTGATCCCCATGAATCTCTGCCAAACGTTTCGTCCACAGCTGCGGTGGACATCTTCAGTGGCGGTGTGGTCGTGGTCGAAGTACTCTCCCAGCTGTCACAGTCGCGACTGTGACAGCTGGGAGAGTACTTCGACCACGACCACACCGCCACTGAAGATGTCCACCGCAGCTGTGGACGAAACGTTTGGCAGAGATTCATGGGGATCACTTGCTGAGTTAGCCTCTCGGGGCGCTCACTACACCCCCCCTCATGGAACTTCGCATGGAACACGGTCAACAAACCCGATTAATACCACCGTTGTTGACAACACCGACCGTGAAAGCCTACACACTTTTATATACCAGAATCACCTAAATTACTTCGGCTACCGTAAATCACCCCCAACTATCCCTTACCACAACAAACCAAACCATATCATCTTAAAATTACAAAAAAGGTGTACAAATCATAACAAACTATGCCAGACTCACCTAAATTACTTCGGCTACTCTAAATCATCACCAACTAACCCTTACCACAACAAACTAAACCCAATCACTTTTAAATTACAAAAAAATGCTAGTAACCATAGCAAACTATGCCAAACTCAAATAAATTACTTCGGCTACCATAAATCATCACCAACTAACCCTTACCACAACAAACTAAACCCAATAATATTTAAATTACAAAAAAATGCTACTAACCATAGAAAACTATGCCAAACTCACCTAAATTACTTCGGCTATCAAAAATCACCCCCAACTACGCTTTCCAGCAACAAACTAAGCCTAAAATTACAAAAAAATGCTAAAAATCATAACAAACTATACCAGAATCACCTAAATTACTTCGGCTAACGTAAATCACCCCCAACTATCCCTTACCACCACAAACAAAACCATACCATCTTAAAATTACAAAAAAAGGTGTACAAATCATAACAAATTATGCCAGACTCACCTAAATTACTTCGGCTACTCTAAATCATCACCAACTAACCCTTACCACAACAAACTAAACCCAATCACTTTTAAATTACAAAAAAATGCTAGTAACCATAGCAAACTATGCCAAACCCACCTAAATTACTTCGGCTACCATAAATCATCACCAACTAACCCTTACCACAACAAACTAAACCCAATCACTTTTAAATTACAAAAAAATGCTACTAACCATAGCAAACTATGTCAAACTCACCTAAATTACTTCGGCTATCAAAAATCACCCCCAACTACACTTTACAGCAACAAACTAAGCCCAATCACTTTAAAATTACCAAAAAATGCTAAAAATCATAACAAACTATACCAGAATCACCTAAATTACTTCGGCAACCGTAAATCACCCCCAACTATCCCTTACCACAACAAACCAAACCATATCATTTTAAAATTACAAAAAAAGTTGTACAAATCATAACAAACTATGCCAGACTCACCTAAATTACTTCGGCTACTCTAAATCATCACCAACTAACCCTTACCACAACAAACTAAACCCAATCACTTTTAAATTACAAAAAAATGCTAGTAATTATAGCAAATTATGCCAAACTCACCTAAATTACTTCGGCTACCATAAATCATCACCAACTAACCCTTACCACAACAAACTAAACCCAATCAATTTTAAATTACAAAAAAATGCTACTAACCATAGCAAACTATGCCAAACTCACCTAAATTACTTCGGCTATCAATAATCACCCCCAACTACACTTTACAGCAACAAATTAAGCCCAATCACTTTAAAATTACAAAAAAATGATAAAAATCTATTATATAAAGCGAAGTGTCCTCACTGACACACTCATTCATCTACACACTGATTCATAATCAACCCACAGCCCAAACCGTGAGGGCTGGAGACTTGATTTTAGACACGGGTGTATCATGTGCCGAAACTGAACACTAAGAAGGGATTTTGCGAAATTCGGCCCGGTTCCTTTGTAATTCAATAAAAACCGGCTAAAATAAACAAAAAATGATCCGATCGCGGAGACCGTGTTTATGTTAGAAGCACGTATCTAGCCAAAACAACTTCGACGACGGGCGACCGGTTTACATTAAAAGCACTTATTTAACCTAAACAATTTCAATGTCGAGTTTCTGCTTTCGTGATCATACTTTTGCCGTACCTAGCGAGGCCGCAGATATTTCAATTATAATTTTGATTTCTATTATAATGTCGATCCGTGACTCAATTAAAAATTACCAAATCACTCCAAATTTAATCCGTCAACATTAAACATCCTCAAATATCTCTTACCACTGCAAACTTTACCAAATCAACCCCAAAAAATTCCCGAACTAAGCCAAACTGACATAAATTAGATCCGTTATCTTAAATCATCCCTTACCACCCTTTAGCAACCCCAAGTAACTCCAATCACTTTAAAATAAAACAAAATAACACAAATCATAGCAAACTATCCCTAACTCACCTAAATTACTTCGGCTACCATAAATCACCCCCAACTACCCCTTACCGCCCCAAACTCAGCCCAATCACTTTAAAATTACAAAAAATGTTACAACCAATATCAAACTATGCCAAACTCATCTAAATTACTTCGGCTTCCATTAATCACCCCCAACTACCCCTTACCTCCCCAAAATAGGCTCAATCACTTTAAAATTACAAAAAAATTCTACAAACCGTAGCAAACTGTGCCAAACTCCCCTAAATTACTTCGGCTACCATAAATCACCACCAACTACCCCTTACAACCCCAAAATAAGCCCAACCACTTTAAAATTACAAAAAATTCTACAAACCATACCAAACTATGCCAAACTCACTTAAATTACTTCGGCTATCATAAATCACCCCCAACTACCCCTTACCACCCCTAACTCATCCCAATCACTTTAAAATTACAAAAAATGCTACAAACCATAGCAAACTATGCCTAACTCACCTAAATTACTTCGGCTAACATAAATCACCCCCAACTACCCCTTACTACCCCAAAATAACCAATCACTTTAAAATTATAAAAAATGCTACAAACCATAGCAAACTATGCCTAACTCACCTAAATTACTTCGGCTAACATAAATCACCCCAACAACCCCTTACTACCCCAAAATAAGCCCAATCACTTTAAAATTACAAAAAAATGCTACAAACCATAGCAAACTATGCCTAACTCACCTAAATTACTTCGGCTAACATAAATCACCCCCAACTACCCCTTACCACCCCAAAATAAGCCCAATCAGTTTAAAATTACAAAAAATGCTACAAACCATAGCAAACTATGCCAAACTCACTTAAATTACTGCGGCTACCATAAATCACCCGCAACTACCCCTTACCAACCACAAACTAAACCCAATCACTTTAAAATTACAAAAAATGCTACAAACCATAGCAAACTATGCCAAACTCACTTAAATTACTTCGGCTACCATAAATCACCCCCAACTACCCCTTAACACCCCAAAATAAGCCCAATCACTTTAAAATTACAAAAATTGCTACAAACCATAGCAAACTATGCCAAACTCACTTAAACTACTTTGGCTTCCATAAATCACCCCCAACTACCCCTTACCACCCCAAATTAGGCTCAATCACTTTAAAATTACAAAAAAAATTCTACAAACCGTAGCAAACTATGCCAAACTCCCCTAAATTACTTCGGCTACCATAAATCACCCCGAACTACCCCTTACAACCCCAAAATAAGCCAAATCACTTTAAAATTACAAAATATTCAACAAATTATAGTAAACTATGCCTAACTCACCTAAATTACTTCGGCTACCATAAATCACCCCCAACTACCCCTTAACACCCCAAAATAAGCCCAATCACTTTAAAATTACAAAAATTGCTACAAACCATAGCAAACTATGCCAAACTCACTTAAATTACTTCGGCTATCATAAATCACCCCCAACTACCCCTTACCACCCCAAACTCAGCCCAATCACTTTAAAATTACAAAAAATGTTACAAGCCATATCAAACTATGCCAAACTCATCTAAATTACTTTGGCTTCCATAAATCACCCCCAACTACCCCTTACCACCCCAAATTAGGCTCAATCACTTTAAAATGACAAAAAAAATTCTACAAACCGTAGCAAACTATGCCAAACTCCCCTAAATTACTTCGGCTACCATAAATCACCCCTAACTACCCCTTACAACCCCAAAATAAACCCAATCACTTTAAAATTACAAAATATTCAACAAATCATAGCAAACTATGCCTAACTCACCTAAATTACTTCGGCTACCATAAATCACCCCCAACTACCCCTTACCACCCCAAAATAAGCCCAATCACTTTAAAATTACAAAAAATGCTACAAACCATAGCAAACTATGCCAAACTCACTTAAATTACTTTGGCTTCTTTAAATCACCCCCAACTACCCCTTACCACCCCAAAATAGGCTCAATCACTTTAAAATTACAAAAAAATTCTACAAACCGTAGCAAACTATGCCAAACTCCCCTAAATTACTTCGGCTACCATAAATCACCCCGAACTACCCCTTACAACCCCAAAATAAGCCAAATCACTTGAAAATTACAAAATATTCAACAAATTATAGTAAACTATGCCTAACTCACCTAAATTACTTCGGCTACCATAAATCACCCCCAACTACCCCTTAACACCCCAAAATAAGCCCAATCACTTTAAAATTACAAAAATTGCTACAAACCATAGCAAACTATGCCAAACTCACTTAAATTACTTTGGCTTCTATAAATCACCCCCAACTACCCCTTACCACCCCAAAATAGGCTCAATCACTTTAAAATTACAAAAAAATTCTACAAACCGTAGCAAACTATGCCAAACTCCCCTAAATTACTTCGGCTACTATAAATCACCCCGAACTACCCCTTACAACCCCAAAATAAGCCCAATCACTTTAAAATTACAAAATATTCAACAAATCATAGCAAACTATGCCTAAATCACCTAAGTTACTTCGGCTACCATAAATCACCCCCAACTACCCCTTACCACCCCAAAATAAGCCCAATCACTTTAAAATTACAAAAAATGCTACAAACCATAGCAAACTATGCCTAACTCACCTAAATTACTTCGGCTACCATAAATCAACCCCAACTACCCCTTACCGCCCCAAAATAAGCCCAATCACTTTAAAATTACGAAAAATGCTACAAGCCATAGCAAACTATCTCAAACTCACCTGAATTACTTCGGCTACCATAAATCACCCCCAACTACCCCTTACCACCCCAAACTAAGCCCAATCACTTTTAAATTACAAAAAATGCTACAAACCATAGCAAACTATTCCAAACTCACCTAAATTACTTCGGCTACCATAAATCACCCCCAACTACCCCTTACCGCACCAAAATTAGCCTAATCACTTTAAAATTACAAAAATGCTACAAAACATAGCAAGCTATGCCAAACTCACTTAAATTACTTCGGCTACCATAAATTAATAATCGTTTTCAATCAAAATCTTCTATTTGGTTGTGTTATTTATAAATGCCTTATCGTATTAAATCATAAAATATTAATAAATATCTGCACATAAAATATATTGTTCCGACTAATAGTCGTTATTCTGAATATTAAATATGCTGATACCTATTTTGATTCTCTTCCACCTTCCAATAAATATTTGTTCCAGTTGAGATGCAAACATAAACGTATTTCTGAATTGCAACACGCTGACGGGGCAAGCCCTACCTTTTTAACATGCGTGCATTTGTATAAACAGCTCTATGGTTTTTAACTTTAAAGAGGTATAAAGGCGGTGTAAGCGCTAGAGTTTCGTAAAAATATCTGAAAAATTCGAAAATCTGCAATTGAATCAGAACTATCTTTGTGTTCGATAGTAAATTTATACTTGGAGTGGCACTGCCAACCCTGCCACCCCTGACGAGGCACCTGCTGACTACTCTCCTTCCAGGGAAACTTTATAAATCAACGTCAAAATAATTTAGGGCGCCTGAATGTGAAAATATCACTGTGTAATAAGTTCAAACTGACATGGAACACTTGAAATTTCGATATTTGTTTGTAATTCGTCACAGGTCCATGAAAGAATGCATGTTAATGTAAACAAGTGTTAGTTTGTCGGAGAGACCGAATAAGATTTTTAACATTCCCGTCAAAATATTTATTTACTTTAGAATGTTAATTGATTTTGTGAAAATTATGACGGGCCATACAAGTACACCTGTGCGAGTATTATTTGGAAAAATTTCCAGCGTCGGACCGGACTTCACTTATTTTCGTACGCTAATTTTTACGTTCAGTTAATGATAGTGGTGTATTTGTTCTTCACCAAACC
Source organism: Eledona agricola (assembly GCA_964023215.1). Classification (NCBI taxonomy): domain Eukaryota; kingdom Metazoa; phylum Arthropoda; class Insecta; order Coleoptera; family Tenebrionidae; genus Eledona; species Eledona agricola. The sequence continues at coordinate 386,654 of CAXIEJ010000019.1, read as the reverse complement.
TGCTCCGGCCGAAATCCGAAATTTTCACTGACATCATACGCTTAAGTATTGTATGCTTAGACACGATTTATTTACACTATTTATTTTACGTACATTGCGTTCATTATTGTTCTGCATTATTTATAACTAAGATGGAGCAGTTTGAAAATCTAATAGTAAGCGGAGAACAAATACCACCACGTATAATTCCCGTGAAAAGTGATGGAAATAGTCTTTCTTACTATCTTTCCTATTGCATTTTTAATACCGGAAATAGAGCTCAAGAGCGAAGAATAACTTTTTTTATACATAATTCCTAAATACTTCGTTTTTATGGTGTAAAATTTTGTATTTATATATTTCAACATTGTCTTTAACGTTGTCAGAGAACTAAATGGGAATAATTTGGAATAATTTAGCTTCTATGTCAACTCTCCTTCTCTTGAAACTTTTGAAAACAACGACAAAATTCTTTAGGGCGCCTGGATTTGAAAATATAACTCTGTGTAATAAGTTTAGACTGACTAGAGTGAAAAGAAAGGAGCTTGCACACAGAAACGAAATTAAATGGAACACTTGAAGTTGAAATATTTGTTTGTAATTCGTCACAAGTCCATGAGGGAATGCGTGTTAATGTAAACAAATGTGAGTTTATTGGAGAGGCCGAATAAGATTTTTACAATATTGAAGCAGCTGGAGCCTGCCACGTCAAGGGCAAGGTCACAAACGTGAAAAGGCGATGCTCGATTTAGTTTGATTGAGTGTCTATGCAGAAATTCGCACATACCAAGCGTTGGATAAGCCTTTCTTATCGTTTCTTAGAATTCGAGAATTGCTGGTTCAGCGTGTGGAGCAGTATTCGATGGCGGTGTTTAATTTTAACACAACTACAATTGTGAAAATTGCTGCTCCAGCGTGGGAAACTGTTCGCAAAGTCGCCAAATTCGATGAGGCGACGCATCAGTGTTCGAAGGTCTACCGCTATCAAATAAAGTATTTTAATTTAACATTTGATCCTCGCGTTAACCAAATCTGCCCCCAATCAATTTTCGAAAAATTATCAGCATCGGACCGGACTCCACTTATATTTGTACGCTAATTTTTACGTTTAGTTAATGATAGTGGTGTATTTGTTTTTCACCAAATTTGCCCCGAAATTTTCACCGTTGTATGTACCAGATATCACTGACATTCATATCAGTTAAATTTTCGTGAAAATATCTGAAAAATTCATAATTCTGCAACTGAATTACAGAACTAATTTTGTGTTCGATAGTAAATTTATACTTGGAGTGGCACTGCCAACCCTGCCACCCCTGACGAGCCCCACTGCTTCCTTCCAGAAAAATTTTTGAAATCAGCGGCAAAATAAATTTAGGGCACCTGGATGTGAAAATATCACTATGTAATAAGTTCAGACTGACAAGAGTGAAAAAACCGCTTGCATACAGAAACGAAATCAAATGGAAAACTTGAAATTTAGATATTTGTTTGTAATTCGTCACAGGTCCATGAAGGAATGCATGTTAATCTAAACAAGTGTTAGTTTGTCGGAGAGGCCGAATAAGATTTTTACATCCACCACATTCCCGTCAAAATACTTATTTACTTTAGTATGTTAATTGTTTTTGTGCAAATTATGACGGGCCATACGAGTACACCTGCGCGAGTATTATTTGGTAATCCAAATTCTTTTAATACGCACTAGGCACGTGCACCTAATATAATTGTTAAAATTGCTGCTTCAGCGTCTGGAACGCTGGTACTCAACGTCGCCAAGGTCGAGGCGACGCATCAGTATTAAAAGTTCTATCGCTATTAAATAAATTATTTTAATATAATATTCCCGATTTGTTCTTGACGTTAAGTAAATATCTCCCCAATCGATTTTCGAAAAATTACCATCGTCGTACCGGACTCCACTTATATACCGTATGCTAATTTTTACGTTCATTTAATGATAGTGGTGTATTTGATCTTCACCAAACCTGCTCCGGCCAAAATCCGAAATTTGCAGTTTTACCGGATTTCACTGACATCATAAGTAATGTGTGCTTATACACGATTTACACTATTTATTTTATGTACATTGTGTTCATTATTGTTCTGCATTAATTATAACTAAGATGGAGGAATAGTAAGCGGGGTACAAATACCACCACGTATAATTCCTCTGAAAAGTGATGGAAATAGTCTTTTTTACTATCTTTCCTATTGCATTTTATTACCGAAAATAGAGCTCAAGAGGTTCGCACTATAATTGTTCATTTTAAGATTACCAAATTTTCTGTATATTTTACCTGAATACGTTAAACACCCCTAAACATAATGTACCATTCCAAACTACTCTCAAAAATCATACACTTGCCATTCCAAACTACCCCACATCAACCTAAAATGTAAAAAAATTACGAATTCCAAGCAAACTACGCTAAACTCGCATAAATTACTTCGACTTCCGCTATATCACCCCAACCACTTCTTACCAAGCCAAACTAAACCCAATCACATTAAAATTACCAAAAGTTTCGTTTACTCCGCCAAAGCTAAACCCCGCCAACCATCAATAACCATTCAAAACAATCCCAAAAAAAAACCTTATCATCCGAAACTACACCAAATACATCGTTTTTATGGTGTGAAATTATGTATTTATATATTTCAACATTCTTCGACGACATTCTTTAACGTTGTTAGAGAACTAAATGGGAATAATTTGGAATAGTTCAGCTTCTCTGTCAACTCTCCTTCTCTTGAAGAGTGAAAAAGAGTGAAAAAAAAGGAGCTTGCACCCAGAAACGAAATTATCGTCATTTTCGAAATCATATTGAAGTACCCGGTCCTGGCAATGCAGGTTAATTTCAGCAAATTTATTTATTTTGTGATTGGAAAAGTAGAACATTCCTGTTTAATTGTATTATAATGTCGATTAGTCTACATCACAAATACACCACTTTTGTCAACACTGCGTTTATTTAATCTACGTCCGGGCAACGCCGGGTACATTCAGCTAGTCAAAACTATACCAGAATCACCTAAATTACTTCGGCTACCGTAAATCACCCCCAACTATCCCTTACCACAACAAACCAAACCCAATCACTTTTAAATTACAAAAAAATGCTAGTAACCATAGCAAACTATGCCAAACTCACCTAAATTACTTCGGCTACCATAAATCATCACCAACTAACCCTTACCACAACAAACTAAACCCAATCACTTTTAAATTACAAAAAAATGCTACTAACCATAGCAAACTATACCAAACTCACCTAAATTACTTCGGCTATCAAAAATCACCCCCAACTACACTTTACAGCAACAAACTAAGCCCAATCACTTTAAAATTACAAAAAAATGCTAAAAATCATAACAAACTATACCAGAATCACCTAAATTACTTCGGCTACCGTAAATCACCCCCAACTATCCCTTACCACAACAAACCAAACCATATCATTTTAAAATTACAAAAAAAGTTGTACAAATCATAACAAACTATGCCAGACTCACCTAAATTACTTCGGCTACTCTAAATCATCACCAACTAACCCTTACCACAACAAACTAAACCCAATCACTTTTAAATTACAAAAAAATGCTTGTAATTATAGCAAATTATGCCAAACTCACCTAAATTACTTCGGCTACTATAAATCATCACCAACTAACCCTTACCACAACAAACTATACCCAATCACTTTTAAATTACAAAAAAATGCTACTAACCATAGCAAACTATGCCAAACTCACCTAAATTACTTCGGCTATCTATAATCACCCCCAACTACATTTTACAGCAACAAACTAAGCTCAATCACTTTAAAATTACAAAAAAATGATAAAAATCAAAATTATACCAGAATCACCTAAATTACTTCGGCTACCGTAAATCACCCCCAACTATCCCTTACCACAACAAACCAAACCCAATCACTTTTAAATTACAAAAAAATGCTAGTAACCATAGCAAACTATGCCAAAGTCACCTAAATTACTTCGGCTACCATAAATCATCACCAACTAACCCTTAACACAACAAACTAAACCCAATCACTTTTAAATTACAAAAAAAGGCTACTAGCCATAGCAAACTATGCCAAACTCACCTAAATTATTTCGGCTATCAATAATCACCCCCAACTACATTTTACAGCAACAAACTAAGCCCAATCACTTTAAAATTACAAAAAAATGATAAAAATCAAAACTATACCAGAATCACCTAAATTACTTCGGCTACCGTAAATCACCCCCAACTATCCCTTACCACAACAAACCAAACCCAATCACTTTTAAATTACAAAATAATGCTAGTAAACATAGCAAACTATGCCAAACTCACCTAAATTACTTCGGCTACCATAAATCATCACCAACTAACCCTTACCACAATAAACTAAACCCAATTACTTTTAAATTACAAAAAAATGCTAGTAACCATAGCAAACTATGCCAAACTCAAATAAATTACTTCGGCTACCATAAATCATCACCAACTAACCCTTACCACAACAAACTAAACCCAATAACATTTAAATTACAAAAAAATGCTACTAACCATAGAAAACTATGCCAAACTCACCTAAATTACTTCGGCTATCAAAAATCACCCCCAACTACACTTTACAGCAACAAACTAAGCCCAATCACTTTAAAATTACAAAAAAATGCTAAAAATCATAACAAACTATACCAGAATCACCTAAATTACTTCGGCTACCGTAAATCACCCCCAACTATCCCTTACCACAACAAACCAAACCATATCATCTTAAAATTACAAAAAAAGGTGTACAAATCATAACAAACTATGCCAGACTCACCTAAATTACTTCGGCTACTCTAAATCATCACCAACTAACCCTTACCACAACAAACTAAACCCAATCACTTTTAAATTACAAAAAAATGCTAGTAACCATAGCAAACTATGCCAAACTCAAATAAATTACTTCGGCTACCATAAATCATCACCAACTAACCCTTACCACAACAAACTAAACCCAATAACATTTAAATTACAAAAAAATGCTACTAACCATAGAAAACTATGCCAAACTCACCTAAATTACTTCGGCTATCAAAAATCACCCCCAACTACGCTTTCCAGCAACAAACTAAACCTAAAATTACAAAAAAATGCTAAAAATCATAACAAACTATACCAGAATCACCTAAATTACTTCGGCTAACGTAAATCACCCCCAACTATCCCTTACCACCACAAACAAAACCATACCATCTTAAAATTACAAAAAAAGGTGTACAAATCATAACAAATTATGCCAGACTCACCTAAATTACTTCGGCTACTTTAAATCATCACCAACTAACCCTTACCACAACAAACTAAACCCAATCACTTTTAAATTACAAAAAAATGCTAGTAACCATAGCAAACTATGCCAAACCCACCTAAATTACTTCGGCTACCATAAATCATCACCAACTAACCCTTACCACAACAAACTTAACCCAATCACTTTTAAATTACAAAAAAATGCTACTAACCATAGCAAACTATGTCAAACTCACCTAAATTACTTCGGCTATCAAAAATCACCCCCAACTACACTTTACAGCAACAAACTAAGCCCAATCACTTTAAAATTACCAAAAAATGCTAAAAATCATAACAAACTATACCAGAATCACCTAAATTACTTCGGCTACCGTAAATCACTCCTAACTATCCCTTACCACATCAAACCAAACCCAATCACTTTTAAATTACAAAAAAATGCTAGTAACCATAGCAAACTACGCCAAACTCACCCAAATTACTTTGGCTACCATAAATCATCACCAACTAACCCTTACCACAACAAACTAAACCCAATCACTTTTAAATTACAAAAAAATGCTACTAACCATGGCAAACTATGCCAACCTCACCTAAATTACTTCGGCTATCAAAAATCACCCCCAACTACACTTTACAGCAACAAACTAAGCCCAATCACTATAAAATTACAAAAAAATGCTAAAAATCATAACAAACTATACCAGAATCACCTAAATTACTTCGGCTACCGTAAATCACCTCCAACTATCCCTTACCACAACAAACCAAACCATATCATTTTAAAATTACAAAAAATGTTGTACAAATCATAACAAATTATGCCAGACTCACCTAAATTACTTCGGCTACCATAAATCATCACCAACTAACCCTTACCACAACAAACTAAACCCAATCAATTTTAAATTACAAAAAAATGCTACTAACCATAGCAAACTATGCCAAACTCACCTAAATTACTTCGGCTATCAATAATCACCCCCAACTACACTTTACAGCAACAAATTAATCCCAATCACTTTAAAATTACAAAAAAATGATAAAAATCAAAACTATACGAGAATCACCTAAATTACTTCGGCTACCGTAAATCACCCCCAACTATCCCTTACCACAACAAACCAAACCCAATCACTTTTAAATTACAAAAAAATGCTAGTAACCATAGCAAACTATGCCAAACTCACCTAAATTACTTCGGCTACCATAAATCATCACCAACTAACCCTTACCACAACAAACTAAACCCAATCACTTTTAAATTACAAAAAAATGCTACTAACCATAGCAAACTATGCCAAACTCACCTAAATTACTTCGGCTATCAAAAATCACCCCCAACTACACTTTACAGCAACAAACTAAGCCCAATCACTTTAAAATTACAAAAAAATGCTAAAAATCATAACAAACTATACCAGAATCACCTAAATTACTTCGGCTACCGTAAATCAACCCCAACTATCCCTTACCACAACAAACCAAACCCAATCACTTTAAAATTACAACAAATTGCTAGTAACCATAGCAAACTACGCCAAACTCACCTAAATTACTTTGGCTACCATAAATCATCACCAACTAACCCTTGCCACAACAAACTAAACCCAATCACTTTTAAATTACAAAAAAATGCTACTAACCATAGCAAACTATGCCAACCTCACCTAAATTACTTCGGCTATCAAAAATCACCCCCAACTACACTTTACAGCAACAAACTAAACCCAATCACTATAAAATTACAAAAAAATGCTAAAAAACATAACAAACTATACCAGAATCACCTAAATTACTTCGGCTACCGTAAATCACCCCCAACTATCCCTTACCACAACAAACCAAACCATATCATTTTAAAATTACAAAAAAAGTTGTACAAATCATAACAAACTATGCCAGACTCACCTAAATTACTTCGGCTACTCTAAATCATCACCAACTAACCCTTACCACAACAAACTAAACCCAATCACTTTTAAATTACAAAAAAATGCTAGTAATTATAGCAAATTATGCCAAACTCACCTAAATTACTTCGGCTACTATAAAACATCACCAACTAACCCTTACCACAACAAACTATACCCAATCACTTTTAAATTACAAAAAAATGCTACTAACCATAGCAAACTATGCCAAACTCACCTAAATTACTTCGGCTATCTATAATCACCCCCAACTACATTTTACAGCAACAAACTAAGCCCAATCACTTTAAAATTACAAAAAAATGATAAAAATCAAAATTATACCAGAAGCACCTAAATTACTTCGGCTACCGTAAATCACCCCCAACTATCCCTTACCACAACAAACCAAACCCAATCACTTTTAAATTACAAAAAAATGCTAGTAACCATAGCAAACTATGCCAAAGTCACCTAAATTACTTCGGCTACCATAAATCATCACCAACTAACCCTTAACACAACAAACTAAACCCAATCACTTTTAAATTACAAAAAAATGCTACTAACCATAGCAAACTATGCCAAACTCACCTAAATTACTTCGGCTATCAAAAATCACCCCCAACTACACTTTACAGCAACAAACTAAGCCCAATCACTTTAAAATTACAAAAAAATGCTAAAAATCATAACAAACTATACCAGAATCACCTAAATTACTTCGGCTACCGTAAATCACTTCCAACTATGCCTTACCACAACAAACCAAACCATATCATTTTAAAATTACAAAAAAGGTGTACAAATCATAACAAACTATGCCAGACTCACCTAAATTACTTCGGCTACTCTAAATCATTACCAACTAACCCTTACCACAACAAACTAAACCCAATCACTTTTAAATTACAAAAAAATGCTAGTAACCATAGCAAACTATGCCAAACCCACTTAAATTACTTCGGCTACCATAAATCATCACCAACTAACCCTTACCACAACAAACTAAACCCAATCACTTTTAAATTACAAAAAAATGCTACTAACCATAGCAAACTATGCCAAACTCACCTAAATTACTTCGGCTATCAAAAATCACCCCCAACTACACTTTACAGCAACAAACTAAGCCCAATCACTTTATAATTACAAAAAAATGCTAAAAATCATAACAAACTATACCAGAATCACCTAAATTACTTTAGCTACCGTAAATCACCCCCAACTATCCCTTACCACAACAAACTAAACCCAATCAATTTTAAATTACAAAAAAATGCTAGTAACCATAGCAAACTATGCCAAACTTACCTAAATTACTTCGGCTACCATAAATCATCACCAACTAACCTTTACCACAACAAACTAAACCCAATCACTTTTAAATTACAAAAAAATGCTAAAAATCATAACAAACTATACCAGAATCACCTAAATTACTTCGGCTACCGTAAATCACCCCCAACTATGCCTTACCACAACAAACCAAACCATATCATTTTAAAATTACAAAAAAGGTGTACAAATCATAACAAACTATGCCAGACTCACCTAAATTACTTCGGCTACTCTAAATCATCACCAACTAACCCTTACCACAACAAACTAAACCCAATCATTTTTAAATTACAAAAAAATGCTAGTAACTATAACAAACTATGCCAAACTCACCTAAATTACTTCGGCTACAATAAGTCATCACCAACTAACCCTTACCACAACAAACTAAACCCAATCACTTTTAAATAACAAAAAAATGCTACTAACCATAGCAAACTATGCCAAACTCACCTAAATTACTTCGGCTATCAAAAATCACCCCCAACTACACTTTACAGCAACAATCTAAACCCAATCACTTTAAAATTACAAAAAAATGATAAAAATCATAACAAATTATACCAGAATCACCTAAATTACTTCGGCAACCGTAAATTACCCCCAACTATCCCTTACCACAACAAACCAAACCATATCATCTTAAAATTACAAAAAAAGGTGTACAAATCATAACAAACTATGCCAGACTCACCTAAATTACTTCGGCTACTCTAAATCACCACCAACTAACCCTTACCACAACAAACTAAACCCAATCACTTTTAAATTGCAAAAAAATGCTAGTAACCAAAGCAAACTATGCCAATCTCACCTAAATTACTTCGGCTACAATAAATCATCACCAACTAACCCTTACCACAACAAACTAAACCCAATCACTTTTAATCATCACCAACTAACCCTTACCACAACAAACCAAACCCAATCAATTTTAATTACAAAAAAATGCTACTAAACATTGCAAACTATGCCAAACTCACCTTAATTACTTCGGCTATCAAAAATCACCCCCAACTACACTTTACAGCAACAAACTAAGCCCAATCACTTTAAAATTACAAAAAAAAAAAATCATAACAAACTATACCAGAATCACCTAAATTACTTCGGCTAGCGTGAATCATCCCCAACTATCCCTTACCACAACAAAACAAACCATTGCATCTTAAAATTACAAAAAAATGCTAAAAATCATAACAAACTATACCAGAATCACCTAAATTACTTCGGTTACCGTAAATCACCCCCAACTAACCCTTACCACAACAAACCAAACCATATCATCTTAAAATTACAAAAAAAGGTGTACAAATCATAACAAACTATGCCAGACTCACCCAAATTACTTCGGCTACTCTAAATCATCACCAAGTAACCCTTACCACAACAAACTAAACCCAACCACTTTTAAATTACAAAAAAATGCTAGTAACCATAGCAAACTATGCCAAACTCACCTAAATTACTTCGGCTACCATAAATCATCACCAACTAACCCTTACCACAACAAACTAAACCCAATCACTTTTAAATTACAAAAAAATGCTACTAACCATAGCAAACTATGCCAAATTTACCTAAATTACTTCGGCTATCAAAAATCACCCATAACTACACTTTACAGCAACAAACTAAGCCTAATCAATTTAAAATTACAAAAAAATGCTAAAAATCATAACAAATTATACCAGAATCACCTAAATTACTTCGGCTACCGTAAATCACCCCCAACTATCCCTTACCACAACAAACCAAATCATCTTAAAATTACAAAAAAAGTTGTACAAATCATTACAAACTATGCCAGACTCACCTAAATTACTTCGGCTACTCTAAATCATCACCAACTAACTCCTACCACAACAAACTAAACCCAATCACTTTTAAATTACAAAAAAATGCTAGTAACCATAGCAAATTATGCCAAACTCACCTAAATTACTTCGGCTACCATAAATCATCACCAACTAACCCTTACCACAACAAACTAAACCCAATCACTTTTAAATTACAAAAAAATGCTACTAACCATAGCAAACTATGCCAAACTCACCTAAATTACTTCGGCTATCAAAAAGCACCCCCAACTACACTTTACAGCAACAAACTAAGCCCAATCACTTTAACATTACAAAAAAATGCTAAAAATCATAACAAACTATACCAGAATCACCTAAATTACTTCGGCTACCGTAAATCACCCCCAACTATCCCTTACCACAACAAACCAAATCATCTTAAAATTACAAAAAAAGGTGTACAAATCATAACAAACTTAGGTGAGTCTGGCATAGTTTGTTATGATTTGTACACCTTTTTTGTAATTTTAAGATGATATGGTTTGGTTTGTTGTGGTAGAGGATAGTTGGGGGTGATTTACGGTAGCCGAAGTAATTTAGGTGAGTTTGGCATAATTTGCTATGGTTAGTAGCATTTTTTTGTAATTTAAAACTGATTGGGTTTAGTTTGTTGTGGTAAGGGTTAGTTGGTGATGATTTATGGTAGCCGAAGTAATTTAGGTGAGTTTGGCATAGTTTGCTATGGCTAGTAGCATTTTTTTGTAATTTAAAAGTGATTGGGTTTAGTTTGTTGTGGTAAGGGTTAGTTGGTGATGATTTAAAATAGCCGAAGTCATTTAGGTGGGTCTGGCATAATTTGTTATGATTTGTACACCTTTTTTTGTAATTTTAATATGATATGGTTTGCTTTGTTGTGGTAAGGGATAGTTGGGGGTGATTTACTGTAGCCGAAGTAATTTAGGTGATTCTGGTATAGTTTGCTATGATTTTAGGCATTTTCTTGTAATTTTAAAGTGATTGGGTTTAGTATGTTGCTGTAAAGTGTTTTTGGGGGTAATTTTTGATAGCCGAAATAATTTAGGTGAGTTTGGCATAGTTTGCTCTGGTTAGTAGCATTTTTTTGTAATTTAAAAGTGATTGGGTTTAGTTTGTTGTGGTAAGTAGTTTGTCATGATTTGTACACCTTTTTTTGTAATTTTAAGATGATATGGTTTGGTTTGTTGTGGTAAGGTATAGTTGAGGGTGATTTACAGCAGCCGAAGTAATTTAGGTGATTCTGGTATAGTTTGTTATGATTTTTAGCATTTTTTTGTAATTTTAAAGTGATTGGGCTTAGTTTGTTGCTGTAAAGTGTAGTTGGGGGTGATTTTTGATAGCCGAAGTAATTTAGGTGAGTTTGGCATAGTTTGCTATGTTTAGTAGCTTTTTTTTGAAATTGCAAAGTGATTAGGTTTAGTTTGTTTTGGTAAGGGTTAGTTGGTGATGATTTATGGTAGCCGAAGTAATTTAGGTGCGTTTGGCATAGTTTGCTATGGTTAGTAGCATTTTTTTGTAATTTAAAAGTGATTAGATTTAGTTTGTTGTGGTAAGGGTTAGTTGGTGATGATTTAGAGTAGCCGAAATAATTTAGGTGAGTCTGGCATAGTTTGTTATGATTTGTACACCTTTTATTGTAATTTTAAGATGAAATGGTTTGGTTTGTTGTGGTAAGAGATAGTTGGGGGTGATTTACGATAGCCGAAGTAATTTAGGTTATTCTGGTATAGTTTGTTATGATTTTTAGCATTTTTTTGTAATTTTAAAGTGATTGGGCATAGTTTGTTGCTGTAAAGTGTAGTTGGGGGTGATTTTTGATAGCCGAAGTAATTTAGGTGAGTTTGGCATAGTTTGCTATGGTTAGTAGCATTTTTTTGTAATTTACAAATGATTGGGTTTAGTTTGTTGTGGTAAGGGTTAGTTGGTGATAATTTATGGTAGCCGAAGTAATTTAGGTGAGTTTGGCATAGTTTGCTATGGTTAGTAGCATTTTTTTGTAATTTAAAAGTGATTGGGTTTAGTTTGTTGTGGTAAGGGTTAGTTGGTGATGATTTAGAGTAGCCGAAGTAATTTAGGTGAATCTGGCATAGTTTGTTATGATTTGTACACCTTTTTTTTGTAATTTTAAGATGATATGGTTTGGTTTGTTGTGGTAAGGGATAGTTGGGGTGATTTACGGTAGCCGAAGTAATTTAGGTGATTCTGGTATAGTTTGTTATGATTTTTAGCATTTTTTTGTAATTTTTAAGTGATTGGGCTTAGTTTGTTGCTGTAAAGTGTAGTTGGGGGTGATTTTTGATAGCCGAAGTAATACAGGTGAGTTTGGCATAGTTTGCTATGGTTAGTAGCATTTTTTTGTAATTTAAAGTGATTGGGTTTAGTTTGTTGTGGTAAGGGTTAGTTGGTGATGATTTAGAGTAGCCGAAGTAATTTAAGTGAGTCTGGCATAGTTTGTCATGATTTGTACACCTTTTTTTGTAATTTTAAGATGATATGGTTTGGTTTGTTGTGGTAAGGTATAGTTGAGGGTGATTTACAGCAGCCGAAGTAATTTAGGTGATTCTGGTATAGTTTGTTATGATTTTTAGCATTTTTTTGTAATTTTAAAGTGATTGGGCTTAGTTTGTTGCTGTAAAGTGTAGTTGGGGGTGATTTTTGATAGCCGAAGTAATTTAGGTGAGTTTGGCATAGTTTGCTATGTTTAGTAGCTTTTTTTTGAAATTGCAAAGTGATTAGGTTTAGTTTGTTTTGGTAAGGGTTAGTTGGTGATGATTTATGGTAGCCGAAGTAATTTAGGTGCGTTTGGCATAGTTTGCTATGGTTAGTAGCATTTTTTTGTAATTTAAAAGTGATTAGATTTAGTTTGTTGTGGTAAGGGTTAGTTGGTGATGATTTAGAGTAGCCGAAATAATTTAGGTGAGTCTGGCATAGTTTGTTATGATTTGTACACCTTTTATTGTAATTTTAAGATGAAATGGTTTGGTTTGTTGTGGTAAGAGATAGTTGGGGGTGATTTACGATAGCCGAAGTAATTTAGGTTATTCTGGTATAGTTTGTTATGATTTTTAGCATTTTTTTGTAATTTTAAAGTGATTGGGCATAGTTTGTTGCTGTAAAGTGTAGTTGGGGGTGATTTTTGATAGCCGAAGTAATTTAGGCGAGTTTGGCATAGTTTGCTATGGTTAGTAGCATTTTTTTGTAATTTACAAATGATTGGGTTTAGTTTGTTGTGGTAAGGGTTAGTTGGTGATAATTTATGGTAGCCGAAGTAATTTAGGTGAGTTTGGCATAGTTTGCTATGGTTAGTAGCATTTTTTTGTAATTTAAAAGTGATTGGGTTTAGTTTGTTGTGGTAAGGGTTAGTTGGTGATGATTTAGAGTAGCCGAAGTAATTTAGGTGAGTCTGGCCTAGTTTGTTATGATTTGTACACCTTTTTTTTGTAATTTTAAAATGATATGGTTTGGTTTGTTGTGGTAAGGGATAGTTGGGGGTGATTTACGGTAGCCGAAGTAATTTAGGTTATTCTGGTATAGTTTGTAACGATTTTTAGCATTTTTTTTGTAATTTTAAATTGAATGGGCATAGTTTGTTGCTGTAAAGTGTAGTTGGGGGTGATTTTTGATAGCCGAAGTAATTTAGGTGAGTTTGGCATAGTTTGCTATGGTTAGTAGCATTTTTTTGTAATTTAAAAGTGGTTGGGTTTAGTTTGTTGTGGTTAGGGTTAGTTGGTGATGATTTAAAGTAGCCGAAGTAATTTAGGTGAGTTTGGCATAGTTTGCTATGTTTAGTAGCACCTTTTTTTGAAATTTTAAGATGATATGGTTTTGCTTGTTGTGGTAAGTGATAGTTGGGGATGATTTACGGTAGCCGAAGTAATTTAGGTGATTCTGGTATAGTTTGTTATGATTTTTAGCATTTTTTTGTAATTTTAATGTGATTGGGCTTAGTTTGTTGCTGTAAAGTGTAGTTGGGGGTGATTTTTGATAGCCGAAGTAATTTAGGTGAGTTTGGCATAGTTTGCTATGGTTAGTAGCATTTTTTTGGAATTTAAAAGTGATTGGGTTTAATTTGTTGTGGTAAGGGTTAGTTGGTGATGATTTATGGTATGGTATTTATGGTAAACTAGCTGAATGTACCCGGCGTTGCCCGGACGTAGATGAAATAAACGCAGTGTTGACAAAAGTGGTGAATTGGTGATGTAGACTAATCGACATTATAATACAACTAAACAGGAATGCTCTACTTTTCCAATCACAAAATAAACAAATTTGCTGAAATTAACCTGCATTGCCAGGACCGGGTACTTCAATATGATTTGGTAAATGACGATAATTTCGTTTCTGGGTGCAAGCTCCTTTGTTGACAGAGTTGACAGAAGCTGAAATATATAAATACATAATTTCACACCATAAAAACGATGTATTTGGTGTAGTTTCGGATGATAAGGGTTTTTTTGGGGATTGTTTTGAATGGTTATTGATGGTAGGCGGGGTTTAGCTTTGGCGGATTAAACTAAACTTTTGGTAATTTTAATGTGATTGGGTTTAGTTTGGCTTGGTAAGAAGTGGTTGGGGTGATATAGCGGAAGTGGAAGTAATTTATGCGAGTTTAGCGTAGTTTGCTTGGAATTCGTAATTTTTTTTCATTTTAGGTTGATCTGGGGTAGTTTTGAATGGCAAGTGTATGATTTTTGAGGGTAGTTTGGAATGGTACATTATGTTTAGGGGTGTTTAACGTATTCAGGTAAAATATACAGAAAATTTGGTGATTATAAAATGAACAATTATAGAGCGAACCTCTTGAGCTCTGTTTTCGGTAATAAAATGCAATAGGAAAGATAGTAAAAAAGACTATTTCCATCACTTTTCAGGGGAATTATACGTGGTGGTATTTGTACCCCGCTTACTATTCCTCCATCTTAGTTATAAATAATGAAGAACAATAATGAACACAATGTACATAAAATAAATAGTGTAAATCGTGTATAAGCACACATTACTTATGATGTCAGTGAAATCCGGTAAAACTGCAAATTTCTAATTTTGGCCGGAGCAGGTTTGGTGAAGATCAAATACACCACTATCATTAAATGAACGTAAAAATTAGCGTACGGTATATAAGTGGAGTCCGGTACGACGATGGTAATTTTTCGAAAATCGATTGGGGAGATATTTACTTAACGTCAAGAACAAATCGGAAATATTATATTAAAAAAATTTATTTAATAGCGATAGAACTTCGAAAACTGATGCGTCGCCTCGACCTTGGCGACGTTGAGTACCAGCGTTCCAGACGCTGAAGCAGCAATTTTAACAAATAAATTAGGTGCACGTGCCTAGTGCGTATTAAAAGAATTTGGATTACCAAATATTACTCGCGCAGGTGTACTCGTATGGCCCGTCATAATTTGCACAAAATGAATCAACATACTAAAGTAAATAAATATTTTGACGGGAATGTGGTGGATGTAAAAATCATATTCGGCCTCTCCGACAAACTAACACTTGTTTACATTAACATGCATGCCTTCATGGACCTGTGACGAATTACAAGCAAATATCTAAATTTCAAGTGTTCCATTTGATTTCGTTTCTGGATGCAAGCGGTTTTTTTCACTCTTGTTAGTCTGAACTTATTACACAGTGATATTTTCACATCCAGGTGCCCTAAATTTATTTTGCCGCTGATTTCAAAAATTTTTCTGGAAGGAAAGTAGTCAGCAGTGGGGCTCGTCAGAGGCGGCAGGGTTGGCAGTGCCACTCCAAGTATAAATTTACTATCGAACACAAAATTAGTTCTGTAATTCAGTTGCAGAATTATGAATTTTTCAGATATTTTCACGAAAATCTAGCGCTTACTGGTATGAATTTCAGTGATATCTGGTACATACAACGGTGAAAATTTCGGGGCAAATTTGGTGAAAAACAAATACACCACTATCATTAACTAAACGTAAAAATTAGCGTACAAATATAAGTAGAGTCCGGTCCGATGCTGATAATTTTTCGAAAATTGATTGGGGGCAGATTTGGTTAACGCGAGGATCAAATGTTAAATTAAAATACTTTATTTGATAGCGGTAGACCTTCGAACACTGATGCGTCGTCTCATCAAATTTGGCGACTTTGCGAACAGTTTCCGACGCTGGAGCAGCAATTTTCTCAATTGTAGTTGTGTTAAAATTAAACACCGCGATCGAGTACTGCTCCACACGCTGAACCAGCAATTCTCGAATTTTAAGAAACGATAAGAAAAGCTTATCCAACGCTTGGTATGTGCGAATTTCTGCATAGATACTCAATCAAACTAAATCGAGCATCGCCTTTTCACGTTTGTGACCTTGCCCTTGACGTGGCAGGCTCCAGGTGTTTTAATAATGTAAAAATCTTATTCGGCCTCTCCAATAAACTCACATTTGTTTACATTAACACGCATTCCCTCATGGACTTGTGACGAATTACAAACAAATATTGCAACTTCAAGTGTTCCATTTAATTTCGTTTCTGGGTGCAGGCTCCTTTCTTTTCACTCTAGTCAGTCTGAACTTATTACACAGAGTTATATTTTCAAATCCAGGCGCCCTAAAGAATTTTGTCGTTGTTTTCAAAAGTTTCAAGAGAAGGAGAGTTGACATAGAAGCTAAATTATTCCAAATTATTCCCATTTAGTTCTCTGACAACGTTAAATTCAATGTTGAAATATATAAATACAAAATTTTACACCATAAAAACGAAGTATTTAGGAATTATGTATAAAAAAAGTCGAAGTTATTCTTCGCTCTTGAGCTCTATTTCCGGTATTAAAAATGCAATAGGAAAGATAGTAAGAAAGACTATTTCCATCACTTTTCACGGGAATTATACGTGGTGGTATTTGTTTTCCGCTTACTATTAGATTTTCAAACTGCTCCATCTTAGTTATAAATAATGCAGAACAATAATGAACGCAATGTACGTAAAATAAATAGTGTAAATAAATCGTGTATAAGCATACAATACTTAAGCGTATGATGTCAGTGAAAATTTCGGATTTCGGCCGGAGCAGGTTTGGTGAAGAACAAATACACCACTATCATTAACTGAACGTAAAAATTAGCGTACGAAAATAAGTGAAGTCCGGTCCGACGCTGGAAATTTTTCGAAAATCGATTGGGAAGAGTTTTGGTTAACGGCAAGAACAAAGCGGGAATATTATATTAAAATAATTTATTTAATAGCGATAGAACTTTGAATACCGATGCGTCGCCTCAACCTTGGCGACGTTGAGTACCAACGATCCAGACACTGAAGCAACAATTTTCACAATTATATGAGGTGCACGTGCCTAGTGCGTATAAAAACAATTTGGATAACAAAAGAGATTAATTTGTAGGTACCAAATAATACTCGCACAGGTGTACTCGTATGGCCCGTCATAATTTTCACAAAATCAATTTAAGAAATTAACATTCTAAAGTAAATAAATATTTTGACGGGAATGTTAAAAATCTTATTCGGCCTCTCCGACAAACTAACACTTGTTTACATTAACATACATGCATTCCTTCATGGAACTGTGACGAATTACAAACAAATATCGAAATTTCAAGTGTTCCATGTCAGTCTGAACTTATTACACAGTGATATTTTCACATTCAGGCGCCCTAAATTATTTTGCCGTTGATTTCCAAAGTTTCCCTGGAAGGAGAGTAGTCAGCAGGGGGCTCGTCAGGTGTGGCAGGGTTGGCAGTGCCACTCCAAATATAAATTTACTATCGAACACAAAAATAGTTCTGTAATTCAACTGCAGAATTTCGAATTTTTTAGATATTTTTACGAAAATCTAGCGCTTACACCGCTTTTATACCTCTTTAAAGTTAAAAACCCTAGAGTTATTTATACAAATGCACGCATGTTGAAAAGGTAGGGCTTGCCCCGTCAGCGTGTTGCAATTCTAAATACCTTTATGTTTGCATCTCAACTGGAACAAATATTTATTGGAAGGTGGAAGAGAATCAAAATAAGTATCAGCATATTTAATATTCAGAATAACGTCTATTAGTCGAAACAATATATTTTATGTGCAGATATTTATTAATATTTTATGATTTAATACGATAAGGAATTTATAAATGACAACCAAATAGAAGATTTTGATTGAAAATGATTATTAATTTATGGTAGCCGAAGTAATTTAAGTGAGTTTGGCATAGCTTGCTATGTTTTGTAGCATTTTTTGTAATTTTAATGTGATTAGGCTAATTTTGGGGCGGTAAGGGGTAGTTGGGGGCGATTTATGGTAGCCGAAGTAATTTAGGTGAGTTTGATATAGTTTGCTATGGTTTGCATAATTTTTGTTATTTTATAGTAATTGGGCTTATTTTGGGGTGGTAAGAGGTAGTTGGGGGTGATTTATGGTAGCCGAAGTAATTTAGGTGAGTTTCGCATAGTTTGCGTAGCATTTTTTCTAATTTTAAAGTAATTGGGCTTAGTTTGGGGTGGTAAGGGGTAGTTGGGGGTGATTTATGGTAGCCGAAGTAATTTAGGTGAGTTTGACATGGTTTGCTATGGTTTGTAGCATTTTTTGTAATTTTAAAGCGATTGGGCATATTTTCGGGTGGTAAGGGGTAGTTGGGGGTGATTTATGGTAGCCGAAGTAATCTAGGTGACTTTGTAATAGTTTGCTATGGTTTGTAGCATTTTTTGTAATTTTAAAGTGATTGGGCTAATATTGGAGTGGTAAGGGGTAGTTGGGGGTGATTTATGATAGCCGAAGTAATTTAAGTGAGTTTGACATAGTTTTCTATGGTTTGTAGCATTTTTTGTAATTTTAAAGTAATTGGGTTTAGTTTGTGTTTGGTAAGGGGTAGTTGGGGGTGATTTATGGTAGCCGAAGTAACTTAAGTGAGTTCGACATAGTTTGGTATGGTTTGTAACATTTTTTGTAATTTTAAAGTGATTGGGTTTAGTTTGTGGTTGGTAAGGCGTAGTTGGGGGTGATTTATGGTAGCCGAAGTAATTTAGGTTAGTTTGAGATAGTTTGCTATGGTTTGTAGCATATTTTGTAATTTTAAAGTGATTGGGCTAATTTTGGAGAGGTAAGGGGTAGTCAGGGGTGATTTATGATAGCCGAAGTAATTTAAGTGAGTTCGACAAAGTTTGCTATGGTTTGTAGCATTTTTTGTAATTTTAAAGTAATTGGGCTTAGTTTGGGGTGGTAAGGGGTAGTTGGGGGTGATTTATGGTAGCCGAAGTAATTTAAGTGAGTTTGACATAGTTTGTTATGGTATGTAAAATTTTTTGTAATTTTAAAGTGATTGGGCTTATTTTGGGTAGCTAAGGGGTAGTGGGGGGTGATTTATGGTAGCCGAAGTAATTTAGGTGAGTTTGGAATAGTTTGCTATGGTTTGTAGCATATTTTGTAATTTTAAAGTGATTGGGCTTATTTTGGGGTGGTAAGGGGTAGTGGGGGGTGATTTATGGTAGCCGAAGTAATTTAGGTTAGTTTGAGATAGTTTGCTATGGTTTGTAGCATATTTTGTAATTTTAAAGTGATTGGGCTTATTTTGGGGAGGTAAGGGGTGGTGGGGGGTGATTTATGGTAGCCGAAGTAATTTGGGTTAGTTTGAGATAGTTTGCTATGGTTTGTAGCATATTTTGTAATTTTAAAGTGATAGGGTTTAGTTTGGGGAGGTAAGGGGTAGTTGGGGGTGATTTATGGTAGCCGAAGTAATTCAGGTGAGTTTGAGATAGTTTGCTATGGTTTGTATAATTTTTTGTAATTTTAAAGTAATAGGGCTTATTTTGGGGTGGTAAGGGGTAGTTGGGGGTGATTTCTGATAGCCGAAGTAATTTAAGTGAGTTTGGCATAGTTTGCTATGGTTTGTAGCATTTTTTGTAATTTCAAAGTGATTGGGCTTATTTTGGGGTAGTAAGGGGTTGTTGGGGGTGATTTATGTTAGCCGAAGTAATTTAGGTGAGTTAGGCATAGTTTGCTATGGTTTGTAGCATTTTTTGTAATTTTACAGTGATTGGGATGAGTTAGGGGTGGTAAGGGGTAGTTGGGGGTGATTTATGATAGCCGAAGTAATTTAGGTGAGTTAGGCATAGTTTGCTATGGTTTGTAGCATTTTTTGTAATTTTAAAGTGATTGGGATGAGTTAGGGGTGGTAAGGGGTAGTTGGGGGTGATATATGATAGCCGAAGTAATTTAAGTGAGTTTGGCATAGTTTGCTATGGTTTGTAGCATTTTTTGTAATTTTAAAGTGATTGGGCTTATTTTGGGGTAGTAAGGGGTTGTTTGGGGTGATTTATGTTAGCCGAAGTTATTTAGGTGAGTTAGGCATAGTTTGCTATGGTTTGTAGCATTTTTTTGTAATTTTAAAGTGATTGGGATGAGTTAGGGGTGGTAAGGGGTAGTTGGGGGTGATTTATGATAGCCGAAGTAATTTAGGTGAGTTAGGCATAGCTTGCTATGGTTTGTAGCATTTTTTGTAATTTTAAAGTGATTGGGATGAGTTAGGGGTAGTAAGGGGTGGTTGGGGGTGATTTATGATAGCCGAAGTAATTTAAGTGAGTTTGGCATAGTTTGGTATGGTTTGTAACATTTTTTGTTATTTGAAAGTGATTGGGCTTATTTTGGGGTAGTTGGGGGTGATTTATGGTAGCCGAAGTAATGTAGGTGAGTTAGGCATAGTTTGCTATGGTTTGTGGTATTTTTTGTAATTTTAAAGTGATTGGGATGAGTAAGGGTTGGTAAGGGGTAGTTGGGGGTGATTTATGATAGCCGAAGTAATTTAAGTGAGTTTGGCATAGTTTGCTATGGTTTGTAGCATTTTTTGTAATTTTAAAGTGATTGGGCTTATTTTGGGGTAGTAAGGGGTTGTTGGGGGTGATTTATGTTAGCCGAAGTAATTTAGGTGAGTTAGGCATAGTTTGCTATAGTTTGTAGCATTTTTTTTAATTTTAAAGTGATTGGGATGAGTAAGGGTTGGTAAGGGGTAGTTGGGGGTGATTTATGATAGCCAAAGTAATTTAAGTGAGTTTGGCATAGTTTGCTATGGTTTGTAGCATTTTTTGTAATTTTAAAGTGATTGGGTTTATTTTGGGGTAGTAAGGGGTTGTTGGGAGTGATTTATGTTAGCCGAAGTAATTTAGGTGAGTTAGGCATAGTTTGCTATGGTTTGTAGCATTTTTTGTAATTTTAAAGTGATTGGGATGAGTTAGGGGTGGTAAGGGGTAGTTGGGGGTGATTTATGATAGCCGAAGTAATTTAAGTGAGTTTGGCATAGTTTGGTATGGTTTGTAACATTTTTTGTTATTTGAAAGTGATTGGGCTTATTTTGGGGTAGTTGGGGGTGATTTATGGTAGCCGAAGTAATGTAGGTGAGTTAGGCATAGTTTGCTATGGTTTGTGGTATTTTTTGTAATTTTAAAGTGATTGGGATGAGTAAGGGTTGGTAAGGGGTAGTTGGGGGTGATTTATGATAGCCGAAGTAATTTAAGTGAGTTTGGCATAGTTTGCTATGGTTTGTAGCATTTTTTGTAATTTTAAAGTGATTGGGCTTATTTTGGGGTAGTAAGGGGTTGTTGGGAGTGATTTATGTTAGCCGAAGTAATTTAGGTGAGTTAGGCATAGTTTGCTATGGTTTGTAGCATTTTTTGTAATTTTAAAGTGATTGGGATGAGTTAGGGGTGGTAAGGGGTAGTTGGGGGTGATTTATGATAGCCGAAGTAATTTAAGTGAGTTTGGCATAGTTTGCTATGGTTTGTAGCATTTTTTGTAATTTTAAAATGATTGGGATGAGTTAGGGGCGGTAAGGGGTAGTTGGGGTGATTTATGTTAGCCGAAGTAATGTAGGTGAGTTAGGCATAGTTTGCTATGGTTTGTAGCATTTTTTGAAATTTTAAAGTGATTGGGATGAGTTAGGGGTGGTAAGGGGTAGTTGGGGGTGATTTATGATAGCCGAAGTAATTTGAGTGCGTTTGGCATAGTTTGGTATGGTTTGTAACATTTTTTGTTATTTTAAAGTGATTGGGCTTATTTTGGGGTAGTTGGGGGTGATTTATGGTAGCCGAAGTAATGTAGGTGAGTTAGGCTTAGTTTGCTATGGTTTGTGGTATTTTTTGTAATTTTAAAGTGATTGGGATGAGTAAGAGTTGGTAAGGGGTAGTTGGGGGTGATTTATGATAGCCGAAGTAATTTAAGTGAGTTTGGCATAGTTTGGTATGGTTTGTAGCATTTTTTGTAATTTTAAAGTGATTGGGCTTATTTTGTGGAGGTAAGGGGTAGTTGGGGTGATTTATGGTAGCCGAAGTAATTTAGGTGAGTTAGGCTTAGTTTGCTATGGTTTGTGGCATTTTTTGTAATTTTAAAGTGATTGGGTTTATTTTGGGGTGGTAAGGGGTAGTTTGGGGGTGATTTATGGAAGTCAAAGTAATTTAGATAAGTTTGGCATAGTTTGATATGGCTTGTAACATTTTTTATAATTTGAAAGTGATTGGGCTGTGTTTTGGGTGGTAAGGGGTAGTTGGGGGTGATTCATGATAGCCGAAGTAATTTAGGGGAGTTTGGCATAGTTTGCTACGGTTTGTAGAATTTTTTTGTAATTTTAAAGTGATTGGGCTTATTTTGGGGTGGTAAGGGGTAGTTGGGGGTGATTTTTGGTAGACGAAATAATATGTGTGAGTTCGACATAATCTGCCATGATTTGTGTCATTTTGTTTTATTTTAAAGTGATTGGAGTTACTTGGGGTTGCTAAGGGGTGGTAAGGGATGATTTAAAATAACGGATCTAGTTTATGTCAGTTTGGCATAGTTCGGGAATTTTTTGGGGTTGATTTGGTAAAGTTTGCAGTGGTAAGAGATATTTGAGGATGTTTAATGTTGACGGATTAAATTTGGAGTGATTTGGTAATTTTTAATTGAGTCACGGATCGACATTATAATTGAAATCAAAATTATAATTGAAATATCTGCGGCCTCGCTAGGTACGGCAAAAGTATGATCACGAAAGCAGAAAAACTCGACGTTGAAATTGTTTAGGTTAAATAAGTGCTTTTAATGTAAACCGGTCGCCCGTCGTCGAAGTTGTTTTGGCTAGATACGTGCTTCTAACATAAACACGGTCTCCGCGATCGGATCATTTTTTTGTTTATTTTAGCCGGTTTTTATTGAATTACAAAGGAACCGGGCCGAATTTCGCAAAATCCCTTCTTAGTGTTCAGTTTCGGCACATGATACACCCGTGTCTAAAATTTCAAGTCTCCAGCCCTCACGGTTTGGGCTGTGCGTTGATTATGAATCAGTGTGTAGATGAATTAGTGTGTCAGTGAGGACACTTCGCTTTATATATATAGATTACAAAAACATGCTACTAACCATAGCAAACTATGCCAAACTCACCTAAATTACTTCGGCTATCAAAAATCACCTCCAACTACACTTTACAGCAACAAATTAACCCCAATCACTTTAAAATTACAAAAAAATGCTAAAAATCATAACAAACTATACCAGAATCACCGAAATTACTTCGGTTACCGTAAATCACCCCCAACTATCCCTTACCACAACAAACCAAACCATATCATCTTAAAATTACAAAAAAAGGTGTACAAATCATAACAAACTATGCCAGACTCACCTAAATTACTTCGGCTACTCTAAATCATCACCAAGTAACCCTTACCACAACAAACTAAACCCAATCACTTTTAAATTACAAAAAAATGCTAGTAACCATAGCAAATTATGCCAAACTCACCTAAATTACTTCGGCTACCGTAAATCACCCCCAACTATCCCTTACCACAACAAACCAAATCATCTTAAAATTACAAAAAAAGGTGTACAAATCATAACAAACTTAGGTGAATCTGGCATAGTTTGTTATGATTTGTACACTTTTTTTGTAATTTTAAGATGATATGGTTTGGTTTGTTGTGGTAAGGGATAGTTGGGGGTGATTTACGATAGCCGAAGTAATTTAGGTGATTCTGGTATAGTTTGCTATAATTTTAGGCATTTTTTTGTAATTTTAAAGTGATTGGGCTTAGTTTGTTGCTATAAATTGTAGATGGGGGTGATTTTTGATAGCCGAATTAATTTAGGTGAGTTTGGCGTAGTTTGCTATAGTTAGGAGCATTTTTTTGTAATTTAAAAGTGATTGGGTTTAGTTTGTTGTGGTGAGGGTTAGTTGGTGATGATTTATGGTAGCCGAAGTAATTTAGGTGAGTTTGGCATAGTTTGCTATGGTTAGTAGCTTTTTTTTTAAATTGCAAAGTTATTGGGTTTAGTTTGTTGTGGTAAAGGTTAGTTGGTGATGATTTAGAGTAGCCGAAGTAATTTAGGTGAGTCTGGCATAGTTTGTTATGATTTGTACACCTTTTTTGTAATTTTAAGATGATATGGTTTGGTTTGTTGTGGTAAGGGATATTTGGGGTGATTTACGGTAGCCGAAGTAATTTAGGTGATTCTGGTATAGTTTGTTATGATTTTTAGCATTTTTTTGTAATTTTAAAATGATTGGGCTTAGTTTGTTGCTGTAAAGTGTAGTTGGGGGTGATTTTTGATAGCCGAAGTAATTTAGGTGAGTTTGGCATAGTTTGCTATGGTTAGTAGCATTTTTTTGTAATTTAAAAGTGATTGGGTTTAGTTTGTTGTGGTAAGGGTTAGTTGGTGATGATTTAGAGTAGCCGAAGTAATTTAGGTGAGTATGGCATAGTTTGTTATGATTTGTACACCTTTTTTTGTAATTTTAAGATGATATGGTTTGGTTTGTTTTGGTAAGGGATAGCTGGGGGTGATTTACGGTAGCCGAAGTAATTTAGGTGATTCTGGTATAACTTGTTATGATTTTTAGCATTTTTTGGTAATTTTAAAGTGATTGGGCTTAGTTTGTTGCTGTAAAGTGTAGTTGGGTGTGATTTTTGATAGCCGAAGTAATTTAGGTGAGTTTGGCATAGTTTGCTATGGTTAGTTGCATTTTTTTGTAATTTAAAAGTGATTGGGTTTAGTTTGTTGTGGTAAGGGTTAATTAGTGATGATTTATGGTAGCCGAAGTAATTTAGGTGAGTTTGGCATAGTTTGCTATGGTTAGTAGCATTTTTTTGTAATTTAAAAATGATTGGGTTAATTTGTTGTGGTAAGGGTTAGTTGGTGATGATTTAGAGTAGCCGAAGTAATTTAGGTGAGTCTGGCATAGTTTGTTATGATTTGTACACCTTTTCTTGTAATTTTAGGATGATATGGTTTGGTTTGTTGTGGTAAGGGATAGTTGGGGGTGATTTACGGTAGCCGAAGTAATTTAGGTGATTTTGCTATAGTTTGTTATGATTTTTAGCATTTTTTTGTAATTTTAAAGCGATTGGGCTTAGTTAACCCTTACCACAACAAACTAAACCCAATCACTTTTAAATTACAAAAAAATGCTACTAACAATAGCAAACTATACCAAACTCACCTAAATTACTTCGGCTATCAAAAATCACCCCCAACTACACTTTACAGGAACAAACTAAGCCCAATCACTTTAAAATTACAAAAAAATGCTAAAAATCATAACAAACTATACCAGAATCACCTAAATGACTTCGGCTACCGTAAATCACCCCCAACTATCCCTTACCACAACAAACCAAACCATATCATCTTAAAATTACAAAAAAGGTGTACAAATCATAACAAACTATGCCAGACTCACCTTAATTACTTCGGCTACTCTAAATCATCACCAACTAACCCTTACCACAACAAACTAAACCCAATCACTTTTAAATTACAAAAAAATGCTACTAACCATAGCAAACTATGCCAAACTCACCTAAATTACTTCGGCTACCATAAATCATCACCAACTAACCCTTACCACAACAAACTAAATCCAATCACTTTTAAATTACAAAAAAATGCTACTAACCATAGCAAACTATGCCAAACTCACCTAAATTACTTCGGCTACCATAAATCATCACCAACTAACCCTTACCACAACAAACTAAACCCAATCACTTTTAAATTACAAAAAAATGCTACTAACCATAGCAAACTATGCCAAACTCACCTAAATTACTTCGGCTATCAAAAATCACCCCAACTACACTTTACAGCAACAAACTAAGCCCAATCGCTTTAAAATTACAAAAAAATGCTAAAAATCATAACAAACTATACCAGAATCACCTAAATTACTTCGGCTACCGTAAATCACCCCCAACTATCCCTTACCACAACAAACCAAACCATATCATCTTAAAATTACAAAAAAAGGTGTACAAATCATAACAAACAATGACAGACTCACCTAAATTACTTCGGCTACTCTAAATCATCACCAACAAACCCTTACCACTACAAACTAAACCCAACCACTTTTAAATTACAAAAAAATGCTACTAACCATAGCAAACTATGCCAAACTCACCTAAATTACTTCGGCTACCATAAATCATCACCAACTAACCCTTACCACAACAAAATAAACCCAATCACTTTTAAATTACAAAAAAATGCTACTAACCATAGCAAACTATGCCAAACTCACCTAAATTACTTCGGCTATCAAAAATCACCCCCAACAACACTTTACAGCAACAAACTAAGCCCAATCACTTTAAAATTACAAAAAAATGCTAAAAATCATAACAAACTATACCAGAATAACCTAAATTACTTCGGTTACCGAAAATCACCCCCAACTATCCCTTACCACAACAAACCAAACCATATCATCTTAAAATTACAAAAAAAGGTGTACAAATCATAACAAACTATGCCAGACTCACCTAAATTACTTCGGCTACTCTAAATCATCACCAACTAACCCTTACCACAACAAACTAAACCAGATCACTTTTAAATTACAAAAAATGCTACTAACCATAGCAAACTATGCCAAACGCACCTAAATTACTTCGGCTACCATAAATCATCACCAACTAACCCTTACCACAACAAACTAAACCCAATCACTTTTAAATTACAAAAAAATGCTACTAACCATAGCAAACTATGCCAAACTCACCTAAATTACTTCGGCTATCCAAAATCATCCCCACCTACACTTTACAGCAACAAACTAAGCCCAATCACTTTAAAATTACAAAAAAATGCTAAAAATCATTACAAACTATACCAGAATCACCTAAATTACTTCGGCTACCGTAAATCACCCCCAACTATCCCTTACCACAACAAACCCAACCATATCATCTTAAAATTACAAAAAAAGGTGTACAAATCATAACAAACTATGCCAGACTCACCTAAATTACTTCGGCTACTCTAAATCATCACCAACTAACCCTTACCATAACAAACTAACCCCAATCACTTTTAAATTACAAAAAAATGCTACTAACCATAGCAAAATATGCCAAACTCACCTAAATTACTTCGGCAACCATAAATCATCACCAACTAACCCTTAACACAACAAACTAAACCCAATCACTTTTAAATTACAAAAAAATGCTACTGACCATAGCAAACTAGGCCAAACTCACCTCAATTACTTCGGCTGTCAAAAATCACCCCCAACTACACTTTACAGCAACAAACTAACCCCAATCATTTTAAAATAACAAAAAAATGCTAAAAATCATAACAAACTATACCAGAATCACCTAAATTACTTCGGCTACCGTAAATCACCCCCAACTATCCCTTACCACAATAAACCAAACCATATCATCTTAAAATTACAAAAAAAGGTGTACAAATCATAACAAGCTATGCCAGACTCACCTAAATTACTTCGGCTACTCTAAGTCATCACCAACTAACCCTTACCAAAACAAACTAAACCCAATCACTTTTAAATTACAAAAAAATGCTACTAACCATAGCAAACTATGCCAAATTCACCTAAATTACTTCGGCTACCATAAATCATCACCAACTAACCCTTACCACAACAAACTAAACCCAATCACCTTTAAATTACAAAAAATTCTACTAACCATAGCAAACTATGCCAAACTCACCTAAATTACTTCGGCTATCAAAAATCACCCCCAACTACACTTTACAGCAACAAACTAAGCCCAATCACTTTAAAATTACAAAAAAATGCTAAAAATCATGACAAACTATACCAGAAACACCTAAATTACTTCGGCTACCGTAAATCACCCCCAACTATCCCTTACCACAACAAACCAAACCATATCATCTTAAAATTACAAAAAAAGGTGTACAAATCATAACAAACTATGCCAGACTCACCTAAATTACTTCGGCAACTCTAAATCATCACCAACTAACCCTTACCACAACAAACTAAACCCAATCATTTTTAAATTACAAAAAAATGCTACTAACCATAGCAAATTATGCCAAACTCACCTAAATTACTTCGGCTACCATAAATCATCACCAACTAACCCTTACCACAACAAACTAAACCCAATCACTTTTAAATTACAAAAATATGCTACTAACCATAGCAAACTATGCCAATCTCACCTAAATTACTTCGGCTACCATAAATCATCACCAACTAACCCTTACCACAACAAACTAAACCCAATCACTTTTAAATTACAAAAAAATGCTACTAACCATAGCAAACTATGCCAAACTCACCTAATTACTTTGGCTATCAAAAATCACCCCCAACTACACTTTACAGCAACAAACTAAGCCCAATCACTTTAAAATTACAAAAAAAATGCTAAAAATCATAACAAACTATACCAGAATCACCTAAATTACTTCAGCTACCGTAAATCACCCCCAACTACTCCTTACTACAAGAAACCAAACCATATCATCTTAAAATTACAAAAAAAGGTGTACAAATCATAACAAACTATGCCAGACTCACCTAAATTAGTTCGACTACTCTAAATTAACACCAACTAACCCTTACCACAACAAACTAAACCCAATCACTTTTAAATTACAAAAAAGTGCTACTAACCATAGCAAACTATGCCAAACTCACCTAAATTACTTCGGCTATTAAAAATCACCCCCAACTACACTTTACAGCAACAAACTAAGCCCAATCACTTTAAAATTACAAAAAAATGCTAAAAATCATAACAAACTATTCCAGAATCACCTAAATTACTTCGGCTACCGTAAATCACCCCCAACTATCTCTTACCACAACAAACCAAACCATAACATCTTAAAATTACAAGAAAAGGAGTACAAATCATAACAAACTATGCCAGACTCACCTAAATTACTTCGGCTACTCTAAATCATCACCAACTAACCCTTACCACAACTAACTAAACCCAATCACTTTTAAATTACAAAAATATGCTACTAACCATAGCAAACTATGCCAATCTCACCTAAATTACTTCGGCTACCATAAATCATCACCAACTAACCCTTACCACAACAAACTAAACCCAATCACTTTTAAATTACAAAAAAATGCTACTAACTATTGCAAACTATGCCAAACTAACCTAAATTACTTCGGCTATCAAAAATCACCCCCAACTACACTTTACAACAACAAACTAAGCCTAATCACTTTAAAATTACAAAAAAATGCTAAAAATCATAACAAACTATACCAGAATCACCTAAATAACTTCAGCTACCGTAAATAACCCCCAACTATCCCTTACCACAAGAAACCAAACCATATCATCTTAAAATTACAAAAAAAGTGTACAAATCATAACAAACTATGCCAGACTCACCTAAATTAGTTCGGCTACTCTAAATTATCACCAACTAACCCTTACCACAACAAACTAAACCCAATCAATTTTAAATTACAAAAAAGTGCTACTACCATAGCAAACTATGCCAAACTCACCTAAATTACTTCGGCTATCAACAATCACCCCCAACTACACTT
The DNA here is from genome assembly GCA_964023215.1 of Eledona agricola. Lineage (NCBI taxonomy): Eukaryota > Metazoa > Arthropoda > Insecta > Coleoptera > Tenebrionidae > Eledona > Eledona agricola. Next base: position 356,467 of record CAXIEJ010000019.1, on the reverse strand, counting down.
TACAGCAACAAACTAAGACCTATCACTTTAAAATTACAAAAAAATGCTAAAAATTATAACAAACTATACCAGAATCACCTAAATTACTTCGGCTACCGTAAATCACCCCCAACTATCCCTTACCACAACAAACCAAACCATATCATCTTAAAATTACAAAAAAAGGTGAACAAATCATAACAAACTATGCCAGACTCACTTAAATTACTTCGGATACTCTAAATCATCACCAACTAACCCTTACCACAATAAACTAAACCCAATCACTTTTAAATTACAAAAAAATGCTACTAACCATAGCAAACTATGCCAAACTCACCTAAATTACTTCGGCTACCATAAATCATTACCAACTAACCCTTACCACAACAAACTAAACCCAATCACTTTTAAATTACAAAAAAATGCTACTAACCATAGCAAACTATGCCAAACTCACCTAAATTTCTTCGGATATCAAAATTCACCCCCAACTACACTTTACAGCAAAAAACTAAGCCCAATCACTTTAAAATTACAAAAAAATGCTAAAAATCATAACAAACTATACCAGAATCACCTAAATTACTTCGGCTACACGTAAATCACCCCCAACTATCCCTTACCACAACAAACCAAACCATATCATCTTAAAATTACAAAAAAAGGTGTACAAATCATAACAAACTATGCCAGACTCACCTAAATTACTTCGGCTACTCTAAATCATCACCAACTAACCCTTACCACAACAAACTAAACCCAATCACTTTTAAATTACAAAAAATTGCTACTAACCATAGCAAACTATGCCAAACTCACCTAAATTATTTCGGCTACCATAAATCATCACCAACTAACCCTTACCACAACAAACTAAACCCAATCACTTTTAAATTACAAAAATATGCTACTAACCATAGCAAACTATGTCAATCTCACCTAAATTACTTCGGCTACCATAAATCATCACCAACTAACCCTTACCACAACAAACTAAACCCAATCACTTTTAAATTACAAAAAAATGCTACTTTACAGCAACAAACTAAGCCCAATCACTTTAAAATTACAAAAAAATGCTAAAAATCATAACAAACTATACCAGAATCACCTAAATTACTTCGGCTACCGTAAATCACCCCCAACTATCCCTTACCACAACAAACCAAACCATATCATCTTAAAATTACAAAAAAAGGTGTACAAATCATAACAAACTATGCCAGACTCACCTAAATTACTTCGGCTACACAAAATCATCACCAACTAACCCTTACCACAACAAACTAAACCCAATCACTTTTAAATTACAAAAAAATGCTACTAACCATATCAAACTATGCCAGACTCACCTAAATTACTTCGGCTTCCATAAATCATCACCAACTAACCCTTACCACAACAAACTAAACCCAATCACTTTTAAATTACAAAAAAATGCTACTAACCATAGCAAACTATGCCAAACTCACCTAAATTACTTCGGCTATCAAAAATCACCCCCAACTACACTCTACAGCAACAAACTAAGCCCAATCATTTTAAAATTACAAAAAAATGCTAAAAATCATGACAAACTATACCAGAAATCACCTAAATTACTTCGGCTACCGTAAATCACCCCCAACTAACCCTTACCACAACAAACCAAACCATATCATCTTAAAATTACAAGAAAAGGTGTACAAAACATAACAAACTATGCCAGACTCACCTAAATTACTTCGGCTACTCTAAATCATCACCAACTAACCCTTACCACAACAAACTAAACCCAATCACTTTTAAATTAAAAAAATGTTACTAACCATAGCAAACTATGCCAAACTCACCTAAATTACTTCGGCTACCATAAATCATCACCAACTAACCCTTACCACAACAAACTAAACCCAATCACTTTTAAATTACAAAAAAATGCTACTAACCATAGCAAACTATGCCAAACTCACCTAAATTACTTCGGCTACCATAAATCATCACCAACTAACCCTTACCACAACAAACTAAACCCAATCACTTTTAAATTACAAAAAAATGCTACTAACTATAGCAAACTATGCCAAACTCACCTAAATTACTTCGGCTACCATAAATCATCACCAACTAACCCTTACGGCAACAAACTAAACCCAATCACTTTTAAATTACAAAAATATGCTACTAACCATAGCAAACTATGCCAATCTCACCTAAATTACTTCGGCTACCATAAATCATCACCAACTAACCCTTACCACAACAAACTAAACCCAATCACTTTTAAATTACAAAAAAATGCTACTAACCATAGCAAACTATGCCAAACTCACCTAAATTACTTTGGCTATCAAAAATCACCCCCAACTACACTTTACAGCAACAAACTAAGCCCAATCACTTTAAAATTACAAAAAAATGCTAAAAATCATAACAAACTATACCAGAATCACCTAAATTACTTCAGCTACCGTAAATCACCCCCAACTATCCCTTACTAAAAGAAACCAAACCATATCATCTTAAAATTACAAAAAAAGGTGTACAAATCATAACAAACTATGCCAGACTCACCTAAATTACTTCGGCTACTCTAAATCATCACCAACTAACCCTTACCACAACAGCATAAACCCAATCACTTTTAAATTACAAAAATATGCTACTAACCATAGCAAACTATGCCAATCTCACCTAAATTACTTCGGCTACCATAAATCATCACCAACTAACCCTTACCACAACAAACTTAACCCAATCACTTTTAAATTACAAAAAAATGCTACTAACTATAGCAAACTATGCCAAACTAACCTAAATTACTTCGGCTATCAAAAATCACCCCCAACTACACTTTACAGCAACAAACTAAGCCCAATCACTTTAAAATTACAAAAAAATGCTAAAAATCATGACAAACTATACCAGAATCACCTAAATTACTTCGGCTACCGTAAATCACCCCCAACTATCCTTTACCACAACAAACCAAACCATATCATCTTAAAATTACAAAAAAAGGTGTACAAATCATAACAAACTATGCCAGACTCACCTAAATTACTTCGGCTACTCTCAATCATCACCAACTAACCCTTACTACAACAAACTAAACCCAATCACTTTTAAATTACAAAAAAATGCTACTAACCATAGCAAACTATGCCAAACTCACCTAAATTACTTCGGCTACCATAAATCATCACCAACTAACCCTTACCACAACAAACTAAACCCAATCACTTTTAAATTACAAAAATATGCTACTAAGCATAGCAAACTATTCCAATCTCACCTAAATTACTTCGGCTACCATAAATCATCACCAACTAACCCTTACCACAACAAACTAAACCCAATCACTTATAAATTACAAAAAAATGCTACTAACTATAGCAAACTATGCCAAACTCACCTAAATTACTTTGGCTATCAAAAATCACCCCCAACTACACTTTACAGCAACAAACTAAGCCCAATCACTTTAAAATTACAAAAAAATGCTAAAAATCATAACAAACTATACCAGAATCACCTAAATTACTTCAGCTACCGTAAATCACCCCCAACTATCCCTTACTACAAGAAACCAAACCATATCATCTTAAAATTACAAAAAAAGGTGTACAAATCATAACAAACTATGCCAGACTCACCTAAATTAGTTCGGCTACGCTAAATTATCACCAACTAACCCTTACCACAACAAACTAAACCCAATCACTTTTAAATTACAAAAAAGTGCTACTAACCATAGCAAACTATGCCAAACTCACCTAAATTACTTCGGCTATCAAAAATCACCCCCAACTACACTTTACAGCAACAAACTAAGCCCAATCACTTTAAAATTACAAAAAAATGCTAAAAATCATAACAAACTATTCCAGAATCACGTAAATTACTTCGGCTACCGTAAATCACCCCCAACTATCCCTTACCACAACAAAAAAAACCATATCATCTTAAAATTACAAGAAAAGGTGTACAAATCATAACAAACTATGCCAGACTCACCTAAATTACTTCGGCTACTCTAAATCATCACCAACTAACCCTTACCACAACAAACTAAACCCAATCACTTTTAAATTACAAAAATATGCTACTAACCATAGCAAACTATGCCAATCTCACCTAAATTACTTCGGCTACCATAAATCATCACCAACTAACCCTTACCACAACAAACTAAACCCAATCACTTTTAAATTACAAAAAAATGCTACTAACCATAGCAAACTATGCCAAACTCACCTAAATTACTTCGGCTACGATAAACCATCACCAACTAACCCTTCCCACAACAAATTAAACTCAATCACTTTTAAATTACAAAAAAATGCTACTAACCATAGCAAACTATGCCAAACTCACCAAAATTACTTCGGCTACCATAAACCATCACCAACTAACCCTTACCACAACAAACTAAACCCAATCACTTTTAAATTACAAAAAAATGCTACTAACCATAGCAAACTATGCCAAACTCACCTAAATTACTTCGGCTATCAAAAATCACCCCCAACTACACTTTACAGCAACAAACAAAGCCCAATCACTTTAAAATTACAAAAAAATGTTAAAAATCATAACAAATTATACCAGAATCACCTAAATTACTTCGGCTACCGTAAATCACCCCCAACTATCCCTTACCACAACAAACCAAACCATATCATCTTAAAATTACAAAAAAAGGTGTACAAATCATAACAAACTATGCCAGACTCACCGAAATTACTTCGGCTACCATAAATCATCACCAACTAACCTTTACCACAACAAACTAAACCCAATCACTTTTAAATTACAAAAAAATGCTACTAACCATAGCAAACTATGCCAAACTCACCTAAATTACTTCGGCTATCAAAAATCACCCCCAACTACACTTTACAGCAACAAACTAAGCCCAATCACTTTAAAATTACAATAAAATGCTAAAAATCATAACAAACTATACCAGAATCACCGAAATTACTTCGGCTACCGTAAATCACCCACAACTATCCCTTACCACAACATGCCAAACCATATCATCGTAAAATTACAAAAAAAGGTGTACAAATCATAACAAACTATGCCAGATTCACCTAAATTACTTCGGCTACTCTAAATCATCACCAACTAACTCTTACCACAACAAACTAAAGCCAATCACTTTTAAGTTACAAAAAAATGCTACTAACCATAGCAAACTATGCCAAACTCACCTTAATTACTTCGGCTTCCATAAATCATCACCAACTAATCCTTACCACAACAAACTAAACCCAATCAATTTTAAATTACAAAAAAATGCTACTAACCATAGCAAACTATGCCAAACTCACCTAAATTACTTCGGCTACCATAAATCATCACCAACTAATCCTTACCACAACAAACTAAACCCAATCACTTTTAAATTACAAAAAAATGCTACTAACCATAGCAAACTATGCCAAACTCTCCTAAATTACTTCGGCTATCAAAAATCACCCCCAACTACACTTTACAGCAACAAACTAAGCCCAATCACTTTAAAATTACAAAAAAATGCTAAAAATCATAACAAACTATACCAGAATCACCTAAATTACTTCGGCTACCGTAAATCACCCCCAACTATCCCTTACCACAACAAACCAAACCATATCATCTTAAAATTACAAAAAAAGGCAAAAAGCAAACTATGCCAAACTCACCTAAATTACTTCGGCTACCATAAATCATCACCAATTAACCCTTACCACAACAAACTAAACCCAATCACTTTTAAATTACAAAAAAATGCTACTAACCATAGCAAACTATGCCAAACACACCTAAATTACTTCGGCTATCAAAAATCACCCCCAACTACACTTTACTGCAACAAACTAAGCCCAATCACTTTAAAATTACAAAAAAATGCTAAAAATCATAACAAACTATATCAGAATCACCTAAATTACTTCGGCTACCGTAAATCACCCACAACTATCCCTTACCACAACAAAACAAACCATATCATCTTAAAAGTACAAAAAAAGGTGTACAAATCATAACAAACTATGCCAGACTCACCTAAATTACTTCGGCTACTCTAAATCATCACCAACTAACCCTTACCACAACAAACTAAACCCAATCACTTTTAAATTACAAAAAAATATTAAAAATCATAACAAACTATACCAGAATCACCTAAATTACTTCGGCTACCGTAAATCACCCCCAACTATCCCTTACCACAACAAACCAAACCATATCATCTTAAAATTACAAAAAAAGGTGTACAAATCATAACAAACTATGCCAAACTCACCTTAATTACTTCGGCTTCCATAAATCATCACCAACTAACCCTTACCACAACAAACTAAACCCAATCAATTTTAAATTACAAAAAAATGCTACTAACCATAGCAAACTATGCCAAACTCACCTAAATTACTTCGGCTAATATAAATCATCACCAACTAATCCTTACCACAACAAACTAAACCCAATCACTTTTAAATTACAAAAAAATGCTACTAACTATAGCAAACTATGCCAAACTCTCCTAAATTACTTCGGCTATCAAAAATCACCCCCAACTACACTTTACAGCAACAAACTAAGCCCAATCACTTTAAAATTACAAAAAAATGCTAAAAATCATAACAAACTATACCAGAATCACCTAAATTACTTCGGCTTCCGTAAATCACCCCCAACTATCCCTTACCACAACAAACCAAACCATATCATCTTAAAATTACAAAAAAAGGCAAAAAGCAAACTATGCCAAACTCACCTAAATTACTTCGGCTACCATAAATCATCACCAATTAACCCTTACCACAACAAACTAAACCCAATCACTTTTAAATTACAAAAAAATGCTACTAACCATAGCAAACTATGCCAAACTCACCTAAATTACTTCGGCTATCAAAAATCACCCCCAACTACACTTTACTGCAACAAACTAAGCCCAATCACTTTAATATTACAAAAAAATGCTAAAAATCTTAACAAACTATATCAGAATCACCTAAATTACTTCGGCTACCGTAAATCACCCACAACTATCCCTTACCACAACAAAACAAACCATATCATCTTAAAATTACAAAAAAAGGTGTACAAATCATAACAAACTATGCCAAACTCACCTAAATTACTTCGGCTACTCTAAATCATCACCAACTAACCCTTACCACAACAAACTAAACCCAATCACTTTTAAATTACAAAAAAATTCTAGTAACCATAGCAAACTATGCTAAACTCACCTAAATTACTTCGGCTACCATAAATCATCACCAACTAACCCATACCACAACAAACTAAACCCAATCAATTTTAAATTACAAAAAAATGCTACTAACCATAGCAAACTATGCCAAATTCACCTAAATGACTTCGGCTATCAAAAATCACCCCCAACTACACTTTACAGCAACAAACTAAGCCCAATCACTTTAAAATTATAAAAAATGCTAAAAATCATAACAAACTATACCAGAATCACTTAAATTACTTCGGCTACCGTAAATCACCCCCAACTATCCCTTACCACAACAAACCAAATCATATCATCTTAAAATTACAAAAAAAGGTGTACAAATCATAACAAAATATGCCAGACTCACCTAAATTACTTCGGCTACTCTAAATCATCACCAACTAACCCTTACCACAACAAACTAAACCCAATCACTATTAAATTACAAAAAAATGCTACTAACCATAGCAAACTATGCCAAACTCACCTAAATTACTTCGGCTACCATAAATCATCACCAACTAACCCTTACCACAACAAACTAAACCCAATCACTATTAAAATACAAAAAAATGCTACTAACCATAGCAAAGTATGCCAAACTCACCTAAATTACTTCGGCTATCAAAACTCACCCCCAACTACACTTTACAGCAACAACAAAGCCCAATCACTTTAAAATTACAAAAAAATGCTAAAAATCATAACAAATTATACCAGAATCACCTAAATTACTTCGGCTACCGTAAATCACCCCCAACTATCCCTTACCACAACAAACCAAACCATATCATCTTAAAATTACAAAAAAAGGTGTACAAATCATAACAAACTATGCCAGACTCACCTAAATTACTTCGGCTACTCTAAATCATCACCAACTAACCCTTACCACAACAAACTAAGCCCAATCACTTTTAAATTACAAAAAAATGCTACTAACTTTAGCAAACTATGCCAAACTCACATAAATTACTTCGGCTATCAAAAATTACCCCCAACTACACTTTACAGTAACAAACTAAGCCAAATCACTTTAAAATTACAAAAAAATGCTAAAAATCATAACAAACTATACCAGAATCACCTAAATTACTTCGGCTACCGTAAATCACCCCCAACTCTCCCTTACCACAACAAACCAAACCATATCATCTTAAAATTACAAAAAAAGGTGTACAAATCATAACAAACAATGCCAGACTCACCTAAATTACTTCGGCTACTCTAAATCATCACCAACTAACCCTTACCACAACAAACTAAACCCAATCACTTTTAAATTACAAAAAAATGCTTCTAACCATAGCAAACTATGCCAAACTCACCTACATTACTTCGGCTACCATAAACCATCACCAACTAACCCTTACCACAACAAACTAAACCCAATCACTTTTAAATTACAAAAAAATGCTACTAACCATAGCAAACTATGCCAAACTCACCTAAATTACTTCGGCTATCAAAAATCACCCCCAACTACACTTTACAGCAAAAACTAAGCCCAATCACTTTAAAATTACAAAAAAATGCTAAAAATCATAACAAACTATACCAGAATCACCTAAATTACTTCGGCTACCGTAAATCACCCCCAACTATCCCTTACCACAACAAACCAAACCATATCATCTTAAAATTACAAAAAAAGGTGTACAAATCATAACAAACTATGCCAGACTCACCTAAATTACTTCGGCTACTCTAAATCATCACCAACTAACCCTTACCACAACAAACTAAACCCAATCACTTTTAAATTACAAAAAAATGCTACTAACCATAGCAAACTATGCCAAACTCACCTAAATTACTTCGGCTACCATAAATCAACACCAACTAACCCTTACCACAACAAACTAAACCCAATCACTTTTAAATTACAAAAAAATGCTACTTACCATAGCAAACTATGCCAAACTCACCTAAATTACTTCGGCTATCAAAAATCACCCCTAACAACACTTTACAGCAACAAACTAAGCCCAATCACTTTAAAATTACAAAAAATTGCTAAAAATCATAACAAACTATACCAGAATCACCTAAATTACTTCGGCTACCGTAAATCACTTCCAACTATCCCTTACCACAACAAACCAAACCATATCATCTTAAAATTACAAAAAAAGAAGTACAAATGATAACAAACTATGCCAGACTCACCGAAATTACTTCGGCTACCATAAATCATCACCAATTAACCTTTACCACAACAAACTAAACCCAATCACTTTTAAATTACAAAAAAATGCTACTAACCATAGCAAACTATGCCAAACTCACCTAAATTACTTCGGCTATCAAAAATCACCCCCAACTACACTTTACAGCAACAAACTAAGCCCAATCACTTTAAAATTACAATAAAATGCTAAAAATCATAACAAACTATACCAGAATCACCGAAATTACTTCGGCTACCGTAAATCACCCACAACTATCCCTTACCACAACAAGCTAAACCATATCATCGTAAAATTACAAAAAAAAGTTGTACAAATCATAACAAACTATGCCAGATTCACCTAAATTACTTCGGCTACTCTAAATCATCACCAACTAAACCTTACCACAACAAACTAAACCCAATCACTTTTAAATTACAAAAAAATGCTACTAACCATAGCAAACTATGCCAAACTCACCTTAATTACTTCGGCTTCCATAAATCATCACCAACTAACCCTTACCACAACAAACTAAACCCAATCAATTTTAAATTACAAAAAAATGCTACTAACCATAGCAAACTATGCCAAACTCACCTAAATTACTTCGGCTACCATAAATCATCACCAACTAATCCTTACCACAACAAACTAAACCCAATCACTTTTAAATTACAAAAAAATGCTACTAACCATAGCAAACTATGCCAAACTCTCCTAAATTACTTCGGCTATCAAAAATCACCCCCAACTACACTTTACAGCAACAAACTAAGCCCAATCACTTTAAAATTACAAAAAAATGCTAAAAATCATAACAAACTATACCAGAATCACCTAAATTACTTCGGCTACCGTAAATCACCCCCAACTATCCCTTACCACAACAAACCAAACCATATCATCTTAAAATTACAAAAAAAGGCAAAAAGCAAACTATGCCAAACTCACCTAAATTACTTCGGCTACCATAAATCATCACCAATTAACCCTTACCACAACAAACTAAACCCAATCACTTTTAAATTACAAAAAAATGCTACTAACCATAGCAAACTATGCCAAACTCACCTAAATTACTTCGGCTATCAAAAATCACCCCCAACTACACTTTACTGCAACAAACTAAGCCCAATCACTTTAAAATTACAAAAAAATGCTAAAAATCATAACAAACTATATCAGAATCACCTAAATTACTTCGGCTACCGTAAATCACCCACAACTATCCCTTACCACAACAAAACAAACCATATCATCTTAAAATTACAAAAAAAGGTGTACAAATCATAACAAACTATGCCAGACTCACCTAAATTACTTCAGCTACTCTAAATCATCACCAACTAACCCTTACCACAACAAACTAAACCCAATCACTTTTAAATTACAAAAAAATATTAAAAATCATAACAAACTATACCAGAATCACCTGAATTACTTCGGCTACCGTAAATCACCCCCAACTATCCCTTACCACAACAAACCAAACCATATCATCTTAAAATTACAAAAAAAGGTGTACAAATCATAACAAACTATGCCAAACTCACTTTAATTACTTCGGCTTCCATAAATCATCACCAACTAACCCTTACCACAACAAACTAAACCCAATCAATTTTAAATTACAAAAAAATGCTACTAACCATAGCAAACTATGCCAAACTCACCTAAATTACTTCGGCTACCATAAATCATCACCAACTAATCCTTACCACAACAAACTAAACCCAATCACTTTTAAATTACAAAAAAATGCTACTAACCATAGCAAACTATGCCAAACTCTCCTAAATTACTTCGGCTATCAAAAATCACCCCCAACTACACTTTACAGCAACAAACTAAGCCCAATCACTTTAAAATTACAAAAAAATGCTAAAAATCATAACAAACTATATCAGAATCACCTAAATTACTTCGGCTACCGTAAATCACCCACAACTATCCCTTACCACAACAAAACAAACCATATCATCTTAAAATTACAAAAAAAGGTGTACAAATCATAACAAACTATGCCAAACTCACTTTAATTACTTCGGCTTCCATAAATCATCACCAACTAACCCTTACCACAACAAACTAAACCCAATCAATTTTAAATTACAAAAAAATGCTACTAACCATAGCAAACTATGCCAAACTCACCTAAATTACTTCGGCTACCATAAATCATCACCAACTAATCCTTACCACAACAAACTAAACCCAATCACTTTTAAATTACAAAAAAATGCTACTAACCATAGCAAACTATGCCAAACTCACCTAAATTACTTCGGCTATCAAAAATCACCCCCAACTACACTTTACTGCAACAAACTAAGCCCAATCACTTTAAAATTACAAAAAAATGCTAAAAATCATAACAAACTATATCAGAATCACCTAAATTACTTCGGCTACCGTAAATCACCCACAACTATCCCTTACCACAACAAAACAAACCATATCATCTTAAAATTACAAAAAAAGGTGTACAAATCATAACAAACTATGCCAGACTCACCTAAATTACTTCAGCTACTCTAAATCATCACCAACTAACCCTTACCACAACAAACTAAACCCAATCACTTTTAAATTACAAAAAAATGCTACTAACCATAGCAAACTATGCCAAACTCTCCTAAATTACTTCGGCTATCAAAAATCACCCCCAACTACACTTTACAGCAACAAACTAAGCCCAATCACTTTAAAATTACAAAAAAATGCTAAAAATCATAACAAACTATACCAGAATCACCTAAATTACTTCGGCTACCGTAAATCACCCCCAACTATCCCTTACCACAACAAACCAAACCATATCATCTTAAAATTACAAAAAAAGGCAAAAAGCAAACTATGCCAAACTCACCTAAATTACTTCGGCTACCATAAATCATCACCAACTAAACCTTACCACAACAAACTAAACCCAATCACTTTTAAATTACAAAAAAATGCTACTAACCATAGCAAACTATGCCAAACTCTCCTAAATTACTTCGGCTAACAAAAATCACCCCCAACTACACTTTACAGCAACAAACTAAGCCCAATCACTTTAAAATTACAAAAAAATGCTAAAAATCATAACAAACTATACCAGAATCACCTAAATTACTTCGGCTACCGTAAATCACCCCCAACTATCCCTTACCACAACAAACTAAACCCAATCACTTTTAAATTACAAAAAAATGCTACTAACCATAGCAAACTATGCCAAACTCTCCTAAATTACTTCGGCTATCAAAAATCACCCCCAACTACACTTTACAGCAACAAACTAAGCCCAATCACTTTAAAATTACAAAAAAATGCTAAAAATCATAACAAACTATACCAGAATCACCTAAATTACTTCGGCTACCGTAAATCACCCCCAACTATCCCTTACCACAACAAACCAAACCATATCAACTTAAAATTACAAAAAAAGGCAAAAAGCAAACTATGCCAAACTCACCTAAATTACTTCGGCTACCATAAATCATCACCAACTAATCCTTACCACAACAAACTAAACCCAATCACTTTTAAATTACAAAAAAATGCTACTAACCATAGCAAACTATGCCAAACTCTCCTAAATTACTTCGGCTATCAAAAATCACCCCCAACTACACTTTACTGCAACAAACTAAGCCCAATCACTTTAAAATTACAAAAAAATGCTAAAAATCATAACAAACTATATCAGAATCACCTAAATTACTTCGGCTACCGTAAATCACCCACAACTATCCCTTACCACAACAAAACAAACCATATCATCTTAAAATTACAAAAAAAGGTGTACAAATCATAACAAACTATGCCAGACTCACCTAAATTACTTCGGCTACTCTAAATCGTCACCAACTCACCCTTGCCACAACAAACTAAACCCAATCACTTTTAAATTACAAAAAAATGCTAGTAACCATAGCAAACTATGCCAAACTCACCTAAATTACTTCGGCTACCATAAATCATCACCAACTAACCCTTACCACAACAAACTAAACCCAATCACTTTTAAATTACAAAAAAATGCTACTAACCATAGCAAATTATGACAAACTCACCTAAATTACTTCGGCTATCAAAAATCACCCCCAACTACACTTTACAGCAACAAATTAAGCCCAATCACTTTAAAATTACAAAAAAATGCTAAAAATCATAACAAACTATACCAGAATCACCTAAATTACTTCGGCTACCGTAAATCACCCCCAACTATCCCTTACCACAACAAACCAAACCATATCATCTTAAAATTACAAAAAAAGGCAAAAAGCAAACTATGCCAAACTCACCTAAATTACTTCGGCTACCATAAATCATCACCAATTAACCCTTACCACAACAAACTAAACCCAATCACTTTTAAATTACAAAAAAATGCTACTAACCATAGCAAACTATGCCAAACTCACCTAAATTACTTCGGCTATCAAAAATCACCCCCAACTACACTTTACTGCAACAAACTAAGCCCAATCACTTTAAAATTACAAAAAAATGCTAAAAATCATAACAAACTATATCAGAATCACCTAAATTACTTCGGCTACCGTAAATCACCCACAACTATCCCTTACCACAACAAAACAAACCATATCATCTTAAAATTACAAAAAAAGGTGTACAAATCATAACAAACTATGCCAGACTCACCTAAATTACTTCAGCTACTCTAAATCCTCACCAACTAACCCTTACCACAACAAACTAAACCCAATCACTTTTAAATTACAAAAAAATATTAAAAATCATAACAAACTATACCAGAATCACCTAAATTACTTCGGCTACCGTAAATCACCCCCAACTATCCCTTACCACAACAAACCAAACCATATCATCTTAAAATTACAAAAAAAGGCAAAAAGCAAACTATGCCAAACTCACCTAAATTACTTCGGCTACCATAAATTATCACCAATTAACCCTTACCACAACAAACTACACCCAATCACTTTTAAATTACAAAAAAATGCTACTAACCATAGCAAACTATGCCAAACTCACCTAAATTACTTCGGCTATCAAAAATCACCCCCAACTACACTTTACTGCAACAAACTAAGCCCAATCACTTTAAAATTACAAAAAAATGCTAAAAATCATAACAAACTATATCAGAATCACCTAAATTACTTCGGCTACCGTAAATCACCCACAACTATCCCTTACCACAACAAAACAAACCATATCATCTTAAAATTACAAAAAAAGGTGTACAAATCATAACAAACTATGCCAGACTCACCTAAATTACTACGGCTACTCTAAATCGTCACCAACTCACCCTTACCACAACAAACTAAACCCAATCACTTTTAAATTACAAAAAAATGCTAGTAACCATAGCAAACTATGCCAAACTCACCTAAATTACTTCGGCTACCATAAATCATCACCAACTAACCCTTACCACAACAAACTAAACCCAATCACTTTTAAATTACAAAAAAATGCTACTAACCATAGCAAATTATGACAAACTCACCTAAATTACTTCGGCTATCAAAAATCACCCCCAACTACACTTTACAGCAACAAATCAAGCCCAATCACTTTAAAATTACAAAAAAATGCTAAAAATCATAACAAACTATACCAGAATCACCTAAATTACTTCGGCTACTGTAAATCACCCCCAACTATCCCTTACCACAACAAACCAAACCATATCATCTTAAAATTACAAAAAAAGGTGTACAAATCATAACAAACTATGCCAGACTCACCTAAATTACTTCGGCTACTCTAAATCATCACCAAATAACCCTTACCACAACAAACTAAACCCAATCACTTTTAAATTACATAAAATTGCTAGTAACGATTGCAAACTATGCCAAACTCACCTAAATTACTTCGGCTACCATAAATCATCACCAACTAACCCTTACCACAACAAACTAAACCCAATCACTTTTAAATTACAAAAAAATTCTACTAACCATAGCAAACTATGCCAAACTCACCTAAATTACTTCGGCTATCAAAAATCACCCCCAACTACACTTTACAGCAACAAACTAAGCCCAATCACTTTAAAATTACAAAAAAATATTAAAAATCATAACAAATTATACCAGAATCACCTAAATTACTTCGGCTGCCGTAAATCACCCCCAACTATCCCTTACCACAACAAACCAAACCATATCATCTTAAAATTACAAAAAAAGGCAAAAAGCAAACTATGCCAAACTCACCTAAATTACTTCGGCTACCATAAATCATCACCAACTAATCCTTACCACAACAAACTAAACCCAATCACTTTTAAATTACAAAAAAATGCTACTAACCATAGCAAACTATGCCAAACTCTCCTAAATTACTTCGGCTATCAAAAATCACCCCCAACTACACTTTACAGCAACAAACTAAGCCCAATCACTTTAAAATTACAAAAAAATGCTAAAAATCATAACAAACTATGCCAGACTCACCGAAATTACTTCGGCTACCATAAATCATCACCAACTAACCTTTACCACAACAAACTAAACCCAATCACTTTTAAATTACAAAAAAATGCTACTAACCATAGCAAACTATGCCAAACTCACCTAAATTACTTCGGCTATCAAAAATCACCCCCAACTACACTTTACAGCAACAAACTAAGCCCAATCACTTTAAAATTACAATAAAATGCTAAAAATCATAACAAACTATACCAGAATCACCGAAATTACTTCGGCTACCGTAAATCACCCACAACTATCCCTTACCACAACATGCCAAACCATATCATCGTTAAATTACAAAAAAAGGTGTACAAATCATAACAAACTATGCCAGATTCACCTAAATTACTTCGGCTACTCTAAATCATCACCAACTAACCCTTACCACAACAAACTAAACCCAATCACTTTTAAGTTACAAAAAAATGCTACTAACCATAGCAAACTATGCCAAACTCACCTTAATTACTTCGGCTTCCATAAATCATCACCAACTAACCCTTACCACAACAAACTAAACCCAATCAATTTTAAATTACAAAAAAATGCTACTAACCATAGCAAACTATGCCAAACTCACCTAAATTACTTCGGCTACCATAAATCATCACCAACTAATCCTTACCACAACAAACTAAACCCAATCACTTTTAAATTACAAAAAAATGCTACTAACAATAGCAAACTATGCCAAACTCTCCTAAATTACTTCGGCTATCAAAAATCACCCCCAACTACACTTTACAGCAACAAACTAAGCCCAATCACTTTAAAATTACAAAAAAATGCTAAAAATCATAACAAACTATACCAGAATCACCTAAATTACTTCGGCTACCGTAAATCACCCCCAACTATCCCTTACCACAACAAACCAAACCATATCATCTTAAAATTACAAAAAAAGGCAAAAAGCAAACTATGCCAAACTCACCTAAATTACTTCGGCTACCATAAATCATCACCAATTAACCCTTACCACAACAAACTAAACCCAATCACTTTTAAATTACAAAAAAATGCTACTAACCATAGCAAACTATGCCAAACACACCTAAATTACTTCGGCTATCAAAAATCACCCCCAACTACACTTTACTGCAACAAACTAAGCCCAATCACTTTAAAATTACAAAAAAATGCTAAAAATCATAACAAACTATATCAGAATCACCTAAATTACTTCGGCTACCGTAAATCACCCACAACTATCCCTTACCACAACAAAACAAACCATATCATCTTAAAAGTACAAAAAAAGGTGTACAAATCATAACAAACTATGCCAGACTCACCTAAATTACTTCGGCTACTCTAAATCATCACCAACTAACCCTTACCACAACAAACTAAACCCAATCACTTTTAAATTACAAAAAAATATTAAAAATCATAACAAACTATACCAGAATCACCTAAATTACTTCGGCTACCGTAAATCACCCCCAACTATCCCTTACCACAACAAACCAAACCATATCATCTTAAAATTACAAAAAAAGGTGTACAAATCATAACAAACTATGCCAAACTCACCTTAATTACTTCGGCTTCCATAAATCATCACCAACTAACCCTTACCACAACAAACTAAACCCAATCAATTTTAAATTACAAAAAAATGCTACTAACCATAGCAAACTATGCCAAACTCACCTAAATTACTTCGGCTAATATAAATCATCACCAACTAATCCTTACCACAACAAACTAAACCCAATCACTTTTAAATTACAAAAAAATGCTACTAACTATAGCAAACTATGCCAAACTCTCCTAAATTACTTCGGCTATCAAAAATCACCCCCAACTACACTTTACAGCAACAAACTAAGCCCAATCACTTTAAAATTACAAAAAAATGCTAAAAATCATAACAAACTATACCAGAATCACCTAAATTACTTCGGCTTCCGTAAATCACCCCCAACTATCCCTTACCACAACAAACCAAACCATATCATCTTAAAATTACAAAAAAAGGCAAAAAGCAAACTTTGCCAAACTCACCTAAATTACTTCGGCTACCATAAATCATCACCAATTAACCCTTACCACAACAAACTAAACCCAATCACTTTTAAATTACAAAAAAATGCTACTAACCATAGCAAACTATGCCAAACTCACCTAAATTACTTCGGCTAATATAAATCATCACCAACTAATCCTTACCACAACAAACTAAACCCAATCACTTTTAAATTACAAAAAAATGCTACTAACTATAGCAAACTATGCCAAACTCTCCTAAATTACTTCGGCTATCAAAAATCACCCCCAACTACACTTTACAGCAACAAACTAAGCCCAATCACTTTAAAATTACAAAAAAATGCTAAAAATCATAACAAACTATACCAGAATCACCTAAATTACTTCGGCTTCCGTAAATCACCCCCAACTATCCCTTACCACAACAAACCAAACCATATCATCTTAAAATTACAAAAAAAGGCAAAAAGCAAACTTTGCCAAACTCACCTAAATTACTTCGGCTACCATAAATCATCACCAATTAACCCTTACCACAACAAACTAAACCCAATCACTTTTAAATTACAAAAAAATGCTACTAACCATAGCAAACTATGCCAAACTCACCTAAATTACTTCGGCTATCAAAAATCACCCCCAACTACACTTTACTGCAACAAACTAAGCCCAATCACTTTAATATTACAAAAAAATGCTAAAAATCTTAACAAACTATATCAGAATCACCTAAATTACTTCGGCTACCGTAAATCACCCACAACTATCCCTTACCACAACAAAACAAACCATATCATCTTAAAATTACAAAAAAAGGTGTACAAATCATAACAAACTATGCCAGACTCACCTAAATTACTTCGGCTACTCTAAATCGTCACCAACTCACCCTTACCACAACAAACTAAACCCAATCACTTTTAAATTACAAAAAAATGCTAGTAACCATAGCAAACTATGCCAAACTCACCTAAATTACTTCGGCTACCATAAATCATCACCAACTAACCCTTACCACAACAAACTAAACCCAATCACTTTTAAATTACAAAAAAATGCTACTAACCATAGCAAATTATGACAAACTCACCTAAATTACTTCGGCTATCAAAAATCACCCCCAACTACACTTTACAGCAACAAATCAAGCCCAATCACTTTAAAATTACAAAAAAATGCTAAAAATCATAACAAACTATACCAGAATCACCTAAATTACTTCGGCTACTGTAAATCACCCCCAACTATCCCTTACCACAACAAACCAAACCATATCATCTTAAAATTACAAAAAAAGGTGTACAAATCATAACAAACTATGCCAGACTCACCTAAATTACTTCCGCTACTCTAAATCATCACCAAATAACCCTTACCACAACAAACTAAACCCAATCACTTTTAAATTACATAAAATTGCTAGTAACGATTGCAAACTATGCCAAACTCACCTAAATTACTTCGGCTACCATAAATCATCACGAACTAACCCTTACCACAACAAACTAAACCCAATCACTTTTAAATTACAAAAAAATTCTACTAACCATAGCAAACTATGCCAAACACACTTAAATTACTTCGGCTATCAAAAATCACCCCCAACTACACTTTACTGCAACAAACTAAGCCCAATCACTTTAAAATTACAAAAAAATGCTAAAAATCATAACAAACTATATCAGAATCACCTAAATTACTTCGGCTACCGTAAATCACCCACAACTATCCCTTACCACAACAAAACAAACCATATCATCTTAAAAGTACAAAAAAAGGTGTACAAATCATAACAAACTATGCCAGACTCACCTAAATTACTTCGGCTACTCTAAATCATCACCAACTAACCCTTACCACAACAAACTAAACCCAATCACTTTTAAATTACAAAAAAATATTAAAAATCATAACAAACTATACCAGAATCACCTAAATTACTTCGGCTACCGTAAATCACCCCCAACTATCCCTTACCACAACAAACCAAACCATATCATCTTAAAATTACAAAAAAAGGTGTACAAATCATAACAAACTATGCCAAACTCACCTTAATTACTTCGGCTTCCATAAATCATCACCAACTAACCCTTACCACAACAAACTAAACCCAATCAATTTTAAATTACAAAAAAATGCTACTAACCATAGCAAACTATGCCAAACTCACCTAAATTACTTCGGCTAATATAAATCATCACCAACTAATCCTTACCACAACAAACTAAACCCAATCACTTTTAAATTACAAAAAAATGCTACTAACTATAGCAAACTATGCCAAACTCTCCTAAATTACTTCGGCTATCAAAAATCACCCCCAACTACACTTTACAGCAACAAACTAAGCCCAATCACTTTAAAATTACAAAAAAATGCTAAAAATCATAACAAACTATACCAGAATCACCTAAATTACTTCGGCTTCCGTAAATCACCCCCAACTATCCCTTACCACAACAAACCAAACCATATCATCTTAAAATTACAAAAAAAGGCAAAAAGCAAACTATGCCAAACTCACCTAAATTACTTCGGCTACCATAAATCATCACCAATTAACCCTTACCACAACAAACTAAACCCAATCACTTTTAAATTACAAAAAAATGCTACTAACCATAGCAAACTATGCCAAACTCACCTAAATTACTTCGGCTATCAAAAATCACCCCCAACTACACTTTACTGCAACAAACTAAGCCCAATCACTTTAATATTACAAAAAAATGCTAAAAATCTTAACAAACTATATCAGAATCACCTAAATTACTTCGGCTACCGTAAATCACCCACAACTATCCCTTACCACAACAAAACAAACCATATCATCTTAAAATTACAAAAAAAGGTGTACAAATCATAACAAACTATGCCAGACTCACCTAAATTACTTCGGCTACTCTAAATCATCACCAACTAACCCTTACCACAACAAACTAAACCCAATCACTTTTAAATTACAAAAAAATGCTAGTAACCATAGCAAACTATGCTAAACTCACCTAAATTACTTCGGCTACCATAAATCATCACCAACTAACCCATACCACAACAAACTAAACCCAATCAATTTTAAATTACAAAAAAATGCTACTAACCATAGCAAACTATGCCAAATTCACCTAAATGACTTCGGCTATCAAAAATCACCCCCAACTACACTTTACAGCAACAAACTAAGCCCAATCACTTTAAAATTATAAAAAATGCTAAAAATCATAACAAACTATACCAGAATCACTTAAATTACTTCGGCTACCGTAAATCACCCCCAACTATCCCTTACCACAACAAACCAAATCATATCATCTTAAAATTACAAAAAAAGGTGTACAAATCATAACAAAATATGCCAGACTCACCTAAATTACTTCGGCTACTCTAAATCATCACCAACTAACCCTTACCACAACAAACTAAACCCAATCACTATTAAATTACAAAAAAATGCTACTAACCATAGCAAACTATGCCAAACTCACCTAAATTACTTCGGCTACCATAAATCATCACCAACTAACCCTTACCACAACAAACTAAACCCAATCACTATTAAAATACAAAAAAATGCTACTAACCATAGCAAAGTATGCCAAACTCACCTAAATTACTTCGGCTATCAAAACTCACCCCCAACTACACTTTACAGCAACAACAAAGCCCAATCACTTTAAAATTACAAAAAAATGCTAAAAATCATAACAAATTATACCAGAATCACCTAAATTACTTCGGCTACCGTAAATGACCCCCAACTATAACTTACCACAACAAACCAAACCATATCATCTTAAAATTACAAAAAAAGGTGTACAAATCATAACAAACTATGCCAGACTCACCTAAATTACTTCGGCTACTCTAAATCATCACCAACTAACCCTTACCACAACAAACTAAGCCCAATCACTTTTAAATTACAAAAAAATGCTACTAACTTTAGCAAACTATGCCAAACTCACATAAATCACTTCGGCTATCAAAAATCACCCCCAACTACACTTTACAGTAACAAACTAAGCCAAATCACTTTAAAATTACAAAAAAATGCTAAAAATCATAACAAACTATACCAGAATCACCTAAATTACTTCGGCTACCGTAAATCACCCCCAACTCTCCCTTACCACAACAAACCAAACCATATCATCTTAAAATTACAAAAAAAGGTGTACAAATCATAACAAACAATGCCAGACTCACCTAAATTACTTCGGCTACTCTAAATCATCACCAACTAACCCTTACCACAACAAACTAAACCCAATCACTTTTAAATTACAAAAAAATGCTTCTAACCATAGCAAACTATGCCAAACTCACCTACATTACTTCGGCTACCATAAACCATCACCAACTAACCCTTACCACAACAAACTAAACCCAATCACTTTTAAATTACAAAAAAATGCTACTAACCATAGCACACTATGCCAAACTCACCTAAATTACTTCGGCTATCAAAAATCACCCCCAACTACACTTTACAGCAAAAACTAAGCCCAATCACTTTAAAATTACAAAAAAATGCTAAAAATCATAACAAACTATACCAGAATCACCTAAATTACTTCGGCTACCGTAAATCACCTCCAACTATCCCTTACCACAACAAACCAAACCATATCATCTTAAAATTACAAAAAAAGAAGTACAAATGATAACAAACTATGCCAGACTCACCGAAATTACTTCGGCTACCATAAATCATCACCAATTAACCTTTACCACAACAAACTAAACCCAATCACTTTTAAATTACAAAAAAATGCTACTAACCATAGCAAACTATGCCAAACTCACCTAAATTACTTCGGCTATCAAAAATCACCCCCAACTACACTTCACAGCAACAAACTAAGCCCAATCACTTTAAAATTACAATAAAATGCTAAAAATCATAACAAACTATACCAGAATCACCGAAATTACTTCGGCTACCGTAAATCACCCACAACTATCCCTTACCACAACAAGCTAAACCATATCATCGTAAAATTACAAAAAAAGGTGTACAAATCATAACAAACTATGCCAGATTCACCTAAATTACTTCGGCTACTCTAAATCATCACCAACTAAACCTTACCACAACAAACTAAACCCAATCACTTTTAAATTACAAAAAAATGCTACTAACCATAGCAAACTATGCCAAACTCACCTTAATTACTTCGGCTTCCATAAATCATCACCAACTAACCCTTACCACAACAAACTAAACCCAATCAATTTTAAATTACAAAAAAATGCTACTAACCATAGCAAACTATGCCAAACTCACCTAAATTACTTCGGCTACCATAAATCATCACCAACTAATCCTTACCACAACAAACTAAACCCAATCACTTTTAAATTACAAAAAAATTCTACTAACCATAGCAAACTATGCCAAACTCTCCTAAATTACTTCGGCTATCAAAAATCACCCCCAACTACACTTTACAGCAACAAACTAAGCCCAATCACTTTAAAATTACAAAAAAATGCTAAAAATCATAACAAACTATACCAGAAACACCTAAATTACTTCGGCTACCGTAAATCACCCCCAACTATCCCTTACCACAACAAACCAAACCATATCATCTTAAAATTACAAAAAAAGGCAAAAAGCAAACTATGCCAAACTCACCTAAATTACTTCGGCTACCATAAATCATCACCAATTAACCCTTACCACAACAAACTAAACCCAATCACTTTTAAATTACAAAAAAATGCTACTAACCATAGCAAACTATGCCAAACTCACCTAAATTACTTCGGCTATCAAAAATAACCCCCAACTACACTTTACTGCAACAAACTAAGCCCAATCACTTTAAAATTACAAAAAAATGCTAAAAATCATAACAAACTATATCAGAATCACCTAAATTACTTCGGCTACCGTAAATCACCCACAACTATCCCTTACCACAACAAAACAAACCATATCATCTTAAAATTACAAAAAAAGGTGTACAAATCATAACAAACTATGCCAGACTCACCTAAATTACTTCAGCTACTCTAAATCATCACCAACTAACCCTTACCACAACAAACTAAACCCAATCACTTTTAAATTACAAAAAAATATTAAAAATCATAACAAACTATACCAGAATCACCTAAATTACTTCGGCTACCGTAAATCACCCCCAACTATCCCTTACCACAACAAACCAAACCATATCATCTTAAAATTACAAAAAAAGGTGTACAAATCATAACAAACTATGCCAAACTCACTTTAATTACTTCGGCTTCCATAAATCATCACCAACTAACCCTTACCACAACAAACTAAACCCAATCAATTTTAAATTACAAAAAAATGCTACTAACCATAGCAAACTATGCCAAACTCACCTAAATTACTTCGGCTACCATAAATCATCACCAACTAATCCTTACCACAACAAACTAAACCCAATCACTTTTAAATTACAAAAAAATGCTACTAACCATAGCAAACTATGCCAAACTCTCCTAAATTACTTCGGCTATCAAAAATCACCCCCAACTACACTTTACAGCAACAAACTAAGCCCAATCACTTTAAAATTACAAAAAAATGCTAAAAATCATAACAAACTATATCAGAATCACCTAAATTACTTCGGCTACCGTAAATCACCCACAACTATCCCTTACCACAACAAAACAAACCATATCACCTTAAAATTACAAAAAAAGGTGTACAAATCATAACAAACTATGCCAAACTCACTTTAATTACTTCGGCTTCCATAAATCATCACCAACTAACCCTTACCACAACAAACTAAACCCAATCAATTTTAAATTACAAAAAAATGCTACTAACCATAGCAAACTATGCCAAACTCACCTAAATTACTTCGGCTACCATAAATCATCACCAACTAATCCTTACCACAACAAACTAAACCCAATCACTTTTAAATTACAAAAAAATGCTACTAACCATAGCAAACTATGCCAAACTCACCTAAATTACTTCGGCTATCAAAAATCACCCCCAACTACACTTTACTGCAACAAACTAAGCCCAATCACTCTAAAATTACAAAAAAATGCTAAAAATCATAACAAACTATATCAGAATCACCTAAATTACTTCGGCTACCGTAAATCACCCACAACTATCCCTTACCACAACAAAACAAACCATATCATTTTAAAATTACAAAAAAAGGTGTACAAATCATAACAAACTATGCCAGACTCACCTAAATTACTTCAGCTACTCTAAATCATCACCAACTAACCCTTACCACAACAAACTAAACCCAATCAATTTTAAATTACAAAAAAATGCTACTAACAATAGCAAACTATGCCAAACTCACCTAAATTACTTCGGCTACCATAAATCATCACCAACTAATCCTTACCACAACAAACTAAACCCAATCACTTTTAAATTACAAAAAAATGCTACTAACCATAGCAAACTATGCCAAACTCTCCTAAATTACTTCGGCTATCAAAAATCACCCCCAACTACACTTTACAGCAACAAACTAAGCCCAATCACTTTAAAATTACAAAAAAATGCTAAAAATCATAACAAACTATACCAGAATCACCTAAATTACTTCGGCTACCGTAAATCACCCCCAACTATCCCTTACCACAACAAACCAAACCATATCATCTTAAAATTACAAAAAAAGGCAAAAAGCAAACTATGCCAAACTCACCTAAATTACTTCGGCTACCATAAATCATCACCAATTAACCCTTACCACAACAAACTAAACCCAATCACTTTTAAATTACAAAAAAATGCTACTAACCATAGCAAACTATGCCAAACACACCTAAATTACTTCGGCTATCAAAAATCACCCCCAACTACACTTTACTGCAACAAACTAAGCCCAATCACTTTAAAATTACAAAAAAATGCTAAAAATCATAACAAACTATATCAGAATCACCTAAATTACTTCGGCTACCGTAAATCACCCACAACTAACCCTTACCACAACAAAACAAACCATATCATCTTAAAAGTACAAAAAAAGGTGTACAAATCATAACAAACTATGCCAGACTCACCTAAATTACTTCGGCTACTCTAAATCATCACCAACTAACCCTTACCACAACAAACTAAACCCAATCACTTTTAAATTACAAAAAAATATTAAAAATCATAACAAACTATACCAGAATCACCTAAATTACTTCGGCTACCGTAAATCACCCCCAACTATCCCTTACCACAACAAACCAAACCATATCATCTTAAAATTACAAAAAAAGGTGTACAAATCATAACAAACTATGCCAAACTCACCTTAATTACTTCGGCTTCCATAAATCATCACCAACTAACCCTTACCACAACAAACTAAACCCAATCAATTTTAAATTACAAAAAAATGCTACTAACCATAGCAAACTATGCCAAACTCACCTAAATTACTTCGGCTAATATAAGTCATCACCAACTAATCCTTACCACAACAAACTAAACCCAATCACTTTTAAATTACAAAAAAATGCTACTAACTATAGCAAACTATGCCAAACTCTTCTAAATTACTTCGGCTATCAAAAATCACCCCCAACTACACTTTACAGCAACAAACTAAGCCCAATCACTTTAAAATTACAAAAAAATGCTAAAAATCATAACAAACTATACCAGAATCACCTAAATTACTTCGGCTTCCGTAAATCACCCCCAACTATCCCTTACCACAACAAACCAAACCATATCATCTTAAAATTACAAAAAAAGGCAAAAAGCAAACGATGCCAAACTCACCTAAATTACTTCGGCTACCATAAATCATCACCAATTAACCCTTACCACAACAAACTAAACCCAATCACTTTTAAATTACAAAAAAATGCTACTAACCATAGCAAACTATGCCAAACTCACCTAAATTACTTCGGCTATCAAAAATCACCCCCAACTACACTTTACTGCAACAAACTAAGCCCAATCACTTTAATATTACAAAAAAATGCTAAAAATCTTAACAAACTATATCAGAATCACCTAAATTACTTCGGCTACCGTAAATCACCCACAACTATCCCTTACCACAACAAAACAAACCATATCATCTTAAAATTACAAAAAAAGGTGTACAAATCATAACAAACTATGCCAGACTCACCTAAATTACTTCGGCTACTCTAAATCATCACCAACTAACCCTTACCACAACAAACTAAACCCAATCACTATTAAATTATAAAAAAATGCTACTAACCATAGCAAACTATGCCAAACTCACCTAAATTACTTCGGCTACCATAAATCATCACCAACTAACCCTTACCACAACAAACTAAACCCAATCACTATTAAAATACAAAAAAATGCTACTAACCATAGCAAAGTATGCCAAACTCACCTAAATTACTTCGGCTATCAAAACTCACCCCCAACTACACTTTACAGCAACAACAAAGCCCAATCACTTTAAAATTACAAAAAAATGCTAAAAATCATAACAAATTATACCAGAATCACCTAAATTACTTCGGCTACCGTAAATCACCCCCAACTAACCCTTACCACAACAAACTAAGCCCAATCACTTTTAAATTACAAAAAAATGCTACTAACTTTAGCAAACTATGCCAAACTCACATAAATTACTTCGGCTATCAAAAATCACCCCCAACTACACTTTACAGTAACAAACTAAGCCAAATCACTTTAAAATTACAAAAAAATGCTAAAAATCATAACAAACTATACCAGAATCACCTAAATTACTTCGGCTACCGTAAATCACCCCCAACTCTCCCTTACCACAACAAACCAAACCATATCATCTTAAAATTACAAAAAAAGGTGTACAAATCATAACAAACAATGCCAGACTCACCTAAATTACTTCGGCTACTCTTAAATCATCACCAACTAACCCTTACCACAACAAACTAAACCCAATCACTTTTAAATTACAAAAAAATGCTTCTAACCATAGCAAACTATGCCAAACTCACCTACATTACTTCGGCTACCATAAACCATCACCAACTAACCCTTACCACAACAAACTAAACCCAATCACTTTTAAATTACAAAAAAATGCTACTAACCATAGCAAACTATGCCAAACTCACCTAAATTACTTCGGCTATCAAAAATCACCCCCAACTACACTTTACAGCAAAAACTAAGCCCAATCACTTTAAAATTACAAAAAAATGCTAAAAATCATAACAAACTA
The DNA here is from genome assembly GCA_964023215.1 of Eledona agricola. Lineage (NCBI taxonomy): Eukaryota > Metazoa > Arthropoda > Insecta > Coleoptera > Tenebrionidae > Eledona > Eledona agricola. The sequence goes on along the minus strand of CAXIEJ010000019.1, from coordinate 328,437 downwards.
TACCAGAATCACCTAAATTACTTCGGCTACCGTAAATCACCCCCAACTATCCCTTACCACAACAAACCAAACCATATCATCTTAAAATTACAAAAAAAGGTGTACAAATCATAACAAACTATGCCAGACTCACCTAAATTACTTCGGCTACTCTAAATCATCACCAACTAACCCTTACCACAACAAACTAAACCCAATCACTTTTAAATTACAAAAAAATGCTACTAACCATAGCAAACTATGCCAAACTCACCTAAATTACTTCGGCTACCATAAATCAACACCAACTAACCCTTACCACAACAAACTAAACCCAATCACTTTTAAATTACAAAAAAATGCTACTTACCATAGCAAACTATGCCAAACTCACCTAAATTACTTCGGCTATCAAAAATCACCCCTAACAACACTTTACAGCAACAAACTAAGCCCAATCACTTTAAAATTACAAAAAATTGCTAAAAATCATAACAAACTATACCAGAATCACCTAAATTACTTCGGCTACCGTAAATCACCTCCAACTATCCCTTACCACAACAAACCAAACCATATCATCTTAAAATTACAAAAAAAGAAGTACAAATGATAACAAACTATGCCAGACTCACCGAAATTACTTCGGCTACCATAAATCATTACCAATTAACCTTTACCACAACAAACTAAACCCAATCACTTTTAAATTACAAAAAAATGCTACTAACCATAGCAAACTATGCCAAACTCACCTAAATTACTTCGGCTATCAAAAATCACCCCCAACTACACTTTACAGCAACAAACTAAGCCCAATCACTTTAAAATTACAATAAAATGCTAAAAATCATAACAAACTATACCAGAATCACCGAAATTACTTCGGCTACCGTAAATCACCCACAACTATCCCTTACCACAACAAGCTAAACCATATCATCGTAAAATTACAAAAAAAGGTGTACAAATCATAACAAACTATGCCAGATTCACCTAAATTACTTCGGCTACTCTAAATCATCACCAACTAAACCTTACCACAACAAACTAAACCCAATCACTTTTAAATTACAAAAAAATGCTACTAACCATAGCAAACTATGCCAAACTCACCTTAATTACTTCGGCTTCCATAAATCATCACCAACTAACCCTTACCACAACAAACTAAACCCAATCAATTTTAAATTACAAAAAAATACTACTAACCATAGCAAACTATGCCAAACTCACCTAAATTACTTCGGCTACCATAAATCATCACCAACTAATCCTTACCACAACAAACTAAACCCAATCACTTTTAAATTACAAAAAAATGCTACTAACCATAGCAAACTATGCCAAACTCTCCTAAATTACTTCGGCTATCAAAAATCACCCCCAACTACACTTTACAGCAACAAACTAAGCCCAATCACTTTAAAATTACAAAAAAATGCTAAAAATCATAACAAACTATACCAGAATCACCTAAATTACTTCGGCTACCGTAAATCACCCCCAACTATCCCTTACCACAACAAACCAAACCATATCATCTTAAAATTACAAAAAAAGGCAAAAAGCAAACTATGCCAAACTCACCTAAATTACTTCGGCTACCATAAATCATCACCAACTAATCCTTACCACAACAAACTAAACCCAATCACTTTTAAATTACAAAAAAATGCTACTAACCATAGCAAACTATGCCAAACTCTCCTAAATTACTTCGGCTATCAAAAATCACCCCCAACTACACTTTACAGCAACAAACTAAGCCCAATCACTTTAAAATTACAAAAAAATGCTAAAAATCATAACAAACTATACCAGAATCACCTAAATTACTTCGGCTACCGTAAATCACCCCCAACTATCCCTTACCACAACAAACCAAACCATATCATCTTAAAATTACAAAAAAAGGTGTACAAATCATAACAAACTATGCCAGACTCACCTAAATTACTTCAGCTACTCTAAATCATCACCAACTAACCCTTACCACAACAAACTAAACCCAATCACTTTTAAATTACAAAAAAATATTAAAAATCATAACAAACTATACCAGAATCACCTAAATTACTTCGGCTACCGTAAATCACCCCCAACTATCCCTTACCACAACAAACCAAACCATATCATCTTAAAATTACAAAAAAAGGTGTACAAATCATAACAAACTATGCCAAACTCACTTTAATTACTTCGGCTTCCATAAATCATCACCAACTAACCCTTACCACAACAAACTAAACCCAATCAATTTTAAATTACAAAAAAATGCTACTATCCATAGCAAACTATGCCAAACTCACCTAAATTACTTCGGCTACCATAAATCATCACCAACTAATCCTTACCACAACAAACTAAACCCAATCACTTTTAAATTACAAAAAAATGCTACTAACCATAGCAAACTATGCCAAACTCTCCTAAATTACTTCGGCTATCAAAAATCACCCCCAACTACACTTTACAGCAACAAACTAAGCCCAATCACTTTAAAATTACAAAAAAATGCTAAAAATCATAACAAACTATACCAGAATCACCTAAATTACTTCGGCTACCGTAAATCACCCCCAACTATCCCTTACCACAACAAACCAAACCATATCATCTTAAAATTACAAAAAAAGGCAAAAAGCAAACTATGCCAAACTCACCTAAATTACTTCGGCTACCATAAATCATCACCAATTAACCCTTACCACAACAAACTAAACCCAATCACTTTTAAATTACAAAAAAATGCTACTAACCATAGCAAACTATGCCAAACTCACCTAAATTACTTCGGCTATCAAAAATCACCCCCAACTACACTTTACTGCAACAAACTAAGCCCAATCACTTTAAAATTACAAAAAAATGCTAAAAATCATAACAAACTATATCAGAATCACCTAAATTACTTCGGCTACCGTAAATCACCCACAACTATCTCTTACCACAACAAAACAAACCATATCATCTTAAAATTACAAAAAAAGGTGTACAAATCATAACAAACTATGCCAGACTCACCTAAATTACTTCAGCTACTCTAAATCATCACCAACTAACCCTTACCACAACAAACTAAACCCAATCACTTTTAAATTACAAAAAAATATTAAAAATCATAACAAACTATACCAGAATCACCTAAATTACTTCGGCTACCGTAAATCACCCCCAACTATCCCTTACCACAACAAACCAAACCATATCATCTTAAAATTACAAAAAAAGGTGTACAAATCATAACAAACTATGCCAAACTCACTTTAATTACTTCGGCTTCCATAAATCATCACCAACTAACCCTTACCACAACAAACTAAACCCAATCAATTTTAAATTACAAAAAAATGCTACTAACCATAGCAAACTATGCCAAACTCACCTAAATTACTTCGGCTACCATAAATCATCACCAACTAATCCTTACCACAACAAACTAAACCCAATCACTTTTAAATTACAAAAAAATGCTACTAACCATAGCAAACTATGCCAAACTCTCCTAAATTACTTCGGCTATCAAAAATCACCCCCAACTACACTTTACAGCAACAAACTAAGCCCAATCACTTTAAAATTACAAAAAAATGCTAAAAATCATAACAAACTATACCAGAATCACCTAAATTACTTCGGCTACCGTAAATCACCCCCAACTATCCCTTACCACAACAAACCAAACCATATCATCTTAAAATTACAAAAAAAGGCAAAAAGCAAACTATGCCAAACTCACCTAAATTACTTCGGCTACCATAAATCATCACCAACTAATCCTTACCACAACAAACTAAACCCAATCACTTTTAAATTACAAAAAAATGCTACTAACCATAGCAAACTATGCCAAACTCTCCTAAATTACTTCGGCTATCAAAAATCACCCCCAACTACACTTTACAGCAACAAACTAAGCCCAATCACTTTAAAATTACAAAAAAATGCTAAAAATCATAACAAACTATACCAGAATCACCTAAATTACTTCGGCTACCGTAAATCACCCCCAACTATCCCTTACCACAACAAACCAAACCATATCATCTTAAAATTACAAAAAAAGGCAAAAAGCAAACTATGCCAAACTCACCTAAATTACTTCGGCTACCATAAATCATCACCAATTAACCCTTACCACAACAAACTAAACCCAATCACTTTTAAATTACAAAAAAATGCTACTAACCATAGCAAACTATGCCAAACTCACCTAAATTACTTCGGCTATCAAAAATCACCCCCAACTACACTTTACTGCAACAAACTAAGCCCAATCACTTTAAAATTACAAAAAAATGCTAAAAATCATAACAAACTATATCAGAATCACCTAAATTACTTCGGCTACCGTAAATCACCCACAACTATCCCTTACCACAACAAAACAAACCATATCATCTTAAAATTACAAAAAAAGGTGTACAAATCATAACAAACTATGCCAGACTCACCTAAATTACTTCAGCTACTCTAAATCATCACCAACTAACCCTTACCACAACAAACTAAACCCAATCACTTTTAAATTACAAAAAAATATTAAAAATCATAACAAACTATACCAGAATCACCTAAATTACTTCGGCTACCGTAAATCACCCCCAACTATCCCTTACCACAACAAACCAAACCATATCATCTTAAAATTACAAAAAAAGGTGTACAAAGCATAACAAACTATGCCAAACTCACTTTAATTACTTCGGCTTCCATAAATCATCACCAACTAACCCTTACCACAACAAACTAAACCCAATCAATTTTAAATTACAAAAAAATGCTACTATCCATAGCAAACTATGCCAAACTCACCTAAATTACTTCGGCTACCATAAATCATCACCAACTAATCCTTACCACAACAAACTAAACCCAATCACTTTTAAATTACAAAAAAATGCTACTAACCATAGCAAACTATGCCAAACTCTCCTAAATTACTTCGGCTATCAAAAATCACCCCCAACTACACTTTACAGCAACAAACTAAGCCCAATCACTTTAAAATTACAAAAAAATGCTAAAAATCATAACAAACTATACCAGAATCACCTAAATTACTTCGGCTACCGTAAATCACCCCCAACTATCCCTTACCACAACAAACCAAACCATATCATCTTAAAATTACAAAAAAAGGCAAAAAGCAAACTATGCCAAACTCACCTAAATTACTTCGGCTACCATAAATCATCACCAATTAACCCTTACCACAACAAACTACACCCAATCACTTTTAAATTACAAAAAAATGCTACTAACCATAGCAAACTATGCCAAACTCACCTAAATTACTTCGGCTATCAAAAATCACCCCCAACTACACTTTACTGCAACAAACTAAGCCCAATCACTTTAAAATTACAAAAAAATGCTAAAAATCATAACAAACTATATCAGAATCACCTAAATTACTTCGGCTACCGTAAATCACCCACAACTATCCCTTACCACAACAAAACAAACCATATCATCTTAAAATTACAAAAAAAGGTGTACAAATCATAACAAACTATGCCAGACTCACCTAAATTACTTCGGCTACTCTAAATCGTCACCAACTCACCCTTACCACAACAAACTAAACCCAATCACTTTTAAATTACAAAAAAATGCTAGTAACCATAGCAAACTATGCCAAACTCACCTAAATTACTTCGGCTACCATAAATCATCACCAACTAACCCTTACCACAACAAACTAAACCCAATCACTTTTAAATTACAAAAAAATGCTACTAACCATAGCAAATTATGACAAACTCACCTAAATTACTTCGGCTATCAAAAATCACCCCCAACTACACTTTACAGCAACAAATCAAGCCCAATCACTTTAAAATTACAAAAAAATGCTAAAAATCATAACAAACTATACCAGAATCACCTAAATTACTTCGGCTACTGTAAATCACCCCCAACTATCCCTTACCACAACAAACCAAACCATATCATCTTAAAATTACAAAAAAAGGTGTACAAATCATAACAAACTATGCCAGACTCACCTAAATTACTTCGGCTACTCTAAATCATCACCAAATAACCCTTACCACAACAAACTAAACCCAATCACTTTTAAATTACATAAAAATGCTAGTAACGATTGCAAACTATGCCAAACTCACCTAAATTACTTCGGCTACCATAAATCATCACCAACTAACCCTTACCACAACAAACTAAACCCAATCACTTTTAAATTACAAAAAAATTCTACTAACCATAGCAAACTATGCCAAACTCACCTAAATAACTTCGGCTATCAAAAATCACCCCCAACTACACTTTACAGCAACAAACTAAGCCCAATCACTTTAAAATTACAAAAAAATATTAAAAATCATAACAAACTATACCAGAATCACCTAAATTACTTCGGCTACCGTAAATCACCCCCAACTATCCCTTACCACAACAAACCAAACCATATCATCTTAAAATTACAAAAAAAGGTGTACAAATCATAACAAACTATGCCAGACTCACCTAAATTACTTCGGCTACTCTAAATCATCACCAACTAACCCTTACTACAACTAACTAAACCCAATCACTTTTAAATTACAAAAAAATGCTAGTAACCATAGCAAACTATGCCAAACTCACCTAAATTACTTCGGCTACCATAGATCATCACCAACTAACCCTTACCACAACAAACTAAACCCAATCACTTTTAAATTACAAAAAATGCTACTAACCATAGCAAACTATGCCAAACTCACCCAAATTACTTCGGTTACCGTAAATCACCCCCAACTATCCCTTACCACAACAAACCAATCCATATCATCTTAAAATTACTAAAAAAGTTGTACAAATCATAACAAACTATGCCAGACACACCTAAATTACTTCGGCTACTCTAAATCATCACCAACTAACCCTTACCACAACAAACTAAACCCAATCACTTTTAAATTACAAAACAATGCTAGTAACCATAGCCAACTATGCCAAACTCACCTAAATTTCTTCGGCTACCATAAATCATCACCAACTAACCCTTACCACAACAAACTAAACCCAATCACTTTTAAGTTACAAAAAATGCTACTAACCATAGCAAACTATGCCAGACTCACCTAAATTACTTCGGCTACTCTAAATCATCACCAACTAACCCTTACTACAACTAACTAAACCCAATCACTTTTAAATTACAAAAAAATGCTAGTAACCATAGCAAACTATGCCAAACTCACCTAAATTACTTCGGCTACCATAGATCATCACCAACTAACCCTTACCACAACAAACTAAACCCAATCACTTTTAAATTACAAAAAATGCTACTAACCATAGCAAACTATGCCAAACTCACCTAAATTACTTCGGCTACCGTAAATCACCCCCAACTATCCCTTATCACAACAAACCAAACCATATCATCTTAAAATTACAAAAAAAGGTGTACAAATCATAACAAACTATGCCAGACTCACCTAAATTACTTCGGCTACTCTAAATCATCACCAACTAAGCCTTACCACAACAAACTAAACCCAATCACTTTTAAATTACAAAAAAATGCTAGTAACTATAGCAAACTATGCCAAACTCACCTAAATTACTTCGGCTACCATAAATCATCACCAACTAACCCTTACCACAACAAACTTAACCCAATCAATTTTAAATTACAAAAAAATGCTACTAACCATAGCAAACTATGCCAAACTCACCTAAATTACTTCGGCTATCAAAAATCTCCCCCAACTAAACTTTACAGCAACAAACTAAGCCCAATCACTTTAAAATTACAAAAAAATGCTCAAAATCATAACAAACTATACCAGAATCACCTAAATTACTTCGGCTACCGTAAATCACCCGCAACTAACCCTTACCACAACAAACCAAACCATATCATCTTAAAATTACAAAAAAAGGTGTACAAATCCTAACATACTATGCCAAACTCACCCAAATTACTTCGGCTACTCTAAATCATCACCAACTAATCCTTACAACAACAAACTAAACCCAATCACTTTTAAATTACAAAAAAATGCTAGTAACCATAACAAACTATGTCAAACTCACCTAAATTACTTCGGCTACTATAAATCATCACCAACTAACCCTTACCAAAATAAACTAAACCCAATCACTTTTAAATTACAAAAAAATGCTACTAACCATAGCAAACTATGCCAAACTCACCTAAATTACTTCGGCTATCAAAAATCACCCCCAACTACACTTTACAGCAACAAACTAAGCCTAAAAACTTTAAAATTACAAAAAAATGCTAAAAATCATAACAAACTATACCAGAATCACCTAAATTACTTCGGCTACCGTAAATCACCCCCAACTATCCCTTACCACAACAAACCAAACCATATCATCTTAAAATTACAAAAAAAGGTGTACAAATCATAGCAAACTATGCCAAACTCACATAAATTACTTCGGCTACCATAAATCATCACCAACTAACCCTTACCACAACAAACTAAACCCAATCATTTTTAAATTACAAAAAAATGCTACTAACCATTGCAAACTATGCCAAACTCACCTAAATTACTTCGGCTATCAAAAATCATCCCCAACTACACTTTACAGCAACAAACTAAGCCCAATCACTTTAAAATTACAAAAAAATGCTAAAAATCATAACAAACTATACCCTATATATACCCTATATATATTACTTCGGCTACCGTAAATCACCCCCAACTATCCCTTACCACAACAAACCAAACCATATCATTTTAAAATTACAAAAAAAGGTGTACAAATCATAACGAACTATGCCAGACTCACCTTAATTACTTCGGCTACTCTAAATCATCACCAACTAACCCTTACCACAACAAACTAAACCCAATCATTTTTAAATTTAAAAAAAATGCTAGTAACCATAGCAAACTATGCCAAACTCACCTAAATTACTTCGGCTACCATAAATCATCACCAACTAACCCTTACCACAACAAACTAAACCCAATCACTTTTAAATTACAAAAAAATGCTACTAACCATAGCAAACTATGCCAAACTCACCTAAATTACTTCGGCTATCAAAAATCAACCCCAACTACACTTTACAGCAACAAACTAAGCCCAATCACTTTAAAATTACAAAAAAATGCTAAAAATCATCACAAACTATACCAGAATTACCTAAATTACATCGGCTATCGTAAATCACCCCCAACTATCCCTTACCACAACAAACCAAACCATATCATCTTAAAATTACAAAAAAAGGTGTACAAATCATAACAAACAATGCCAGACTCACCTAAATTACTTCGGCTACTCTAAATCATCACCAACTAACCTTTACCACAACAAACTAAACCCAATCACTTTTAAATTACAAAAAAATGCTAGTAACCATAGCAAACTATGCCAAACTCACCTAAATTACTTCGGCTACCATAAATCATTACCAACTAACCCTTACCACAACAAACTAAACCCAATCACTTTTAAATTACAAAAAAATGCTACTAACCATAGCAAACTATGCCAAACTCACCTAAATTACTTCGGCTATCAAAAATCACCCACAACTACACTTTACAGCAACAAACTAAGCCCAATCACTTTAAAATTACAAAAAAATCCTAAAAATAATAAAAAACTATACCAGAATCACCTAAATTACTTCGGCTACCGTAAATCACCCCCAACTATCCCTTACCACAACAAACTAAACCATATCGTCTTAAAATTACAAAAAAAGGTGTACAAATCATAACAAACTATGCCAGACTCACCTAAATTACTTCGGCTACTCTAAATCATCACCAACTAACCCTTACCACAACAAACTAAACCCAATCACTTTTAAATTACAAAAAAATGCTAGTAACCATAGCAAACTATGCCAAACTCACCTAAATTACTTCGGCTACCATAAATCATCACCAACTAACCCTTACCACAACAAACTAAACCCAATCACTTTTAAATTACAAAAAAATGCTAGTAACCATAGCAAACTATGCCAAACTCACATAAATTACTTCGGCTACCATAAATCATCACCAACTAACCCTTACCACAACAAACTAAACCCAATCACTCTTAAATTACAAAAAAATGCTACTAACCATAGCAAACTATGCCAAACTCACCTAAATTACTTCGGCTATCAAAAATCACCCCCAACTACACTTTACAGCAACAAACTAAGCCCAATCACTTTAAAATTACAAAAAAATGCTAAAAATCATAACAAACTATACCAGAATCACCTAAATTACTTCGGCTACCGTAAATCACCCCCAACTATCCCTAACCACAACAAACCAAACCATATCATCTTAAAATTACAAAAAAAGGTGTACAAATCATAACAAACTATGCCAGACTCACCTAAATTACTTCGGCTAATCTAAATCATCACCAACTAACCCTTACCACAACAAACTAAACCCAATCACTTTTAATTACAAAAAAATGCTAGTAACCATAGCAAACTATGCCAAACTCACCTAAATTACTTCGGCTATCAAAAATCTCCCCCAACTAAACTTTACAGCAACAAACTAAGCCCAATCACTTTAAAATTACAAAAAAATGCTCAAAATCATAACAAACTATACCAGAATCACCTAAATTACTTCGGCTACCGTAAATCACCCGCAACTAACCCTTACCACAACAAACCAAACCATATCATCTTAAAATTACAAAAAAAGGTGTACAAATCCTAACATACTATGCCAAACTCACCTAAATTACTTCGGCTACTCTAAATCATCACCAACTAATCCTTACAACAACAAACTAAACCCAATCACTTTTAAATTACAAAAAAATGCTAGTAACCATAGCAAACTATGTCAAACTCACCTAAATTACTTCGGCTACTATAAATCATCACCAACTAACCCTTACCAAAATAAACTAAACCCAATCACTTTTAAATTACAAAAAAATGCTACTAACCATAGCAAACTATGCCAAACTCACCTAAATTACTTCGGCTATCAAAAATCACCCCCAACTACACTTTACAGCAACAAACTAAGCCTAAAAACTTTAAAATTACAAAAAAATGCTAAAAATCATAACAAACTATACCAGAATCACCTAAATTACTTCGGCTACCGTAAATCACCCCCAACTACACTTTACAGCAACAAACTAAGCCCAATCACTTTAAAATTACAAAAAAATGCTAAAAATCATAACAAACTATACCAGAATCACCTAAATTACTTCGGCTACCGTAAATCACCCCCAACTATCCCTAACCACAACAAACCAAACCATATCATCTTAAAATTACAAAAAAAGGTGTACAAATCATAACAAACTATGCCAGACTCACCTAAATTACTTCGGCTAATCTAAATCATCACCAACTAACCCTTACCACAACAAACTAAACCCAATCACTTTTAATTACAAAAAAATGCTAGTAACCATAGCAAACTATGCCAAACTCACCTAAATTACTTCGGCTACTATAAATCATCACCAACTATAATTTACCACAACAAACTAAACCCAATCACTTTTAAATTACAAAAAAATGCCACTAACCATAGCAAACTATGCCAAACTCACCTAAATTACTTCGGCTATCAAAAATCACCCCTAACTACACTTTACAGCAACAAACTAAGCCCAATCACTTTAAAATTACAAAAAAATGCTAAAAATCATAACAAACTATACCAGAATCACCTAAATTACTTCGGCTACCGTAAGTCACCCCCAACTATCCCTTACCACAACAAACCAAACCATCTCATCTTAAAATTACAAAAAAAGGTGTACAAATCATAACAAACTATGCCAGACTCACCTAAATTACTTCTGCTACTCTAAATCATCACCAACTAAACCTTACAACAACAAACTAAACCCAATCACTTTTAAATTACAAAAAAATGCTAGTAACCATAGTAAACTATGCCAAACTCACCTAAATTACTTCGGCTACCATAAATCATCACCAACTAACCCTTACCACAACAAACTAAACCCAATCACTTTTAACTTACAAAAAAATGCTACTAACCATAGCAAACTATGCCAAACTCATCTAAATTACTTCGGCTATCAAAAATCACCCCCTACTACACTTTACAACAACAAACTAAGCCTAATCATTTTAAAATTACAAAAAAAGGTGTACAAATCATAACAAACTATGCCAGACTCACCTTAATTACTTCGGCTACTCTAAATCATCACCAACTAACCCTTACCACAACAAACTAAACCCAATCATTTTTAAATTACAAAAAAATGCTAGTAACCATAGCAAACTATGCCAAACTCACCTAAATTACTTCGGCTACCATAAATCATCACCAACTAACCCTTACCACAACAAACTAAACCCAATCACTTTTAAATTACAAAAAAATGCTACTAACCATAGCAAACTATGCCAAACTCATCTAAATTACTTCGGCTATCAAAAATCACCCCCAACTACACTTTACAACAACAAACTAATCCTAATCATTTTAAAATTACAAAAAAAGGTGTACAAATCATAACAAACTATGCCAGACTCACCTTAATTACTTCGGCTACTCTAAATCATCACCAACTAAACCTTACCACAACAAACTAAACCCAATCACTTTTAAATTACAAAAAAATGCTAGTAACCATAGCAAACTATGCCAAACTCACCTAAATTACTTCGGCTACCATAAATCATCACCAACTAACCCTTACCACAACAAACTAAACCCAATCAATTTTAAATTACCAAAAAATTCTACTAACTATAGCAAACTATGCCAAACACACCTAAATTACTTAGGCTATCAAAAATCACCCCCAACTACACTCTACAGCAACAAACTAAGCCCAATTACTTTAAAATTACAAAAAAAGCTAAAAATCATAACAAACTATACCAGAATCACCTAAATTACTTCGGCTAACGTAAATCACCCCCAACTATCCCTTACCACAACAAACCAAACCATATCATCTTAAAGTTACAAAAAAAGGTTGACAAATCATAACAAACTATGCCAGACTCACCTAAATTACTTCGGCTACTCTAAATCATCACCAACTAAACCTTACCACAACAAACTAAACCCAATCACTTTTAAATTACAAAAAAATGCTAGTAACAATAGCAAACTATGCCAAACTCACCTAAATTACTTCGCTTACCATAAGTTATCACCAACTATCCCTTACCACAACAAACTAAACCCAATCACTTCTAAATTACAAAAAAATGCTACAAACCATAGGAAACTATGCCAAACTCACCTAAATTACTTCGGCTATCAAAAATCACCCCCAACTACACTTTACAGCAACAAAATAAGCCCAATCACTTTAAAATTACAAAATAATGCTAAAAATCATAACAAACTATACCAGAATCACCTAAATTACTTCGGATACCGTAAATCACCCCCAACTATCCCTTACCACAACAAACCAAACCATATCATCTTAAAATTACAAAAAAAGTGTACAAATCATAACAAACTATGCCAGACTCACCTAAATTACTTCGGCTACTCTAAATCATCACCAACTAACCCTTACCACAACAAACTAAACCCAATCACTTTTAAATAACAAAAAAATGCTAGTAACCATAGCAAACTATGCCAAACTCACCTAAATTACTTCGGCTACCATAAATCATCACCAACTAACCCTTACCACAACAAACTAAACCCAATCAATTTTAAATTACAAAAAAATGCTACTAACTATAGCAAATTATGCCAAACTCACCTAAATTACTTCGGCTATCAAAAATCACCCCCAACTACACTCTACAGCAACAAACTAAGCCCAATGACTTTAAAATTACAAAAAAATGCTAAAAATCATAACAAACTATACCAGAATCACCTAAATTACTTCGGCTACAGTAAATCACCCCCAACTATCCCTTACCACAACAAACCAAACCATATCATCTTAAAGCTACAAAAAAAAGTGTACAAATCATAACAAACTATGCCAGACTCACCTAAATTACTTCGGCTACTCTAAATGATCACCAACTAACCCTTACCACAACAAACTAAACCCAATCACTTTTAAATTACAAAAAAATGCTACTAACCATAGCAAACTATGCCAAACTCACCTAAATTACTTCGGCTATCAAAAATCACCCCCAACTACACTTTACAGCAACAAACTAAGCCCAATCACTTTAAAATTACAAACAAATGCTAAAAATCATAACAAACTATACCAGAATCACCTAAATTACGTCGGCTACTCTAAATCATCACCAACTAACCCTTACCACAACAAACTAAACCCAATCACTTTTAAATTACAAAAAAAGGTGTACAAATCATAACAAACTATGCCAGACTCACCTAAATTACTTCGGCTACTCTAAATCATCACCAACTAACCCTTACCACAACAAACTAAACCCAATCACTTTTAAATTACAAAAAAATGCTAGTAACCATAGCAAACTATGCCAAACTCACCTAAATTACTTCGGCTACCATAAATCATCACCAACTAACCCTTACCACAACAATCTAAACCCAATCACTTTTAAATTACAAAAAAATGCTTGTAACCATAGCAAACTATGCCAAACTCATCTAAATTACTTCGGCTATCATAAATCACCCCCAACTACCCCTTACCAACCCTTACTCATCCCAATCACTTTAATATTACAAAAAATGCTACAAACCATCCCAAACTATGCCAAACTCACTTAAATTACTTCGGCTATCATAAATCACCCCCAACTATCCCTTACCACAATAAACCAAACCATATCATCTTAAAATTACAAAAAAAGGTGTACAAATCATAACAAACTATGCCAGACTCACCTAAATTACTTCGGCTACTCTAAATCATCACCAACTAACCCTTACCACAACAAACTAAACCCAATCATTTTTAAATTACAAAAAAATGCTAGTAACCATAGCAAACTATGCCAAACTCACCTAAATTACTTCGACTACTATAAATCATCACCAACTATAAGTTACCACAACAAACTAAACCCAATCACTTTTAAATTACAAAAAAATGCTACTAACCTTAGCAAACTATGCCAAATTTACCTAAATTACTTCGGTTATCAAAAATCACCCCTAACTACACTTTACAGCAACAAACTAAACCCAGTCACTTTAAAATTACAAAAAAATGCTAAAAATTATAACAAACTATACCAGAATCACCTAAATTACTTCGGCAACCGTAAATCACCCCCAACTATCCCTTACCACAACAAACCAAACCATATCATTTTAAAATTACAAAAAAAGGTGTACAAATCATAACAAACTATGCCAGACTCACCTAAATTACTTCGGCTACTCTAAATCATCACCAACTAAACCTTACCACAACAAACTAAACCCAATCACTTTTAAATTACAAAAAAATGCTAGTAACCATAGCAAACTATGCCAAGCTCACCTAAATTACTTCGGCTACCATAAGTTATCACCAACTATCCCTTACCACAACAAACTAAACCCAATCACTTTTAAATTACAAAAAAATGCTACTAACCATAGGAAACTATGCCAAACTCACCTAAATTACTTCGGCTATCAAAAATCACCCCCAACTACACTTTACAGCAACAAACTAAGCCCAATCACTTTAAAATTACAAAAAAATGCTAAAAATCATAACAAACTATCAACCACCCCCAACCAACTATCCCTTACCACAACAAACCAAACCATATCATCTTAAAATTACAAAAAAAGTGTACAAATCATAACAAACTATGCCAGACTCACCTAAATTACTTCGGCTACTCTAAATCATCACCAACCAACCCTTACCACAACAAACTAAACCCAATCACTTTTAAATTACAAAAAAATGCTAGTAACCATAGTAAACTATGCCAAACTCACCTAAATTACTTCGGCTATCAAAAATCACCCCCAACTACACTCTACAGCAACAAACTAAACCCAATTACTTTAAAATTACTAAAAAATGCTAAAAATCATAACAAACTATACCAGAATCACCTAAATTACTTCGGCTAACGTAAATCACCCCCAACTATCCCTTACCACAACAAACCAAACCATATCATCTTAAAGTTACAAAAAAAGGTGTACAAATCATAACAAACTATGCCAGACTCACCTAAATTACTTCGGCTACTCTAAATCATCACTAACTAAACCTTACCACAACAAACTAAACCCAATCACTTTTAAATTACAAAAAAATGCTAGTAACCATAGCAAACTATGCCAAACTCACCTAAATTACTTCGGCTACCATAAGTTATCACCAACTATCCCTTACCACAACAAACTAAACCCAATCACTTTTAAATTACAAAAAAAATGCTACTAACCATAGGAAACTATGCCAAACTCACCTAAATTACTTCGGCTATCAAAAATCACCCCCAACTACATTTTACAGCAACAAACTAAGCCCAATCACTTTAAAATTACTAAAAAATGCTAAAAATCATAACAAACTATCAACCACCCCCAATCAACTATCCCTTACCACAACAAACCAAACCATATCTTAAAATTACAAAAAAAGTGTACAAATCATAACAAACTATGCCAGACTCACCTAAATTACTTCGGCTACTCTAAATCATCACCAACCAACCCTTACCACAACAAACTAAACCCAATCACTTTTAAATTACAAAAAATGCTAGTAACCATAGTAAACTATGCCAAACTCACCTAAATTACTTCGGCTACCATAAATCATCACCAACTAACCCTTACCACAACAAACTAAACCCAATCACTTTTAAATTACAAAAAAATGCTACTAAACATAGCAAACTCTGCCAAACTCACCTAAATTACTTCGGCTATCAGAAATCACCCCCAACTACACTTTACAGCAACAAACTAAACCCAATCACTTTAAAATTACAAAAAAATGCTAAAATTATAACAAACTATACCAGAATCACCTAAATTACTTCGGCTACCGTAAATCACCCCCAACTATCCCTTACCACAACAAACCAAACCATATCATTTTAAAATTACAAAAAAAGGTTTACAAATCATAACAAACTATGCCAGACTCACCTAAATTACTTCGGCTACTTTAAATCATCACCAACTAAACCTTACCACAACAAACTAAACCCAATCACTTTTAAATTACAAAAAAATGCTAGTAACCATAGCAAACTATGCCAAGCTCACCTAAATTACTTCGGCTACCATAAGTTATCACCAACTATTCCTTACCACAACAAACTAAACCCAATCACTTTTAAATTACAAAAAAATGCTACTAACCATAGGAAACTATGCCAAACTCACCTAAATTACTTCGGCTATCAAAAATCACCCCCAACTACACTTTACAGCAACAAACTAAGCCCAATCACTTTAAAATTACAAAAAAATGCTAAAAATCATAACAAACTATCAACCACCCCTAACCAACTATCCCTTACCACAACAAACCAAACCATATCATCTTAAAATTACAAAAAAGTGTACAAATCATAACAAACTATGCCAGACTCACCTAAATTACTTCGGCTACTCTAAATCATCACCAACCAACCCTTACCACAACAAACTAAACCCAATCACTTTTAAATTACAAAAAAATGCTACTAACCATAGCAAACTCTGCCAAACTCACCTAAATTACTTCGGCTATCAGAAATCACCCCCAACTACACTTTACAGCAACAAACTAAGCCCAATCACTTTAAAATTACAAAAAAATGCTAAAAATCATAACAAACTATACCAGAATCACCTAAATTAATTCGGCTACCGTAAATCACCCCCAACTATCCCTAACCACAACAAACCAAACCATATCATCTTAAAATTACAAAAAAAGGTGTACAAATCATAACAAACTATGCCAGACTCACCTAAATTACTTCGGCTACTCTAAATCATCACCAACTAACCCTTACCACAACAAACTAAACCCAATCACTTCTAAATTACAAAAAAATGCTAGTAACCATAGCAAACTATGCCAAACTCACCTAAATTACTTCGGCTACTATAAATCATCACCAACTATAAGTTACCACAACAAACTAAACCCAATCACTTTTAAATTACAAAAAAATGCTACTAACCTTAGCAAACTATGCCAAATTTACCTAAATTACTTCGGCTATCAAAAATCACCCCTAACTACACTTTACAGCAACAAACTAAACCCAATCACTTTAAAATTACAAAAAAATGCTAAAAATTATAACAAACTATACCAGAATCACCTAAATTACTTCGGCTACCGTAAATCACCCCCAACTATACCTTACCACAACAAACCAAACCATATCATCTTAAAATTACAAAAAAAGGTGTACAAATCATAACAAACTATGCCAGACTCACCTAAATTACTTCGGCTACTCTAAATCATCACCAACTAACCCTTACTACAACAAACTAAACCCAATCACTTTTAAATTACAAAAAAATGCTAGTAACCATAGCAAACTATGCCAAACTCACCTAAATTACTTCGGCTACTATAAATCATCACCAACTAACCCTTACCACAACAAACTAAACCCAATCACTTTTAACTTACAAAAAAATGCTACTAACCATAGCAAACTATGCCAAACTCATCTAAATTACTTCGGCTATCAAAAATCACCCCCTACTACACTTTACAACAACAAACTAAGCCTAATCATTTTAAAATTACAAAAAAAGGTGTACAAATCATAACAAACTATGCCAGACTCACCTTAATTACTTCGGCTACTCTAAATCATCACCAACTAACCCTTACCACAACAAACTAAACCCAATCATTTTTAAATTACAAAAAAATGCTAGTAACCATAGCAAACTATGCCAAACTCACCTAAATTACTTCGGCTACCATAAATCATCACCAACTAACCCTTACCACAACAAACTAAACCCAATCACTTTTAACTTACAAAAAAATGCTACTAACCATAGCAAACTATGCCAAACTCATCTAAATTACTTCGGCTATCAAAAATCACCCCCAACTACACTTTACAACAACAAACTAATCCTAATCATTTTAAAATTACAAAAAAAGGTGTACAAATCATAACAAACTATGCCAGACTCTTCTTAATTACTTCGGCTACTCTAAATCATCACCAACTAAACCTTACCACAACAAACTAAACCCAATCACTTTTAAATTACAAAAAAATGCTAGTAACCATAGCAAACTATGCCAAACTCACCTAAATTACTTCGGCTACCATAAATCATCACCAACTAACCCTTACCACAACAAACTAAACCCAATCAATTTTAAATTACCAAAAAATTCTACTAACTATAGCAAACTATGCCAAACACACCTAAATTACTTAGGCTATCAAAAATCACCCCCAACTACACTCTACAGCAACAAACTAAGCCCAATTACTTTAAAATTACAAAAAAAAGCTAAAAATCATAACAAACTATACCAGAATCACCTAAATTACTTCGGCTAACGTAAATCACCCCCAACTATCCCTTACCACAACAAACCAAACCATATCATCTTAAAGTTACAAAAAAAGGTGTACAAATCATAACAAACTATGCCAGACTCACCTAAATTACTTCGGCTACTCTAAATCATCACCAACTAAACCTTACCACAACAAACTAAACCCAATCACTTTTAAATTACAAAAAAATGCTAGTAACAATAGCAAACTATGCCAAACTCACCTAAATTACTTCGCTTACCATAAGTTATCACCAACTAACCCTTACCACAACAAACTAAACCCAATCACTTTTAACTTACAAAAAAATGCTACTAACCATAGCAAACTATGCCAAACTCATCTAAATTACTTCGGCTATCAAAAATCACCCCCAACTACACTTTACAACAACAAACTAAGCCTAATCATTTTAAAATTACAAAAAAAGTTGTACAAATCATAACAAACTATGCCAGACTCACCTTAATTACTTCGGCTACTCTAAATCATCACCAACTAACCCTTACCACAACAAACTAAACCCAATCACTTTTAAATTACAAAAAAATGCTAGTAACCATAGCAAACTATGCCAAACTCACCTAAATTACTTCGGCTACCATAAATCATCACCAACTAACCCTTACCACAACAAACTAAACCCAATCACTTTTAACTTACAAAAAAATGCTACTAACCATAGCAAACTATGCCAAACTCATCTAAATTACTTCGGCTATCAAAAATCACCCCCAACTACACTTTACAACAACAAACTAAGCCTAATCATTTTAAAATTACAAAAAAAGGTGTACAAATCATAACAAACTATGCCAGACTCACCTTAATTACTTCGGCTACTCTAAATCATCACCAACTAAACCTTACCACAACAAACTAAACCCAATCACTTTTAAATTACAAAAAAATGCTAGTAACCATAGCAAACTATGCCAAACTCACCTAAATTACTTCGGCTACCATAAATCATCACCAACTAACCCTTACCACAACAAACTAAACCCAATCAATTTTAAATTACCAAAAAATTCTACTAACTATAGTTAACTATGCCAAACACACCTAAATTACTTAGGCTATCAAAAATCACCCCCAACTACACTCTACAGCAACAAACTAAGCCCAATTACTTTAAAATTACAAAAAAAAGCTAAAAATCATAACAAACTATACCAGAATCACCTAAATTACTTCGGCTAACGTAAATCACCCCCAACTATCCCTTACCACAACAAACCAAACCATATCATCTTAAAGTTACAAAAAAAGGTGTACAAATCATAACAAACTATGCCAGACTCACCTAAATTACTTCGGCTACTCTAAATCATCACCAACTAAACCTTACCACAACAAACTAAACCCAATCACTTTTAAATTACAAAAAAATGCTAGTAACAATAGCAAACTATGCCAAACTCACCTAAATTACTTCGCTTACCATAAGTTATCACCAACTATCCCTTACCACAACAAACTAAACCCAATCACTTTTAAATTACAAAAAAATGCTACTAACCATAGGAAACTATGCCAAACTCACCTAAATTACTTCGGCTATTAAAAATCACCCCCAACTACACTTTACAGCAACAAAATAAGCCCAATCACTTTAAAATTACAAAATAATGCTAAAAATCATAACAAACTATACCAGAATCACCTAAATTACTTCGGCTACCGTAAATCACCCCCAACTATCCCTTACCACAACAAACCAAACCATATAATCTTAAAATTACAAAAAAAGTGTACAAATCATAACAAACTATGACAGACTCACCTAAATTACTTCGGCTACTCTAAATCATCACCAACTAACCCTTACCACAACAAACTAAACCCAATCACTTTTAAATAACAAAAAAATGCTAGTAACCATAGCAAACTATGCCAAACTCACCTAAATTACTTCGGCTACCATAAATCATCACCAACTAACCCTTACCACAACAAACTAAACCCAATCAATTTTAAATTACAAAAAAATGCTACTAACTATAGCAAATTATGCCAAACTCACCTAAATTACTTCGGCTATCAAAAATCACCCCCAACTACACTCTACAGCAACAAACTAAGCCCAATGACTTTAAAATTACAAAAAAATGCTAAAAATCATAACAAACTATACCAGAATCACCTAAATTACTTCGGCTACAGTAAATCAGCCCCAACTCTCCCTTACCACAACAAACCAAACCATATCATCTTAAAGCTACAAAAAAAGGTGTACAAATCATAACAAACTATGCCAGACTCACCTAAATTACTTCGGCTACTCTAAATCATCACCAACTAACCCTTACCACAACAAACTAAACCCAATCACTTTTAAATTACAAAAAAATGCTACTAACCATAGCAAACTATGCCAAACTCACCTAAATTACTTCGGCTATCAAAAATCACCCCCAACTACACTTTACAGCAACAAACTAAGCCCAATCACTTTAAAATTACAAACAAATGCTAAAAGTCATAACAAACTATACCAGAATCACCTAAATTACGTCGGCTACTCTAAATCATCACCAACTAACCCTTACCACAACAAACTAAACCCAATCACTTTTAAATTACAAAAAAAGGTGTACAAATCATAACAAACTATGCCAGACTCACCTAAATTACTTCGGCTACTCTAAATCATCACCAACTAACCCTTACCACAACAAACTAAACCCAATCACTTTTAAATTACAAAAAAATGCTAGTAACCATAGCAAACTATGCCAAACTCACCTAAATTACTTCGGCTACCATAAATCATCACCAACTAACCCTTACCACAACAATCTAAACCCAATCACTTTAAAATTACAAAAAAATGCTTGTAACCATAGCAAACTATGCCAAACTCATCTAAATTACTTCGGCTATCATAAATCACCCCCAACTACCCCTTACCAACCCTTACTCATCCCAATCACTTTAAAATTACAAAAAATGCTACAAACCATCCCAAACTATGCCAAACTCACTTAAATTACTTCGGCTATCATAAATCACCCCCAACTATCCCTTACCACAACAAACCAAACCATATCACCTTAAAATTACAAAAAAAGGTGTACAAATCATAACAAATTATGCCAGACTCACCTAAATTACTTCGGCTACTCTAAATCATCACCAACTAACTCTTACCACAACAAACTAAACCCAATCACTTTTAAATTACAAAAAAATGCTAGTAACCATAGCAAACTATGCCAAACTCACCTAAATTACTTCGGCTACCATAAATCATCACCAACTAACCCTTACCACAACAAACTAAACCCAATCATTTTTAAATTACAAAAAAATGCTACTAACCATAGCAAAATATGCCAAACTCACCTAAATTACTTCGGCTATCAAAAATCACTCCCAACTACACTTTACAGCAAAAAACTAAGCCCAATCACTTTAAAATTACAAAAAAAGGCTAATAATCATAACAAACTATACCAGAATCACCTAAATTACTTCGGCTACCGTAAATCACCCCCAACTATCCCTTACCACAACAAACCAAAACATATCATCTTAAAATTACAAAAAAAAGTGTACAAATCATAACAAATTATGCCAGACTCACCTTAATTACTTCGGCTACTCTAAATCATCACCAACTAACCCTTACCACAACAAACTAAACCCAATCACTTTTAAATTACAAAAAAATGCTAGTAAATATAGCAAACTATGCCAAACTCACCTAAATTACTTCGGCTACCATAAATCATCACCAACTAACCCTTACCACAACAAACTATACCCAATCACTTTTAAATTATAAAAAAATGCTACTAACCATAGCAAACTATGCCAAACTCACCTAAATTACTTCGGCTATCAAAAATCACCCCCAACTACACTTTACAGCTACAAACTAAGCCCAATCACTTTACAATTACAAAAAAATGCTAAAAATCATAACAAACTATACCAGAATCACCTAAATTACTTCGGCTACCGTAAATCACCCCCAACTATCCCTCACCACAACAAACCAAACCATATCATCTTAAAATTACAAAAAAAGGTGTACAAATCATAACAAACTATGCCAGACTCACCAAAATTACTTCGGCTACTCTAAATCATCACCAACTAACCCTTACCACAACAAACTAAACCCAATCACTTTTAAATTACAAAAAAATGCTACTAACCACAGCAAACTATGCCAAACTCACCTAAATTACTTCGGCTACCATAAATCATCACCAACTAATCCTTACCACAACAAACTAAACCCAATCACTTTAAAATTACAAAAAAATGCTACTAACCAAAGCAAACTATGCCAAACTCACCTAAATTACTTCGGCTATTAAAAATCACCCCCAACTACACTTTACAGCAACAAACTAAGCCCAATCACTTTTAAATTACAAAAAAATGCTAAAAATTATAACAAACTACACCAGAATCATCTAAATTACTTCGGCTACTCTAAATTATCACCAACTAATCCTTACCACAACAAACTAAACCCAATCACTTTTAAATTACAAAAAAATGCTACTAACAATAGCAAACTATGCCAAACTCACCTAAATTACTTCGGCTACCGTAAATCATCACCAACTAAACCTTACCACAACAAACTAAACCCAATCACTTTTAAATTACAAAAAAATGCTACTAACCATAGCAAACTATGCCAAACTCACCTAAATTACTTCGGCTATCAAAAATCACCCCCAACTACACTTTACAGCAACAAACTAAGCCCAATCATTTCAAAATTACAAAAAAATGCTAAAAATCATAACAAACAACACCAGAATCACCTAAATTACTTCGGCTACTCTAAATTATCACCACCTAACCCTTACCACAACAAACTAAACCCAATCACTTTTAAATTACAAAAAAATGCTAGTAACCACAGCAAACTATGCCAAACTCACCTAAATTACTTTGGCTACCATAAATCATCACCAACTAACCCTTACCACAACAACCTAAACCCAATCACTTTTAAATTACAAAAAAAGGCTTCTAACCATAGCAAACTATGCCAAACTCACCTAAATTACTTCGGCTATCAAAAATCACCCCCAACTACACTTTACAGCAACAAACTAAGCCCAATCACTTTAAAATTACAAAAAAATGCTAAAAATCATAACAAACTATACCAGAATCACCTAAATTACTTCGGCTACCGTAAATCACCCCCAACTATCCCTTACCACAACAAACCAAACCATATCATCTTAAAATTACAAAAAAAGGTGTACAAATCATAACAAACTATGCCAGACTCACCAAAATTACTTCGGCTACTCTAAATCATCGCCAAATAACCCTTACCACAACAAACTAAACCCAATCACATTTTAATTACAAAAAAATGCTACTAACCATAGCAAACTATGCCAAACTCACCTAAATTACTTCGGCTACCATAAATCATCACCAACTAAACCTTACCACAACAAACTAAACTAAATCACTTTAAAATTACAAAAAAATGCTACTAACCAAAGCAAACTATGCCAAACTCACCTAAATTACTTCGGCTATTAAAAATCACCCCCAACTACACTTTACAGCAACAAACTAAGCCCAATCACTTTTAAATTACAAAAAAATGCTAAAAATTATAACAAACTACACCAGAATCATCTAAATTACTTCGGCTACTCTAAATTATCACCAACTAACCCTTACCACAACAAACTAAACCCAATCACTTTTAAATTACAAAAAAATGCTACTAACCATAGCAAACTATGCCAAACTCACCTAAATTACTTCGGCTACCGTAAATCATCACCAACTAAACCTTACCACAACAAACTAAACCCAATCACTTTTAAATTACAAAAAAATGCTACTAACCATAGCAAACTATGCCAAACTCACCTAAATTACTTCGGCTATCAAAAATCACCCCCAACTACACTTTACAGCAACAAACTAAGCCCAGTCTCTTTAAAATTACAAACAAATGCTAAAAATCATAACAAACTATACCAGAATCACCTAAATTACTTCGGCTACTCTAAATCATCACCAACTAACCCTTACCACAACAAACTAAACCCAATCACTTTTAAATTACAAAAAAATGCTACTAACCAAAGCAAACATGCCAAACTCACCTAAATTACTTCGGCTATTAAAAATCACCCCCAACTACACTTTACAGCAACAAACTAAGCCCAATCACTTTAAAATTACAAAAAAATGCTAAAAATCATAACAAACTATACCAGAATCACCTAAATTACTTCGGCTACCGTAAATCACCCCCAACTATCCCTTACCACAACAAACCAAACCATATCATCTTAAAATTACAAAAAAAGGTGTACAAATCATAACAAACTATGCCAGACTCACCTAAATTACTTCGGCTACTCTAAATCATCACCAACTAACCCTTACCACAACAAACTAAACCCAATCATTTTTAAATTACAAAAAAATGCTAGTAACCATAGCAAACTATGCCAAACTCACCTAAATTACTTCGACTACTATAAATCATCACCAACTATAAGTTACCACAACAAACTAAACCCAATCACTTTTAAATTACAAAAAAATGCTACTAACCTTAGCAAACTATGCCAAATTTACCTAAATTACTTCGGTTATCAAAAATCACCCCTAACTACACTTTACAGCAACAAACTAAACCCAGTCACTTTAAAATTACAAAAAAATGCTAAAAATTATAACAAACTATACCAGAATCACCTAAATTACTTCGGCAACCGTAAATCACCCCCAACTATCCCTTACCACAACAAACCAAACCATATCATTTTAAAATTACAAAAAAAGGTGTACAAATCATAACAAACTATGCCAGACTCACCTAAATTACTTCGGCTACTCTAAATCATCACCAACTAAACCTTACCACAACAAACTAAACCCAATCACTTTTAAATTACAAAAAAATGCTAGTAACCATAGCAAACTATGCCAAGCTCACCTAAATTACTTCGGCTACCATAAGTTATCACCAACTATCCCTTACCACAACAAACTAAACCCAATCACTTTTAAATTACAAAAAAATGCTACTAACCATAGGAAACTATGCCAAACTCACCTAAATTACTTCGGCTATCAAAAATCACCCCCAACTACACTTTACAGCAACAAACTAAGCCCAATCACTTTAAAATTACAAAAAAATGCTAAAAATCATAACAAACTATCAACCACCCCCAACCAACTATCCCTTACCACAACAAACCAAACCATATCATCTTAAAATTACAAAAAAAGTGTACAAATCATAACAAACTATGCCAGACTCACCTAAATTACTTCGGCTACTCTAAATCATCACCAACCAACCCTTACCACAACAAACTAAACCCAATCACTTTTAAATTACAAAAAAATGCTAGTAACCATAGTAAACTATGCCAAACTCACCTAAATTACTTCGGCTATCAAAAATCACCCCCAACTACACTCTACAGCAACAAACTAAACCCAATTACTTTAAAATTACTAAAAAATGCTAAAAATCATAACAAACTATACCAGAATCACCTAAATTACTTCGGCTAACGTAAATCACCCCCAACTATCCCTTACCACAACAAACCAAACCATATCATCTTAAAGTTACAAAAAAAGGTGTACAAATCATAACAAACTATGCCAGACTCACCTAAATTACTTCGGCTACTCTAAATCATCACTAACTAAACCTTACCACAACAAACTAAACCCAATCACTTTTAAATTACAAAAAAATGCTAGTAACCATAGCAAACTATGCCAAACTCACCTAAATTACTTCGGCTACCATAAGTTATCACCAACTATCCCTTACCACAACAAACTAAACCCAATCACTTTTAAATTACAAAAAAAATGCTACTAACCATAGGAAACTATGCCAAACTCACCTAAATTACTTCGGCTATCAAAAATCACCCCCAACTACATTTTACAGCAACAAACTAAGCCCAATCACTTTAAAATTACTAAAAAATGCTAAAAATCATAACAAACTATCAACCACCCCCAATCAACTATCCCTTACCACAACAAACCAAACCATATCTTAAAATTACAAAAAAAGTGTACAAATCATAACAAACTATGCCAGACTCACCTAAATTACTTCGGCTACTCTAAATCATCACCAACCAACCCTTACCACAACAAACTAAACCCAATCACTTTTAAATTACAAAAAATGCTAGTAACCATAGTAAACTATGCCAAACTCACCTAAATTACTTCGGCTACCATAAATCATCACCAACTAACCCTTACCACAACAAACTAAACCCAATCACTTTTAAATTACAAAAAAATGCTACTAAACATAGCAAACTCTGCCAAACTCACCTAAATTACTTCGGCTATCAGAAATCACCCCCAACTACACTTTACAGCAACAAACTAAACCCAATCACTTTAAAATTACAAAAAAATGCTAAAATTATAACAAACTATACCAGAATCACCTAAATTACTTCGGCTACCGTAAATCACCCCCAACTATCCCTTACCACAACAAACCAAACCATATCATTTTAAAATTACAAAAAAAGGTTTACAAATCATAACAAACTATGCCAGACTCACCTAAATTACTTCGGCTACTTTAAATCATCACCAACTAAACCTTACCACAACAAACTAAACCCAATCACTTTTAAATTACAAAAAAATGCTAGTAACCATAGCAAACTATGCCAAGCTCACCTAAATTACTTCGGCTACCATAAGTTATCACCAACTATTCCTTACCACAACAAACTAAACCCAATCACTTTTAAATTACAAAAAAATGCTACTAACCATAGGAAACTATGCCAAACTCACCTAAATTACTTCGGCTATCAAAAATCACCCCCAACTACACTTTACAGCAACAAACTAAGCCCAATCACTTTAAAATTACAAAAAAATGCTAAAAATCATAACAAACTATCAACCACCCCTAACCAACTATCCCTTACCACAACAAACCAAACCATATCATCTTAAAATTACAAAAAAGTGTACAAATCATAACAAACTATGCCAGACTCACCTAAATTACTTCGGCTACTCTAAATCATCACCAACCAACCCTTACCACAACAAACTAAACCCAATCACTTTTAAATTACAAAAAAATGCTACTAACCATAGCAAACTCTGCCAAACTCACCTAAATTACTTCGGCTATCAGAAATCACCCCCAACTACACTTTACAGCAACAAACTAAGCCCAATCACTTTAAAATTACAAAAAAATGCTAAAAATCATAACAAACTATACCAGAATCACCTAAATTACTTCGGCTACCGTAAATCACCCCCAACTATCCCTAACCACAACAAACCAAACCATATCATCTTAAAATTACAAAAAAAGGTGTACAAATCATAACAAACTATGCCAGACTCACCTAAATTACTTCGGCTACTCTAAATCATCACCAACTAACCCTTACCACAACAAACTAAACCCAATCACTTCTAAATTACAAAAAAATGCTAGTAACCATAGCAAACTATGCCAAACTCACCTAAATTACTTCGGCTACTATAAATCATCACCAACTATAAGTTACCACAACAAACTAAACCCAATCACTTTTAAATTACAAAAAAATGCTACTAACCTTAGCAAACTATGCCAAATTTACCTAAATTACTTCGGCTATCAAAAATCACCCCTAACTACACTTTACAGCAACAAACTAAACCCAATCACTTTAAAATTACAAAAAAATGCTAAAAATTATAACAAACTATACCAGAATCACCTAAATTACTTCGGCTACCGTAAATCACCCCCAACTATACCTTACCACAACAAACCAAACCATATCATCTTAAAATTACAAAAAAAGGTGTACAAATCATAACAAACTATGCCAGACTCACCTAAATTACTTCGGCTACTCTAAATCATCACCAACTAACCCTTACTACAACAAACTAAACCCAATCACTTTTAAATTACAAAAAAATGCTAGTAACCATAGCAAACTATGCCAAACTCACCTAAATTACTTCGGCTACTATAAATCATCACCAACTAACCCTTACCACAACAAACTAAACCCAATCACTTTTAACTTACAAAAAAATGCTACTAACCATAGCAAACTATGCCAAACTCATCTAAATTACTTCGGCTATCAAAAATCACCCCCTACTACACTTTACAACAACAAACTAAGCCTAATCATTTTAAAATTACAAAAAAAGGTGTACAAATCATAACAAACTATGCCAGACTCACCTTAATTACTTCGGCTACTCTAAATCATCACCAACTAACCCTTACCACAACAAACTAAACCCAATCATTTTTAAATTACAAAAAAATGCTAGTAACCATAGCAAACTATGCCAAACTCACCTAAATTACTTCGGCTACCATAAATCATCACCAACTAACCCTTACCACAACAAACTAAACCCAATCACTTTTAACTTACAAAAAAATGCTACTAACCATAGCAAACTATGCCAAACTCATCTAAATTACTTCGGCTATCAAAAATCACCCCCAACTACACTTTACAACAACAAACTAATCCTAATCATTTTAAAATTACAAAAAAAGGTGTACAAATCATAACAAACTATGCCAGACTCTTCTTAATTACTTCGGCTACTCTAAATCATCACCAACTAAACCTTACCACAACAAACTAAACCCAATCACTTTTAAATTACAAAAAAATGCTAGTAACCATAGCAAACTATGCCAAACTCACCTAAATTACTTCGGCTACCATAAATCATCACCAACTAACCCTTACCACAACAAACTAAACCCAATCAATTTTAAATTACCAAAAAATTCTACTAACTATAGCAAACTATGCCAAACACACCTAAATTACTTAGGCTATCAAAAATCACCCCCAACTACACTCTACAGCAACAAACTAAGCTCAATTACTTTAAAATTACAAAAAAAAGCTAAAAATCATAACAAACTATACCAGAATCACCTAAATTACTTCGGCTAACGTAAATCACCCCCAACTATCCCTTACCACAACAAACCAAACCATATCATCTTAAAGTTACAAAAAAAGGTGTACAAATCATAACAAACTATGCCAGACTCACCTAAATTACTTCGGCTACTCTAAATCATCACCAACTAAACCTTACCACAACAAACTAAACCCAATCACTTTTAAATTACAAAAAAATGCTAGTAACAATAGCAAACTATGCCAAACTCACCTAAATTACTTCGCTTACCATAAGTTATCACCAACTAACCCTTACCACAACAAACTAAACCCAATCACTTTTAACTTACAAAAAAATGCTACTAACCATAGCAAACTATGCCAAACTCATCTAAATTACTTCGGCTATCAAAAATCACCCCCAACTACACTTTACAACAACAAACTAAGCCTAATCATTTTAAAATTACAAAAAAAGTTGTACAAATCATAACAAACTATGCCAGACTCACCTTAATTACTTCGGCTACTCTAAATCATCACCAACTAACCCTTACCACAACAAACTAAACCCAATCACTTTTAAATTACAAAAAAATGCTAGTAACCATAGCAAACTATGCCAAACTCACCTAAATTACTTCGGCTACCATAAATCATCACCAACTAACCCTTACCACAACAAACTAAACCCAATCACTTTTAACTTACAAAAAAATGCTACTAACCATAGCAAACTATGCCAAACTCATCTAAATTACTTCGGCTATCAAAAATCACCCCCAACTACACTTTACAACAACAAACTAAGCCTAATCATTTTAAAATTACAAAAAAAGGTGTACAAATCATAACAAACTATGCCAGACTCACCTTAATTACTTCGGCTACTCTAAATCATCACCAACTAAACCTTACCACAACAAACTAAACCCAATCACTTTTAAATTACAAAAAAATGCTAGTAACCATAGCAAACTATGCCAAACTCACCTAAATTACTTCGGCTACCATAAATCATCACCAACTAACCCTTACCACAACAAACTAAACCCAATCAATTTTAAATTACCAAAAAATTCTACTAACTATAGTTAACTATGCCAAACACACCTAAATTACTTAGGCTATCAAAAATCACCCCCAACTACACTCTACAGCAACAAACTAAGCCCAATTACTTTAAAATTACAAAAAAAAGCTAAAAATCATAACAAACTATACCAGAATCACCTAAATTACTTCGGCTAACGTAAATCACCCCCAACTATCCCTTACCACAACAAACCAAACCATATCATCTTAAAGTTACAAAAAAAGGTGTACAAATCATAACAAACTATGCCAGACTCACCTAAATTACTTCGGCTACTCTAAATCATCACCAACTAAACCTTACCACAACAAACTAAACCCAATCACTTTTAAATTACAAAAAAATGCTAGTAACAATAGCAAACTATGCCAAACTCACCTAAATTACTTCGCTTACCATAAGTTATCACCAACTATCCCTTACCACAACAAACTAAACCCAATCACTTTTAAATTACAAAAAAATGCTACTAACCATAGGAAACTATGCCAAACTCACCTAAATTACTTCGGCTATTAAAAATCACCCCCAACTACACTTTACAGCAACAAAATAAGCCCAATCACTTTAAAATTACAAAATAATGCTAAAAATCATAACAAACTATACCAGAATCACCTAAATTACTTCGGCTACCGTAAATCACCCCCAACTATCCCTTACCACAACAAACCAAACCATATAATCTTAAAATTACAAAAAAAGTGTACAAATCATAACAAACTATGACAGACTCACCTAAATTACTTCGGCTACTCTAAATCATCACCAACTAACCCTTACCACAACAAACTAAACCCAATCACTTTTAAATAACAAAAAAATGCTAGTAACCATAGCAAACTATGCCAAACTCACCTAAATTACTTCGGCTACCATAAATCATCACCAACTAACCCTTACCACAACAAACTAAACCCAATCAATTTTAAATTACAAAAAAATGCTACTAACTATAGCAAATTATGCCAAACTCACCTAAATTACTTCGGCTATCAAAAATCACCCCCAACTACACTCTACAGCAACAAACTAAGCCCAATGACTTTAAAATTACAAAAAAATGCTAAAAATCATAACAAACTATACCAGAATCACCTAAATTACTTCGGCTACAGTAAATCAGCCCCAACTCTCCCTTACCACAACAAACCAAACCATATCATCTTAAAGCTACAAAAAAAGGTGTACAAATCATAACAAACTATGCCAGACTCACCTAAATTACTTCGGCTACTCTAAATCATCACCAACTAACCCTTACCACAACAAACTAAACCCAATCACTTTTAAATTACAAAAAAATGCTACTAACCATAGCAAACTATGCCAAACTCACCTAAATTACTTCGGCTATCAAAAATCACCCCCAACTACACTTTACAGCAACAAACTAAGCCCAATCACTTTAAAATTACAAACAAATGCTAAAAGTCATAACAAACTATACCAGAATCACCTAAATTACGTCGGCTACTCTAAATCATCACCAACTAACCCTTACCACAACAAACTAAACCCAATCACTTTTAAATTACAAAAAAAGGTGTACAAATCATAACAAACTATGCCAGACTCACCTAAATTACTTCGGCTACTCTAAATCATCACCAACTAACCCTTACCACAACAAACTAAACCCAATCACTTTTAAATTACAAAAAAATGCTAGTAACCATAGCAAACTATGCCAAACTCACCTAAATTACTTCGGCTACCATAAATCATCACCAACTAACCCTTACCACAACAATCTAAACCCAATCACTTTAAAATTACAAAAAAATGCTTGTAACCATAGCAAACTATGCCAAACTCATCTAAATTACTTCGGCTATCATAAATCACCCCCAACTACCCCTTACCAACCCTTACTCATCCCAATCACTTTAAAATTACAAAAAATGCTACAAACCATCCCAAACTATGCCAAACTCACTTAAATTACTTCGGCTATCATAAATCACCCCCAACTATCCCTTACCACAACAAACCAAACCATATCACCTTAAAATTACAAAAAAAGGTGTACAAATCATAACAAATTATGCCAGACTCACCTAAATTACTTCGGCTACTCTAAATCATCACCAACTAACTCTTACCACAACAAACTAAACCCAATCACTTTTAAATTACAAAAAAATGCTAGTAACCATAGCAAACTATGCCAAACTCACCTAAATTACTTCGGCTACCATAAATCATCACCAACTAACCCTTACCACAACAAACTAAACCCAATCATTTTTAAATTACAAAAAAATGCTACTAACCATAGCAAAATATGCCAAACTCACCTAAATTACTTCGGCTATCAAAAATCACTCCCAACTACACTTTACAGCAAAAAACTAAGCCCAATCACTTTAAAATTACAAAAAAAGGCTAATAATCATAACAAACTATACCAGAATCACCTAAATTACTTCGGCTACCGTAAATCACCCCCAACTATCCCTTACCACAACAAACCAAAACATATCATCTTAAAATTACAAAAAAAAGTGTACAAATCATAACAAATTATGCCAGACTCACCTTAATTACTTCGGCTACTCTAAATCATCACCAACTAACCCTTACCACAACAAACTAAACCCAATCACTTTTAAATTACAAAAAAATGCTAGTAAATATAGCAAACTATGCCAAACTCACCTAAATTACTTCGGCTACCATAAATCATCACCAACTAACCCTTACCACAACAAACTAAACCCAATCACTTTTAAATTATAAAAAAATGCTACTAACCATAGCAAACTATGCCAAACTCACCTAAATTACTTCGGCTATCAAAAATCACCCCCAACTACACTTTACAGCTACAAACTAAGCCCAATCACTTTACAATTACAAAAAAATGCTAAAAATCATAACAAACTATACCAGAATCACCTAAATTACTTCGGCTACCGTAAATCACCCCCAACTATCCCTCACCACAACAAACCAAACCATATCATCTTAAAATTACAAAAAAAGGTGTACAAATCATAACAAACTATGCCAGACTCACCAAAATTACTTCGGCTACTCTAAATCATCACCAACTAACCCTTACCACAACAAACTAAACCCAATCACTTTTAAATTACAAAAAAATGCTACTAACCACAGCAAACTATGCCAAACTCACCTAAATTACTTCGGCTACCATAAATCATCACCAACTAATCCTTACCACAACAAACTAAACCCAATCACTTTAAAATTACAAAAAAATGCTACTAACCAAAGCAAACTATGCCAAACTCACCTAAATTACTTCGGCTATTAAAAATCACCCCCAACTACACTTTACAGCAACAAACTAAGCCCAATCACTTTTAAATTACAAAAAAATGCTAAAAATTATAACAAACTACACCAGAATCATCTAAATTACTTCGGCTACTCTAAATTATCACCAACTAATCCTTACCACAACAAACTAAACCCAATCACTTTTAAATTACAAAAAAATGCTACTAACAATAGCAAACTATGCCAAACTCACCTAAATTACTTCGGCTACCGTAAATCATCACCAACTAAACCTTACCACAACAAACTAAACCCAATCACTTTTAAATTACAAAAAAATGCTACTAACCATAGCAAACTATGCCAAACTCACCTAAATTACTTCGGCTATCAAAAATCACCCCCAACTACACTTTACAGCAACAAACTAAGCCCAATCATTTCAAAATTACAAAAAAATGCTAAAAATCATAACAAACAACACCAGAATCACCTAAATTACTTCGGCTACTCTAAATTATCACCACCTAACCCTTACCACAACAAACTAAACCCAATCACTTTTAAATTACAAAAAAATGCTAGTAACCACAGCAAACTATGCCAAACTCACCTAAATTACTTTGGCTACCATAAATCATCACCAACTAACCCTTACCACAACAACCTAAACCCAATCACTTTTAAATTACAAAAAAAGGCTTCTAACCATAGCAAACTATGCCAAACTCACCTAAATTACTTCGGCTATCAAAAATCACCCCCAACTACACTTTACAGCAACAAACTAAGCCCAATCACTTTAAAATTACAAAAAAATGCTAAAAATCATAACAAACTATACCAGAATCACCTAAATTACTTCGGCTACCGTAAATCACCCCCAACTATCCCTTACCACAACAAACCAAACCATATCATCTTAAAATTACAAAAAAAGGTGTACAAATCATAACAAACTATGCCAGACTCACCAAAATTACTTCGGCTACTCTAAATCATCGCCAAATAACCCTTACCACAACAAACTAAACCCAATCACATTTTAATTACAAAAAAATGCTACTAACCATAGCAAACTATGCCAAACTCACCTAAATTACTTCGGCTACCATAAATCATCACCAACTAAACCTTACCACAACAAACTAAACTAAATCACTTTAAAATTACAAAAAAATGCTACTAACCAAAGCAAACTATGCCAAACTCACCTAAATTACTTCGGCTATTAAAAATCACCCCCAACTACACTTTACAGCAACAAACTAAGCCCAATCACTTTTAAATTACAAAAAAATGCTAAAAATTATAACAAACTACACCAGAATCATCTAAATTACTTCGGCTACTCTAAATTATCACCAACTAACCCTTACCACAACAAACTAAACCCAATCACTTTTAAATTACAAAAAAATGCTACTAACCATAGCAAACTATGCCAAACTCACCTAAATTACTTCGGCTACCGTAAATCATCACCAACTAAACCTTACCACAACAAACTAAACCCAATCACTTTTAAATTACAAAAAAATGCTACTAACCATAGCAAACTATGCCAAACTCACCTAAATTACTTCGGCTATCAAAAATCACCCCCAACTACACTTTACAGCAACAAACTAAGCCCAGTCTCTTTAAAATTACAAACAAATGCTAAAAATCATAACAAACTATACCAGAATCACCTAAATTACTTCGGCTACTCTAAATCATCACCAACTAACCCTTACCACAACAAACTAAACCCAATCACTTTTAAATTACAAAAAAATGCTACTAACCAAAGCAAACATGCCAAACTCACCTAAATTACTTCGGCTATTAAAAATCACCCCCAACTACACTTTACAGCAACAAACTAAGCCCAATCACTTTTAAATTACTAAAAAATGCTAAAAATTATAACAAACTACACCAGAATCACCTAAATTACTTCGGCTACTCTAAATTATCACCAACTAACCCTTACCACAACAAACTAAACCCAATCACTTTTAAATTACAAAAAAATGCTAGTAACCACAGCAAACTATGCCAAATTCACCTAAATTACTTTGGCTACCATAAATCATCACCAACTAACCCTTACCACAACAACCTAAACCCAATCACTTTTAAATTACAAAAAAAGGCTTCTAACCATAGCAAACTATGCCAAACTCACCTAAATTACTTCGGCTATCAAAAATCACCCCCAACTACACTTTACAGCAACAAACTAAGCCCAATCACTTTAAAATTACAAAAAAATGCTAAAAATCATAACAAACTATACCAGAATCACCTAAATTACTTCGGCTACTCTAAATCATCACCAACTAACCCTTACCACAACAAACTAAACCCAATCACTTTTAAATTACAAAAAAATGCTAGTAACCATAGCAAACTATGCCAAACTCACCTAAATTACTTCGGCTACCATAAATCATCACCAACTAACCCTTACCACAACAAACTAAACCCAATCACTTTTAAATTACAAAAAAATGCTACTAACCATAGCAAACTATGCCAAACTCACCTAAATTACTTCGGCTATCAAAAATCACCCCCAACTACACTTTACAGCAACAAACTAAGCCCAGTCTCTTTAAAATTACAAACAAATGCTAAAAATCATAACAAACTATACCAGAATCACCTAAATTACTTCGGCTACTCTAAATCATCACCAAATAACCCTTACCACAACAAACTAAACCCAATCACTTTTAAATTACAAAAAAAGGTGTACAAATCATAACAAACTATGCCAGACTCACCTAAATTACTTCGGCTACTCTAAATCATCACCAACTAACCCTTACCACAACAAACTAAACCCAATCACTTTTAAAGTACAAAAAAATGCTAGTAACCATAGCAAACTATGCCAAACTCACCTAAATTACTTCGGCTACCATAAATCATCACCAACTAACCCTTACCACAACAATCTAAACCCAATCACTTTTAAATGACAAAAAAATGCTTGTAACCATAGCAAACTATGCCAAACTCACCTAAATTACTTCGGCTATCATAAATCACCCCCAACTACCCCTTACCAACCCTTACTCATCCCAATCACTTTAAAATTACAAAAAATGCTACAAACCATCCCAAACTATGCCAAACTCACTTAAATTACTTCGGCTATCATAAATCAACCCCAACTACCCCTTACCAACCCTTACTCATCCCAATCACTTTAAAATTACAAAAAATACCACAAACCATAGCAAACTATGCCTAACTCACCTACATTACTTCGGCTACCATAAATCACCCCCAACTACCCCAAAATAAGCCCAATCACTTTAAAATAACAAAAAATGTTACAAACCATACCAACTATGCTAAACTCACTTAAATTACTTCGGCTATCATAAATCACCCCCAACAACCTCTTACCACCCCTAACTCATCCCAATCATTTTAAAATTACAAAAAATGCTACAAACCATAGCAAACTATGCCTAACTCACCTAAATTACTTCGGCTAACATAAATCACCCCCAACTACCCCTTACTACCCCAAAATAAGCCCAATCACTTTACAATTATAAAAAATGCTACAAACCATAGCAAACTATGCCTAACTCACCTAAATTACTTCAGCTAACATAAATAACCCCCAACAACCCCTTACTATCCCAAAATAAGCCCAATCACAGTAAAATTACAAAAAATGCTACAAACCATAGCAAACTATGCCTAACTCACCTAAATTACTTCGGCTAACATAAATCACCCCCAACTACCCCTTACAATACCAAAATAAGCCCAATCACTTTAAAATTACAAAAAAATGCTACAAACCATAGCAAACTATGCCTAACTTACCAAATTTCCTTCGGCTACCATAAATCACCCCCAACTACCCCTTACCACACCAAAATAAGCCCAATCACTTTAAAATTACAAAAAATGCTACAATCCATAGCAAACTATGCCGAACCCACTTAAATTACTGCGGCTACCATAAATCACCCCCAACTACCCCTTACCAACCACAAACTAAACCCAATCACTTTAAAATTACAAAAAATGCTACAAACAATAGCAAACTATGCCAAACTCACTTAAATTACTTCGGCTATCATAAATCACCCCCAACTACCCCTTACCACCCCAAACTCAGCCCAATCACTTTAAAATTACAAAAAATGTTACAAGCCATATCAAACTATGCCAAACTCATCTAAATTACTTTGGCTTCCATAAATCACCCCCAACTACCCCTTACCACCCCAAAATAGGCTCAATCACTTTAAAATTACAAAAAAATTCTACAAACCGTAGCAAACTATGCCAAACTCCCCTAAATTACTTCGGCTACCATAAATCACCCTGAACTACCCCTTACAACCCCAAAATAAACTCAATCATTTTAAAATTACAAAATATTCAACAAATCATAGCAAACTATGCCTAACTCACCTAAATTACTTCGGCTACCATAAATCACCCCCAACTACCCCTTACCACCCCAAAATAAGCCCAATCACTTTAAAATTACAAAAAATGCTACAAACCATAGCAAACTATGCCTAACTTACTTAATTTCCTTCGGCTACCATAAATCACCCCCAACTACCCCTTACCACCCCAAAATAAGCCCAATCACTTTAAAATTACAAAAAATGCTACAAACCATAGTAAACTATGCCAAACTCACTTAAATTACTTCGGCTATCATAAATCACCCCCAACTACCCCTTACCACCCCAAACTCAGCCCAATCACTTTAAAATTACAAAAAATATTACAAGCCATATCAAACTATGCCAAACTCATCTAAATTACTTTGGCTTCCATAAATCACCCCCAACTACCCCTTACCACCCCAAAATAGGCTCAATCACTTTAAAATTACAAAAAAATTCTACAAACCGTAGCAAACTATCTCAAACTCACCTGAATTATTTCGGCTACCATAAATCACCCCCAACTACCCCTTACCAACCACAAACTACTAACCATAGCAAACTATGCCAAACTCACCTAAATTACTTCGGCTATCAAAAATCACCCCCAACTACACTTTACAGCAACAAACTAAGCCCAGTCTCTTTAAAATTACAAACAAATGCTAAAAATCATAACAAACTATACCAGAATCACCTAAATTACTTCGGCTACTCTAAATCATCACCAACTAACCCTTACCACAACAAACTAAACCCAATCACTTTTAAATTACAAAAAAATGCTACTAACCAAAGCAAACTATGCCAAACTCACCTAAATTACTTCGGCTATTAAAAATCACCCCCAACTACACTTTACAGCAACAAACTAAGCCCAATCACTTTTAAATTACAAAAAAATGCTAAAAATTATAACAAACTACACCAGAATCACCTAAATTACTTCGGTTACTCTAAATTATCACCAACTAACCCTTACCACAACAAACTAAACCCAATCACTTTTAAATTACAAAAAAATGCTAGTAACCACAGCAAACTATGCCAAATTCACCTAAATTACTTTGGCTACCATAAATCATCACCAACTAACCCTTACCACAACAACCTAAACCCAATCACTTTTAAATTACAAAAAAAGGCTTCTAACCATAGCAAACTATGCCAAACTCACCTAAATTACTTCGGCTATCAAAAATCACCCCGAACTACACTTTACAGCAACAAACTAAGCCCAATCACTTTAAAATTACAAAAAAATGCTAAAAATCATAACAAACTATACCAGAATCACCTAAATTACTTCGGCTACTCTAAATCATCACCAACTAACCCTTACCACAACAAACTAAACCCAATCACTTTTAAATTACAAAAAAATGCTAGTAACCATAGCAAACTATGCCAAACTCACCTAAATTACTTCGGCTACCATAAATCATCACCAACTAACCCTTACCACAACAAACTAAACCCAATCACTTTTAAATTACAAAAAAATGCTACTAACCATAGCAAACTATGCCAAACTCACCTAAATTACTTCGGCTATCAAAAATCACCCCCAACTACACTTTACAGCAACAAACTAAGCCCAGTCTCTTTAAAATTACAAACAAATGCTAAAAATCATAACAAACTATACCAGAATCACCTAAATTACTTCGGCTACTCTAAATCATCACCAAATAACCCTTACCACAACAAACTAAACCCAATCACTTTTAAATTACAAACAAATGCTAAAAATCATAACAAACTATACCAGAATCACCTAAATTACTTCGGCTACTCTAAATCATCACCAAATAACCCTTACCACAACAAACTAAACCCAATCACTTTTAAATTACAAAAAAAGGTGTACAATTCATAACAAACTATGCCAGACTCACCTAAATTACTTCGGCTACTCTAAATCATCACCAACTAACCCTTACCACAACAAACTAAACCCAATCACTTTTAAATGACAAAAAAATGCTTGTAACCATAGCAAACTATGCCAAACTCACCTAAATTACTTCGGCTATCATAAATCACCCCCAACTACCCCTTACCAACCCTTACTCATCCCAATCACTTTAAAATTACAAAAAATGCTACAAACCATCCCAAACTATGCCAAACTCACTTAAATTACTTCGGCTATCATAAATCAACCCCAACTACCCCTTACCAACCCTTACTCATCCCAATCACTTTAAAATTACAAAAAATACCACAAACCATAGCAAACTATGCCTAACTCACCTACATTACTTCGGCTACCATAAATCACCCCCAACTACCCCAAAATAAGCCCAATCACTTTAAAATAACAAAAAATGTTACAAACCATACCAACTATGCTAAACTCACTTAAATTACTTCGGCTATCATAAATCACCCCCAACAACCTCTTACCACCCCTAACTCATTCCAATCATTTTAAAATTACAAAAAATGCTACAAACCATAGCAAACTATGCCTAACTCACCTAAATTACTTCGGCTAACATAAATCACCCCCAACTACCCCTTACTACCCCAAAATAAGCCCAATCCCTTTACAATTATAAAAAATGCTACAAACCATAGCAAACTATGCCTAACTCACCTAAATTACTTCGGTTAATATAAATCACCCCCAACAACCCCTTACTACCCCAAAATAAGCCCAATCACTTTAAAATTACAAAAAATTCTACAAACCATAGCAAACTATGCCTAACTCACCTAAATTACTTCGGCTAACATAAATCACCCCCAACTACCCCTTACTACCCCAAAATAAGCCCAATCACTTTAAAATTATAAAAAATGCTACAAACCATAGCAAACTATGCCTAACTCACCTAAATTACTTCAGCTAACATAAATAACCCCCAACAACCCCTTACTATCCCAAAATAAGCCCAATCACTTTAAAATTACAAAAAATGCTACAAACCATAGCAAACTATGCCTAACTCACCTAAATTACTTCGGCTAACATAAATCACCCCCAACTACCCCTTACAATACCAAAATAAGCCCAATCACTTTAAAATTACAAAAAAATGCTACAAACCATAGCAAACTATGCCTAACTTACCAAATTTCCTTCGGCTACCATAAATCACCCCCAACTACCCCTTACCACACCAAAATAAGCCCAATCACTTTAAAATTACAAAAAATGCTACAATCCATAGCAAACTATGCCGAACCCACTTAAATTACTGCGGCTACCATAAATCACCCCCAACTACCCCTTACCAACCACAAACTAAACCCAATCACTTTAAAATTACAAAAAATGCTACAAACAATGGCAAACTATGCCAAACTCACTTAAATTACTTCGGCTATCATAAATCACCCCCAACTACCCCTTACCACCCCAAACTCAGCCCAATCACTTTAAAATTACAAAAAATGTTACAAGCCATATCAAACTATGCCAAACTCATCTAAATTACTTTGGCTTCCATAAATCACCCCAACTACCCCTTACCACCCCAAAATAGGCTCAATCACTTTAAAATTACAAAAAAATTCTACAAACCGTAGCAAACTATGCCAAACTCCCCTAAATTACTTCGGCTACCATAAATCACCCTGAACTACCCCTTACAACCCCAAAATAAACTCAATCATTTTAAAATTACAAAATATTCAACAAATCATAGCAAACTATGCCTAACTCACCTAAATTACTTCGGCTACCATAAATCACCCCCAACTACCCCTTACCACCCCAAAATAAGCCCAATCACTTTAAAATTACAAAAAATGCTACAAACCATAGCAAACTATGCCTAACTTACTTAATTTCCTTCGGCTACCATAAATCACCCCCAACTACCCCTTACCACCCCAAAATAAGCCCAATCACTTTAAAATTACAAAAAATGCTACAAACCATAGTAAACTATGCCAAACTCACTTAAATTACTTCGGCTATCATAAATCACCCCCAACTACCCCTTACCACCCCAAACTCAGCCCAATCACTTTAAAATTACAAAAAATATTACAAGCCATATCAAACTATGCCAAACTCATCTAAATTACTTTGGCTTCCATAAATCACCCCCAACTACCCCTTACCACCCCAAAATAGGCTCAATCACTTTAAAATTACAAAAAAATTCTACAAATCGTAGCAAACTATCTCAAACTCACCTGAATTATTTCGGCTACCATAAATCACCCCCAACTACCCCTTACCAACCACAAACTAAACCCAATCACTTTAAAATTACAAAAAATGCTACAAACCATAGCAAACTATGCCTAACTTACCTAAATTACTTCGGCTACCATAAATCACCCCCAAATACCCCTTACCACCCCCAAAATAAGCTCAATCACTTTAAAATTACAAAAAATGCTACAAACCATAGCAAACTATGCCTAACTCACCTAAATTACTTTGGCTACCATAAATCACCCCCAACTACCCCTTACCACCCCAAAATAAGCCCAATCACTTTAAAATTACGAAAAATGCTACAAGCCATAGCAAACTATCTCAAACTCACCTGAATGACTTCGGCTACCATAAATCACCCCCAACTACCCCTTACCACCCCAAACTAAGCCCAATCACTTTAAAATTACAAAAAATGCTACAAACCATAGCAAACTATTCCAAACTCACCTAAATTACTTCGGCTACCATAAATCACCCCCAACTACCCCTT
Source organism: Eledona agricola (assembly GCA_964023215.1). Classification (NCBI taxonomy): domain Eukaryota; kingdom Metazoa; phylum Arthropoda; class Insecta; order Coleoptera; family Tenebrionidae; genus Eledona; species Eledona agricola. The sequence goes on along the minus strand of CAXIEJ010000019.1, from coordinate 284,692 downwards.
ACCGCCCCAAAATTAGCCTAATCACTTTAAAATTACAAAAATGCTACAAAACATAGCAAGCTATGCCAAACTCACTTAAATTACTTCGGCTACCATAAATTAATAATCGTTTTCAATCAAAATCTTCTATTTGGTTGTGTTATTTATAAATGCCTTATCGTATTAAATCATAAAATATTAATAAATATCTGCACATAAAATATATTGTTCCGACTAATAGTCGTTATTCTGAATTTAATATTCAGAATAACGACTATAGTCGTTATTCTGAATATTAAATAGGCTGATACCTATTTCGATTCTCTTCCACCTTCCAATAAATATTTGTTCCAGTTGAGATGCAAACATAAACGTATTTCTGAATTGCAACACGCTGACGGGGCAAGCCCTACCTTTTCAACATGCGTGCATTTGTATAAACAGTTCTATGGTTTTTAACTTTAAAGAGGTATAAAGGCGGTGTAAGCGCTAGAGTTTCGTAAAAATATCTGAAAAATTCGAAATTCTGCAATTGAATCAGAACTATCTTTGTGTTCGATAGTAAATTTATACTTGGAGTGGCACTGCCAACCCTGCCACCCCTGACGAGGCACCTGCTGACTACTCTCCTTCCAGGGAAACTTTATAAATCAACGTCAAAATAATTTAGACCTGAATGTGAAAATATCACTGTGTAATAAGTTCAGACTGACATGGAACACTTGAAATTTCGATATTTGTTTGTAATTCGTCACAGGTCCATGAAGGAATGCATGTTAATGTAAACAAGTGTTAGTTTGTCGGAGAGACTGAATAAGTTTTTTAACATTCCCGTCAAAATATTTATTTACTTTAGAATGTTAATTTCTTAAATTGATTTTGTGAAAATTATGACGGGCCATACGAGTACACCTGTGCGAGTATTATTTGGTACATACAAATTAATCTCTTTTGTTATCCAAATTGTTTTTATACGCACTAGGCACGTGCACCTCATATAATTGTGAAAATTGCTGCTTCAGCGTCTGGAACGCTGGTACTCAACGTCGCCAAGGTCGAGGCGACGCATCGGTATTCAAAGTTCTATCGCTATTAAATAAATTATTTTAATATAATATTCCCGATTTGTTCTTGCCGTTAACCAAAACTCTCCCCAATCGATTTTCGAAAAATTTCCAGCGTCGGACCGGACTTCACTTATTTTCGTACGCTAATTTTTACCGTTCAGTTAATGATAGTGGTGTATTTGTTCTTCACCAAACCTGCTCCGGCCGAAATCCGAAATTTTCACTGATATCATACGCTTAAGTATTGTATGCTTAGACACGATTTATTTACACTATTTATTTTACGTACATTGCGTTCATTATTGTTCTGCATTATTTATAAGATGGAGCAGTTTGAAAATCTAATAGTAAGCGGAGAACAAATACCACCACGTATAATTCCCGTGCAAAGTGATGGAAATAGTTTTTCTTACTATCTTTCCTATTGCATTTTTAATACCGAAAATAGAGCTCAAGAGCGAAGAATAACTTCGACTTTTTTTATACATAATTCCTAAATACTTCGTTTTTATGCTGTAAAATTTTGTATTTATATATTTCAACATTGTCTTTAACGTTGTCAGAGAACTAAATGGCAATAATTTGGAATAATTTAGCTTCTATGTCAACTCTCCTTCTCTTGGAACTTTTGAAAACAACGACAAAATTCTTTAGGGCGCCTGGATTTGAAAATATAACTCTGTGTAATAAGTTTGACTGACTAGAGTGAAAATAAAGGAGCTTGCAACCAGAAACGAAATTAGATGGTACACTTGAAGTTGAAATATTTGTTTGTAATTCGTCACAAGTCCATGAGGGAATGCGTGTTAATGTAAACAAATGTGAGTTTATTGGAGAGGCCGAATAAGATTTTTACATTATTGAAGCAGCTGGAGCCTGCCACGTCAAGGGCAAGGTCAGAAACGTGAAAAGGCGATGCTCGATTTAGTTTGATTGAGTGTCTATGCAGAAATTCGCACATACCAAGCGTTGGATAAGCCTTTCTTATCGTTTCTTAGAATTCGAGAATTGCTGGTTCAGCGTGTGGAGCAGTACCCGATCGCGGTGTTTAATTTTAACACAACTACAATTGTGAAAATTGCTGCTCCAGCGTCGGAAACTGTTCGCAAAGTCGCCAAATTCGCTGAGGCGACGCAACAGTGTTCGAAGGTCTACCGCTATCAAATAAAGTATTTTAATTTAACATTTGATCCTCGCGTTAACCAAATCTGCCCCCAATCAGTTTTCGAGAAATTATCAGCATCGGACCGGACTCCACTTATATTTGTACGCTAATTTTTACGTTTAGTTAATGATAGTGGTGTATTTGTTTTTCACCAAATTTGCCCCGAAATTTTCACCGTTGTATGTACCAGATATCACTGACATTCATACCAGTGGCGGTGTAAGCACTAAATTTTCGTGAAAATATCTGAAAAATTCATAATTCTGCAACTGAATTACAGAACTAATTTTGTGTTCGATAGTAAATTTATACTTGGAGTGGCACTGCCAACCCTGCCACCCCTGACGAGCCCCACTGCTGACTACTTTCCTTCCAGAAAAATTTTTGAAATCAGCGGCAAAATAAATTTAGGGCACCTGGATGTGAAAATATCACTATGTAATAAGTTCAGACTGACAAGAGTGAAAAAAACCGCTTGCATCCAGAAACGAAATCAAATGGAACACTTGAAATTTAGATATTTGTTTGTAATTCGTCACAGGTCCATGAAGGCATGCATGTTAATGTAAACAAGTGTTAGTTTGTCGGAGAGGCCGAATAAGATTTTTACACCCACCACATTCCCGTCAAAATATTTATATACTTTAGTATGTTAATTCATTTTGTGCAAATTATGACGGGCCAGTCGAGTACACCTGCGCGAGTATTATTTGGTAATCCAAAATTTTTTAATACGCACTAGGCACGTGCACCTAATATAATTGTTAAAATTGCTGCTTCAGCGTCTGGAACGCTGGTACTCAACGTCGCCAAGGTCGAGGCGACGCATCAGTATTCGAAGTTCTATCGCTATTAAATAAATTTTTTTAATATAATATTCCCGATTTGTTCTTGACGTTAAGTAAATATCTCTCCAATCGATTTTCGAAAAATTACCATCGTCGTACCGGACTCCACTTATATACCGTACGCTAATTTTTACGTTCATTTAATGATAGTGGTGTATTTGATCTTCACCAAACCTGCTCCGGCCAAAATCCGAAATTTGCAGTTTTACCGGATTTCACTGACATCATAAGTAATGTGTGCTTATACACGATTTACACTATTTATTTTATGTACATTGTGTTCATTTTTGTTCTGCATTATTTATAACTAAGATGGAGGAATAGTAAGCGGGGTACAAATACCATCACGTATAGTTCCTCTGAAAAGTGATGGAAATAGTCTTTTTTACTATCTTTCCTATTGCATTTTATTACCGAAAATAGAGCTCAAGAGGTTCGCATTATAATTGTTCATTTTAAAATTATCAAATTTTCTGTATATTTTACCTGAATACGTTAAAAACCCCTAAACATAATGTACCATTCCAAACTACTCTCAAAAATCACACACTTGCCATTCCAAACTACCCCACATTAACCTAAAATGTAAAAAAATTACGAATTACAAGCAAACTACGCTAAACTCGCATAAATCACTTCGACTTCCGCTATATCACCCCAACCACTTCTTACCAAGCCAAACTAAACCCAATCGCATTAAAATTACCAAAAGTTTCGTTTAATCCGCCAAAGCTAAACCCCGCCAACCATCAATAACCATTCAAAACAATCCCCAAAAAAAACCTTATCATCCGAAACTACACCAAATACATCGTTTTTATGGTGTGAAATTATTTATTTATATATTTCAACATTCTTCGACGACATTCTTTAACGTTGTTAGAGAACTAAATGGGAATAATTTGGAATAGTTCAGCTTCTCTGTCAACTCTCCTTCTCTTGAAGAGTGAAAAAGAGTGAAAAAAAAGGAGCTTGCACCCAGAAACGAAATTATCGTCATTTTCCAAATCATATTGAAGTACCCGGTCCTGGCAATGCAGGTTAATTTCAGCAAATTTGTTTATTTTGTGATTGGAAAAGTAGAGCATTCCTGTTTAATTGTATTATAATGTCGATTAGTCTACATCACAAATACACCACTTTTGTCAACACTGCGTTTATTTAATCTACGTCCGGGCAACGCCGGGTACATTCAGCTAGTCTATAAAGCGAAGTGTCCTCACTGACACACTCATTCATCTACACACTGATTCATAATCAACCCACAGCCCAAACCGTGAGGGCTGGAGACTTGAAATTTTAGACACGGGTGTATCATGTGCCGAAAGTGAACACTAAGAAGGGATTTTGAGAAATTCGGCCCGGTTCCTTTGTAATTCAATAAAAACCGGCTAAAATAAACAAAAAATGATCGGATCGCGGAGACCGTGTTTATGTTAGAAGCAGGTATCTAGCCAAAACAACTTCGACGACGGGCGACCTGTTTACATTAAAAGCACTTATTTAACCTAAACAATTTCAACGTCGAGTTTCTGCTTTTGTGATCAAATTTTTACCGTACCTAGCGAGGCCGCGGATATCTATATATATAAAGCGAAGTGTCCTCACTGACACACTCATTCATTCACTCATTCATCTACACACTGATTCATAATCAACCCACAGCCCAAACCGTGAGGGCTGGAGACTTGAAATTTTAGACACGGGTGTATCATGTGCCGAAACTGAACACTAAGAAGGGATTTTGCGAAATTCGGCCCGGTTCCTTTGTAGTTCAATAATAACCGGCTAAAATAAACAAAAAATGATCGGATCGCGGAGACCGTGTTTATGTTAGAAGCACGTATCTAGCCAAAACAACTTCGACGACGGGCGACCGGTTTACATTAAAAGCACTTATTTAACCTAAACAATTTCAACGTCGAGTTTCTGCTTTCGTGATCATACTTTTGCCGTACCTAGCGAGGCCGCAGATATTTCAATTATAATTTTGATTTCAATTATAATGTCGATCCGTGACTCAATTAAAAATTACCAAATCACTCCAAATTTAATCCGTCAACATTAAACATCCTCAAATATCTCTTACCACTGCAAACTTTACCAAATCAACCCCAAAAAATTCCCGAACTATGCCAAACTGACATAAACTAGATCCGTTATTTTAAATCATCCCTTACCACCCCTTAGCAACCCCAAGTAACTCCAATCACTTTAAAATAAAACAAAATGACACAAATCATGGCAGATTATGTCCAACGCACACATATTATTTCGTCTACCAAAAATCACCCCTAACTACCCCTTACCACCCCAAAATAAGCCCAATCACTTTAAAATTACAAAAAATGTTACAAACCTTACCAAACTATGCCAAACTCACTTAAATTACTTCGGCTATCATAAATCACCCCCAACTACCCCTTACCACCCCTAACTCATCCCAATCACTTTAAAATTACAAAAAATGCTACAAACCATAGCAAACTATGCCTAACTCACCTAAATTACTTCGGCTAACATAAATCACCCCCAACTACCCCTTACTACCCCAAAATAAGCCCAATCACTTTAAAATTATAAAAAATGCTACAAACCATAGCAAACTATGCCTAACTCACCTAAATTACTTCGGCTAACATAAATCACCCCCAACAACCCCTTACTACCCCAAAATAAGCCCAATCACTTTAAAATTACAAAAAATGCTACAAACCATAGCAAACTATGCCTAATTCACCTAAATTACTTCGGCTAACATAAATCACCCCCAACTACCCCTTACAATACCAAAATAAGCCCAATCACTTTAAAATTACAAAAAAATGCTACAAACCATAGCAAACTATGCCTAACTTACCTAATTTCCTTCGGCTACCATAAATCACCCCCAACTACCCCTTACCACCCCAAAATAAGCCCAATCACTTTAAAATTACAAAAAATGCTACATACCATAGCAAACTATGCCGAACCCACTTAAATTACTGCGGCTACCATAAATCACCCCTAACTACCCCTTACCAACCACAAACTAAACCCAATCACTTTAAAATTACAAAAAATGCTACAAACCATAGCAAACTATGCCAAACTCACTTAAATTACTTCGGCTATCATAAATCACCCCCAACTACCCCTTACCACCCCAAACTCAGCCCAATCACTTTAAAATTACAAAAAATGTTACAAGCCATATCAAACTATGCCAAACTCATCTAAATTACTTTGGCTTTCATAAATCACCCCCAACTACCCCTTACCACCACAAAATAGGCTCAATCACTTTAAAATTACAAAAAAATTCTACAAACCGTAGCAAACTATGCCAAACTCCCCTAAATTACTTCGGCTACCATAAATCACCCCGAACTACCCCTTACAACCCCAAAATAAACCCAATCATTTTAAAATTACAAAATATTCAACAAATCATAGCAAACTATGCCTAACTCACCTAAATTACTTCGGCTACCATAAATCACCCCCAACTACCCCTTACCACCCCAAAATAAGCCCAATCACTTTAAAATTACAAAAAATGCTACAAACCATAGCAAACTATGCCTAATTTACCTAATTTCCTTCGGTTACCATAAATCACCCCAACTACCCCTTACCACCACAAAATAAGCCCAATCACTTTAAAATTACAAAAAATGCTACAAACCATAGCAAACTATGCCGAAGCCACCTAAATTACTGCGGCTACCATAAATCACCCCCAACTACCCCTTACCAACCACAAACTAAACCCAATCACTTTAAAATTACAAAAAATGCTACAAACCATAGCAAACTATGCCAAACTCACTTAAATTACTTCGGCTATCATAAATCACCCCCAACTACCCCTTACCACCCCAAACTCAGCCCAATCACTTTAAAATTACAAAAAATGTTACAAGCCATATCAAACTATGCCAAACTCATCTAAATTACTTTGGCTTCCATAAATCACCCCCAACTACCCCTTACCACCCCAAAATAGGCTCAATCACTTTAAAATTACAAAAAAATTCTACAAACCGTAGCAAACTATCTCAAACTCACCTGAATTACTTCGGCTACCATAAGTCACCTCCAACTACCCCTTACCACCCCAAACTAAGCCCAATCACTTTAAAATTACAAAAAATGCAACAAACCATAGCAAACTATTCCAAACTCACCTAAATTACTTCGGCTACCATAAATCACCCCCAACTACCCCTTACCGCCCCAAAATTTGCCTAATCACTTTAAAATTACAAAAATGCTACAAAACATAGCAAGCTATGCCAAACTCACTTAAATTACTTCGGCTACCATAAATTAATAATCGTTTTCAATCAAAATCTTCTATTTGGTTGTGTTATTTATAAATGCCTTATCGTACTAAATCATAAAATATTAATAAATATCTGCACATAAAATATATTGTTCCGACTAATAGTCGTTATTCTGAATATTAAATAGGCTGATACCTATTTCGATTCTCTTCCACCTTCCAATAAATATTTGTTCCAGTTGAGATGCAAACATAAACTTATTTCTGAATTGCAACACGCCGACGGGGCAAGCCCTACCTTTTCACCATGCGTGCATTTGTATAAACAGCTCTATGGTTTTTAACTTCAAAGAGGTATAAAGGCGGTGTAAGCGCTAGAGTTTCGTAAAAATATCTGAAAAATTCGAAATTCTGCAATTGAATCAGAACTATCTTTGTGTTCGATAGTAAATTTATACTTGGAGTGGCACTGCCAACCCTGCCACCCCTGACGAGGCACCTGCTGACTACTCTCCTTCCAGGGAAACTTTATAAATCAACGTCAAAATAATTTAGAGCGCCTGAATGTGAAAATATCACTGTGTAATAAGTTCAGACTGACATGGAACACTTGAAATTTCGATATTTGTTTGTAATTCGTCACAGGTCCATGAAGGAATGCATGTTAATGTAAACAAGTGTTAGTTTGTCGGAGAGACCGAATAAGATTTTTAACATTCCTGTCAAAATATTTATTTACTTTAGAATGTTAATTTCTTAAATTGATTTTGTGAAAATTATGACGGGCCATACGAGTACACCTGTGCGAGTATTATTTGGTACATACAAATTAATCTCTTTTGTTATCCAAATTGTTTTTATACGCACTAGGCACGTGCACCTCATATAATTGTGAAAATTGCTGCTTCAGCGTCTGGAACGCTGGTACTCAACGTCGCCAAGGTCGAGGCGACGCATCGGTATTCAAAGTTCTATCGCTATTAAATAAATTATTTTAATATAATATTCCCGATTTGTTCTTGCCGTTAACCAAAACTCTCCCCAATCGATTTTCGAAAAATTTCCAGCGTCGGACCGGACTTCACTTATTTTCGTACGCTAATTTTTACCGTTCAGTTAATGATAGTGGTGTATTTGTTCTTCACCAAACCTGCTCCGGCCGAAATCCGAAATTTTCACTGACATCATACGCTTAAGTATTGTATGCTTAGACACGATTTATTTACACTATTTATTTTACGTACATTGCGTTCATTATTGTTCTGCATTATTTATAAGATGGAGCAGTTTGAAAATCTAATAGTAAGCGGAGAACAAATACCACCACGTATAATTCCCGTGCAAAGTGATGGAAATAGTCTTTCTTACTATCTTTCCTATTGCATTTTTAATACCGGAAATAGAGCTCAAGAGCGAAGAATAACTTCGACTTTTTTTATACATAATTCCTAAATACTTCGTTTTTATGGTGTAAAATTTTGTATTTATATATTTCAACATTGTCTTTATCGTTGTCAGAGAACTAAATGGGAATAATTTGGAATAATTTAGCTTCTATGTCAACTCTCCTTCTCTTGGAACTTTTGAAAACAACGACAAAATCCTTTAGGGCGCCTGGATTTGAAAATATAACTCTGTGTAATAAGTTTAGGCTGACTAGAGTGAAAATAAAGGAGCTTGCACCCAGAAACAAAATTAGATGGAACACTTGAAGTTGAAATATTTGTTTGTAATTCGTCACAAGTCCATGAGGGAATGCGTGTTAATGTAAACAAATGTGAGTTTATTGGAGAGGCCGAATAAGATTTTTACATTATTGAAGCAGCTGGAGCCTGCCACGTCAAGGGCAAGGTCAGAAACGTGAAAAGGCGATGCTCGATTTAGTTTGATTGAGTGTCTATGCAGAAATTCGCACATACCAAGCGTTGGATAAGTATTTCTTATCGTTTCTTAGAATTCGAGAATTGCTGGTTCAGCGTGTGGAGCAGTACTCGATCGCGGTGTTTAATTTTAACACAACTACAATTGTGAAAATTGCTGCTCCAGCGTCGGAAACTGTTCGCAAAGTCGCCAAATTCGCTGAGGCGACGCAACAGTGTTCGAAGGTCTACCGCTATCAAATAAAGTAATTTAAAGTAACATTTGATCCTCGCGTTAACCAAATCTGCCCCCAATCAATTTTCGAAAAATTATCAGCATCGGACCGGACTCCACTTATATTTGTACGCTAATTTTTACGTTTAGTTAATGATAGTGGTGTATTTGTTTTTCACCAAATTTGCCCCGAAATTTTCACCGTTGTATGTACCAGATATCACTGACATTCATACCAGTGGCGGTGTAAGCGCTAAATTTTCGTGAAAATATCTGAAAAATTCATAATTCTGCAACTGAATTACAGAACTAATTTTGTGTTCGATAGTAAATTTATACTTGGAGTGGCACTGCCAACCCTGCCACCCCTGACGAGCCCCACTGCTGACTACTTTCCTTCCAGAAAAATTTTTGAAATCAGCGGCAAAATAAATTTAGGGCACCTGGATGTGAAAATATCACTATGTAATAAGTTCAGACTGACAAGAGTGAAAAAAACCGCTTGCATCCAGAAACGAAATCAAATGGAACACTTGAAATTTAGATATTTGTTTGTAATTCGTCACAGGTCCATGAAGGCATGCATGTTAATGTAAACAAGTGTTAGTTTGTCGGAGAGGCCGAATAAGATTTTTACACCCACCACATTCCCGTCAAAATATTTATATACTTTAGTATGTTAATTCATTTTGTGCAAATTATGACGGGCCAGTCGAGTACACCTGCACGAGTATTATTTGGTAATCCAAAATTTTTTAATACGCACTAGGCACGTGCACCTAATATAATTGTTAAAATTGCTGCTTCAGCGTCTGGAACGCTGGTACTCAACGTCGCCAAGGTCGAGGCGACGCATCAGTATTCGAAGTTCTATCGCTATTAAATAAATTTTTTTAATATAATATTCCCGATTTGTTCTTGACGATAAGTAAATATCTCCCCAATCGATTTTCGAAAAATTACCATCGTCGTACCGGACTCCACTTATATACCGTACGCTAATTTTTACGTTCATTTAATGATAGTGGTGTATTTGATCTTCACCAAACCTGCTCCGGCCAAAATCCGAAATTTGCAGTTTTACCGGATTTCACTGACATCATAAGTAATGTGTGCTTATACACGATTTACACTATTTATTTTATGTACATTGTGTTCATTATTGTTCTGCATTATTTATAACTAAGATGGAGGAATAGTAAGCGGGGTACAAATACCACCACGTATAATTCCTCTGAAAAGTGATGGAAATAGTCTTTTTTACTATCTTTCCTATTGCATTTTATTACCGAAAATAGAGCTCAAGAGGTTCGCACTATAATTGTTCATTTTAAAATTACCAAATTTTCTGTATATTTTACCTGAATACGTTAAAAACCCCTAAACATAATGTACCATTCCAAACTACTCTCAAAAATCATACACTTGCCATTCCAAACTACCCCACATTAACCTAAAATGTAAAAAAATTACGAATTACAAGCAAACTACGCTAAACTCGCATAAATTACTTCGACTTCCGCTATATCACCCCAACCACTTCTTACCAAGCCAAACTAAACCCAATCGCATTAAAATTACCAAAAGTTTCGTTTAATCCGCCAAAGCTAAACCCCGCCAACCATCAATAACCATTCAAAACAATCCCCAAAAAAAACCTTATCATCCGAAACTACACCAAATACATCGTTTTTATGGTGTGAAATTATTTATTTATATATTTCAACATTCTTCGACGACATTCTTTAACGTTGTTAGAGAACTAAATGGGAATAATTTGGAATAGTTCAGCTTCTCTGTCAACTCTCCTTCTCTTGAAGAGTGAAAAAGAGTGAAAAAAAAGGAGCTTGCACCCAGAAACGAAATTATCGTCATTTTCCAAATCATATTGAAGTACCCGGTCCTGGCAATGCAGGTTAATTTCAGCAAATTTGTTTATTTTGTGATTGGAAAAGTAGAGCATTCCTGTTTAATTGTATTATAATGTCGATTAGTCTACATCACAAATACACCACTTTTGTCAACACTGCGTTTATTTAATCTACGTCCGGGCAACGCCGGGTACATTCAGCTAGTTTTTATTATAAACTTGATTTCAATTATAATGTCGATCCGTGACTCAATTAAAAATTACAAAACCACTGCAAATTTAATCCGTCTACATTAAACATCCTCAAATATCTCTTACAATTGCAAACTTTACCAAATCAACCCCAAAAAATTCCCGAACTACGCCAAACTGACATAAATTAGATCCGCCGTTATCTTAAATCAGCCCTTACCACCCTTTAGCAACCCCAAGTAACTCCAATCACTTTAAAATATAACAAAATGACACAAATCATAGCAAACTATGCCTAACTCACCTAAATTACTTCGGCTACCATAAATCACCCCCAACTACCCCTTACCACCCCAAAATAAACCCAATTACTTTAAAATTACAAAAAATTATACAAACCATAGCAAACTATGTCAAACTAACCTAAATTATTTCGGCTACCATAAATCACCCCCAACTACCCTTTACAACCCCAAAATAAGCCCAATCACTTTAAAATTACAAAAAATGTTACAAGCCATATCAAACTATGCCAAACTTATCTAAATTACTTCGGCTTCCATAAATCACCCCCAACTACCCCTTACCACCCCAAAATAGGCTCAATCACTTTAAAATTACAAAAAAAATCTACAAACCGTAGCAAACTATGCCAAACTCCCCTAAATTACTTCGGCTACCATAAATCACCCCGAAATACCCCTTACCACCCCAATATAAGCCCAATCAATTTAAAATTACAAAAAATGCTACAAACCATAGCAAACTATTCCAAAGTCACCTAAATTACTTCGGCTATCATAAATCATCCCCAACTACCCCTTACCACCCCAAAATAAGCCCAATCACTTTAAAATTACAAAAAATGTTACAAGCAATATCAAACTATGCCAAACTCATCTAAATTACTTCGGGTATCATAAATCACCCCAACTACCCCTTACCACCCCAAAATAAGCCCAATCACTTTAAAATTACAAAAAATGCTACAAACCATAGCAAACTATTCCAAACTCACCTAAATTACTTCGGCTCCCATAAATCACCCCCAACTACCCCTTACCACCCCAAAATAAGCCCAATCACTTTAAAATTACAAAAAATGCTACAAACCATAACAAACTATTCCAAAGTCACCTAAATTACTTCGGCTTTCATAAATCATCCCCAACTACCCCTTACCACCCCAAAATAAGCCCAATTACTTTAAAATTACAAAAAATTATACAAACCATAGCAAACTATGTCAAACTCACCTAAATTACTTCGGCTACCATAAATCACCCCCAACTACCCCTTACCACCCCAAAATATGCCCAATCACTTAAAAATTACAAAAAATGTTACAAACCATAGCAAACTATGTCAAACTCACTTAAATTACTTCGGCTACCATAAATCACCCCCAACTACCCCTTACCAACCACAAACTAAACCCAATCATTTTAAAATTACAAAAAATGCTACAAACCATAGCAAACTATGTCAAACTCACCTAAATTACTTCGGCTACCATAAATCACCCCGAACTACCCCTTACAACCCCAAAATAAGCCCAATCACTTTAAAATTACAAAATATTCTACAAATCATAGCAAACTATGCCTAACTCACCTAAATTACTTCGGCTACCATAAATCACCCCCAACTACCCCTTACCACCCCAAAATAAGCCCAATCACTTTAAAATTACAAAAAATGCTACAAACCATAGCAAACTATGCCAAACTCACTTAAATTACTTCGGCTACCATAAATCACCCCCAACTACCCCTTACCAACCACAAACTAAGCCCAATCACTTTAAAATTACAAAAAATGCTACAAACCATAGCAAACTATGCCAAACTCACTTAAATTACTTCGGCTACCATAAATCACCCCCAACTACCCCTTACCAACCACAAACTAAACCCAATCACTTTAAAATTATAAAAAATGCTGCAAACCTTAGCAAACTATGCCAAACTCACTTAAATTACTTCGGCTATCATAAATCACCCCCAACTACCCCTTACCACCCCAAAATAAGCCCAATTACTTTAAAATTACAAAAAATTATACAAACCATAGCAAACTATGTCAAACTCACCTAAATTACTTCGGCTACCATAAATCACCCCCAACTACCCCTTACCACCCCAAAATATGCCCAATCACTTTAAAATTACAAAAAATGTTACAAACCATAGCAAACTATGTCAAACTCACTTAAATTACTTCGGCTACCATAAATCACCCCCAACTACCCCTTACCAACCTAAAATAAGCCCAATCGCTTTAAAATTACAAAAAATGCTACAAACCATAGCAAACCATGTCAAACTCACCTAAATGACTTCGGCTACCATAAATCACCCATAACTACCCCTTACCACCCCAAAATAAGCCCAATTACTTTAAAATTACAAAAATTATACAAACCATAGCAAACTATGTCAAACTCACCTAAATTACTTTGGCTACCATAAATCACCCCCAACTACCCCTTACCACCCCAAAATAAGCCCAATTACTTTAAAATTACAAAAATTATACAAACCATAGCAAACTATGTCAAACTCACCTAAATTACTTCGGCTACCATAAATCACTCCCAACTACCCCTTACCACCCTAAAATAAGCCCAATCGCTTTAAAATTACAAAAAATGCTACAAACCATAGCAAACCATGTCAAACTCACCTAAATGACTTCGGCTACCATAAATCACCCCCAACTACCCCTTACCACCCCGAAATAAGCCCAATTACTTTAAAATTACAAAAATTATACAAACCATAGCAAACTATGTCAAACTCACCTAAATTACTTCGGCTACCATAAATCACCCCCAACTACCCCTTACCACCCCAAAATAAGCCCAATTACTTTAAAATTACCAAAATTATACAAGCCATAGCAAACTATGTCAAACTGACCTAAATTTCTTCGGCTAACATAAATCACCCCCAACTACCCCTTACCGCCCCAAAATTAGCCTAATCACTTTAAAATTACAAAAAATGCTACAAAACATAGCAAGCTATGCCAAACTCACTTAAATTACTTCGGCTACCATAAATTAATAATAATTTTCAATCAAATTCTTCTATTTAATTGTGTCATTTATAAATGCCTTATCGTATTAAATCATAAAATATTAATAAATATCTGCACATAAAATATATTGTTTCGACTAATAGACGTTATTCTGCATATTAAATATGCTGATATCTATTTTGATTCTCTTCCACCCTCCAATAAATATTTGTTCCAGTTGAGATGCAAACATAAACGTATTTCTGAATTGCAACACGCTGACGGGGCAAGCCCTACCTTTTCAGCATGCGTGCATTTGTATAAACAGCTCTATGGTTTTTAACTTTAAAGAGGTATAAAGGCGGTGTAAGCGCTAGATTTTCTTAAAAATATCTGAAAAATTCGAAATTCTGCAATAGAATTACAGAACTATCTTTGTGTTCGATAGTAAATTTATACTTGGAGTGGTTTCCCTTCCAGGGAAACTTTATAAATTAACGGCAAAATAATTTAGGGCGCCTGAACGTGAAAATATCACTGTGTAATAAGTTCAGACTGACATGGAACACTTGAAATTTCGATATTTGTTTGTAATTCGTCACAGGTCCATGAAGGAATGCATGTTAATGTAAACAAGTGATAGTTTATTGGAGAGACCGAATAAGATTTTTAACATTCCCGTGAAAATATTTATTTACTTTAGAATGTTAATTTTTTAAATTCATTTCTTGAAAATTATGACGGGCTTACGAGTACACCTGTGCGAGTATTATTTGAAACTTTGGAAAACAACGACAAAATTCTTTAGGGCGCCTGGATTTGAAAATATAACTCTTTGTAATAAGTTTAGACTGACTAGAGTGAAAAGAAAGGAGCTTGCACCCAGAAACGAAATTAAATGGAACACTTGAAGTTGCAATATTTGTTTGTAATTCGTCACAAGTCCATGAAGGAATGCGTGTTATGTAAACAAATGTGAGTTTATTGGAGAGGCCGAATAAGATTTTTACATTATTGAAGCAGCTGGAGCCTGCCACGTCAAGGGCAAGGTCACAAACGTGAAAAGGCGATGCTCGATTTAGTTTGATTGAGTATCTATGCAGAAATTCGCACATACCAAGCGTTGGTTAAGCCTTTCTTATCGTTTCTTAGAATTCGAGAATTGCTGGTTCAGCGTGTGGAGCAGTACTCGATCGCGGTGTTTAATTTTAACACAACTACAATTGTGAAAATTGCTGCTCCAGCGTCGGAAACTGTTCGTAAAATCGCCAAATTCGATGAGGCGACGCATCAGTGTTCGAAGGTCTACCGCTATCAAATAAAGTATTTTAATTTAACATTTGATCCTCGCGTTAACCAAATCTGCCCCCAATCAATTTTCGAAAAATTACCAGCGTTGAACCGGACTCCACTTATATTTGTACGCTAATTTTTATTTTCAGTTAATGGTAGTGGTGTATTTGTTTTTCACCAAATTTGCCCCGGCTGAAATCCGAAATTTTCACCGTTGTATGTACCAGAGATCATTCATACCCTTAATAATTATGTGCTTATACACGTTTTACACTATTTATTTTACGTACACTGTGTTTATTATTGCTTTACATCATTTATAACTAAGATGGAGAAGTTTGAAAATCTAGCGATGTACAAATACCACACCGTATTATGAAAGGTGATGGAAATTGTCTTTTTTTATATCTATGGTATTGGTATTGATATTTTAGTACTGGAACGGAAGCTCAAGAGTGTGTTAATGTAAACAGGTGTGAGTCCGTCGGAGAGACCGAATAAGATTTTTACATCCACCATATTCCCGTCAAAATATTTATTTATTTTAGAATGTTAATTTTGCCGTTAACAAAATTTGTTCCCAATCACCATCGTCGTACCGGACGACCGTTCAGTTAATGATAATGGTGTATTTATTTTTCACCAAATCTGCCTCGGCTGAAATCCAAAATTTACAGCGTTGGACCAGACATTACTGACATTGATACGCGTTTTACACTGTTTATTTTACGTAAATACATTGTGTTCATTATTGCTTTACATCATTTATAACTAAGATGGACAAGTTTGAAAATCTAGCGATGCACAAATACCACATTTTACCACATACCAAAATTTTAATACTGGAAAGGGAGCTCAAAAGGTTCGCACTTTAATTGTCCAACCAGTTAGGGCCAGGTTTTAATAATTTTTGTGCAGTTCAGAAGGAGATAAGTGTTTGTTTATTCCGGAGATAAGTCAAAATTATCTACATACTGTTCTGTTTGTGAGTTGACTGCAGCAAGAGGAATCGTTCCATTGTGTTTTCAATTTTATCATAACATGATCAGCTAATTTGTAAACTTCGATTTCCCCGAAAATTATATAAAGTTAATTTCGATTTCCTGGAATCGCTTATAGAACAACTGCCTAAAGAGTCTATTCAAAATTTTTCATCTCAGATATCAACCAAGGTATCCTCTTTGTCCAAATCATATTGAAGTACCCGGTCCTGGCAACGCAGGTTAATTTCAGCATATTTGTTTATTTTGTGATTGGAAAAGTAGAGCATTCCTGTTTAATTGTATTATAATGTCGATTAGTCAACATCACCACTTTAGTCAACACTGAGTTTATTTAATCTACGTCCGGGCAACGCCGGGTACATTCAGCTAGTTTAATTATAATTTTGATTTCAATTATAATGTCGATCCGTGACTCATTTAAAAATTACCAAACCACTCCAAATTTAATCCGTCTACATTAAACATCCTCAAATATCTCTTACCATTGCAAACTTTACCAAATCAACCCCAAAAAATTCCCGAACTACGCCAAACTGACATAAATTAGATCCGTTATCTTAAATCATCTCTTACCACCCCTTAGCAACCCCAAGTAACTCCAATCACTTTAAAATAAAACAAAATGACACAAACCACAGCACCCTATTTCGAACTCACACACATTATTTCGGCTACCAAAATTCACCCCCAACTACCCCTTACCACCCCAAACTAAGCCCAATCACTTTAAAATTACAAAAAATGTTACAAATCATAGCAAACTATGCCAAACGCACCCAAATTACTTCGGCTACCATAAATTACCCTCAACTACCCCTTACAAACCCAAACTAAGAACAATCACTTTAAAATTACAAAAAATGCTATAAACCATAACAAACTATGTCAAACTCACCCACATTACTACGGCTACCATTAATCACCCCCAACTACCCCTTACCACCCCAAACTAAGAACAATCACTTTAAAATTACAAAAAATGTTACAAATCATAGCAAACTATGCCAAACTCACCCAAATTACTTCGGCCACCATAAATCACCCCCAACTACCCCTTACCACCCCAAACTAAGCCCAATCACATTAAAATTACAAAAACTGCTACAAACCATAGCAAACTATATCAAACTCACTTAAATTACTTTGGCTACCATAAATCACCCCCAACTACCCCTTACCATCCCAAACTAAGCCCAATCACTTTAAAATTACAAAAAATGCTACAAACCTTAGCAAACTATGTCAAACTCACTTAAATTACTTCGGCTACCATAAATCACCCCCACCTACCCCTTACCACCCCAAACTAAGCCCAATCACTTTAACATTACCAAAAATGTTACAAATCATAGCAAACTATGCCAAACTCACCCAAATTACTTCGGCTACCATAAATCACCCCCAACTACCCCTTACAACCCCAAACTTAAAACAATCACTTTAAAATTACAAAAAATGCTATAAACCATAACAAACTATGCCAAACTCACCCACATTACTACGGCTACCATAAATCACCCCCAACTACCCCTTACCACCCCAAACTAAGAACAATCACTTTAAAATTACAAAAAATGTTACAAATCATAGCAAACTATGCCAAACTCACCCAAATTACTTCGGCCACCATAAATCACCCCCAACTACCCCTTACCACCCCAAACTAAGCCCAATCACATTAAAATTACAAAAACTGCTACAGACCATAGCAAACTATGTCAAACTCACTTAAATTACTTTGGCTACCATAAATCACCCCCAACTACCCCTTACCATCCCAAACTAAGCCCAATCACTTTAAAATTACAAAAAATGCTACAAACCATAGCAAACTATGTCAAACTCACTTAAATTACTTTGGCTACCATAAATCACCCCCAACTACCCCTTACCGCCCCAAACAAAGCCAAATCACTTTAAAATTACAAAAAATGATACAAACCATAGCAAACTATGCCAAACTCACGCAAATTACTTCGGCTACCATAAATCACCCCCAACAACCCCTTACCACCCCAAACTAAGCCAAATCACTTTAAAATTACAAAAAATGATACAAACCATAGCAAACTATGCCAAACTCACCCAAATTACTTCGGCCACCATAAATCACCCCTAACTACCCCTTACCACCCCAAACTAAGCCAAATCACTTTAAAATTACAATAAATGCTACAAACCATAGCAAACTATGTCAAACTCACTTAAATTACTTTGGCTACCATAAATCACCCCCAACTACCCCTTACCATCCCAAACTAAGCCCAATCACTTTAAAATTACAAAAAATGCTACAAACCATAGCAAACTATGTCAAACTCACTTAAATTACTTCGGCTACCATAAATCACCCCCAACTACCCCTTACCGCCCCAAACAAAGCCAAATCACTTTAAAATTACAAAAAATGATACAAACCATAGCAAACTATGCCAAACTCACGCAAATTACTTCGGCTACCATAAATCACCCCCAACAACCCCTTACCACCCCAAACTAAGCCAAATCACTTTAAAATTACAAAAAATGATACAAACCATAGCAAACTATGCTAAACTCACCCAAATTACTTCGGCCACCATAAATCACCCCTAACTACCCCTTACCACACCAAACTAAGCCAAATCACTTTAAAATTACAATAAATGCTACAAACCATAGCAAACTATGTCAAACTCACTTAAATTACTTCGGCTACCATAAATCACCCCCAACTACCCCTTGCCACCCCAAACTGAGCCCAATCACTTTAAAATTACAAAAAATGCTACAAACCATAGCAAGCTATGCCAAACACAACTAAATTACTTCGGCTACCATAAATCACCCCCAACTACCCCTTGCCACCCCAAACTAAGCCAATTCACTTTAAAATTACAAAAAATGCTACAAATTATTGCAAACTATGCCAAACTCACCTAAATTACTTCGGCTACCATAAATCACCCCCAACTACCCCTTACCGCCCCAAACTAAGCCAAATCACTTTAAAATTACAAAAAATTATACAAACCATAGCAAACTATGCCAAACTCACCCAAATTGCTTCGGCTACCATAAATCACCCCCATCTACCCCTTACCATCCCAAACTAAGCCAAATCATTTTAAAAATACAAAAAATGATACAAACTATTGCAAACTATGCCAAACTCACCCAAATATTTTCGGCTACCATAAATCACCCCCAACTACCCCTTACCACCCCAAACTAAGCCAAATCTCTTTAAAATTACAAAAAATGATACAAACCATAGCAAACTATGCCAAACTCACTCAAATTACTTCGGCTACTATAAATCACCCCCAACTACCCCTTACCACCCCAAACTAAGCCCAATCACTTTAAAATTACAAAAAATGTTACAAACCATAGCAAACTATGCCAAACTCACCTAAATTACTTCGGTTACCATAAATTAATAGTCATTTTCAATCAAAATCTTCCATTTGGTTGTGTCATTTATAAATGCCTTATCGTATTAAATCATAAAATATTAAGAAATATCTGCACATAAAATATATTGTTTCGACTAATGGACGTTATTCTGAATATTAAATATGCTGATACCAATTTTGATTCTCTTCCACATTCCAATAAATATTTGTTCCAGTTGAGATGCAAACATAAACGTATTTCTGAATAGCAACACGCTGACGGGGCAAGCCCTACCTTCTCAACATGCTTGAATTTGTATAAACAGCTCTATGGTTTTTAACTTTAAAGCGGTATAAACGGGGTGTAAGCGCTAGATTTTCGTGAAAATATCTGAAAAATTGAATTACAGAACTATTGTTGTGTTCGATTAGTAAATTTATATTTGGAGTGGCACTGCCAACCCTGCCACCCCTGACAAGCCCCTTGCTGAGTACTCTCCTTCCAGGGAATCTTTTGAAATCAACGGCAAAATAATTTAGGGCGCCTAAATGTGAAAATATCACTGTGTAATAAGTTCAGACTGACGTGGAACACTTGAAATTCCGATATTCGTTTGTAATTCGTCTATGAAGGAATGCATGTTAATGTAAACAAGTGTTAGTTTGTCGGAGAGGCCGAATAAGATTTTTAACATTCCCGTCAAAATATTTATTTACTTTAGAATGTTAATTTCTTAAATTGATTTCGTGAAAATTATGACGGGCCATACGAGTACACCTGTGCGAGTATTATTTGGTACATACAAATTAATCTCTTTTGTTATCCAAATTGTTTTTATACGCACTAGGCACGTCCACCTCATATAATTGTGAAAATTGCTGCTTCAGCGTCTGGAACGCTGGTATTCAACTTCGCCAAAGTCGAGGCGACTCATCGGTATTCGAAGTTCTATCGCTATTAAATAAATTATTTTATTCCCGATATTCCCGATTTGTTCTTGCCGTTAACCAAAACTCTCCCCAATCGATTTTCGAAAAATTTCCAGCGTCGGACCGGACTTCACTTATTTTCGTATGCTAATTTTTACGTTCAGTTAATGATAGTGGTGTATTTGTTCTTCACCAAACCTGCTCCGGCCAAAATCCGAAATTTTCACTGACATCATACGCTTAAGTATTGTGTGCTTATACACGATTTACACTATTTATTTTACGTACATTGCGTTCATTATGGTTCTGGATTATTTATAACTAAGATGGAGCAGTATGAAAATCTAATAGTAAGCGGAGAACAAATACCACCATGTATACTTCCCGTGAAAAGTGATGGAAATAGTCTTTTTTACTATCTTTCCTATTGCATTTTTAAAACCGGAAATAGAGCTTTAATTCTTCATTTTAAAATTACCAAAGTTTTTGTAAATTTTACCTGAATACGTTAAACACCCCAAACATAACGCACCATTCCAAACTATCCCTAAAAGTCAAACACTTACCATTCAAAACTACTCCAGGTCAACCCATAATTAAAAAAAAATTACGAATTCTAAGCAAACTACGCCAAACTCGCATAAATGATTTCCAATTCCCCTAAATCACCCCAACCACTTATTACCAAGCCAAACAAAGCCCAATCACATTATAATTACCGAAAATTTTGTTTAATCCACCAAAGCTAAACCCTGCCAACCATCAATAACCATTCCAAACAATCCTCAAAGAAACCCATATCATCCGAAACAACCCCAAATCAACCTAATACTTTTGCATTTTTTGAACCATAGCAAATCACGCAAAATTAACATAAATAACTTCGACTTTTTTTATCCATAATTCCCAAATGCTTCGTTCTTATGGTGTGAAATTTTGAATTTATATATTTCAACATTGTCTTTAACGTTGTCAGAGAACTAAATGGGAATAATTTGGAATAATTTAGCTTCTCTGTCAACTCTCCTTCTATAAAAGTGTGTAGGCTTTCACGGTCGGTGTTGTCAACAACGGTGGTATTAATCGGGTTTGTTGACCGTGTTCCATGCGAAGTTCCATGAGGGGGGGTGTAGTGAGCGCCCCGAGAGGCTAACTCAGCAAGTGATCCCCATGAATCTCTGCCAAACGTTTCGTCCACAGCTGCGGTGGACATCTTCAGTGGCGGTGTGGTCGTGGTCGAGTACTTCGACCACGACCACACCGCCACTGAAGATGTCCACCGCAGCTGTGGACGAAACGTTTGGCAGAGATTCATGGGGATCACTTGCTGAGTTAGCCTCTCGGGGCGCTCACTACACCCCCCCTCATGGAACTTCGCATGGAACACGGTCAACAAACCCGATTAATACCACCGTTGTTAACTCTCCTTCTCTTGAAACTTTTGAAAACAACGCCAAATTATTTAGGGCGCCTGGATTTGAAAATATCACTCTGCGTAATAAGTTCAGACTGACTAGAGTGAAAAGAAAGGAGCTTGCACCCAGAAACGAAATTAAATGGAACACTTGAAGTTGCAATATTTGTTTGTAATTCGTCACAAGTCCATGAAGGAATGCGTGTTAATGTAAACAAATGTGAGTTTATTAGAGATGCCGAATAAGATTTTTACATTATTGAAGCAGCTTAAGCCTGCCACGTCAAGGGCAAGGTCATAAACGTGAAAAGGCGATGCTCGATTTGGTTTGATTTAATATCTATGCAGATCAAATAAAGTATTTTAATTTAACATTCCCTTGGTGGTTGATTTGTTCCTCGCGTTAACCAAATCTGTCCCAATCAATTTTCGAAAAATTATCAGTGTTGGACCGGACTCCACTTATATTTGTACGCTAATTTTACGTTCAGTTAATGATAGTGGTGTATTTGTTTTTCACCAAATTTGCCCCGGCTGAAATCCGAAATTTGCACCGTTGTACGAGACTTCACTGACATTCATACCCTTAATAATTCTGTGCTTATACACGTTTTACACTATTTATTTTACGTACATTCTGTTCATTATTGCTTTACATCATTTATAACTAATATGGAGAAGTTTGAAAATATAGCGATGTACAAATACCACACCGTATTATTCCCGTGAAAGGTGATGGATATCTTTTTTACTATCTATGGTATTGGTATTGAAATTTTAATACTGGAAAGTGAGCTCAAAAGGTTCGCACTTTAATTGCTAAACAAGTTGCGGCCAGGTTTTAATAATTTTTGTGCAGTTCAGAAGGAGATAATTATGCTGAAGAGTCTGTTTATGCTGAAGATAATCATCCACATACTGTTCCGTTTGTGAGATGACTGCAGCAGGAGAAATGTTTCCATTGTGTTTTCAGCTTTATCATAACATGATCAGATTTCCTGGAATCGCTTATAGAACACTTCCAAACTGCGTCTTTGCCTAAATAGTCTATTCAAGATTTTTCATCTCAGATATCAACCAAGGTATCCTCTTTGTCCAAATCATATTGAAGTCCTGTCAACGCAGGTTAATTGCAGCAAATGTGTTTATTTTGTGATTGGCATTCCCATTGTATTATAATGTCGATTAGTCAACATCGCCAATACACCACTTTTGTCAACACTGCGTTTATTTAATTTACGTCCGGGCAACGCCGGGTACATTCAGCTAGTCACCAACTAACCCTTACCACAACAAACTAAACCCAATCACTTTTAAATTACAAAAAAATGCTACTAACCATAGCAAACTATGCCAAACTCACCTAAATTATTTCGGCTATCAAAAATCATCCCCAACTACACTTTACAGCAACAAACTAAGCCCAATCACTTTAAAATTACAAAAAAATGCTAAAAATCATAACAAACTATACCAGAATCACCTAAATTACTTCGGCTTCCATAAATCACCCCCAACTATCTCTTACCACAACAAACCAAACTATATCATCTTAAAATTACAAAAAAAGGTGTACAAATCATAACAAACTATGCCAGACTCACCTAAATTACTTCGGCTACTCTAAATCATCACCAACTAACCCTTACCACAACAAACTAAACCCAATCACTTTTAAATTACAAAAAAATGCTACTAACCATAGCAAACTATGCCAAACTCACCTAAATTACTTCGGCTATCAAAAGTCACCCCCAACTACACTTTACAGCAACAAACTAAGCCCAATCACTTTAAAATTTCAAAAAAATGCTAAAAATCATAACAAACTATACCAGAATCACCGAAATTACTTCGGCTAACGTAAATCACTCCCAACTATCCCTTACCACAACATACCAAACCATATCATCTTAAAATTACAAAAAAAGGTGTACAAATCATAACAAACTATGCCAGACTCACCTAAAATACTTCGGCTAATCTAAATCATCACCAACTAACCCTTACCACAACAAACTAAACCCAATCACTTTTAAATTACAAAAAAATGCTAGTAACCATAGCAAACTATGCCAAACTCACCTAAATTACTTTGGCTATCATAAATCATCACCAACTAACCCTTACCACAACAAACTAAACCCAATCACTTTTAAATTAAAAAAAAATGCTACTAACCATAGCAAACTATGCCAAACTCACCTAAATTACTTCGGCTATCAAAAATCACCCCCAACTACACTTTACAGCAACAAACTAAGCCCAATCACTTTAAAATTACAAAAAAATGCTACTAACCATAGCAAACTATGCCAAACTCACTTAAATTACTTCGGCTATCAAAAATCACCCCCAACTACACTTTACAGCAACAAACTAAGCCCAATCACTTTAAAATTACAAAAAAATGCTAAAAATCATAACAAACTATACCAGAATCACCTAAATTACTTCGGCTACCATAAATCACCCCCAACTATCCCTTACCACAACAAACCAAACTATATCATCTTAAAATTACAAAAAAAGGTGTACAAATCACAACAAACTATGCCAGACTCACCTAAATAACTTCGGCTACTCTAAATCATCACCAACTAACCCTTACCACAACAAACGAAACCCAATCACTTTTAAATTACAAAAAAATGCTAGTAATCATAGCAAACTATGCCAAACTCACCTAAATTACTTCGGCTACCATAAATCATCGCCAACTAACCCTTACCACAACAAACTAAACCCAATCAATTTTAAATTACAAAAAAATGCTACTAACCCTAGCAAACTATGCCAAACTCACCTAAATTACTTCGGCTATCAAAAATCACCCCCAACTACACTTTACAGCAACAAACTAAGCCCAATCACTTTAAAATTACAAAAAATGCTAAAAATCATAACAAACTATACCAGAATCACATAAATTACTTCGGGTACCGTAAATCACCCCCAACTATCCCTTACCACAGCAAACCAAACCATATTATCTTAATATTACAAAAAAAGGTGTACAAATCATAACGAACTATGCCAGACTCACCTAAATTACTTCGGCTACTCTAAATCATCACCAACTAA
Organism: Eledona agricola; assembly: GCA_964023215.1. Taxonomy (NCBI): domain Eukaryota; kingdom Metazoa; phylum Arthropoda; class Insecta; order Coleoptera; family Tenebrionidae; genus Eledona; species Eledona agricola. The sequence goes on along the minus strand of CAXIEJ010000019.1, from coordinate 259,084 downwards.
CCCTTACCACAACAAACTAAACCCAATCACTTTTAAATTACAAAAAATGCTAGTAACCATAGCAAACTATGCCAAACTTACCTAAATTACTTCGGCTACCATAAATCATCACCAACTAACCCTTACCACAACAAACTAAACCCAATCATTTTTAAATTACAAAAAAATGCTACTAACAATAGCAAACTATGCCAAATTCACCTAAATTACTTCGGCTATCAAAGATCACCCCCAACTACACTTTGCAGCAACAAACTAAGCCCAATCACTTTAAAATTACAAAAAATGCTAAAAATCATAACAAACTCTACCAGAATCACCTAAATTACTTCAACTACCGTAAATCACCGCCAACTATCCCTTACCAAAACAAACCAAACCATATCATCTTAAAATTACAAAAAAAGGTGCGCAAATCATAACGAACTATGCCAGACTCACCTAAATTACTTCGGCTACTCTAAATCATCACCAATTAACCCTTACCACAACAAACTAAGCCCAATCACTTTCAAATTACAAAAAAATGCTAGTAACCATAGCAAACTATGCCAAACTCACCTAAATTACTTCGGCTACCATAAATCATCACCAACTAACCCTTACCACAACAAACTAGACCCAATCACTTTTAAATTACAAACAAATGCTACTAACCATAGCAAACTATGCCAAACTCACCTAAATTACTTCGGCTATCAAAAATCACCCTCAACTACACTTTACAGCAACAAACTAAGCCCAATCACTTTAAAATCACAAAAAAATGCTAAAAATCATACCAAACTATACCAGAATCACCGAAATTACTTCGGCTAACGTAAATCACTCCCAACTATCCCTTACCACAACATACCAAACCATATCATCTTAAAATTACAAAAAAAGGTGTACAAATCATAACAAACTATGCCAGACTCACCTAAAATACTTCGGCTAATCTAAATCATCACCAACTAACCCTTACCACAACAAACTAAACCCAATCACTTTTAAATTACAAAAAAATGCTAGTAACCATAGCAAACTATGCCAAACTCACCTAAATTACTTTGGCTATCATAAATCATCACCAACTAACCCTTACCACAACAAACTAAACCCAATCACTTTTAAATTAAAAAAAAATGCTACTAACCATAGCAAACTATGCCAAACTCACCTAAATTACTTCGGCTATCAAAAATCACCCCCAACTACACTTTACAGCAACAAACTAAGCCCAATCACTTTAAAATTACAAAAAAATGCTACTAACCATAGCAAACTATGCCAAACTCACTTAAATTACTTCGGCTATCAAAAATCACCCCCAACTACACTTTACAGCAACAAACTAAGCCCAATCACTTTAAAATTACAAAAAAATGCTAAAAATCATAACAAACTATACCAGAATCACCTAAATTACTTCGGCTACCATAAATCACCCCCAACTATCCCTTACCACAACAAACCAAACTATATCATCTTAAAATTACAAAAAAAGGTGTACAAAGCACAACAAACTATGCCAGACTCACCTAAATAACTTCGGCTACTCTAAATCATCACCAACTAACCCTTACCACAACAAACGAAACCCAATCACTTTTAAATTACAAAAAAATGCTAGTAATCATAGCAAACTATGCCAAACTCACCTAAATTACTTCGGCTACCATAAATCATCGCCAACTAACCCTTACCACAACAAACTAAACCCAATCAATTTTAAATTACAAAAAAATGCTACTAACCCTAGCAAACTATGCCAAACTCACCTAAATTACTTCGGCTATCAAAAATCACCCCCAACTACACTTTACAGCAACAAACTAAGCCCAATCACTTTAAAATTACAAAAAATGCTAAAAATCATAACAAACTATACCAGAATCACATAAATTACTTCGGGTACCGTAAATCACCCCCAACTATCCCTTACCACAGCAAACCAAACCATATTATCTTAATATTACAAAAAAAGGTGTACAAATCATAACGAACTATGCCAGACTCACCTAAATTACTTCGGCTACTCTAAATCATCACCAACTAACCCTTACCACAACAAACTAAACCCAATCACTTTTAAATTACAAAAAATGCTAGTAACCATAGCAAACTATGCCAAACTTACCTAAATTACTTCGGCTACCATAAATCATCACCAACTAACCCTTACCACAACAAACTAAACCCAATCATTTTTAAATTACAAAAAAATGCTACTAACAATAGCAAACTATGCCAAATTCACCTAAATTACTTCGGCTATCAAAAATCACCCCCAACTACACTTTGCAGCAACAAACTAAGCCCAATCACTTTAAAATTACAAAAAATGCTAAAAATCATAACAAACTCTACCAGAATCACCTAAATTACTTCAACTACCGTAAATCACCGCCAACTATCCCTTACCAAAACAAACCAAACCATATCATCTTAAAATTACAAAAAAAGGTGCGCAAATCATAACGAACTATGCCAGACTCACCTAAATTACTTCGGCTACTCTAAATCATCACCAATTAACCCTTACCACAACAAACTAAGCCCAATCACTTTCAAATTACAAAAAAATGCTAGTAACCATAGCAAACTATGCCAAACTCACCTAAATTACTTCGGCTACCATAAATCATCACCAACTAACCCTTACCACAACAAACTAGACCCAATCACTTTTAAATTACAAACAAATGCTACTAACCATAGCAAACTATGCCAAACTCACCTAAATTACTTCGGCTATCAAAAATCACCCCCAACTACACTTTACAGCAAGAAACTAAGCCCAATCACTTTAAAATTACAAAAAAATGCTAAAAATCATAACAAACTATACCAGAATCACCTAAATTACTTCGGCTACCGTAAATCACCCCCAACTATCTCTTACCACAACAAACCAAACCATATTATCTTAAAATTACAAAAAAAGGTGTTCAAATAATAACAAACTATGCCAGACTCACCTAAATTACTTCGGCTAATCTAAATCAGCACCAACTAACCCTTACCACAACAAACTAGACCCAATCACTTTTAAATTACAAACAAATGCTACTAACCATAGCAAACTATGCCAAACTCACCTAAATTACTTCGGCTATCAAAAATCACCCCCAACTACACTTTACAGCAAGAAACTAAGCCCAATCACTTTAAAATTACAAAAAAATGCTAAAAATCATAACAAACTATACCAGAATCACCTAAATTACTTCGGCTACCGTAAATCACCCCCAACTATCTCTTACCACAACAAACCAAACCATATTATCTTAAAATTACAAAAAAAGGTGTTCAAATCATAACAAACTATGCCAGACTCACCTAAATTACTTCGGCTAATCTAAATCAGCACCAACTAAAACTTACCACAACAAACTAAACCCAATCACTTTTAAATTACAAAAAAATGCTACTAACTATAGAAAACTATGCCAAACTCACCTAAATTACTTCGGCTATCAAAAATCACCCCCTACTACACTTTACAGCAACAAACTAAGCCCAATCGCTTTAAAATTACAAAAAAATGCTAAAAATCATAACAAACTATACCAGAATTACCTAAATTACTTCGGCTACCATAAATCACCCCCAACTATCCCTTACCACAACAAACCAAACTATATCATCTTAAGATTACAAAAAAAGATGTACAAATCATAACAAACTATGCCAGACTCACCTAAATTACTTCGGCTACTCTAAATCATCACCAACTAACCCTTACCACAACAAACTAAACCCAATCACTTTTAAATTACAAAAAAATGCTAGTAATCATAGCAAACTATGCCAAACTCACCTAAATTACTTCGGCTACCATAAATCATCACCAACTAACCCTTACCACAACAAACTAAACCCAATCACTTTTAAATTACAAAAAAATGCTACTAACCCTAGCAAACTATGCCAAACTCACCTAAATTACTTCGGCTATCAAAAATCACCCCCAACTACACTTTATAGCAACAAACTAAGCCCAATCACTTTAAAATTACAAAAAAATGCTAAAAATCATAACAAACTATACCTGAATCACCTAAATTACTTCGGCTACCGTAAATCACCCCCAACTATCCCTTACCACAACAAACCAAACCATATCATCTTAAAATTTCAAAAAAGGTGTACAAATCATAACAAACTATGCCAGACTCACCTAAATTACTTCGGCTACCCTAAATCATCACCAACTAACCCTTACCACAACAAACTAAACCCAATCACTTTTAAATTACAAGAAAATGCTAGTAACCATAGCAAACTATGCCAAACTCACCTAAATTACTTCGGCTACCATAAATCATCACCAACTAACCCTTACCACAACAAACTAAACCTAATCACTTTTAAATTACAAAAAAATGCTACTACCCATAGCAAACTATGCCAAACTCACCTAAATTACTTCGGCTATCAAAAATCACCCCCAACTACACTTTACAGCAACAAACTAAGCCCAATCACTTTAAAATTACAAAAAAATGCTAAAAATCATAACAAACTATACCAGAATCACCTAAATTACTTCGGCTACCGTAAATCACCCCCAACTATCCCTTACCACAACAAACCAAACCATATCATCTTAAAATTACAAAAAAAGGTGTACAAATCATATCAAACTATGCCAGACTCACCTAAATTACTTTGGCTACTCTAAATCATCACCAACTAACCCTTACCACAACAAACTAAACCCAATCACATTTAAATTACAAAAAAATGCTAGTAACCATAGCAAACTATGCCAAACTCACCTAAATTACTTCGGCTACCATAAATAATCACCAACTAACCCTTACCACAACAAACTAAACCCATACACTTTTAAATTACAAAAAAATGCTACTAACCATAGCAAACTACGCCAAACTCACCTAAATTACTTCGGCTATCAAAAATCACCCCCAACTACACTTTACAGCAACAAACTAAGCCCAATCACTTTAAAATTACAAAAAAATGCTAAAAATCATAACAAACTATACCAGAATCACCTAAATTACTTGGGCTACCGTAAATCACCCCCAACAATACCTTACCACAACAAACCAAACCATATCACCTTAAAATTACAAAAAAAGGTGTACAAATTATAACAAACTATGCCAGACTCACCTAAATTACTTGGGCTACTCTAAATCATCACCAACTAACCCTTACCACAACAAACTAAACCCAATCACTTTTAAATTACAAAAAAATGCTAGTAACCATAGCAAACTATGCCAAACTCACCTAAATTACTTCGGCTAGCATAAATCATCACCAACTAACCCTTACCACAACAAACTAAACCCAATCACTTCTAAATTACAAAAAAATGCTACTAACCATAGCAAACTATGCCAAACTCACCTATATTACTTCGGCTATCAAAAATCACCCCCAACTACACTTTACAGCAACAAACTATGCCCAATCACTTTAAAATTACAAAAAAAATGCTAAAAATCATAACAAACTATACCAGAATCACCTAAATTACTTCGGCTACCGTAAATCACCCCCAACTATCCCTTACCACAACAAACCAAACGATATCATCTTAAAATTACAAATAAGGTGTACAAATCATAATAAACTATGCCAGACTCACCTAAATTACTTCGGCTACTCTAAATCATCACCAACTAACCCTTACCACAACAAACTAAACCCAATCACTTTTAAATTACAAAAAAATGCTAGTAACCATAGCAAACTATGCCAAACTCACCTAAATTACTTCGGCTACCATAAATCATCACCAACTAAACCTTACCACAACAAACTAAACCCAATCACTTTTAAATTACAAAAAAATGCTACAAACAATACCAGAATTACCTAAATGACTTCGGCTACCGTAAATCACTCCCAACTATCCCTTACCACAACAAATCAAACCATATCATCTTAAAATTACAAAAAAAAGTGTACAAATCATAACAAACTATACCAGACTCACCTAAATTACTTCGGCTACTCTAAATCATCACCAACTAACCCTTACCACAACAAACTAAACCCAATCACTTTTAAATTACAAAAAAATGCTAGTAACCATAGCAAACTATGCCAAACTCACCTAAATTACTTCGGCTACCATAAATCATCACCAACTAACCCTTACCACAACAAACTAAACCCAATCACTTTTAAATTACAAAAAAATGCTACTAACCCTAGCAAACTATGCCAAACTCACCTAAATTACTTCGGCTATCAAAAATCACCCCCAACTACACTTTATAGCAACAAACTAAGCCCAATCACTTTAAAATTACAAAAAAATGCTAAAAATCATAACAAACTATACCTGAATCACCTAAATTACTTCGGCTACCGTAAATCACCCCCAACTATCCCTTACCACAACAAACCAAACCATATCATCTTAAAATTTCAAAAAAGGTGTACAAATCATAACAAACTATGCCAGACTCACCTAAATTACTTCGGCTACCCTAAATCATCACCAACTAACCCTTACCACAACAAACTAAACCCAATCACTTTTAAATTACAAGAAAATGCTAGTAACCATAGCAAACTATGCCAAACTCACCTAAATTACTTCGGCTACCATAAATCATCACCAACTAACCCTTACCACAACAAACTAAACCTAATCACTTTTAAATTACAAAAAAATGCTACTACCCATAGCAAACTATGCCAAACTCACCTAAATTACTTCGGCTATCAAAAATCACCCCCAACTACACTTTACAGCAACAAACTAAGCCCAATCACTTTAAAATTACAAAAAAATGCTAAAAATCATAACAAACTATACCAGAATCACCTAAATTACTTCGGCTACCGTAAATCACCCCCAACTATCCCTTACCACAACAAACCAAACCATATCATCTTAAAATTACAAAAAAAGGTGTACAAATCATAACAAACTATGCCAGACTCACCTAAATTACTTTGGCTACTCTAAATCATCACCAACTAACCCTTACCACAACAAACTAAACCCAATCACATTTAAATTACAAAAAAATGCTAGTAACCATAGCAAACTATGCCAAACTCACCTAAATTACTTCGGCTACCATAAATAATCACCAACTAACCCTTACCACAACAAACTAAACCCATACACTTTTAAATTACAAAAAAATGCTACTAACCATAGCAAACTACGCCAAACTCACCTAAATTACTTCGGCTATCAAAAATCACCCCCAACTACACTTTACAGCAACAAACTAAGCCCAATCACTTTAAAATTACAAAAAAATGCTAAAAATCATAACAAACTATACCAGAATCACCTAAATTACTTGGGCTACCGTAAATCACCCCCAACAATACCTTACCACAACAAACCAAACCATATCACCTTAAAATTACAAAAAAAGGTGTACAAATTATAACAAACTATGCCAGACTCACCTAAATTACTTGGGCTACTCTAAATCATCGCCAACTAACCCTTACCACAACAAACTAAACCCAATCACTTTTAAATTACAAAAAAATGCTAGTAACCATAGCAAACTATGCCAAACTCACCTAAATTACTTCGGCTAGCATAAATCATCACCAACTAACCCTTACCACAACAAACTAAACCCAATCACTTCTAAATTACAAAAAAATGCTACTAACCATAGCAAACTATGCCAAACTCACCTATATTACTTCGGCTATCAAAAATCACCCCCAACTACACTTTACAGCAACAAACTATGCCCAATCACTTTAAAATTACAAAAAAAATGCTAAAAATCATAACAAACTATACCAGAATCACCTAAATTACTTCGGCTACCGTAAATCACCCCCAACTATCCCTTACCACAACAAACCAAACGATATCATCTTAAAATTACAAATAAGGTGTACAAATCATAACAAACTATGCCAGACTCACCTAAATTACTTCGGCTACTCTAAATCATCACCAACTAACCTTTACCACAACAAACTAAACCCAATCACTTTTAAATTACAAAAAAATGCTAGTAACCATAGCAAACTATGCCAAACTCACCTAAATTACTTCGGCTACCATAAATCATCACCAACTATCCCTTACCACAACAAACTAAACCCATACACTTTTAAATTACAAAAAAATGCTACTAACCATAGCAAACTATGCCAAATTCACCTAAATTACTTCGGCTATCAAAAATCACCCCCAACTACACTTTACAGCAACAAACTAAGCCCAATCACTTTAAAATTACAAAAAAATGCTAAAAATCATAACAAACTATACCTGAATCACCTAAATTACTTCGGCTACCGTAAATCACCCCCAACTATCCCTTACCACAACAAGCCAAACCATATCATCTTAAAATTTCAAAAAAGGTGTACAAATCATAACAAACTATGCCAGATTCACCTAAATTACTTCGGCTACTCTAAATCATCACCAACTAACCCTTACCACAACAAACTAAACCCAATCAATTTTAAATTACAAGAAAATGCTAGTAACCATAGCAAACTATGCCAAACTCACCTAAATTACTTCGGCTACCATAAATCATCACCAACTAACCCTTACCACAACAAACTAAACCCAATCACTTTTAAATTACAAAAAAATGCTACTACCCATAGCAAACTATGCCAAACTCACCTAAATTACTTCGGCTATCAAAAATCACCCCCAACTACACTTTACAGCAACAAACTAAGCCCAATCACTTTAAAATTACAAAAAAATGCTAAAAATCATAACAAATTATACCAGAATCACCTAAATTACTTCGGCTACCGTAAATCACCCCCAACTATCCCTTACCACAACAAACCAAACCATATCATCTTAAAATTACAAAAAAGGTGTACAAATCATAACAAACTATGCCAGACTCACCTAATTTACTTTGGCTACTCTAAATCATCACCAACTAACCCATACCACAACAAACTAAACCCAATCACTTTTAAATTACAAAAAAATGCTAGTAACCATAGCAAACTATGCCAAACTCACCTAAATTACTTCGGCTACCATAAATCATCACCAACTAACCCTTACCACAACAAACTAAACCCATACACTTTTAAATTACAAAAAAATGCTACTAACCATAGCAAACTATGCCAAACTCACCTAAATTACTTCGGCTATCAAAAATCACCCCCAACTACACTTTACAGCAACAAACTAAGCCCAATCACTTTAAAATTACAAAAAAATGCTAAAAATCATAACAAACTATACCAGAATCACCTAAATTACTTCGGCTACCGTAAATCACCCCCAACTATCCCTTACCACAACAAACCAAACCATATCATCTTAAAATTACAAAAAAAGGTGTACAAATCATAACAAACTAAACCAGACTCACCTAAATTACTTCGGCTACTCTAAATCATCACCAACTAACCCTTACCACAACAAACTAAACCCAATCACTTTTAAATTACAAAAAAATGCTAGTAACCATAGCAAACTATGCCAAACTCACCTGAATTACTTCGGCTACCATAAATCATCACCAACTAACCCTTACCACAACAAACTAAACCCATACACTTTTAAATTACAAAAAAATGCTACTAACCATAGCAAACTATGCCAAACTCACCTAAATTACTTCGGCTATCAAAAATCACCCCCAACTACACTTTACAGCAACAAACTAAGCCCAATCACTTTAAAATTACAAAAAAATGCTAAAAATCATAACAAACTATACCAGAATCACCTAAATTACTTGGGCTACTGTAAATCACCCCCAACCATACCTTACCACAACAAACCAAACCATATCATCTTAAAATTACAAAAAAAGGTGTACAAATCATAACAAACTATGCCAGACTCACCTAAATTACTTCGGCTACTCTAAATCATCACCAACTAACCCTTACCACAACAAACTAAACCCAATCACCTTTAAATTACAAAAAAATGCTAGTAACCATAGCAAACTACGCCAAACTCCCCTAAATTACTTCGGCTACCATAAATCATCACCAACTAACCCTTACCACAACAAACTAAACCCAATCACTTTTAAATTACAAAAAAATGCTACTAACCATAGCAAACTATGCCAAACTCACCTAAATTACTTCGGCTATTAAAAATCACCCCCAACTACACTTTACGGCAACAAACTAAGCCCAATCACTTTAAAATTACAAAAAAATGCTAAAAATCATAACAAACTATACCAGAATCACCTAAATTACTTCGGCTACCGTAAATCACCCCCAACTATCCCTTACCACAACAAACCAAACCATATCATCTTAAAATTACAAAAAAAGGTGTACAAATCATAACAAACTATGCCAGACTCACCTAAATTACTTCGGCTACTCTAAATCATCACCAACTAATCCTTACCACAACAAACTAAACTCAATCACTTTTAAATTACAAAAAAATGCTAGTAACCACAGCAAACTATGCCAAACTCACCTAAATTACTTCGGCTACCATAAATCATCACCAACTAACCCTTACCACAACAAACTAAACCCAATCACTTTTAAATTACAAAAAAATGCTTCTAACCATAGCAAACTATGCCAAACTCACCTAAATTACTTCGGCTATCAAAAATCACCCCCAACTACACTTTACAGCAACAAACTAAGCCCAATCACTTTAAAATTACAAAAAAATGCTAAAAATCATAACAAACTATACCAGAATCACCTAAATGACTTCGGCTACGGTAAATCACCTCCAACTATCCCTTACCACAACAAACCAAACCATATCATCTTAAAATTACAAAAAAAGGTGTACAAATTATAACAAACTATGCCAGACTCACTTAAATTACTTCGGCTACTCTAAATCATCACCAACTAACCCTTACCACAACAAACTAAACCCAATCACTTTTAAATTACAAAAAATGCTAGTAACCATAGCAAACTATGCCAAACTTACCTAAATTACTTCGGCTACCATAAATCATCACCAACTAACCCTTACCACAACAAACTAAACCCAATCATTTTTAAATTACAAAAAAATGCTACTAACCATAGCAAACTATGCCAGACTCACCTAAATTACTTCGGCTACTCTAAATCATCACCAACTAACCCTTACCACAACAAACTAAACCCAATCACTTTTAAATTACAAAAAAATGCTAGTAACTATAGCAAACAATGCCAAACTCACGTAAATTACTTCGGCTACCATAAATCATCAGCAACTATCCCTTACCACAACAAACTAAACCCATACACTTTTAAATTACAAAAAAATGCTACTAACCATAGCAAACTATGCCAAACTCACTTAAATTACTTCGGCTATCAAAAATCACCCCCAAATACACTTTACAGCAAGAAACTAAGCCCAATCACTTTAAAATTACAAAAAAATGCTAAAAATCATAACAAACTATACCAGAATTACCTAAATTACTTGGGCTACCGTAAATCACCCCCAACTATACCTTACCACAACAAACCAAACCATATCATCTTAAAATTACAAAAAAAGGTGTACAAATCATAACAAACTATGCCAGACTAACCTAAATTACTTCGGCTACTCTAAATCATCACCAACTAACCCTTACCACAACAAACTAAACCCAATCACTTTTAAATTACAAAAAAATTCTAGTAACCATAGCAAACTATGCCAAACTCACCTATATTACTTCGGCTACCATAAATCATCACCAACTAACCCTTACCACAACAAACTAAACCCAATCAGTTTTAAGTTACAAAAAAATGCTACTAACCATAGCAATCTATGCCAAATTCACCTAAATTACTTCGGCTATCAAAAATCACCCCCAACTACACTTTACAGCAACAAACTAAGCCCAATCACTTTAGAATTACAAAAAAATGCTAAAAATCATAACAAACTATACCAGAATCACCTAAATTACTTCGGGTACCGTAAATCACCCCCAACTATCCCTTACCACAACAAACCAAACTATATCATCTTAAAATTACAAAAAAGGTGTACAAATCATAACGAAATATACCAGACTCACCTAAATTACTTCGGCTACTCTAAATCATCACCAACTAACCCTTAACACAACAAACTAAGCCCAATCACTTTTAAATTACAAAAAAATGCTAGTAGCCATAGCAAACTATGCCAAACTCACCTAAATTACTTCGGCTACCATAAATCATCACCAACTAACCCTTACCACAACAAACTAAACCCAATCACTTTTAAATTTCAAACAAATGCTACTAACCATAGCAAACTATGCCAAACTCACCTAAATTACTTCGGCTATCAAAAATCACACCCAACTACACTTTACAGCAAGAAACTAAGCCCAATCACTTTAAAATTACAAAAAAATGCTAAAAATCATAACAAACTATACCAGAATCACCTAAATTACTTCGGCTACCGTAAATCACCCCCAACTATATCTTACCACAACAAACCAAACCATATTATCTTAAAATTACAAAAAAGGTGTACAAATCATAACAAACTATGCCAGACTCACCTAAATTACTTCGGCTAATCTAAATCATCACCAACTAACCCTTACCGCAACAAACTAAACCCAATCACTTTTAAATTACAAAAAATGCTAGTAACCATAGCAAACAATGCCAAACTTACCTAAATTACTTCGGCTACAATAAATCATCACCAACTAACCCTTACCACAACAAACTAAACCCAATCACTTTTAGATTTCAAAAAATGCTAGTAACCATAGCAAATTATGCCAAACTTACCTAAATTACTTCGGCTACCAACTAACTCTTACCACAACAAACTAAACCTAATCATTTTTAAATTACAAAAAAATGCTACTAACCATAGCAAACTATGCCAGACTCACCTAAATTACTTCGGCTACTCTAAATCATCACCAACTAACACTTACCACAACTGTTAACATAAATTAGTGCGTGATCATAAAGGCTGTGATTGCAAGTGTTCCTTTTATGATCGTAACTAAGCAACAGACAATAACAAGTTGTTGATTATTGATTTTGTAAGATTTTGAAGTTTGTATGAATTTTCAAAAATATATATCTTGTACTCGTGCGGCGTATTTCACAAAAATCCACGATACTCAAAACATTGGTCCTTCGAGGCGGATTTAAAAGAATAACAACAATAAGAAGAAGCCGATCCATCACAACATATCGTCCAGCATCTTGCCTCGCGGTACAAGGTCAGTCAGATCATTGCATCATATCAAATCGTTCCATCCTCGAGTTACAATTAAAATCGCATCCACCGTATTGATCAATCGTCAAAATATACATATTTTGCGCAAGAGGTGGTAAATTAATTGTAAACTAACATATCAATTTCAATAAATACAAATGGATATCGATCAATTAGTCGCACAACGTGGTTTCTTGAAGGCTAAACTAACAAGGTTTGTCAAGTTTTTAAAGGATTTAGAACATGACAACTCAAAGTCAGATCAATTACTGTTGCGTTTTGACATGCTACAGCAAGTCTGGAAGCAATTCGACGATGTACAATCACAAATCGAAATCATTGACAGTAGCGATGTTCAATGGTGCGAGCGCGAATCATTTGAGGACAAATATTTTGATGCAGCAACGCAGACAACTCAATTGTTGAGATCAACTACCCCGAGCACAAGCTCGATTCTAACCCATCCTCCAATGGACGCAATCTCAAATTCGAATACGAACAATCAATTTAACATAAAATTTCCTCAAATAAACTTGCCATCATTCAGCGGCGGTTATAATGACTGGATGCATTTTCATGACACATTCAATTCGTTAATTCACAATAATCCATGTTTGACAACTATTCAGAAATTTTATTATTTACAATCGTCACTCAAGGGCGAAGCTGCTCAAATTGTAGCATCACTTCAAATTACCGAAGACAACTACGTGTTAGCATGGGATTTGTTGAAGCGACGTTTTGAAGACGAAAAAGTAATAACTCGCGCACACGTTAAGGAAATTGTTGATATTTCTCCTGTTAAACCCAATGCTCCCGCGTTAAGGAATTTTGTAAACACAATTGTCAAAAATTATCGATCACTTGCCAACCTTGGTGAATGTGTTGAGCAATGGGACACTATATCTATATATATAAAGCGAAGTGTCCTCACTGACACACTCATTCATTCACTCATTCATCTACACACTGATTCATAATCAACCCACAGCCCAAACCGTGAGGGCTGGAGATTTGAAATTTTAGACACGGGTGTATCATGTGCCGAAACTGAACACTAAGAAGGGATTTTGCGAAATTCGGCCCGGTTCCTTTGTAATTCAATAAAAACCGGCTAAAATAAACAAAAAATGATCGGATCGCGGAGACCGTGTTTATGTTAGAAGCACGTATCTAGCCAAAACAACTTCGACGACGGGCGACCGGTTTACATTAAAAGCACTTATTTAACCTAAACAATTTCAACGTCGAGTTTCTGCTTTCGTGATCATACTTTTGCCGTACCTAGCGAGGCCGCAGATATCTATATATATAAAGCGAAGTGTCCTCACTGACACACTCATTCATCTACACACTGATTCATAATCAACCCACAGCCCAAACCGTGAGGGCTGTAGACTTGAAATTTTAGACACGGGTGTATCATGTGCCGAAAGTGAACACTAAGAAGGGATTTTGCGAAATTCGGCCCGGTTCCTTTGTCTATATATATAAAGCGAAGTGTCCTCACTGACACACTCATTCATTCACTCATTCATCTACACATCTACACACTGATTCATAATCAACCCACAGCCCAAACCGTGAGGGCTGGAGACTTGAAATTTTAGACACGGGTGTATCATGTGCCGAAACTGAACACTAAGAAGGGATTTTGCGAAATTCGGCCCGGTTCCTTTGTAATTCAATAAAAACCGGCTAAAATAAACAAAAAATGATCGGATCGCGGAGACCGTGTTTATGTTAGAAGCACGTATCTAGCCAAAACAACTTCGACGACGGGCGACCGGTTTACATTAAAAGCACTTATTTAACCTAAACAATTTCAACGTCGAGTTTCTGCTTTCGTGATCATACTTTTGCCGTACCTAGCGAGGCCGCAGATATTTCAATTATAATTTTGATTTCAATTATAATGTCGATCCGTGACTCAATTAAAAATTACCAAATCACTCCAAATTTAATCCGTCAACATTAAACATCCTCAAATATCTCTTACCACTGCAAACTTTACCAAATCAACCCCAAAAAATTCCCGAACTATGCCAAACTGACATAAACTAGATCCGTTATTTTAAATCATCCCTTACCACCCCTTAGCAACCCCAAGCAACTCCAATCACTTTAAAATAAAACAAAATGACACAAATCATGGCAGATTAATTCCAACTCACACATATTATTTCGTCTACCAAAAATCACCCCCAACTACCCCTTACCACCCCAAAATAAGCCCAATCACTTTAAAATTACAAAAAATGTTACAAACCTTACCAAACTATGCCAAACTCATCTAAATTACTTTGGCTTCCATAAATCACCCCCAACTACCCCTTACCACCCCAAAATAAGCCCAATCACTTTAAAATTATCAAAAATGCTACAAACCATAGCACACTATGCCTAACTCACCTAAATTACTTCGGCTAACATAAATCACCCCCAACAACCCCTTACTACCCCAAAATAAGCCCAATCACTTTAAAATTACAAAAAATGCTACAAACCATAGCAAACTATGCCAAACTCACTTAAATTACTTCGGCTATCATAAATCACCCCCAACTACCCCTTACCACCCCTAACTCATCCCAATCACTTTAAAATTACAAAAAATGCTACAAACCATAGCAAACTATGCCTAACTCACCCAAATTACTTCGGCTAACATAAATCATCCCCAACAACCCCTTACTACCCCAAAATAAGCCCAATCACTTTAAAATTACAAAAAATGCTACAAACCATAGCAAACTATGCCAAACTCACTTAAATTACTTCGGCTATCATAAATCACCCCCAACTACCCCTTACCGCCCCTAACTCATCCCAATCACTTTAAAATTACAAAAAATGCTACAAACCATAGCAAACTATGCCTAACTCACTTAAATTACTTCGGCTAACATAAATCACCCCCAACTACCCCTTACCACCCCTAACTCATCCCAATCACTTTAAAATTACAAAAAATGCTACAAACCATAGCAAACTATGCCTAACTCACCTAAATTACTTCGGCTAACATAAATCACCCCCAACAACCCCTTACTACCCCAAAATAAGCCTAATCACTTTAAAATTACACAAAAATGCTACAAATCATAGCAAACTATGCCTAACTCACCTAAATTACTTCGGCTACCATAAATCAGCCCCAACTACCCCTTACCACCCCAAAATAAGCCCAATCACTTTAAAATTACAAAAAATGCTACAAACCATAGCAAACTATGCCAAACTCACTTAAATTACTTCGGCTAACATAAATCACCCCCAACAACCCCTTACTACCCCAAAATAAGCCCAATCACTTTAAAATTACAAAAAAATGCTACAAACCATAGCAAACTATGCCTAACTCACCTAAATTACTTCGGCTAACATAAATCACCCCCAACAACCCCTTACTACCCCAAAATAAGCCCAATCACTTTAAAATTACAAAAAATGCTACAAACCATAGCAAACTATGCCTAACTCACCTAAATTACTTCGGCTAACATAAATCACCCCCAACAACTCCTTACTACCCCAAAATAAGCCCAATCACTTTAAAATTACAAAAAATGCTACAAACCATAGCAAACTATGCCTAACTCACCTAAATTACTTCGGCTAACATAAATCACCCCCAACAACCCCTTACTACCCCAAAATAAGCCCAATCACTTTAAAATTACAAAAAAATGCTACAAACCATAGCAAACTATGCCTAACTCACCTAAATTACTTCGGCTAACATAAATCACCCCCAACAACCCCTTACTACCCCAAAATAAGCCCAATCACTTTAAAATTACAAAAAATGCTACAAACCATAGCAAACTATGCCTAACTCACCTAAATTACTTCGGCTAACATAAATCACCCCCAACAACCCCTTACTACCCCAAAATAAGCCCAATCACTTTAAAATTACAAAAAAATGCTACAAACCATAGCAAACTATGCCTAACTCACCTAAATTACTTCGGCTACCATAAATCAGCCCCAACTACCCCTTACCACCCCAAAATAAGCCCAATCACTTTAAAATTACAAAAAATGCTACAAACCATAGCAAACTATGCCAAACTCACTTAAATTACTTCGGCTATCATAAATCACCCCCAACTACCCCTTACCACCCCAAACTCAGCCCAATCACTTTAAAATTACAAAAAATGTTACAAGCCTTATCAAACTATGCCAAACTCATCTAAATTACTTTGGCTTCCATAAATCACCCCCAACTACCCCTTACCACCCCAAAATAGGCTCAATCACTTTAAAATTACAAAAAAATTCTACAAACCGTAGCAAACTATGCCAAACTCCCCTAAATTACTTCGGCTACCATAAATCACCCCGAACTACCCCTTACAACCCCAAAATAAGCCCAATCACTTTAAAATTACAAAATATTCAACAAATCATAGCAAACTATGCCTAACTCACCTAAATTACTTCGGCTACCATAAATTACCCCCAACTACCCCTTACAACCCCAAAATTAGCCCAATCACTTTAAAATTACGAAAAATGCTACAAACCATGGCAAACTATGCCAAACTCACTTAAATTACTGCGGCTAAAATAAATCACCCCCAACTACCCCTTACCAACCACAAACTAAACCCAATCACTTTAAAATTACAAAAAATGCTACAAACCATAGCAAACTATGCCAAACTCACTTAAATTACTTTGGCTTCTATAAATCACCCCCAACTACCCCTTACCACCCCAAAATAGGCTCAACCACTTTAAAATTACAAAAAAATTCTACAAACCGTAGCAAACTATGCCAAACTCCCCTAAATTACTTCGGCTACCATAAATCACCCCGAACTACCCCTTACAACCCCAAAATAAGCCCAATCACTTTAAAATTACAAAATATTCAACAAATCATAGCAAACTATGCCTAACTCACCTAAATTACTTCGGCTACCATAAATCACCCCCAACTACCCCTTACCACCCCAAAATAAGCCCAATCACTTTAAAATTACAAAAAATGCTACAAACCATAGCAAACTATGCCAAACTCACCTAAATTACTTCGGCTACCATAAATCACCCCCAACTACCCCTTACCACCCCAAAATAAGCCCAATCATTTTAAAATTACGAAAAATTCTACAAACCGTAGCAAACTATGCCAAACTCCCCTAAATTACTTCGGCTACCATAAATCACCCCGAACTACCCCTTACAACCCCAAAATAAGCCCAATCACTTTAAAATTACAAAATATTCAACAAATCATAGCAAACTATGCCTAACTCACCTAAATTACTTCGGCTACCATAAATCACCCCCAACTACCCCTTACAACCCCAAAATTAGCCCAATCACTTTAAAATTACGAAAAATGCTACAAACCATGGCAAACTATGCCAAACTCACTTAAATTACTGCGGCTACCATAAATCACCCCCAACTACCCCTTACCAACCACAAACTAAACCCAATCACTTTAAAATTACAAAAAATGCTACAAACCATAGCAAACTATGCCAAACTCACTTAAATTACTTTGGCTTCTATAAATCACCCCCAACTACCCCTTACCACCCCAAAATAGGCTCAACCACTTTAAAATTACAAAAAAATTCTACAAACCGTAGCAAACTATGCCAAACTCCCCTAAATTACTTCGGCTACCATAAATCACCCCGAACTACCCCTTACAACCCCAAAATAAGCCCAATCACTTTAAAATTACAAAATATTCAACAAATCATAGCAAACTATGCCTAACTCACCTAAATTACTTCGGCTACCATAAATCACCCCCAACTACCCCTTACCACCCCAAAATAAGCCCAATCACTTTAAAATTACAAATAATGCTACAAACCATAGCAAACTATGCCAAACTCACCTAAATTACTTCGGCTACCATAAATCACCCCCAACTACCCCTTGCCACCCCAAAATAAGCCCAATCATTTTAAAATTACGAAAAATGCTACAAGCCATAGCAAACTATCTCAAACTCACCTGAATTACTTTGGCTACCATAAATCACCCCCAACTACCCCTTACCACCCCAAACTAAGCCCAATCACTTTAAAATTACAAAAAATGCTACAAACCATAGCAAACTATGCCAAACTCACCTAAATTACTTCGGCTACCATAAATCACCCCCAACTACCCCTTACCGCCCCAAAATTAGCCTAATCACTTTAAAATTACAAAAATGCTACAAAACATAGCAAGCTATGCCAAACTCACTTAAATTTCTTCGGCTACCATAAATTAATAATCGTTTTCAATCAAAATCTTCTATTTGGTTGTGTTATTTATAAATGCCTTATCGTATTAAATCATAAAATATTAATAAATATCTGCACATAAAATATATTGTTCCGACTAATAGTCGTTATTCTGAATATTAAATATGCTGATACCTATTTTGATTCTCTTCCACCTTCCAATAAATATTTGTTCCAGTTGAGATGCAAACATAAACGTATTTCTGAATTGCAACACGCTGACGGGGCAAGCCCTACCTTTTCAACATGCGTGCATTTGTATAAACAGCTCTATGGTTTTTAACTTTGAAAGAGGTATAAAGGCGGTGTAAGCGCTAGAGTTTCGTAAAAATATCTGAAAAATTCGAAATTCTTCAATTGAATCAGAACTATCTTTGTGTTCGATAGTAAATTTATACTTGGAATGGCACTGCCAACCCTGCCACCCATGACGAGGCACCTGCTGACTACTCTCCTTCTAGGGAAACTTTATAAATCAACGTCAAAATAATTTAGGACGCCTGAATGTGAAAATATCACTGTGTAATAAGTTCAGACTGACATGGAACACTTGAAATTTCGATATTTGTTTGTAATTCGACACAGGTCCATGAAGGAATGCATGTTAATGTAAACAAGTGTTAGTTTGTCGGAGAGACCGAATAAGATTTTTAACATTCCTGTCAAAATATTTATTTACTTTAGAATGTTAATTTCTTAAATTGATTTTGTGAAAATTATGACGGGCCATACGAGTACACCTGTGCGAGTATTATTTGGTGCATACAAATTAATCTCTTTTGTTATCCGAATTGTTTTTATACGCACTAGGCACGTGCACCTCATATTATTGTGAAAATTGCTGCTTCAGCGTCTGAAACGCTGGTACTCAACGTCGCCAAGGTCGAGGCGACGCATCGGTATTCGAAGTTCTATCGCTATTAAATAAATTATTTTATTCCCGATATTCCCGATTTGTTCTTGCCGTTAACCAAAACTCTCCCCAATCGATTTTCGAAAAATTTCCAGCGTCGGACCGGACGTCACTTATTATCGTACGCTAATTTTTACGTTCAGTTAATCATAGTGGTGTATTTGTTCTTCACCAAAGCTGCTCCGGCCAAAATCCGAAATTTTAAGTATTGTGTGCTTATACACGATTTACACTATTTATTTTACGTACATTGCGTTCATTATGGTTCTGCATTATTTATAACTAAGATGGAGCAGTTTGAAAATCTAATAGTAAGCGGAGAACAAATACCACCACGTATAATTCCCGTGAAAAGTGATGGAAATAGTCTTTCTTACTATCTTTCCTATTGCATTTTTAATACCGGAAATAGAGCTCAAGAGCGAAGAATAACTTCGACTTTTTTTATACATAATTCCTAAATACTTCGTTTTTATGGTGTAAAATTTTGTATCTATATATTTCAACATTGTCTTTAACGTTGTCAGAGAATGTAAACAAGTGTTAGTTTGTCGGAGAGACCGAATAAGATTTTTAACATTCCTGTCAAAATATTTATTTACTTTAGAATGTTAATTTCTTAAATTGATTTTGTGAAAATTATGACGGGCCATACGAGTACACCTGTGCGAGTATTATTTGGTGCATACAAATTAATCTCTTTTGTTATCCGAATTGTTTTTATACGCACTAGGCACGTGCACCTCATATAATTGTGAAAATTGCTGCTTCAGCGTCTGGATCGGTGGTACTCAACGTCGCCAAGGTCGAGGCGACGCATCGGTATTCAAAGTTCTGTCGCTATTAAATAAATTATTTTAATATAATATTCCCGATTTGTTCTTGCCGTTAACCAAAACTCTCCCCAATCGATTTTCGAAAAATTTCCAGCGTCGGCCCGGACTTCACTTATTTTCGTACTCTAATTTTTACGTTCAGTTAATGATAGTGGTGTATTTGTTCTTCACCAAACCTGCTCCGGCCGAAATCCGAAATTTTCTCTGACATCATACGCTTAAGTATTGTATGCTTAGACACGATTTATTTACACTATTTATTTTACGTACATTGCGTTCATTATGGTTCTGCATTATTTATAACTAAGATGGAGCACTTTGAAAATCTAATAGTAAGCGGAGAACAAATACCACCACGTATAATTCCCGTGAAAAGTGATGGAAATAGTCTTTCTTACTATCTTTTCTATTGCATTTTTAATACCGGAAATAGAGCTCAAGAGCGAAGAATAACTTCGACTTTTTTATACATAATTCCTAAATACTTCCTTATATATTTCAACATTGTCTTTAACGTTGTCAGAGAACTAAATGGGAATAATTTGGAATAATTTAGAAACTTTTGAAAACAATGACAAAATTCTTTAGGGCGCCTGGATTTGAAAATATAACTCTGTGTAATAAGTTTAGACTGACTAGAGTGAAAAGAAAGGAGCTTGCATCCAGAAACGAAATTAAATGGAACACTTGAAGTTGAAATATTTGTTTGTAATTCGTCACAAGTCCATGAGGGAATGCGTGTTAATGTAAACAAATGTGAGTTTATTGGAGAGGCCGAATAAGATTTTTACATTATTGAAGCAGCTGGAGCCTGCCACGTCAAGGGCAAGGTCAGAAACGTGAAAAGGCGATGCTCGATTTAGTTTGAGTGTCTATGCAGAAATTCGCACATACCAAGCGTTGGATGATAAGCCTTTCTTATCGTTTCTTAGAATTCGAGAATTGCTGGTTCAGCGTGTGGAGCAGTACTCGATCGCGGTGTTTAATTTTAACACAACTACAATTGTGAAAATTGCTGCTCCAGCGTCGGAAACTGTTTGCAAAGTCGCCAAATTCGATGAGGCGACGCATCAGTGTTCGAAGGTCTACCGCTATCAAATAAAGTATTTTAATTTAACATTTCATCCTCGCGTTAACCAAATCTGCCCCCAATCAATTTTCGAAAAATTATCAGCATCGGACCGGACTCCACTTATATTTGTACGCTAATTTTTACGTTTAGTTAATGATAGTGGTGTATTTGTTTTTCACCAAATTTGCCTCGAAATTTTCACCGTTGTATGTACCAGATATCACTGACATTCATACCAGCGGCGGTGTAAGCGCTAAATTTTCGTGAAAATATCTGAAAAATTCATAATTCTGCAACTGAATTACAGAACTAATTTTGTGTTCGATAGTAAATTTATACTTGGAGTGGCACTGCCAACCCTGCCACCCCTGACGAGCCCCACTGCTGACTACTTTCCTTCCAGAAACATTTTTGAAATCAGCGGCAAAATAAATTTAGGGCACCAGGATGTGAAAATATCACTATGTAATAAGTTCAGACTGACAAGAGTGAAAAAAACCGCTTGCATCCAGAAACGAAATCAAATGGAACACTTGAAATTTAGATATTTGTTTGTAATTCGTCACAGGTCCATGAAGGCATGCATGTTAATGTAAACAAGTGTTAGTTTGTCGGAGAGGCCGAATAAGATTTTTACACCCACCACATTCCCGTCAAAATATTTATTTACTTTAGTATGTTAATTCATTTTGTGCAAATTATGACGGGCCAGTCGAGTACACCTGCGCGAGTATTATTTGGTAATCCAAATTCTTTTAATACGCACTAGGCACGTGCACCTAATATAATTGTTAAAATTGCTGCTTCAGCGTCTGGAACGCTGGTACTCAACGTCGCCAAGGTCGAGGCGACGAATCAGTATTCGAAGTTCTATCGCTATTAAATAAATTTTTTTAATATAATATTCCCGATTTGTTCTTGACGTTAAGTAAATATCTCCCCAATCGATTTTCGAAAAATTACCATCGTCGTACCGGACTCCACTTATATACCGTACGCTAATTTTTACGTTCATTTAATGATAGTGGTGTATTTGATCTTCACCAAACCTGCTCCGGCCAAAATCCGAAATTTGCAGTTTTACCGGATTTCACTGACATCATAAGTAATGTGTGCTTATACACTATTTACACTATTTATTTTATGTACATTGTGTTCATTATTGTTCTGCATTATTTATAACTAAGATGGAGGAATAGTAAGCGGGGTACAAATACCACCACGTATAATTCCTCTGAAAAGTGATGGAAATAGTCTTTTTTACTATCTTTCCTATTGCATTTTATTACCGAAAATAGAGCTCAAGAGGTTCGCACTATAATTGTTCATTTTAAAATTACCAAATTTTCTGTATATTTTACCTGAATACGTTAAACACCCCTAAACATAATGTACCATTCCAAACTACTCTCAAAAATCATACACTTGCCATTCCAAACTACCCCACATCAACCTAAAATGTAAAAAAATTACGAATTAGAAGCAAACTACGCTAAACCCGCATAAATTACTTCGACTTCCGCTATATCACCCCAACCACTTCTTACCAAGCCAAACTAAACCCAATCGCATTAAAATTACCAAAAGTTTCGTTTAATCCGCCAAAGCTAAACCCCGCCAACTATCAATAACCATTCAAAACAATCCCCAAAAAAAACCTTATCATCCGAAACTACACCAAATACATCGTTTTTATGGTGTGAAATTATTTATTTATATATTTCAACATTCTTCGACGACATTCTTTAACGTTGTTAGAGAACTAAATGGGAATAATTTGGAATAGTTCAGCTTCTCTGTCAACTCTCCTTCTCTTGAAGAGTGAAAAAGAGTGAAAAAAAAGGAGCTTGCACCCAGAAACGAAATTATCGTCATTTTCCAAATCATATTGAAGTACCCGGTCCTGGCAATGCAGGTTAATTTCAGCAAATTTGTTTATTTTGTGATTGGAAAAGTAGAGCATTCCTGTTTAATTGTATTATAATGTCGATTAGTCTACATCACAAATACACCACTTTTGTCAACACTGCGTTTATTTAATCTACGTCCGGGCAACGCCGGGTACATTCAGCTAGTAATTCAATAAAAACCGGCTAAAATAAACAAAAAATGATCGGATCGCGGAGACCGTGTTTATGTTAGAAGCACGTATCTAGCCAAAACAACTTCGACGACGGGCGACCTGTTTACATTAAAAGCACTTATTTAACCTAAACAATTTCAACGTCGAGTTTTTGCTTTTGTGATCAAATTTTTACCGTACCCAGCGAGGCCGCGGATATATTTATTATAATCTTGATTTCAATTATAATGTCGATCCCTGACTCAATTAAGAATTACAAAACCACTGCAAATTTAATCCGTCTACATTAAACATCCTCAAATATCTCTTACAATTGCAAACTTTACCAAATCAACCCCAAAAAATTCCCGAACTACGCCAAACTGACATAAATTAGATCCGCCGTTATCTTAAATCAGCCCTTACCACCCTTTAGCAACCCCAAGTAACTCCAATCACTTTAAAATAAAACAAAATGACACAAATCATAGCAAACTATGCCTAACTCACCTAAATTACTTCGGCTACCATAAATCACCCCCAACTACCCCTTACCACCCCAAAATAAACCCAATTACTTTAAAATTACAAAAAATTATACAAACCATAGCAAACTATGTCAAACTCACCTAAATTACTTCGGCTACCATAAATCACCCCCAACTACCCCTTACAACCCCAAAATAAGCCCAATCACTTTAAAATTACAAAAAATGTTACAAGCCATATCGAACTATGCCAAACTCATCTAAATTACTTCGGCTTCCATAAATCATCCCCAACTACCCCTTACCACCCCAAAATAAGCCCAATCACTTTAAAATTACAAAAAATGTTACAAGCAATATCAAACTATGCCAAACTCATCTAAATTACTTCAGCTACCATAAATCACTCCAACTACCCCTTACCACCCCAAACTAAGCCCAATCACTTTAAAATTACAAAAAATGATACAAACCATAGCAAACTATGCCAAACTCACCCAAATTACTTCGGCTACCATAAATCACCCCCAACTACCCCTTACCCCCCAAAATAAGTCCAATCACTTTAAAATTACAAAAAATGTTACAAACCATAGCAAACTATTCCAAAGTCACCTAAATTACTTCGGCTATCATAAATCATCCCCAACTACCCCTTACCACCCCAAACTCAGCCCAATTACTTTAAAATTACAAAAAATGTTACAAGCAATATCAAACTATACCAAACTCATCTAAATTACTTCGGCTACCATAAATCACCCCCAACTACCCCTTACCACCCCAAACTAAGCCCAATCATTTTAAAATTACAAAAAATGATACAAACCATAGCAAACTATGCCAAACTCATCCAAATTACTTCGGCTACCATAAATCACCCCCAACTACTACCCCCTACCACCCCAAAATAAGCCCATTCACTTTAAAATTACAAAAAATTCTACAAACCATAGCAAACTATGCCAAACTCCCATAAATTACTTCGGCTACCATAAATCACCCCCAACTACCCCTTACAACCCCAAAATAAGACCAATCACTTTAAAATTACAAAAAATGCTACAAACCATAGCAAACTGTGCCAAACTCACTTAAATTACTTCGGCTACCATAAATCACCCCCAACTACCCCTTACCAACCACAAACTAAACCCAATCATTTTAAAATTACAAAAAATGCTGCAAACCATAGCAAACTATGCCAAACTCACTTAAATTACTTCGGCTATCATAAATCACCCCCAACTCTTCTTACCACCCCAAAATAAGCCCAATTACTTTAGAATTACAAAAAATTATACAAACCATAGCAAACTATGTCAAACTCACCTAAATTACTTCGGCTACCATAAATCACCCCCAACTACCCCTTACGACCCCAAAATTAGCCCAATCACTTTAAAATTACTAAATATTCTACAGACCATAGCAAACTATGCCTAACTCACCTAAATTACTTCGGCTAATATAAATCACGCCCAACTACCCCCTACCACCCCAAAATATGCCCAATCATTTTAAAATTACAAAAGATTCTACAAACCATAACAAACTATGCCAAACTGCCCTAAATTACTTCGGCAACCATAAATCACCCCCAACTACCCCTTACAACCCCAAAATAAGACCAATCACTTTAAAATTACAAAAAATGCTACATACTATAGCAAACTATGCCAAACTCACTTAAATTACTTCGGCTACCATAAATCACCCCCAACTACCCCTTACCAACCACAAACTAAACCCAATCACTTTAAAATTACAAAAAATGCTACAAACCATAGCAAACTATGTCAAACTCACCTAAATTACTTCGGCTACCATAAATCACCCCCAACTACCCCTTACAACCCCAAAATAAGCCCAATCACTTTAAAATTACAAAAATTATACAAGCCATAGCAAACTATGTCAAACTTACCTAAATTACTTCGGCTACCATAAATCACCCCCAACTACCCCTTACCGCCCCAAAATTAGCCTAATCACTTTAAAATTACAAAAAATGCTACAAAACATAGCAAGCTATGCCAAACTCACTTAAATTACTTCGGCTACCATAAATTAATAATAATTTTCAATCAAAATCTTCTATTTAGTTGTTTCATTTATAAATGCCTTATCGTATTAAATCATAAAATATTAATAAATATCTGCACATAAAATATATTGTTTAGACTAATAGACGTTATTCTGCATATTAAATATGCTGATACCTATTTTGATTCTCTTCCACTTTCCAATAAATATTTGTTCCAGTTGAGATGCAAACATAAACGTATTTCTGAATTGCAACACGCTGACGGGGCAAGCCCTACCTTTTCAACATGCGTGCATTTGTATAAGCAGCTCTATGGTTTTTAACTTTAAAGAGGTATAAAGGCGGTGTAAGCGCTAGATTTTCGTAAAAATATCTGTAAAATTCGAAATTCTGCAATAGAATTACAGAACTATCTTTGTGTTCGATAGTAAATTTATACTTGGAGTGGTTTCCCTTCCAGGGAAACTTTATAAATCAACGGCAAAATAATTTAGGGCGCCTGAATGTGAAAATATCACTGTGTAATAAGTTCAGACTGACATGGAACACTTGAAATTTCGATATTTGTTTGTAATTCGTCACAGGTCCATGAAGGAATGCATGTTAATGTAAACAAGTGTTAGTTTGTTGGAGAGACCGAATAAGATTTTTAACATTCCCGTGAAAATATTTATTTACTTTAGAATGTTAATTTTTTAAATTCATTTCTTGAAAATTATGACTGGCCTTACGAGTACACCTGTGCGAGTATTATTTGAAACTTTGGAAAACAACGACAAAATTCTTTAGGGCGCCTGGATTTGAAAATATAACTCTTTGTAATAAGTTTAGACTGACTAGAGTGAAAAGAAAGGAGCTTGCACCCAGAAACGAAATTAAATGGAACACTTGAAGTTGCAATATTTGTTTGTAATTCGTCACAAGTCCATAAAGGAATGTGTGTTATGTAAACAAATGTGAGTTTATTGGAGAGGCCGAATAAGATTTTTACATTATTGAAGCAGCTGGAGCCTGCCACGTCAAGGGCAAGGTCACAAACGTGAAAAGGCGATGCTCGATTTAGTTTGATTGAGTATCTATGCAGAAATTCACACATACCAAGCGTTGGTTAAGCCTTTCTTATCGTTTCTTAGAATTCGAGAATTGCTGGTTTAGCGTGTGGAGCAGTACTCGATCGCGGTGTTTAATTTTAACACAACTACAATTGTGAAAATTGCTGCTCCAGCGTCGGAAACTGTTCGCAAAATCGCCAAATTCGATGAGGCGACGCATCAGTGATCGAAGGTCTACCGCTATCAAATAAAGTATTTTAATTTAACATTTGATCCTCGCGTTAACCAAATCTGCCCCCAATCAATTTTCGAAAAATTACCAGCGTCGAACCGGACTCCACTTATATTTGTACGCTAATTTTTATTTTCAGTTAATGGTAGTGGTGTATTTGTTTTTCACCAAATTTGCCCCGGCTGAAATCCGAAATTTTCACCGTTGTATGTACCAGAGATCATTCATACCCTTAATAATTATGTGCTTATACACGTTTTACACTATTTATTTTACGTACACTGTGTTTATTATTGCTTTACATCATTTATAACTAAGATGGAGAAGTTTGAAAATCTAGCGATGTACAAATACCACACCGTATTATGAAAGGTGATGGAATTTGCCTTTTTTTATATCTATGGTATTGGTATTGATATTTTAGTACTGGAACGAAAGCTCAAGAGTGTGTTAATGTAAACAGGTGTGAGTCCGTCGGAGAGACCGAATAAGATTTTTACATCCACCATATTCCCGTCAAAATATTTATTTATTTTAGAATGTTAATTTTGCCGTTAACAAAATTTGTTCCCAATCACCATCGTCGTACCGGACGACCGTTCAGTTAATGATAATGGTGTATTTATTTTCCACCAAATCTGCCTCGGCTGAAATCCAAAATTTACAGCGTTCGACCAGACATTACTGACATTGATACGCGTTTTACACTGTTTATTTTACGTAAATACATTGTGTTCATTATTGCTTTACATCATTTATAACTAAGATGGACAAGTTTGAAATTCTAGCGATGCACAAATACCATAAAATACCACATTTTACCACATACCAAAATTTTAATACTGGAAAGGGAGCTCAAAAGGTTCGCACTTTAATTGTCCAACCAGTTAGGGCCAGGTTTTAATAATTTTTGTGCAGTTCAGAAGGAGATAAGTGTTTGTTTATTCCGGAGATAAGTCAAAATCATCTACATACTGTTCTGTTTGTGAGTTGACTGCAGCAAGAGGAATCGTTCCATTGTGTTTTCAATTTTATCATAACATGATCAGGTAATTTGTAAACTTCGATTTCCCCGAAAATTATATAAAGTTAATTTCGATTTCCTGGAATCGCTTATAGAACAACTGCCTAAAGAGTCTATTCAAAATTTTTCATCTCAGATATCAACCAAGATATCCTCTTCGTCCAAATCATATTGAAGTACCCGGTCCTGGCAACGCAGGTTAATTTCAGCATGTTTGTTTATTTTGTGACTAGCTGAATGTACCCGGCGTTGCCCGGACGTAGATTAAATAAACGCAGTGTTGACTAAAGTGGTGATGTTGACTAATCGACATTATAATACAATTAAACAGGAATACTCTACTTTTCCAATCACAAAATAAACAAATTTGTTGAAATTAACCTTCGTTGTCAGGACCGGGTACTTCAATATGATTTGGACAAAGAGGATACCTTGGTTGATATCTGAGATGAAAAATCTTGAATAGACTCTTTAGGCAAAGACGCAGTTGTTCTATAAGCGATTCCAGGAAATCGAAATTAACTTTAGATAATTTTCGGGGAAATCGAAGTTTACAAATTAGCTGATCATGTTATGATAAAATTGAAAACACAATGGAACCATTCCTTTTGCTGCAGTCAACTCACAAACAGAACAGTATGTAGATGATTTTGACTTATCTTCAGAATAAACAAACACTTCAGCATAATTATCTTTTTCTAAACTGCACAAAAATTATTAAAACCTGGCCGCAACTGGTTGGACAATTACAGTGCGAACCTTTTGAGCTCCCTTTCCAGTATTAAAATTTTGGTATGTGGTAAAATGTGGTATTTGGTGGTATTTGTGCATCGCTAGATTTTCAAACTTGTCCATCTTAGTTATAAATGATGTAAAGCAATAATGAACACAATGTATTTACGTAAAATAAATAGTGTAAAACGCGTATCAATATCAGTAAAGTCTGATCCAACGCTGTAAATTTTGGATTTCAGCCGAGGCAGATTTGGTGAAAAATAAAAACACCATTATCATTAACTGAACGGTCCGGTACGACGATGGTGATTGGGAGCAAATTTGGTTAACGGCAAAATTAACATTCTATATAAAATAAATAAATATTTTGACGGGAATATGGTGGATGTAAAAATCTTATTCGGCTTCTCCGACGGACTCACACTTGTTTACATTAACACAAACTTGTTGAACAATTAAAGTGCGAACCTCTTGAGCTCCCCGTTCCAGTATTAAAATATCAATACCAATACCATAGATATTAAATAAGACAATTTCCATCACCTTTCATAATACGGTGTGGTAATTGTACATCGCTAGATTTTCAAACTTCTCCATCTTAGTTATAAATGATGTAAAGCAATAATGAACACATTGTACGTAAAATAAATAGTGTAAAACGTGTATAAGCACATAATTATTAAGGGTATGAATGTCAGTGATGTCTGGTACATACAACGGTGAAAATTTCGGATTTCAGCCAGGGCAAATTTGGTGAAAAACAAATACACCACTACCATTAGTAGGAACGTAAAAATTAGCGTACAAATATAAGTGGAGTCCGGTTCAACGCTGGTAATTTTTCGAAAATTGATTGGGGGCAGATTTGGTTAACGCGAGGATCAAATGTTAAATTAAAATACTTTATTTGATAGTGGTAGACGTTCGAACACTGATGCGTCGCTTCATCGAATTTGGCGACTTTGCGAACAGTTTCCGACGCTGGAGCAGCAATTTTCACAATTGTAGTTGTGTTAAAATTAAACACCGCGATCGAGTACTGCTCCACACGCTGAACCAGCAATTCTCGAATTCTAAGAAACGATAAGAAAGGCTTATCCAATGCTTGGAATGTGCGTATTTCTGCATAGATATTGAATAAAACCAAATCGAGCATCGCCTTTGCATGTTTGTGACCTTGCCCTTGACGTGGCAGGCTCAAGCTGCTTCAATAATGTAAAAATCTTATTCGGCATCTCCAATAAACTCACATTTGTTTACATTAACACGCATTCCTTCATGGACTTGTGACGAATTACAAACAAATATTGCAACTTCAAGTGTTCCATTTAATTTCGTTTCTGGGTGCAAGCTCCTTTCTTTTCACTCTAGTCAGTCTGAACTTATTACACAGAGTGATATTTTCAAATCCAGGTGCCCCAAATAATTTTGTCGTTGTTTTCAAAAGTTTCAAGAGAAGGAGAGTTGACAGAGAAGCTAAATTATTCCAAATTATTCCCATTTAGTTCTCTGACAACGTTAAAGACAATGTTGAAATATATAAATACAAAATTTCACACCATAAAAACGAAGTATTTGGGAATTATGTATAAAAAAAGTCGAAGTTATTTATGTTAATTTGGCGTGATTTGCTATGGTTAAAAAAAATGCAAAAATATTAGGTTGATTTGGGGTTGTTTCGGATGATATGGGTTTCTTTGAGGATTGTTTGGAATGGTTATTGATGGTTGGCAGGGTTTAGCTTTGGCGGATTAAACGAAATTTTTGGTAATTATAATGTGATTGGGCTTTGGTTGGCTTGGTAAGAAGTGGTTGGGGTGATTTGGGGGAATTCGAAGTCATTTATGCGAGTTTGGCGTAGTTTGCTTAGAATTCGTAATTTTTTTTTAATTATGGGTTGACCTGGAGTAGTTTTGAATGGTAAGTGTATGACTTTTAGGGATAGTTTGGAATGGTGCGTTATGTTTGGGGTGTTTAACGTATTCAGGTAAATTTTACAAAAATTTTGGTAATTTTAAAATGAAGAATTAAAGTGCGAACCTCTTGAGCTCTATTTCCGGTATTAAAAATGCAATAGGAAAAATAGTAAAAAAGACTATTTCCATCACTTTTCACGGGAATTATACATGGTGGTATTTGTTCTCCGCTTACTATTAGATTTTCAAACTGCTCCATCTTAGTTATAAATAATGCAGAACCATTAATGAACGCAATGTACGTAAAATAAATAGTGTAAATCGTGTATAAGCACACAATACTTAAGCGTATGATGTCAGTGAAAATTTCGGATTTTGCCCGGAGCAGGTTTGGTGAAGAACAAATACACCACTATCATTAACTGAACGTAAAAATTAGCGTACGATAATAAGTGAAGTCCGGTCCGACGCTGGAAATTTTTCGAAAATCGATTGGGGAGAGTTGTGGTTAACGGCAAGAACAAATCGGGAATATCGGGAATAAAATAATTTATTTAATAGCGATAGAACTTCGAATACCGATGCGTCGCCTCGACCTTGGCGACGTTGAATACCAGCGTTCCAGACGCTGAAGCAGCAATTTTCACAATTATATGAGGTGCACGTGCCTAGTGCGTATAAAAACAATTTGGATAACAAAAGAGATTAATTTGTATGTACCAAATAATACTCGCACAGGTGTACTCGTATGGCCCGTCATAATTTTCACGAAATGAATTTAAGAAATTAACATTCTAAAGTAAATAAATATTTTGACGGGAATGTTAAAAATCCTATTCGGCCTTTCCGACAAACTAACACTTGTTTACATTAACATGCATTCCTTCATGGACTTGTGACGAATTACAAACGAATACCGAAATTTCAAGTGTTCCACGTCAGTCTGAACTTATTACACAGTGATATTTTCACATTCAGGCGCCCTAAATTATTTTGCCGTTGATTTCAAAAGTTTCCCTGGAAGGAGAGTATTCAGCAAGGGGCTCGTCAGGGGTGGCAGAGTTGGCAGTGCCACTCCAAATATAAATTTACTATCGAACACAACAATAGTTCTGTAATTCAATTGCAGAATTTCGAAATTTTCAGATATTTTCACGAAAATCTAGGGTTTACACCGCGTTTATACCGCTTTAAAATTAAAAACCATAGAGCTGTTTATACAAATTCACGCATTTTGAGAAGGTAGGGCTTGCCCCGTCAGCGTGTTGCAATTCAGAAATACGTTTATGTTTGCATCTCAACTGGAACAAATAATTATTGGAAAGTGGAAGAAAATCAAAATTGGTATTAGCAAATTTAGTATTCAGAATAACGTCTATTAGTCGAAACAATATGTTTTATGTGCAGATATTTATTAATATTTTATGATTTAATACGATAAGGCATTTATAAATGACACAACCAAATGGAAGATTTTGATTGAAAATGATTATTAATTTATGGTAACCGAAGTAATTAAGGTGAGTTTGGCATAGTTTGCTATGGTTTGTATCATTTTTTGTAATTTTAAAGTGATTTGGCTTAGTTTGTGGAGGTAAGGGGTAGTTGGGGGTGATTTATGGTAGCCGAAGTAATTTGGGTGAGTTTGGCATAGTTTGCTATGGTTTGTATCATTTTTTGTAATTTTAAAGTGATTTAGCTTAGTTTGGGGTGGTAAGGGGTAGTTGGGGATGATTTATGGTAGCCCAAGTAATTTGGGTGATTTTGGCATAGTTTGCTATGGTTTGTATCATTTTTTGTAATTTTAAAGTGAGTGGGCTTAGTTTGGGGCGGTAAGGGGTAGTTGGGGGTGATTTATAATAGCCGAAGTAATTTGGGTGAGTTTGGCATAGTTTGCTATGGTTTGTGGCATTTTTTGTAATTTTAAAGTGATTGGGCTTAGTTTGGGGTGGTAAGGGGTAGTTGGGGGTGATTTAGGATAGCCGAAGTAATTTGGGTGAGTTTGGCATAGTTTGCTATGGTTTGTAGCATTTTTTGTAATTTTAAAGTGATTGGGCTTAGTTTGTGGTGGTAAGGGGTAGTTGGGGGTGATTTATGGTAGCCGTAGTAATTTGGGTGATTTTGGCATAGTTTGCTATGGTTTGTATCATTTTTTGTAATTTTAAAGTGAGTGGGCTTAGTTTGGGGCGGTAAGGGGTAGTTGGGGGTGATTTATAAGAGCCGAAGTAATTTGGGTGAGTTTGGCATAGTTTGCTATGGTTTGTGGCATTTTTTGTAATTTTAAAGTGATTGGGCTTAGTTTGAGGTGGTAAGGGGTAGTTGGGGGTGATTTATGATAGCCGAAGTAATTTGGGTGAGTTTGGCATAGTTTGCTATGGTTTGTAGCATTTTTTGTAATTTTAAAGTGATTTGGTTTAGTTTGGGGTGGTAAGGGGTAGTTGGGGGTTGATTTATGGTAACCGAAGTAATTTGGTTGAGTTTGGCATAGTTTAGTATGATTTGTAACATTTTTTGTAATTTTAAAGTGATTTGGCTTAGTTTGTGGAGGTAAGGGGTAGTTGGGGGTGATTTATGGTAGCCGAAGTAATTTGGGTGAGTTTGGCATAGTTTGCTATGGTTTGTGGCATTTTTTGTAATTTTAAAGTGATTGGGCTTAGTTTGGGGTGGTAAGGGGTAGTTGGGGGTGATTTATGATAGCCGAAGTAATTTGGGTGAGTTTGGCATAGTTTTGCTATTGTTTGTAGCATTTTTTCTAATTTTAAAGTGATTGGGCTTAGTTTGGGGCGGTAAGGGTTAGTTGGGGGTGAATTTTGGTAGCCGAAATAATGTGTGTGAGTGTGAGAATAGTCTGCTATGGTTTGTGTCATTTTGTTTTATTTTAAAGTGATTGGAGTTACTTGGGGTTGCTAAGGGGTGGTAAGGGATGATTTAAGATAACGGATCTAATTTGTCAGTTTGGCGTAGTTTGGGAATTTTTTGGGGTTGATTTGGTAAAGTTTGTAATGGTAAGAGATATTTGAGGATTTTTAATGTAGGCGGATTAAATTTGGAGTGGTTTGGTAATTTTTAAATGAGTCACGGATCGGGGACATTATAATTGAAATCAAAATTATAATTGAAATATCTGCGCCTCGCTAGGTACGGCAAAAGTATGATCAGGAACGCAGAAAGTGAAAGTGCTTTTAATGTAAACCGGTCGCCCGACGTCGAAGTTGTTTTGGCTAGACACGTGCTTCTAAAAAAAACCCGGTCTCCGCGAGCCGATCATTTTTTGCTTATTTTAACCGGTTTTTATTCGGTTTTTATTTAAATACAAAGGAACCGGACCGAATTTTGCAAAATCTCCTTATTAGCGTTCATTCTCGGCCCTTGATAGACCCGTGTCTAAAATTTCAAGTCTCCAGCCCTCCCGGTTTGGGCTGTAGGTTGTCGGTGAATCAGTGCATGTGTAGATGTGTAGATGTGTAGATGTGTAGATGAGTGTGTCAGTGAGGACACTTCGCTTTATATATATAGATAATGCAGAACAATAATGAACACAATGTACATAAAATAAATAGTGTAAATCGTGTATAAGCACACATTACTTATGATGTCAGTGAAATCCGGTAAAACTGCAAATTTCGGATTTTGGCCGGAGCAGGTTTGGTGAAGATCAAATACACCACTATCATTAAATGAACGTAAAAATTAGCGTACGGTATATAAGTGGAGTCCCGGTACGACGATGGTAATTTTTCGAAAATCGATTGGGGAGATATTTACTTAACGTCAAGAACAAATCGGAAATATTATATTAAAAAAATTTATTTAATAGCGATAGAACTTCGAATACTGATGCGTTGCCTCGACCTTGGCGACGTTGAGTACCAGCGTTCCAGACGCTGAAGCAGCAATTTTAACAATTATATTAGGTGCACGTGCCTAGTGCGTATTAAAAGAATTTGGATTACCAAATAATACTCGCGCAGTTGTACTCGACTGGCCCGTCATAATTTGCACAAAATGAATTAACATACTAAAGTAAATAAATATTTTGACGGGAATGTGGTGGGTGTAAAAATCTTATTCGGCCTCTCCGACAAACTAACACTTGTTTACATTAACATGCATGCCTTCATGGACCTGTGACGAATTACAAACAAATATCTAAGTTTCAAGTGTTCCATTTGATTTCGTTTCTGGATGCAAGCGGTTTTTTTCACTCTTGTCAGTCTGAACTTATTACATAGTGATATTTTCACATCCAGGTGCCCTAAATTTATTTTGCCGCTGATTTCAAAAATTTTTCTGGAAGGAAAGTAGTCAGCAGTGGGGCTCGTCAGGGGTGGCAGGGTTGGCAGTGCCATTCCAAGTATAAATTTAATATCGAGAACAAAATTAGTTCTGTAATTCAGTTGCAGAATTATGAATTTTTCAGATATTTTTACGAAAATTTAGCGCTTACACCGCCACTGGTATGAATGTCAGTGATATCTGGTACATATAACGGTGAAAATTTCGGGGCAAATTTGGTGAAAAACAAATACACCACTATCATTAACTAAACGTAAAAATTAGCGTACAAATATAAGTGGAGTCCGGTCCGATGCTGATAATTTTTCGAAAATTGATTGGGGGCAGATTTGGTTAACGCGAGGATCAAATGTTAAATTAAAATACTTTATTTGATAGCGGTAGACCTTCGAACACTGATGCGTCGCCTCATCGAATTTGGCGACTTTGCGAACAGTTTCCGACGCTGGAGCAGCAATTTTCACAATTGTAGTGTAACGAATATAAAAAGTATGTGACTCAAACAAAAGTATAATTTATTAAAATGAAGAATCAACTGCAAGTCAACCGATCCGCACGGCTCTGTGTTACAATTCTAAGTGTGACCTCTGGCTGGTTCATATCCGGCTGCGGCGACGGTCCACTTCAAATCCCAAGTGGGTGCCTGATCGTCACCTTTTGGCTGGATCAGCCGTTTTCCGCAAATCGTAGTACTTGAAGTACTTGATACGCTACAGTAGTTGTGTTAAAATTAAACACCGCGATCGAGTACTGCTCCACACGCTGAACCAGCAATTCTCGAATTCTAAGAAACGATAAGAAAGGCTTATCCAACGCTTGGTATGTGCGAATTTCTGCATAGATACTCAATCAAACTAAATCGAGCATTGCCTTTTCACGTTTGTGACTTTGCCCTTGACGTGGCAGGCTCCAGCTGCTTCAATAATGTAAAAATCTTATTCGGCGTCTCCAATAAACTCACATTTGTTTACATTAACACGCATTCCCTCATGGACTTCTGACGAATTACAAACAAATATTGCAACTTCAAGTGTTCCATTTAATTTCGTTTCTGGGTGCAAGCTCCTTTCTTTTCACTCTAGTCAGTCTAAACTTATTATGCAAAGTTATATTTTCAAATCCAGGCGCCCTAAAGAATTTTGTCGTTGTTTTCCAAAGTTTCAAGAGAAGGAGAGTTGACATAGAAGCTAAATTATTCCAAATTATTCCCATTTAGTTCTCTGACAACGTTAAAGACAATGTTGAAATATATAGATACAAAATTTTACACCATAAAAACGAAGTATTTAGGAATTATGTATAAAAAAAGTCGAAGTTATTCTTCGCCCTTGAGCTCTATTTCCGGTATTAAAAATGTAATAGGTAAGATAGTAAGAAAGACTATTTCCATCACTTTTCACGGGAATTATGCATGGTGGTATTTATTCTCCGCTTACTATTAGATTTTCAAACTGCTCCATCTTAGTTATAAATAATGCAGAACCATAATGAACGCAATGTACGTAAAATAAATAGTGTAAATCGTGTATAAGCACACAATACTTAAGCGTATGATGTCAGTGAAAATTTCGGATTTTGGCCGGAGCAGGTTTGGTGAAGAACAAATACACCACTATGATTAACTGAACGTAAAAATTAGCGTACGATAAAAAGTGATGTCCGGTCCGACGCTGGAAATTTTTCGAAAATCGATTGGGAGAGTTTTGGTTAACGGCAAGAACAAATCGGGAATATCGGGAATAAAATAATTTATTTAATAGCGATAGAACTTCGAATACCGATGCGTCGCCTCGACCTTGGCGACGTTGAGTACCAGCGTTTCAGACGCTGAAGCAGCAATTTTCACAATTATATGAGGTGCACGTGCCTAGTGCGTATGTAAACAATTTGGATAACAAAAGAGATTAATTTGTATGTACCAAATAATACTCGCACAGGTGTACTCGTATGGCCCGTCATAATTTTCACGAAATGAATTTAAAAAATTAACATTCTAAAGTAAATAAATATTTTGACAGGAATGTTAAAAATCTTATTCGGTCTCTCCAACAAACTAACACTTGTTTACATTAACATGCATTCCTTCATGGACCTGTGACGAATTACAAACAAATATCGAAATTTCAAGTGTTCCATCTCAGTCTGAACTTATTACACAGTGATATTTTCACATTCAGGCGCCCTAAATTATTTTGACGTTGATTTATAAAGTTTCCCTGAAAGGAGAGTAGTCAGCAGGTGCCTCGTCAGGGGTGGCAGGGTTGGCAGTGCCACTCCAAGTATAAATTTACTATCGAACACAAAGATAGTTCTGATTCAATTGCAGAATTTCGAATTTTTCAGATATTTTTACGAAACTCTAGCGCTTACACCGCCTTTATACCTCTTTAAAGTTAAAAACCATAGAGCTGTTTATACAAATGCACGCATGTTGAAAAGGTAGGGCTTGCCCCGTCAGCGTGTTGCAATTCAGAAATACGTTTATGTTTGCATCTCAACTGGAACAAATATTTATTGGAAGGTGGAAGAGAATCGAAATAGGTATCAGCCTATTTAATATTCAGAATAACGACTATTAGTCGGAACAATATATTTTATATGCAGATATTTATTAATATTTTATGATTTAATACGATAAGGCATTTATAAATAACACAACCAAATAGAAGATTTTGATTGAAAACGATTATTTATTTATGGTAGCCGAAGTAATTTAAGTGAGTTTGGCATAGCTTGCTATGTTTTGTAGCATTTTTGTAATTTTAAAGTGATTAGGCTAATTTTGGGGCGGTAAGGGGTAGTTGGGGGTGATTTATGGTAGCCGAAGTAATTTAGGTGAGTTTGGAATAGTTTGCTATGGTTTGTATAATTTTTTGTAATTTTAAAGTAATAGGGCTTATTTTGGGGTGGTAAGGGGTAGTTGGGGGTGATTTATGATAGCCGAAGTAATTTAAGTGAGTTTGGCATAGTTTGCTATGGTTTGTAGAATATTTTGTAATTTTAAAGTGATTGGGTTTAGTTTGTGGTTGGTAAGGGGTAGTTGGGGGTGACTTATGGTAGCCGAAGTAATTTAGGTGAGTTTGGAAGAGTTTGCTATGGTTTGTAGCATTTTTTGTAATTTTAAAGCGATTGGGCTTAGTTTCGGGTGGTAAGGGGTAGTTGGGGGTGATTTATGGTAGCCAAAGTAATTCAGGTGAGTTTGAGATAGTTTGCTATGGTTTGTAGCATTTTTCGTAATTTTAAAGTGATTGGGCTAATTTTAGGGTTGTAAGGGGTAGTTGGGGGTGATTTATGGTAGCCGAAGTAATTTAGGTGAGTTAGGCATAATTTGCTATGATTTGTTGAATATTTTGTAATTTTACAGTGATTGGGCTTATTTTGGGGTTGTAAGGGGTAGTTCGGGGTGATTTATGGTAGCCGAAGTAATTTAGGGGAGTTTGGTATAGTTTGCTACGGTTTGTAGAATTTTTTTGTAATTTTAAAGTGATTGAGCCTATTTTGGGGTGGTAAGGGGTAGTTGGGGGTGATTTATAGAAGCCAAAGTAATTTAAGTGAGTTTGGCATAGTTTGCTATGGTTTGTAGCATTTTTTGTAATTTTAAAGTAATTGGGTTTATTTTGTGGTTGTAAGGGGTAGTTCGGGGTGATTTATGGTAGCCGAAGTAATTTAGGGGAGTTTGGCATAGTTTGCTACGATTTGTAGAATTTTTTTGTAATTTTAAAGTGATTGAGCCTATTTTGGGGTGGTAAGGGGAAGTTGGGGGTGATTTATGGAAGCCAAAGTAATTTAGATGAGTTTGGCATAGTTTGATATGGCTTGTAACATTTTTTGTAATTTTAAAGTGATTGGGCTGAGTTTGGGGTGGTAAGGGGTGGTTGGGGGTGATTTATGATAGCCGAAGTAATTTAAGTGAGTTTGGCATAGTTTGCTATGGTTTGTAGCATTTTTTGTAATTTTAAAGTGATTGGGTTTAGTTTGTGGTTGGTAAGGGGTAGTTGGGGGTGATTTATGGTAGCCGCAGTAATTTAAGTGAGTTTGGCATAGTTTGCTATGGTTTGTAGCATTTTTTGTAATTTTAAAGTGATTGGGCTTATTTTGGGGTGGTAAGGGGTAGTTGGGGGTGATTTATGGTAGCCGAAGTAATTTAGGTGAGTTAGGCATAGTTTGCTATGGTTTGTAGCATTTTTTTGTAATTTTAAAGTGATTGGGCTTATTTTGGGGTAGTAAGGGGTTGTTGGGGGTGATTTATGTTAGCCGAAGTAATTTAGGTGAGTTAGGCATAGTTTGCTATGGTTTGTAGCATTTTTTGTAATTTTAAAGTGATTGGGATGAGTTAGGGGTGGTAAGGGGTAGTTGGGGGTGATTTATGATAGCCGAAGTAATTTAAGTGAGTTTGGCATAGTTTGCTATGGTTTGTAGCATTTTTTGTAATTTTAAAGTGATTGGGCTTATTTTGGGGTAGTAAGGGGTTGTTGGGAGTGATTTATGTTAGCCGAAGTAATTTGGGTGAGTTAGGCATAGTTTGCTATGGTATGTAGCATTTTTTGTAATTTTAAAGTGATTGGGATGAGTTAGGGGTGGTAAGGGGTAGTTGGGGGTGATTTATGGAAGCCAAAGTAATTTAGATGAGTTTGGCATAGTTTGATAAGGCTTGTAACATTTTTTGTAATTTTAAAGTGATTGGGCTGAGTTTGGGGTGGTAAGGGGTAGTTGGGGGTGATTTATGGAAGCCAAAGTAATTTAGATGAGTTTGGCATAGTTTGATAAGGCTTGTAACATTTTTTGTAATTTTAAAGTGATTGGGCTAAGTTTGGGGTGGTAAGGGGTAGTTGGGGGTGATTTATGATAGCCGAAGTAATTTAAGTGAGTTTGGCATAGTTTGCTATGGTTTGTAGCATTTTTTGTAATTTTAAAGTGATTGGGCTTATTTTGGGGTGGTAAGGGGTAGTTGGGGCTGATTTATGGTAGCCGAAGTAATTTAGGTGAGTTAGGCATAGTTTGCTATGGTTTGTAGCATTTTTTTGGGGGTTGGGGGTGACTTATGGTAGCCGAAGTAATTTAGGTGAGTTTGGAAGAGTTTGCTATGGTTTGTAGCATTTTTTGTAATTTTAAAGCGATTGGGCTTAGTTTCGGGTGGTAAGGGGTAGTTGGGGGTGATTTATGGTAGCCAAAGTAATTCAGGTGAGTTTGAGATAGTTCGGGGTGATTTATGGTAGCCGAAGTAATTTAGGGGAGTTTGGTATAGTTTGCTACGGTTTGTAGAATTTTTTTGTAATTTTAAAGCGATTGGGCTTAGTTTCGGGTGGTAAGGGGTAGTTGGGGGTGATTTATGGTAGCCAAAGTAATTCAGGTGAGTTTGAGATAGTTCGGGGTGATTTATGGTAGCCGAAGTAATTTAGGGGAGTTTGGTATAGTTTGCTACGGTTTGTAGAATTTTTTTGTAATTTTAAAGTGATTGAGCCTATTTTGGGGTGGTAAGGGGTAGTTGGGGGTGATTTATAGAAGCCAAAGTAATTTAAGTGAGTTTGGCATAGTTTGCTATGGTTTGTAGCATTTTTTGTAATTTTAAAGTAATTGGGTTTATTTTGTGGTTGTAAGGGGTAGTTCGGAATGATTTATGGTAGCCGAAGTAATTTAGGGGAGCTTGGCATAGTTTGCTACGATTTGTAGAATTTTTTTGTAATTTTAAAGTGATTGAGCCTATTTTGGGGTGGTAAGGGGAAGTTGGGGGTGATTTATGGAAGCCAAAATAATTTAGATGAGTTTGGCATAGTTTGATATGGCTTGTAACATTTTTTGTAATTTTAAAGTGATTGGGCTGAGTTTGGGGTGGTAAGGGGTGGTTGGGGGTGATTTATGATAGCCGAAGTAATTTAAGTGAGTTTGGCATAGTTTGCTATGGTTTGTAGCATTTTTTGTAATTTTAAAGTGATTGGGTTTAGTTTGTGGTTGGTAAGGGGTAGTTGGGGGTGATTTATGGTAGCCGCAGTAATTTAAGTGAGTTTGGCATAGTTTGCTATGGTTTGTAGCATTTTTTGTAATTTTAAAGTGATTGGGCTTATTTTGGGGAGGTAAGGGGTAGTTGGGGGTGATTTATGGTAGCCGAAGTAATTTAGGTGAGTTAGGCATAGTTTGCTATGGTTTGTAGCATTTTTTTGTAATTTTAAAGTGATTGGGCTTATTTTGGGGTAGTAAGGGGTTGTTGGGGGTGATTTATGTTAGCCGAAGTAATTTAGGTGAGTTAGGCATAGTTTGCTATGGTTTGTAGCATTTTTTGTAATTTTAAAGTGATTGGGATGAGTTAGGGGTGGTAAGGGGTAGTTGGGGGTGATTTATGATAGCCGAAGTAATTTAAGTGAGTTTGGCATAGTTTGCTATGGTTTGTAGCATTTTTTGTAATTTTAAAGTGATTGGGCTTATTTTGGGGTAGTAAGGGGTTGTTGGGGGTGATTTATGTTAGCCGAAGTAATTTGGGTGAGTTAGGCATAGTTTGCTATGGTATGTAGCATTTTTTGTAATTTTAAAGTGATTGGGATGAGTTAGGGGTGGTAAGGGGTAGTTGGGGGTGATTTATGGAAGCCAAAGTAATTTAGATGAGTTTGGCATAGTTTGATAAGGCTTGTAACATTTTTTGTAATTTTAAAGTGATTGG
Source organism: Eledona agricola (assembly GCA_964023215.1). Classification (NCBI taxonomy): domain Eukaryota; kingdom Metazoa; phylum Arthropoda; class Insecta; order Coleoptera; family Tenebrionidae; genus Eledona; species Eledona agricola. The sequence goes on along the minus strand of CAXIEJ010000019.1, from coordinate 216,364 downwards.
GCTGAGTTTGGGGTGGTAAGGGGTAGTTGGGGGTGATTTATGGAAGCCAAAGTAATTTAGATGAGTTTGGCATAGTTTGATAAGGCTTGTAACATTTTTTGTAATTTTAAAGTGATTGGGCTAAGTTTGGGGTGGTAAGGGGTAGTTGGGGGTGATTTATGATAGCCGAAGTAATTTAAGTGAGTTTGGCATAGTTTGCTATGGTTTGTAGCATTTTTTGTAATTTTAAAGTGATTGGGCTTATTTTGGGGTGGTAAGGGGTAGTTGGGGCTGATTTATGGTAGCCGAAGTAATTTAGGTGAGTTAGGCATAGTTTGCTATGGTTTGTAGCATTTTTTTGTAATTTTAAAGTGATTGGGCTTATTTTGGGGTAGTAAGGGGTTGTTGGGGGTGATTTATGTTAGCCGAAGTAATTTAGGTGAGTTAGGCATAGTTTGCTATGGTTTGTAGCATTTTTTGTAATTTTAAAGTGATTGGGCTTATTTTGGGGTAGTAAGGGGTTGTTGGGGGTGATTTATGTTAGCCGAAGTAATTTAGGTGAGTTAGGCATAGTTTGCTATGGTTTGTAGCATTTTTTTGTAATTTTAAAGTGATTGGGCTTATTTTGGGGTAGTAAGGGGTTGTTGGAGGTGATTTATGTTAGCCGAAGTAATTTAAGTGAGTTTGGCATAGTTTGCTATGGTTTGTAGCATTTTTTGTAATTTTAAAGTGATTGGGCTTATTTTGGGGTGGTAAGGGGTAGTTGGGGCTGATTTATGGTAGCCGAAGTAATTTAGGTGAGTTAGGCATAGTTTGCTATGGTTTGTAGCATTTTTTTGTAATTTTAAAGTGATTGGGCTTATTTTGGGGTAGTAAGGGGTTGTTGGGGGTGATTTATGTTAGCCGAAGTAATTTAGGTGAGTTAGGCATAGTTTGCTATGGTTTGTAGCATTTTTTGTAATTTTAAAGTGGTTGGGCTTATTTTGGGGTAGTAAGGGGTTGTTGGGGGTGATTTATGTTAGCCGAAGTAATTTAGGTGAGTTAGGCATAGTTTGCTATGGTTTGTAGCATTTTTTGTAATTTTAAAGTGATTGGGATGAGTTAGGGGTGGTAAGGGGTAGTTGGGGGTGATTTATGTTAGCCGAAGTAATTTAAGTGAGTTAGGCATAGTTTGCTATGGTTTGTAGCATTTTTTGTAATTTTAAAGTGATTGGGATGAGTTAGGGGCGGTAAGGGGTAGTTGGGGGTGATTTATGATAGCCGAAGTAATTTAAGTGAGTTTGGCATAGTTTGCTATGGTTTGTAGCATTTTTTGTAATTTTAAAGTGATTGGGCTTATTTTGGGGTAGTAAGGGGTTGTTGGGGGTGATTTATGTTAGCCGAAGTAATTTGGGTGAGTTAGGCATAGTTTGCTATGGTTTGTAGCATTTTTTGTAATTTTAAAGTGATTGGGATGAGTTAGGGGTGGTAAGGGGTAGTTGGGGGTGATTTATGATAGCCGAAGTAATTTAATTGAGTTTGGCATAGTTTGCTATGGTTTGTAGCATTTTTTGTAATTTTAAAGTGATTGGGCTTATTTTGGGGTAGTAAGGGGTTGTTGGGGGTGATTTATGTTAGCCGAAGTAATTTAGGTGAGTTAGGCATAGTTTGCTATGGTTTGTAGCATTTTTGATAATTTTAAAGTGATTGGGCTTATTTTGGGGTGGTAAGGGGTAGTTGGGGGTGATTTATGGAAGCCAAAGTAATTTAGATGAGTTTGGCATAGTTTGGTAAGGTTTGTAACATTTTTTGTAATTTTAAAGTGATTGGGCTTATTTTGGGGTGGTAAGGGGTAGTTGGGGGTGATTTTTGGTAGACGAAATAATATGTGTGAGTTGGACTTAATCTGCCATGATTTGTGTCATTTTGTTTTATTTTAAAGTGATTGGAGTTGCTTGGGGTTGCTAAGGGGTGGTAAGGGATGATTTAAAATAACGGATCTAGTTTATGTCAGTTTGGCATAGTTCGGGAATTTTTTGGGGTTGATTTGGTAAAGTTTGCAGTGGTAAGAGATATTTGAGGATGTTTAATGTTGACGGATTAAATTTGGAGTGATTTGGTAATTTTTAATTGAGTCACGGATCGACATTATAATTGAAATCAAAATTATAATTGAAATATCTGCGGCCTCGCTAGGTACGGCAAAAGTATGATCACGAAAGCAGAAACTCGACGTTGAAATTGTTTAGGTTAAATAAGTGCTTTTAATGTAAACCGGTCGCCCGTCGTCGAAGTTGTTTTGGCTAGATACGTGCTTCTAACATAAACACGGTCTCCGCGATCCGATCATTTTTTGTTTATTTTAGCCGGTTTTTATTGAATTACAAAGGAACCGGGCCGAATTTCGCAAAATCCCTTCTTAGTGTTCAGTTTCGGCACATGATACACCCGTGTCTAAAATTTCAAATCTCCAGCCCTCACGGTTTGGGCTGTGGGTTGATTATGAATCAGTGTGTAGATGAATGAGTGAATGAATGAGTGTGTCAGTGAGGACACTTCGCTTTATATATATAGATATAGTGTCCCATTGCTCAACACATTCACCAAGGTTGGCAAGTGATCGATAATTTTTGACAATTGTGTTTACAAAATTCCTTAACGCGGGAGCATTGGGTTTAACAGGAGAAATATCAACAATTTCCTTAACGTGTGCGCGAGTTATTACTTTTTCGTCTTCAAAACGTCGCTTCAACAAATCCCATGCTAACACGTAGTTGTCTTCGGTAATTTGAAGTGATGCTACAATTTGAGCAGCTTCGCCCTTGAGTGACGATTGTAAATAATAAAATTTCTGAATAGTTGTCAAACATGGATTATTGTGAATTAACGAATTGAATGTGTCATGAAAATGCATCCAGTCATTATAACCGCCGCTGAATGATGGCAAGTTTATTTGAGGAAATTTTATGTTAAATTGATTGTTCGTATTCGAATTTGAGATTGCGTCCATTGGAGGATGGGTTAGAATCGAGCTTGTGCTCGGGGTAGTTGATCTCAACAATTGAGTTGTCTGCGTTGCTGCATCAAAATATTTGTCCTCAAATGATTCGCGCTCGCACCATTGAACATCGCTACTGTCAATGATTTCGATTTGTGATTGTACATCGTCGAATTGCTTCCAGACTTGCTGTAGCATGTCAAAACGCAACAGTAATTGATCTGACTTTGAGTTGTCATGTTCTAAATCCTTTAAAAACTTGACAAACCTTGTTAGTTTAGCCTTCAAGAAACCACGTTGTGCGACTAATTGATCGATATCCATTTGTATTTATTGAAATTGATATGTTAGTTTACAATTAATTTACCACCTCTTGCGCAAAATATGTATATTTTGACGATTGATCAATACGGTGGATGCGATTTTAATTGTAACTCGAGGATGGAACGATTTGATATGATGCAATGATCTGACTGACCTTGTACCGCGAGGCAAGATGCTGGACGATATGTTGTGATGGATCGGCTTCTTCTTATTGTTGTTATTCTTTTAAATCCGCCTCGAAGGACCAATGTTTTGAGTATCGTGGATTTTTGTGAAATACGCCGCACGAGTACAAGATATATATTTTTGAAAATTCATACAAACTTCAAAATCTTACAAAATCAATAATCAACAACTTGTTATTGTCTGTTGCTTAGTTACGATCATAAAAGGAACACTTGCAATCACAGCCTTTATGATCACGCACTAATTTATGTTAACAGTTGTGGTAAGTGTTAGTTGGTGATGATTTAGAGTAGCCGAAGTAATTTAGGTGAGTCTGGCATAGTTTGCTATGGTTAGTAGCATTTTTTTGTAATTTAAAAATGATTAGGTTTAGTTTGTTGTGGTAAGAGTTAGTTGGTAGCCGAAGTAATTTAGGTAAGTTTGGCATAATTTGCTATGGTTACTAGCATTTTTTGAAATCTAAAAGTGATTGGGTTTAGTTTGTTGTGGTAAGGGTTAGTTGGTGATGATTTATTGTAGCCGAAGTAATTTAGGTAAGTTTGGCATTGTTTGCTATGGTTACTAGCATTTTTTGTAATTTAAAAGTGATTGGGTTTAGTTTGTTGCGGTAAGGGTTAGTTGGTGATGATTTAGATTAGCCGAAGTAATTTAGGTGAGTCTGGCATAGTTTGTTATGATTTGTACACCTTTTTTGTAATTTTAAGATAATATGGTTTGGTTTGTTGTGGTAAGATATAGTTGGGGGTGATTTACGGTAGCCGAAGTAATTTAGGTGATTCTGGTATAGTTTGTTATGATTTTTAGCATTTTTTTGTAATTTTAAAGTGATTGGGCTTAGTTTCTTGCTGTAAAGTGTAGTTGGGTGTGATTTTTGATAGCCGAAGTAATTTAGGTGAGTTTGGCATAGTTTGCTATGGTTAGTAGCATTTGTTTGAAATTTAAAAGTGATTGGGTTTAGTTTGTTGTGGTAAGGGTTAGTTGGTGATGATTTATGGTAGCCGAAGTAATTTAGGTGAGTTTGGCATAGTTTGCTATGGCTACTAGCATTTTTTTGTAATTTAAAAGTGATTGGGCTTAGTTTGTTGTGTTAAGGGTTAGTTGGTGATGATTTAGAGTAGCCGAAGTAATTTAGGTGAGTCTGGTATATTTCGTTATGATTTGTACACCTTTTTTGTAATTTTAAGATGATATAGTTTGGTTTGTTGTGGTAAGGGATAGTTGGGGGTGATTTACGGTACCCGAAGTAATTTAGGTGATTCTGGTATAGTTTGTTATGATTTTTAGCATTTTTTTGTAATTCTAAAGTGATTGGGCTTAGTTTGTTGCTGTAAAGTGTAGTTGGGGGTGATTTTTGATAGCCGAAGTAATTTAGGTGAATTTGGCATAGATTGCTATGGTTAGTAGCATTTTTTTGTAACTTAAAACTGATTGGGTTTAGTTTGTTGTGGTAAGGGTTAGTTGGTGATGATTTATGGTAGCCGAAGTAATATAGGTGAGTTTGGCATAGTTTGCTATGGTTACTAGAATTTTTTTGTAATTTAAAAGTGATTGGGTTTAGTTTGTTGTGGTAAGGGTTAGTTGGTGATGATTTAGAGTAGCCGAAGTAATTTAGGTTAGTCTGGCATAGTTTGTTATGATTTGTACACCTTTTTTTGTAATTTTAAGATGATATGGTTTGGTTTGTTGTGGTAAGGTATAGTTGGGGGTGATTTACGGTAGCCCAAGTAATTTAGGTAATTCTGGTATAGTTTGTTATGATTTTTAGCATTTTTTTGTAATTTTAAAGTGATTGGGCTTAGTTTCTTGCTGTAAAGTGTATTTGGGGGTGATTTTTGATAGCCGAAGTAATTTAAGTGAGTTTGGCATAGTTTGCTATGGTTAGTAGCATTTTTTTGTAATTTAAAAGTGTATGGGTTTAGTTTGTTGTGGTAAGGGATAGTTGCTGATGATTTATGGTAGCCGAAGTAATTTACGTGAGTTTGGCATTGTTTGCTATAGTTACTAGCATTTTTTTGTAATTTAAAAGTGATTGGGTTTAGTTTGTTGTGGTAAGGGTTAGTTGGTGATGATTTAGAGTAGCCGAAGTAATTTAGGTGAGTCTGGCATAGTTTGCTATGGTTAGTAGCATTTTTTTGTAATTTAAAAATGATTGGGTTTAGTTTGTTGTGGTAAGGGTTAGTTGGTGATGATTTATGGTAGCCGAAGTAATTTAGGTAAGTTTGGCATAGTTTGCTATGGTTACTAGCATTTTTTGTAATTTAAAAGTGATTGGGTTTAGTTTGTTGTGGTAAGGGTTAGTTGGTGATGATTTAGAGTAGCCGAAGTAATTTAAGTGAGTCTGGCATAGTTTGTTATAATTTGTACACCTTTTTTTGTAATTTTAAGATGATATGGTTTGGTTTGTTGTGGTAAGGGATAGTTGGAGGTGATTTACCGTAGCCGAAGTCATTTAGGTGATTCTGGTATAGTTTGTTATGATTTTTAGCATTTTTTTGTAATTTTAAAGTGATTGGGCTTAGTTTGTTGCTGTAAAGTGTAGTTGGGGGTGATTTTTGATAGCCGAAGTAATTTAGGTGAGTTTGGCATAGTTTGCTATGGTTAGAAGCATTTTTTTGTAATTTAAAAGTGATTGGGTTTAGTTTGTTGTGGTAAGGGTTAGTTGGTGATGATTTATGGTAGCCGAAGTAATTTAGGTGAGTTTGGCATAGTTTGCTGTGGTTACTAGCATTTTTTTGTAATTTAAAAGTGATTGAGTTTAGTTTGTTGTGGTAAGGATTAGTTGGTGATGATTTAGAGTAGCCGAAGTAATTTAGGTGAGTCTGGCATAGTTTGTTATGATTTGTACACCTTTTTTTGTAATTTTAAGATGATATGGTTTGGTTTGTTGTGGTAAGGGATAGTTGGGGGTGATTTACGGTAGCCGAAGTAATTTAGGTGATTCTGGTATAGTTTGTTATGATTTTTAGCATTTTTTTGTAATTTTAAAGTGATTGGGCTTAGTTTGTTGCCGTAAAGTGTAGTTGGGGGTGATTTTTAATAGCCGAAGTAATTTAGGTGAGTTTGGCATAGTTTGCTATGGTTAGTAGCATTTTTTTGTAATTTAAAAGTGATTGGGTTTAGTTTGTTGTGGTAAGGGTTAGTTGGTGATGATTTATGGTAGCCGAAGTAATTTAGGGGAGTTTGGCGTAGTTTGCTATGGTTACTAGCATTTTTTTGTAATTTAAAGGTGATTGGGTTTAGTTTGTTGTGGTAAGGGTTAGTTGGTGATGATTTAGAGTAGCCGAAGTAATTTAGGTGAGTCTGGCATAGTTTGTTATGATTTGTACACCTTTTTTTGTAATTTTAAGATGATATGGTTTGGTTTGTTGTGGTAAGGTATGGTTGGGGGTGATTTACAGTAGCCCAAGTAATTTAGGTGATTCTGGTATAGTTTGTTATGATTTTTAGCATTTTTTTGTAATTTTAAAGTGATTGGGCTTAGTTTGTTGCTGTAAAGTGTAGTTGGGGGTGATTTTTGATAGCCGAAGTAATTTAGGTGAGTTTGGCATAGTTTGCTATGGTTAGTAGCATTTTTTTGTAATTTAAAATTGTATGGGTTTAGTTTGTTGTGGTAAGGGTTAGTTGGTGATGATTTATGGTAGCCGAAGTAATTCAGGTGAGTTTGGCATAGTTTGCTATGGTTACTAGCATTTTTTTGTAATTTAAAAGTGATTGGGTTTAGTTTGTTGTGGTAAGGGTTAGTTGGTGATGATTTAGAGTAGCCGAAGTAATTTACGTGAGTCTGGTTTAGTTTGTTATGATTTGTACACCTTTTTTTGTAATTTTAAGATGATATGGTTTGGTTTGTTGTGGTAAGGGATAGTTGGGGGTGATTTACGGTAGCCGAAGTAATTTAGGTGATTCTGGTATAGTTTGTTATGATTTTTAGCATTTTTTTGTAATTTTAAAGTGATTGGGCTTAGTTTGTTGCTGTAAAGTGTAGTTGGGGGTGATTTTTGATAGCCGAAGTAATTTAGGTGAGTTTGGCATAGTTTGCTATGGTTAGTAGCATTTTTTTGTAATTTAAAAGTGTATGGGTTTAGTTTGTTGTGGTAAGGGTTAGTTGGTGATGATTTATGGTAGCCGAAGTAATTTAGGTGAGTTTGGCATAGTTTGCTATGGTTACTAGCATTTTTTTGTAATTTAAAAGTGATTGGGTTTAGTTTGTTGTGGTATGGGTTAGTTGGTGATGATTTAGAGTAGCCAAAGTAAATTAGGTGAGTCTGGCATAGTTTGTTATGATTTGTACACCTTTTTTGTAATTTTAAGATGATATGGTTTGGTTTGTTGTGGTAAGGGATAGTTGGGGGTGATTTACGGTAGCCGAAGTAATTTAGGTGATTCTGGTATAATTTGTTATGATTTTTAGCATTTTTTTGTAATTTTAAAGTGATTGGGCTTAGTTTGTTGCTGTAAAGTGTAGTTGGGGGTGATTTTTGATAGCCGAAGTAATTTAGGTGAGTTTGGCATAGTTTGCTATGGGTAGTAGCATTTTTTTGTAATTTAAAAGTGATTGGGTTTAGTTTGTTGTGGTAAGGGTTAGTTGGTGATGATTTATGGTAGCCGAAGTAATTTAGGTGAGTTTGGCATAGTTTGCTATGGTTACTAGCATTTTCTTGTAATTTAAAATTGATTGGGTTTAGTTTGTTGTGGTAAGGGTTAGTTGGTGATGATTTAGAGTAGCCGAAGTAATTTAGGTGAATCTGGCATAGTTTGTTATGATTTGTACACCTTTTTTGAAATTTTAAGATGATATGGTTTGGCTTGTTGTGGTAAGGGATAGTTGGGGGTGATTTACGGTAGCCGAAGTAATTTAGGTGATTCAGGTATAGTTTGTTATGATTTTTAGCATTTTTTTGTAATTTTAAAGTGATTGGGCTTAGTTTGTTGCTGTAAAGTGTAGTTGGGGGTGATTTTTGATAGCCGAAGTAATTTAGGTGAATTTGGCATAGTTTGCTATGGTTAGTAGCATTTTTTTGTAATTTAAAAGTGTATGGGTTTAGTTTGTTGTGGTAAGGGATAGTTGGTGATGATTTATGGTAGCCGAAGTAATTTAGGTGAGTTTGGCATAGTTTGCTATGGTTACTAGCATTTTTTTGTAATTTAAAAGTGATTGGGTTTAGTTTGTTGTGGTAAAGGTTAGTTGGTGATGATTTAGAGTAGCCGAAGTAATTTAGGTGAGTCTGGCATAGTTTGTTATGATTTGTACACCTTATTTGTAATTTTAAGATGATATCGTTTGGTTTGTTGTGGTAAGGGATAGTTGGGGGTGATTTACGGTAGCCGAAGTAATTTAGGTGATTCTGGTATAGTTTGTTATGATTTTTAGCATTTTTTTTGTAATTTTAAAGTGATTGGGCATAGTTTGTTGCTGTAAAGTGTAGTTGGGGGTGATTTTTGATAGCCGAAGTAATATAGGTGAGTTTGGCATAGTTTGCTATGGTTAGTAGCATTTTTTTGTAATTTAGAAGTGATTGGGTTTAGTTTGTTGTGGTAAGGGTTAGTTGGTGATGATTTATGCTAGCCGAAGTAATTTAGGTGAGTTTGGCATAGTTTGCTATGGTTACTAGCATTTTTTTGTAATTTAAAAGTGATTGGGTTTAGTTTGTTGTGGTAAGGGTTAGTTGGCGATGATTTAGAGTAGCCCAAGTAATTTAGGTGAGTCTGGCATAGTTTGTTATAATTTGTACACCTTTTTTTGTAATTTTAAGGTGATATGGTTTGGTTTGTTGTGGTAAGGTATTGTTGGGGGTGATTTACGGTAGCCCAAGTAATTTAGGTGATTCTGGTATAGTTTGTTATGATTTTTAGCATTTTTTTGTAATTTTAAAGTGATTGGGCTTAGTTTGTTGCTGTAAAGTGTAGTTGGGGGTGATTTTTGATAGCCGAAGTAATTTAGGTGAGTTTGGCGTAGTTTGCTATGGTTAGTAGCATTTTTTTGTAATTTAAAAGTGTATGGGTTTAGTTTGTTGTGGTAAGGGTTAGTTGGTGATTATTTATGGTAGCCGAAGTAATTTAGGTGAGTTTGGCATAGTTTGCTATGGTTACTAGCATTTTTTTGTAATTTAAATGTGATTGGGTTTAGTTTGTTGTGGTAAGGGTTAGTTGGTGATGATTTAGAGTAGCCAAAGTAATTTAGGTGAGTCTGGCATAGTTTGTTATGATTTGTACACCTTTTTTTGTAATTTTAAGATGATATGGTTTGGTTTGTTGTGGTAAGGGATAGTTGGGGGTGATTTACGGTAGCCGAAGTAATTTAGGTGATTCTGGTATAGTTTGTTATGATTTTTAGCATTTTTTTGTAATTTTAAAGTGATTGGGCTTAGTTTGTTGCTGTAAAGTGTAGTTGGGGGTGATTTTTGATAGCCGAAGTAATTTAGGTGAGTTTGGCATAGTTTGCTATGGGTAGTAGCATTTTTTTGTAATTTAAAAGTGATTAGGTTTAGTTTGTTGTGGTAAGGGTTAGTTGGTGATGATTTATGGTAGCCGAAGTAATTTAGGTGAGTTTGGCATAGTTTGCTATGGTTACTAGCATTTTCTTGTAATTTAAAAGTGATTGGGTTTAGTTTGTTGTGGTAAGGGTTAGTTGGTGATGATTTAGGGTAGCCGAAGTAATTTAGGTGAGTCTGGCATAGTTTGTTATGATTTGTACACCTTTTTTGAAATTTTAAGATGATATGGTTTGGTTTGTTGTGGTAAGGGATAGTTGGGGGTGATTTACGGTAGCCGAAGTAATTTAGGTGATTCAGGTATAGTTTGTTATGATTTTTAGCATTTTTTTGTAATTTTAAAGTGATTGGGCTTAGTTTGTTGCTATAAAGTGTAGTTGGGGGTGATTTTTGATAGCCGAAGTAATTTAGGTGAGTTTGGCATAGTTTGCTAGGGTTAGTAGCATTTTTTTGTAATTTAAAAGTGATTGGGTTTAGTTTGTTGTGGTAAGGGTTAGTTGGTGATGATTTATGGTAGCCGAAGTAATTTAGGTGAGTTTGGCATAGTTTGCTATGGTTACTAGCATTTTTTTGTAATTTAAAAGTGATTGGGTTTAGTTTGTTGTGGTAAGGGTTAGTTGGTGATGATTTAGAGTAGCCGAAGTAATTTAGGTGAGTCTGGTATAGTTTGTTATGATTTGTACACTTTTTTTTGTAATTTTAAGATGATATGGTTTGATTTGTTGTGGTAAGGGATAGTTGGGAGTGATTTACGGTAGCCGAAGTCATTTAGGTAATTCTGGTATTGTTTGTAGCATTTTTTTGTAATTTAAAAGTGATTGGGTTTAGTTTGTTGTGGTAAGGTTTAGTTGGTGATGATTTATGGTAGCCGAAGTAATTTAGGTGAGTTTGGCATAGTTTGCTATGGTTACTAGCATTTTTTTGTAATTTAAAAGTGATTGGGTTTAGTTTGTTGTGGTAAGGGTTAGTTGGTGATGATTTAGAGTAGCCGAAGTAATTTAGGTGAGTCTGGCATAGTTTATTATGATTTGTACACCTTATTTGTAATTTTAAGATGATATCGTTTGGTTTGTTGTGGTAAGGGATAGTTGGGGGTGATTTACGGTAGCCGAAGTAATTTAGGTGATTCTGGTATAGTTTGTTATGATTTTTAGCATTTTTTTTGTAATTTTAAAGTGATTGGGCATAGTTTGTTGCTGTAAAGTGTAGTTGGGGGTGATTTTTGATAGCCGAAGTAATATAGGTGAGTTTGGCATAGTTTGCTATGGTTAGTAGCATTTTTTTGTAATTTAGAAGTGATTGGGTTTAGTTTGTTGTGGTAAGGGTTAGTTGGTGATGATTTATGCTAGCCGAAGTAATTTAGGTGAGTTTGGCATAGTTTGCTATGGTTACTAGCATTTTTTTGTAATTTAAAAGTGATTGGGTTTAGTTTGTTGTGGTAAGGGTTAGTTGGTGATGATTTAGAGTAGCCCAAGTAATTTAGGTGAGTCTGGCATAGTTTGTTATAATTTGTACACCTTTTTTTGTAATTTTAAGGTGATATGGTTTGGTTTGTTGTGGTAAGGTATTGTTGGGGGTGATTTACGGTAGCCCAAGTAATTTAGGTGATTCTGGTATAGTTTGTTATGATTTTTAGCATTTTTTTGTAATTTTAAAGTGATTGGGCTTAGTTTGTTGCTGTAAAGTGTAGTTGGGGGTGATTTTTGATAGCCGAAGTAATTTAGGTGAGTTTGGCGTAGTTTGCTATGGTTAGTAGCATTTTTTTGTAATTTAAAAGTGTATGGGTTTAGTTTGTTGTGGTAAGGGTTAGTTGGTGATTATTTATGGTAGCCGAAGTAATTTAGGTGAGTTTGGCATAGTTTGCTATGGTTACTAGCATTTTTTTGTAATTTAAATGTGATTGGGTTTAGTTTGTTGTGGTAAGGGTTAGTTGGTGATGATTTAGAGTAGCCAAAGTAATTTAGGTGAGTCTGGCATAGTTTGATATGATTTGTACACCTTTTTTTGTAATTTTAAGATGATATGGTTTGGTTTGTTGTGGTAAGGGATAGTTGGGGGTGATTTACGGTAGCCGAAGTAATTTAGGTGATTCTGGTATAGTTTGTTATGATTTTTAGCATTTTTTTGTAATTTTAAAGTGATTGGGCTTAGTTTGTTGCTGTAAAGTGTAGTTGGGGGTGATTTTTGATAGCCGAAGTAATTTAGGTGAGTTTGGCATAGTTTGCTATGGGTAGTAGCATTTTTTTGTAATTTAAAAGTGATTAGGTTTAGTTTGTTGTGGTAAGGGTTAGTTGGTGATGATTTATGGTAGCCGAAGTAATTTAGGTGAGTTTGGCATAGTTTGCTATGGTTACTAGCATTTTCTTGTAATTTAAAAGTGATTGGGTTTAGTTTGTTGTGGTAAGGGTTAGTTGGTGATGATTTAGGGTAGCCGAAGTAATTTAGGTGAGTCTGGCATAGTTTGTTATGATTTGTACACCTTTTTTGAAATTTTAAGATGATATGGTTTGGTTTGTTGTGGTAAGGGATAGTTGGGGGTGATTTACGGTAGCCGAAGTAATTTAGGTGATTCAGGTATAGTTTGTTATGATTTTTAGCATTTTTTTGTAATTTTAAAGTGATTGGGCTTAGTTTGTTGCTATAAAGTGTAGTTGGGGGTGATTTTTGATAGCCGAAGTAATTTAGGTGAGTTTGGCATAGTTTGCTAGGGTTAGTAGCATTTTTTTGTAATTTAAAAGTGATTGGGTTTAGTTTGTTGTGGTAAGGGTTAGTTGGTGATGATTTATGGTAGCCGAAGTAATTTAGGTGAGTTTGGCATAGTTTGCTATGATTACTAGCATTTTTTTGTAATTTAAAAGTGATTGGGTTTAGTTTGTTGTGGTAAGGGTTAGTTGGTGATGATTTAGAGTAGCCGAAGTAATTTAGGTGAGTCTGGCATAGTTTGTTATGATTTGTACATCTTTTTTTGTAATCTTAAGATGATATAGTTTGGTTTGTTGTGGTAAGGGATAGTTGGGGGTGATTTATGGTAGCCGAAGTAATTTAGGTAATTCTGGTATAGTTTGTTATGATTTTTAGCATTTTTTTGTAATTTTAAAGCGATTGGGCTTAGTTTGTTGCTGTAAAGTGTAGTAGGGGGTGATTTTTGATAGCCGAAGTAATTTAGGTGAGTTTGGCATAGTTTTCTATAGTTAGTAGCATTTTTTTGTAATTTAAAAGTGATTGGGTTTAGTTTGTTGTGGTAAGTTTTAGTTGGTGCTGATTTAGATTAGCCGAAGTAATTTAGGTGAGTCTGGCATAGTTTGTTATGATTTGAACACCTTTTTTTGTAATTTTAAGATAATATGGTTTGGTTTGTTGTGGTAAGAGATAGTTGGGGGTGATTTACGGTAGCCGAAGTAATTTAGGTGATTCTGGTATAGTTTGTTATGATTTTTAGCATTTTTTTGTAATTTTAAAGTGATTGGGCTTAGTTTCTTGCTGTAAAGTGTAGTTGGGGGTGATTTTTGATAGCCGAAGTAATTTAGGTGAGTTTGGCATAGTTTGCTATGGTTAGTAGCATTTGTTTGTAATTTAAAAGTGATTGGGTCTAGTTTGTTGTGGTAAGGGTTAGTTGGTGCTGATTTAGATTAGCCGAAGTAATTTAGGTGAGTCTGGCATAGTTTGTTATTATTTGAACACCTTTTTTTGTAATTTTAAGATAATATGGTTTGGTTTGTTGTGGTAAGAGATAGTTGGGGGTGATTTACGGTAGCCGAAGTAATTTAGGTGATTCTGGTATAGTTTGTTATGATTTTTAGCATTTTTTTGTAATTTTAAAGTGATTGGGCTTAGTTTCTTGCTGTAAAGTGTAGTTGGGGGTGATTTTTGATAGCCGAAGTAATTTAGGTGAGTTTGGCATAGTTTGCTATGGTTAGTAGCATTTGTTTGTAATTTAAAAGTGATTGGGTCTAGTTTGTTGTGGTAAGGGTTAGTTGGTGATGATTTATGGTAGCCGAAGTAATTTAGGTGAGTTTGGCATAGTTTGCTATGGTTACTAGCATTTTTTTGTAATTTGAAAGTGATTGGGCTTAGTTTGTTGTGGTAAGGGTTAATTGGTGATGATTTAGAGTAGCCGAAGTAATTTAGGTGAGTCTGGCATAGTTCGTTATGATTTGCGCACCTTTTTTTGTAATTTTAAGATGATATGGTTTGGTTTGTTTTGGTAAGGGATAGTTGGCGGTGATTTACGGTAGTTGAAGTAATTTAGGTGATTCTGGTAGAGTTTGTTATGATTTTTAGCATTTTTTGTAATTTTAAAGTGATTGGGCTTAGTTTGTTGCTGCAAAGTGTAGTTGGGGGTGATTTTTGATAGCCGAAGTAATTTAGGTGAATTTGGCATAGTTTGCTATTGTTAGTAGCATTTTTTTGTAATTTAAAAATGATTGGGTTTAGTTTGTTGTGGTAAGGGTTAGTTGGTGATGATTTATGGTAGCCGAAGTAATTTAGGTAAGTTTGGCATAGTTTGCTATGGTTACTAGCATTTTTTGTAATTTAAAAGTGATTGGGTTTAGTTTGTTGTGGTAAGGGTTAGTTGGTGATGATTTAGAGTAGCCGAAGTAATTTAGGTGAGTCTGGCATAGTTCGTTATGATTTGTACACCTTTTTTTGTAATATTAAGATAATATGGTTTGGTTTGCTGTGGTAAGGGATAGTTGGGGGTGATTTACGGTACCCGAAGTAATTTATGTGATTCTGGTATAGTTTGTTATGATTTTTAGCATTTTTTGTAATTTTAAAGTGATTGGGCTTAGTTTGTTGCTGTAAAGTGTAGTTGGGGGTGATTTTTGATAGCCGAAGTAATTTAGGTGAGTTTGGCATAGTTTGCTAGGGTTAGTAGCATTTTTTTGTAATTTAAAATTGATTGGGTTTAGTTTGTTGTGGTAAGGGTTAGTTGGCGATGATTTATGGTAGCCGAAGTAATTTAGGTGAGTTTGGCATAGTTTGCTATGATTACTAGCATTTTTTTGTAATTTAAAAGTGATTGGGTTTCGTTTGTTGTGGTAAGGGTTAGTTGGTGATGATTTAGAGTAGCCGAAGTTATTTAGGTGAGTCTGGCATAGTTTGTTGTGCTTTGTACACCTTTTTTTGTAATTTTAAGATGATATAGTTTGGTTTGTTGTGGTAAGGGATAGTTGGGGGTGATTTATGGTAGCCGAAGTAATTTAGGTGATTCTGGTATAGTTTGTTATGATTTTTAGCATTTTTTTGTAATTTTAAAGTGATTGGGCTTAGTTTGTTGCTGTAAAGTGTAGTTGGGGGTGATTTTTGATAGCCGAAGTAATTTAAGTGAGTTTGGCATAGTTTGCTATGGTTAGTAGCATTTTTTTGTAATTTTAAAGTGATTGGGCTTAGTTTGTTGCTGTAAAGTGTAGTTGGGGGTGATTTTTGATAGCCGAAGTAATTTAGGTGAGTTTGGCATAGTTTGCTATGGTTAGTAGCATTTTTTTTTAATTTAAAAGTGATTGGGTTTAGTTTGTTGTGGTAAGGGTTAGTTGGTGATGATTTATGATAGCCAAAGTAATTTAGGTGAGTTTGGCATAGTTTGCTATGGTTACTAGCATTTTTTTGTAATTTAAAAGTGATTGGGTTTAGTTTGTTGTGGTAAGGGTTAGTTGGTGATGATTTAGATTAGCCGAAGTATTTTAGGTGAGTCTGGCATAGTTTGTTATGATTTGTACACCTTTTTTTGTAATTTTAAGATGATATGGTTTGGTATGTTGTGGTAAGGGATAGTTGGGAGTGATTTACGTTAGCCGAAGTAATTTCGGTGATTCTGGTATAGTTTGGTATGATTTTTAGCATTTTTTTGTGATTTTAAAGTGATTGGGCTTAGTTTGTTGCTGTAAAGTGTAGTTGAGGGTGATTTTTGATAGCCGAAGTAATTTAGGTGAGTTTGGCATAGTTTGCTATGGTTAGTAGCATTTGTTTGTAATTTAAAAGTGATTGGGTCTAGTTTGTTGTGGTAAGGGTTAGTTGGTGATGATTTATGGTAGCCGAAGTAATTTAGGTGAGTTTGGCATAGTTTGCTATGGTTACTAGCATTTTTTTGTAATTTGAAAGTGATTGGGCTTAGTTTGTTGTGGTAAGGGTTAATTGGTGATGATTTAGAGTAGCCGAAGTAATTTAGGTGAGTCTGGCATAGTTCGTTATGATTTGCGCACCTTTTTTTGTAATTTTAAGATGATATGGTTTGGTTTGTTTTGGTAAGGGATAGTTGGCGGTGATTTACGGTAGTTGAAGTAATTTAGGTGATTCTGGTAGAGTTTGTTATGATTTTTAGCATTTTTTGTAATTTTAAAGTGATTGGGCTTAGTTTGTTGCTGCAAAGTGTAGTTGGGGGTGATCTTTGATAGCCGAAGTAATTTAGGTGAATTTGGCATAGTTTGCTATTGTTAGTAGCATTTTTTTGTAATTTAAAAATGATTGGGTTTAGTTTGTTGTGGTAAGGGTTAGTTGGTGATGATTTATGGTAGCCGAAGTAATTTAGGTAAGTTTGGCATAGTTTGCTATGGTTACTAGCATTTTTTGTAATTTAAAAGTGATTGGGTTTAGTTTGTTGTGGTAAGGGTTAGTTGGTGATGATTTAGAGTAGCCGAAGTAATTTAGGTGAGTCTGGCATAGTTCGTTATGATTTGTACACCTTTTTTTGTAATATTAAGATAATATGGTTTGGTTTGCTGTGGTAAGGGATAGTTGGGGGTGATTTACGGTACCCGAAGTAATTTATGTGATTCTGGTATAGTTTGTTATGATTTTTAGCATTTTTT
This sequence comes from Eledona agricola, assembly GCA_964023215.1. NCBI lineage: Eukaryota > Metazoa > Arthropoda > Insecta > Coleoptera > Tenebrionidae > Eledona > Eledona agricola. The sequence continues at coordinate 199,601 of CAXIEJ010000019.1, read as the reverse complement.
GTAATTTTAAAGTGATTGGGCTTAGTTTGTTGCTGTAAAGTGTAGTTGGGGGTGATTTTTGATAGCCGAAGTAATTTAGGTGAGTTAGGCATAGTTTGCTATGGTTTGTAGCATTTTTTTGTAATTTTAAAGTGATTGGGCTTATTTTGGGGTAGTAAGGGGTTGTTGGGGGTGATTTATGTTAGCCGAAGTAATTTAAGTGAGTTAGGCATAGTTTGTAGCAGCATTGTAGCATTTTTTGTAATTTTAAAGTGATTGGGATGAGTTAGGGGTGGTAAGGGGTAGTTGGGGGTGATTTATGTTAGCCGAAGTAATTTAAGTGAGTTAGGCATAGTTTGCTATGGTTTGTAGCATTTTTTGTAATTTTAAAGTGATTGGGATGAGTTAGGGGCGGTAAGGGGTAGTTGGGGGTGATTTATGATAGCCGAAGTAATTTAAGTGAGTTTGGCATAGTTTGCTATGGTTTGTAGCATTTTTTGTAATTTTAAAGTGATTGGGCTTATTTTGGGGTAGTAAGGGGTTGTTGGGGGTGATTTATGTTAGCCGAAGTAATTTGGGTGAGTTAGGCATAGTTTGCTATGGTTTGTAGCATTTTTTGTAATTTTAAAGTGATTGGGATGAGTTAGGGGTGGTAAGGGGTAGTTGGGGGTGATTTATGATAGCCGAAGTAATTTAAGTGAGTTTGGCATAGTTTGCTATGGTTTGTAGCATTTTTTGTAATTTTAAAGTGATTGGGCTTATTTTGGGGTAGTAAGGGGTTGTTGGGGGTGATTTATGTTAGCCGAAGTAATTTAGGTGAGTTAGGCATAGTTTGCTATGGTTTGTAGCATTTTTGATAATTTTAAAGTGATTGGGCTTATTTTGGGGTGGTAAGGGGTAGTTTGGGGTGATTTATGGAAGTCAAAGTAATTTAGATGAGTTTGGCATAGTTTGCTACGGTTTGTAGAATTTTTTTGTAATTTTAAAGTGATTGGGCTTATTTTGGGGTGGTAAGGGGTAGTTTGGGGTGATTTATGGAAGTCAAAGTAATTTAGATGAGTTTGGCATAGTTTGCTACGGTTTGTAGAATTTTTTTGTAATTTTAAAGTGATTGGGCTTATTTTGGGGTGGTAAGGGGTAGTTGGGGGTGATTTTTGGTAGACGAAATAATATGTGTGAGTTGGACATAATCTGCCATGATTTGTGTCATTTTGTTTTATTTTAAAGTGATTGGAGTTACTTGGGGTTGCTAAGGGGTGGTAAGGGATGATTTAAAATAACGGATCTAGTTTATGTCAGTTTGGCATAGTTCGGGAATTTTTTGGGGTTGATTTGGTAAAGTTTGCAGTGGTAAGAGATATTTGAGGATGTTTAATGTTGACGGATTAAATTTGGAGTGATTTGGTAATTTTTAATTGAGTCACGGATCGACATTATAATTGAAATCAAAATTATAATTGAAATATCTGCGGCCTCGCTAGGTACGGCAAAAGTATGATCACGAAAGCAGAAACTCGACGTTGAAATTGTTTAGGTTAAATAAGTGCTTTTAATGTAAACCGGTCGCCCGTCGTCGAAGTTGTTTTGGCTAGATACGTGCTTCTAACATAAACACGGTCTCCGCGATCCGATCATTTTTTGTTTATTTTAGCCGGTTTTTATTGAATTACAAAGGAACCGGGCCGAATTTCGCAAAATCCCTTCTTAGTGTTCAGTTTCGGCACATGATACACCTGTGTCTAAAATTTCAAGTCGCCAGCCCTCACGGTTTGGGCTGTGGGTTGTCGGTGAATCAGTGAATGTGTAGATGTGTAGATGAGTGTGTCAGTGAGGACACTTCGCTTTATATATATAGATTCCTAAATACTTCGTTTTTATGGTGTAAAATTTTGTATCTATATATTTCAACATTGTCTTTAACGTTGTCAGAGAACTAAATGGGAATAATTTGGAATAATGTCAACTCTCCTTCTCTTGAAACTTTGGAAAACAACGACAAAATTCTTTAGGGCGCCTGGATTTGAAAATATAACTCTGTGCAATAAGTTTAGACTGACTAGAGTGAAAAGAAAGGAGCTTGCACCCAGAAACGAAATTAAATGGATAAGTGAAAGTATGTAGGCTTTCACGGTCGGTGTTATTAATTATAACGATCTTATTCGGGATTTTGGACCGTGTTCCATTTGAAGTTCCATTAGGTGGGGTGTAGTGAACGCTCCGAGGAGCTAATTCAACAAGTGACCCCAATGAATCTCCAGACGTTTACACTACACCCCACCTAATGGAACTTCAAATGGAACACGGTCCAAAATCCCGAATAAGATCGTTATAATTAAATGGATAAGTCTTTGTTATCGTTTCTTAGAGTTCGAGAATTGCTGGTTCAGCGTGTGGAGCAGTACTCGACCGCGGTGTTTAATTTTAAAACAACTACAATTGTGAAAATTGCTGCTCCAGCGTCGGAAACTGTTCGCAAAGTCGCCAAATTCGATGAGGCGACACATCAGTGTTCGAAGGTCTACCGCTATCAAATAAAGTATTTTAATTTAACATTTGATCCTCGCGTTAACCAAATCTGCCCCCAATCAATTTTCGAAAAATTACCAGCGTCGAACCGGACTCCACTTATATTTGTACGCTAATTTTTACTTTCAGTTAATGGTAGTGGTGTATTTGTTTTTCACCAAATTTGCCCCGGCTGAAATCCGAAATTTTCACCATTGTATGTACCAGAGATCACTGACATTCATACCCTTAATAATTATGTGCTTATACACGTTTTACACTATTTATTTTACGTACACTGTGTTTATTATTGCTTTACATCATTTATAACTAAGATGGAGAGGTTTGAAAATCTAGCGATGTACAAATACCACACCGTATTATGAAAGGTGATGGAAATTGTCTTTTTTTATATCTATGGTATTGGTATTAATATTTTAATACTGGAACGGAATCTCAAGAGGTTGGCACTTTAATTGTTCAACAAGTGTGTGTTAATGTAAACAGGTGTGAGTCCGTCGGAGAGACCGTTTGCCGTTAACAAAATTTTTTCCCAGTCACCATCGTCGTACCGGACGACCGTTCAGTTAATGATAATGGTGTATTTATTTTTCACCAAATCTGCCTCGGCTAAAATCCAAAATTTACAGCGTTGGACCAGACATTACTGACATTGATACGCGTTTTACACTGTTTATTTTACGTAAATACATTGTGTTCATTATTGCTTTACATCATTTATAACTAAGATGGACAAGTTTGAAAATCTAGCGATGCACAAATACCATAAAATACCACATTTTACCACATACCAAAATTTTAATACTGGAAAGGGAGCTCAAAAGGTTCACACTTTAATTGTCCAACCAGTTAGGGCCAGGTTTTAATAATTTTTGTGCAGTTCAGAAGGAAATAAGTGTTTGTTTATTCCGGAGATAAGTCAAAATCATCTACATACTGTTCTGTTTGTGAGTTGACTGCAGCAAGAGGAATCGTTCCATTGTGTTTTCAATTTTATCATAACATGATCAGCTAATTTGTAAACTTCGATTTCCCCGAAAATTATATAAAGTTAATTTCGATTTCCTGGAATCGCTTATAGAACAACTGCCTAAAGGGTCTATTCAAAAATTTTCATCTCAGATATCAACCAAGGTATCCTCTTTGTCCAAATCATATTGAAGTACCTGGTCCTGGCAACGCAGGTTAATTTCAGCATATTTGTTTATTTTGTGATTGGAAAAGTAGAGCATTCCTGTTTAATTGTATTATAATGTCGATTAGTCAACATCACCACTTTAGTCAACACTGAGTTTATTTAATCTACGTCCGGGCAACGCCGGGTACATTCAGCTAGTTTTGAATATAAGATACGCGAATATGGCAATCATTGTCATGTCACAAAAAGAAAAATCCTGTCAATTATAGCTAAGATATTCGATCCTTTGGGCCTTCTTGGGCCAATCACGGTGCAAGCCAAGATCATATTACAAAAACTATGGCAATTAAACGTAACATGGGACGAATCAGTGCCTATCAGTTTGCACACGGCATGGATACAGTTTTGCAAACGGCTCGAGGATTCGCAAACCGTTCGCGTACCTCGGCATACAATTTTACCCAACGCAAGAACCGTGCAACTCCATGGCTTCTGTGACTCAAGCGAGTTGGCTTATGGAGCCTGTGTATACATCCGATCACAAGCGTCCCGCGAACGCGTCCAGGTGAGTCTTCTCTGCGCAAAGTCGCGTGTCGCGCCGCTTAAGGCAATCTCTCTTCCGCGTCTCGAATTGTGTGGTGGCTTACTTCTCGCACAACTTATGAAAAGGGTTAAAAACGCTCTAGACATTCACATCAGCGATATTTTTTATTGGACGGACTCTACTATATTACTTTCTTGGCTAGCTGCTGAGCCTAACACCTGGAAAACATTCGTGTCAAATCGCGTATCGGAAATCCAAACTTTAACAGATGTTAAACATTGGCGGCATGTAAAATCAGCAGATAATCCCGCAGACATAATCTCCCGCGGGATATTCCCGGGCGAGTTTGCAGAGACCAAATTGTGGTGGGGTGGCCCGTCATTTTTAAGCAAGGATTTCACGGTGTGGGAAGCCCAAACACGAGACAATCTATTGTTAAAACATCAAGAAGCTCCAGAACGTAAAATCATAAGTTTGCCCTGTTCATTGGAATTAGATTTTGTAACCAAATTCTCAAGTATCAAAACGTTACAACGAATAATCGCATATTGCTTGAGATTTATTTCAAATGCTCAATTATCATCAAACTTCCGTATCTCGGGTAATCTAAGTACACAGGAAATCGAAAGGGCTACAACAGTGCTTCTAAAATATGTTCAGAAAAGGCATTTCACGTCGGAAATCGCGGCGCTTCGCCGTACGGGCTCTGTTAAACCGAGCAGTCGACTAAGAACTCTTAATGTATTCTTGGATCCAGAAGGATTGATTCGCGTCGGTGGTAGGTTAAAAAATTCAAATTTGGAATACCATCAAAAACATCCTATCGTTTTGCCAAGTCAATATCATGTGACCAAACTCATCATCGAAGATTATCACCGCAAAAATTTGCATTCCGGGGCTCAAGCCACACTCGCGTCAGTTCGACAAAACTATTGGCCACTCAAAGGCAATCAAACAGTGAAAGGAGTGTTAAGACGATGCGTAGTCTGCTTTAGAGCTAATTCAATTTCAGTGATTCCCCAAATGGGTGACTTACCCAAACAAAGAGTCACGCCTGCGCGTCCATTCTACCATTGTGGGGTAGATTACGCAGGGCCATATGCATTGAAGGGAGGTCAAACACGCAACAGCAAAATAGTAAAGTCGTATTTATGCATTTTCGTCTGTCTTGCTACGAAAGCTGTACACATTGAGCTCGCAACTGACTTGACCACACAATGTTTTTTAAACGCGTTTAAGAGATTTGCTTCTAGGCGTGGAGCAGCGCGTCAAATGTTTTCTGATAATGCCACCAATTTTACTGGGGCTAATAACTATCTTCAGAAAATTTCTAAGTTGTTGCAAACTAACGATTTTCAAAATTATTTTCCGTATTCCAGTATTGAATGGAAATTCATTCCTCCTCACAGTCCGCACTTTGGCGGCCTGTGGGAAGCATCAGTAAAATCTATAAAATATAATCTCAACCGTATTTTGACCAAAATTAACTTAACTTACGAGGAGTTTTACACTCTCCTCACTCAGGTGGAAGCGGTTTTAAACTCGCGGCCCTTAATTCCCCTTTCCGAGGATCCCAATGATCTGACAGCGTTGACCCCGGGACATTTCTTGATCGGGGAGCCGCTAAATGCAATTCCGCAGCCACATCTAACAGACCAGCCGATCAACTTTGTACATCGATTCAAACACATACAATTGATGAGCCAACACTTCTGGACCCGCTGGTCCAAAGACTATTTACATCGGTTGCAGCAGCGTACCAAGTCCCACTTCAACAAGTCTCCTTCTCTCCTCGTCGGTTCACTTGTACTTTTGAAGGAAGACAACGCACCTCCCCTACATTGGCTGCTAGGACGCATTACAGCAGTTCATCCAGGAGCGGATGGCGTTGTGCGTGTCGTCACCGTGAGAACGAGAGGCGGCAAAGTTAAGCGTGCCAGTGCCAAAGTGTGCCTGCTACCAATCATGGACAATATGGACGCTTAAGAGTGCTTATTATTGAAGTTCTTTAGATAATTTGTTAGTTGTTTTTGAAGCAATCACGTGAATTTTCGTTGAAAGGGAGCCTTTCAAGGGCGGCGGTATGTTAACATAAATTAGTGCGTGATCATAAAGGCTGTGATTGCAAGTGTTCCTTTTATGATCGTAACTAAGCAACAGACAATAACAAGTTGTTGATTATTGATTTTGTAAGATTTTGAAGTTTGTATGAATTTTCAAAAATATATATCTTGTACTCGTGCGGCGTATTTCACAAAAATCCACGATACTCAAAACAACAACAAACTAAACCCAATCACTTTTAAATTACAAATAAATGCTAGTAACTATAGCAAACTATGCCAAACTCACCTAAATTACTTCGGCTACCATAAATCATCTTCTTCTTCTTCTGTGTTGCGGTGCGTTCCTATGTAGGACCGCTGCATTCAGGCCTTGCGGCCCATTATGCCCGCCCTTCTCTCCCCGCTCACCCTACTCAAGTCCTGACCTTTCTATGAAGCTCAGTATCTTGGGCCAGGGGAGCGTATGGAGCTCTTCAATAGGGACATGGTGTGTTCCTAGAAAATTTGCCCTACTGTGACTTAAAGGGCCACAGTTGGTCAACAGATGAATTGGAGTTTCCTCGTCTTCATTGCACAGCCGACATCTACGTTCCTCCGAGAGGCCCATGATGTAAAGATGTCGCCTCAGCTGGCAGTGTCCCGTTAGGACACCCACCAGCCTCCTCAGTCTAGTTCGACTGAGCTTAAGCATCCATCTCCGAGCTACCGGGCTGGCCACTCCCTTTATCAGGAACTTGGCCTGCCTCAGCCCGCTGATGTTCCTCCAGTAGGAGTCAAATTGAGACTTAAGCGCACTTTGCGTCCTCTGTCTCAAGTAACCCCCACTTACGCCGCACGAGGGCTGCGGGCCGAGATACGGCGTCTCCGCCGCCTCTCTGGCCAACTCATCGGCCCTTTCGTTACCTGCCACGCCCGTATGGCCTGGAACCCATACGACCGTGACAGCATTCACCTCTGCCAATCTTGACAGCGCGTGTATACAGTCCAGCACCAATCTAGATCTCACCTCGTTTGAGTTGAGGGCCCCGATGGCCGCCTGACTGTCCGTACAAATGAAGATGTGGCTGCCCGAGTATTCTCTCTCGAGATTCTCCTGCGCACATCTCAGGATAGCGAACAATTCCGCTTGAAAAAAACCATAAAACCAAAAAAACCATAAATCATCAGCAACTATCCCTTACCACAACAAACTAAACCCATACACTTTTAAATTACAAAAAAATGCTACTAACCATAGCAAACTATGCCAAACTCACTTAAATTACTTCGGCTATCAAAAATCACCCCCAACTACACTTTACAGCAAGAAACTAAGCCCAATCACTTTAAAATTACAAAAAAATGCTAAAAATCATAACAAACTATACCAGAATTACCTAAATTACTTGGGCTACCGTAAATCACTCCCAACTATACCTTACCACAACAAACCAAACCATATCATCTTAAAATTACAAAAAAAGGTGTACAAATCATAACAAACTATGCCAGACTAACCTAAATTACTTCGGCTACTCTAAATCATCACCAACTAACCCTTACCACAACAAACTAAACCCAATCACTTTTAAATTACAAAAAAATGCTAGTAACCCTAGCAAACTATGCCAAACTCACCTATATTACTTCGGCTACCATAAATCATCACCAACTAACCCTTACCACAACAAACTAAACCCAATCAGTTTTAAGTTACAAAAAAATGCTACTAACCATAGCAATCTATGCCAAACTCACCTAAATTACTTCGGCTATCAAAAATCACCCCCAACTACACTTTACAGCAACAAACTAAGCCCAATCACTTTAGAATTACAAAAAAATGCTAAAAATCATAACAAACTATACCAGAATCACCTAAATTACTTCAGGTACCGTAAATCACCCCCAACTATCCCTTACCACAACAAACCAAACCATATCATCTTAAAATTACAAAAAAGGTGTACAAATCATAACGAAATATACCAGACTCACCTAAATTACTTCGGCTACTCTAAATCATCACCAACTAACCCTTAACACAACAAACTAAGCCCAATCACTTTTAAATTTCAAAAAAATGCTAGTAGCCATAGCAAACTATGCCAAACTCACCTAAATTACTTCGGCTACCATAAATCATCACCAACTAACCCTTACCACAACAAACTAAACCCAATCACTTTTAAATTTCAAACAAATGCTACTAACCATAGCAAACTATGCCAAACTCACCTAAATTACTTCGGCTATCAAAAATCACCCCCAACTACACTTTACAGCAAGAAACTTAGCCCAATCACTTTAAAATTACAAAAAAATGCTAAAAATCATAACAAACTATACCAGAATCACCTAAATTACTTCGGCTACCGTAAATCACCCCCAACTATATCTTACCACAACAAACCAAACCATATTATCTTAAAATTACAAAAAAGGTGTACAAATCATAACAAACTATGCCAGACTCACCTAAATTACTTCGGCTAATCTAAATCATCACCAACTAACCCTTACCGCAACAAACTAAACCCAATCACTTTTAAATTACAAAAAATGCTAGTAACCATAGCAAACAATGCCAAACTTACCTAAATTACTTCGGCTACAATAAATCATCACCAACTAACCGTTACCACAACAAACTAAACCCAATCACTTTTAAATTACAAAAAAATGCTACTAACCATAGCAAACTATGCCAAACCCACCTAAATTACTTCGGATATCAAAAATCACCCCCAACTACACTTTACAGCAACAAACTAAGCCCAATCACTTTAAAATTACAAAAAAATGCTAAAAATCATAACAAACTATACCAGAATCACCTAAATTACTTGGGCTACCGTAAATCACCCCCAACTATACCTTACCACAACAAACCAAACCATATCATCTTAAAATTACAAATAAAGGTGTACAAATTATAACAAATTATGCCAGACTTACCTAAATTACTTGGGCTACTCTAAATCATCACCAACTAACCCTTACCACAACAAACTAAACCCAATCACTTTTAAATTTCAAAAAAATCCTAGTAACCATAGCAAACTATGCCAAACTCACCTAAATTACTTCGGCTACCATAAATCATCACCAACTAACCCTTACCACAACAAACTAAACCCAATCACTTTTAAATTACAAAAAAATGCTACTAACCATAGCAAACTATGCCAAACTCACCTAAATTACTTCGGCTATCAAAAATCACCCCCAACTACACTTTACAGCAACAAACTAAGCCCAATCACTTTAGAATTACAAAAAAATGCTAAAAATCATAACAAACTATACCAGAATCACCTAAATTACTTCGGGTACCGTAAATCACCCCCAACTATCCCTTACCACAACAAACCAAACCATATCATCTTAAAATTACAAAAAAGGTGTACAAATCATAACGAAATATACCAGACTCACCTAAATTACTTCGGCTACTCTAAATCATCACCAACTAACCCTTAACACAACAAACTAAGCCCAATCACTTTTAAATTACAAAAAAATGCTAGTAGCCATAGCAAACTATGCCAAACTCACCTAAATTACTTCGGCTACCATAAGTCATCACCAACTAACCCTTACCACAACAAACTAAACCCAATCACTTTTAAATTTCAAACAAATGCTACTTACCATAGCAAACTATGCCAAACTCACCTAAATTACTTCGGCTATCAAAAATCACCCCCAACTACACTTTACAGCAAGAAACTTAGCCCTATCACTTTAAAATTACAAAAAAATGCTAAAAATCATAACAAACTATACCAGAATCACGTAAATTACTTCGGCTACCGTAAATCACCCCCAACTATATCTTACCACAACAAACCAAACCATATTATCTTAAAATTACAAAAAAGGTGTACAAATCATAACAAACTATGCCAGACTCACCTAAATTACTTCGGCTAATCTAAATCATCACCAACTAACCCTTACCGCAACAAACTAAACCCAATCACTTTTAAATTACAAAAAATGCTAGTAACCATAGCAAACAATGCCAAACTTACCTAAATTACTTCGGCTACAATAAATCATCACCAACTAACCCTTACCACAACAAACTAAACCCAATCACTTTTAAATTACAAAAAAATGCTACTAACCATAGCAAACTATGCCAAACCCACCTAAATTACTTCGGCTATCAAAAATAACCCCCAACTACACTTTACAGCAACAAACTAAGCCCAATCACTTTAAAATTACAAAAAAATGCTAAAAATCATAACAAACTATACCAGAATCACCTAAATTACTTGGGCTACCGTAAATCACCCCCAACTATACCTTACCAAAACAAACCAAACCATATCATCTTAAAATTACAAATAAAGGTGTACAAATTATAACAAACTATGCCAGACTTACCTAAATTACTTGGGCTACTCTAAATCATCACCAACTAACCCTTACCACAACAAACTAAACCCAATCACTTTTAAATTTCAAAAAAATCCTAGTAACCATAGCAAACTATGCCAAACTCACCTAAATTACTTCGGCTACCATAAATCATCACCAACTAACCCTTACCACAACAAACTAAACCCAATAACTTTTAAATTACAAAAAATGCTACTAACCATAGCAAACTATGCCAAACTCACCTAAATTACTTCGGCTATCAAAAATCACCCCCAACTACACTTTACAGCAACAAACTAAGCCCAATCACTTTAAAATTACAAAAAAATGCTAAAAATCATAACAAATTATACCAGAATCACCTAAATTACTTCGGCTACCGTAAATCACCCCCAACTATCCCTTACCACAACAAACCAAACTATATCATCTTAAAATTACAAAAAAAGGTGTACAAATCATAACAAACTATGCCAGACTCACCTAAATTACTTCGGTTACTCAAATCATCATCAACTAACCCTTACCACAACAAACTAAACCCAATCACTTTTAAATTACAAAAAAATGCTAGTAACCATAGCAAACTATGCCAAACTCACCTAAATTACTTCGGCTACCATAAATCATCACCAACTAACCCTTACCACAACAAACTAAACCCAATCATTTTTAAATTACAAAAAAATGCTACTAACCATAACAAACTATGCCAAACTCACCTAAATTACTTCGGCTATCAAAAATCACCCCCAACTACACTTTACAGCAACAAACTAAGCCCAATCACTTTAAAATTACAAAAAAATGCTAAAAATTATAACAAACTACCAGAATCACCTAAATTACTTCGGCTACCGTAAATCACCCCCAACTACCTCTTACCACAACAAACCAAACCATATTATCTTAAAATTACAAAAAAAGGTGTACAAATCATAACAAACTATGCCAGATTCACCTAAATTACTTCGGCTAATCTAAATCATCACCAACTAACCCTTACCGCAACAAACTAAACCCAATCACTTTTAAATTACAAAAAATGCTAGTAACCATAGCAAACTATGCCAAACTTACCTAAATTACTTCGGCTACCATAAATCACCCCCAACTACACTTTACAGCAACAAACTAAGCCCAATCACTTTAAGATTACAAAAAAATGCTAAAAATCATAACAAACTATACCAGAATCACCTAAATTACTTCGGCTACCGTAAATCACCCCCAACTATCCCTTACCACAACAAACCAAACCATATCATCTTAAAATTAGAAAAAAAGGTGTACAAATCATAACAAACTATGCCAGACTCACCTAAATTACTTCGGCTACTCTAAATCATCACCAACTAACCCTTACCACAACAAACTAAACCCAATCACTTTTAAATTACAAAAAAATGCTAGTAACCATAGCAAACTATGCCAAACTCACCTAAATTACTTCGGCTACCATAAATCATCGGCAACTATCCCTTACCACAACAAACTAAACCCATACACTTTTAAATTACAAAAAAATGCTTCTAGCCATAGCAAACTATGCCAAACTCACTTAAATTACTTCGGCTATCAAAAATCACCCCCAACTACACTTTACAGCAAGAAACTAAGCCCAATCACTTTAAAATTACAAAAAAATGCTAAAAATCATAACAAACTATACCAGAATCACCTAAATTACTTGGGCTACCGGAAATCACCCCCAATTATACCTTACCACAACAAACCAAACCATATCATCTTAAAATTACAAAAAAAGGTGTACAAATCATAACAAACTATGCCAAACTCACCTAAATTACTTCGGCTACTCTAAATCATCACCAACTAACCCTTACCACAACAAACTAAACCCAATCACTTTTAAGTTACAAAAAAATGCTGCTACCCATAGCAAACTATGCCAAACTCACCTAAATTACTTCGGCTATCAAAAATCACCCCCAACTACACTTTACAGCAACAAACTAAGCCCAATCACTTTAAAATTACAAAAAAATGCTAAAAATCATAACAAACTATACCAGAATCACCTAAATTACTTCGGCTACCGTAAATCACCCCCAACTATACCTTACCACAACAAACCAAACCATATCATCTTAAAATTACAAAAAAAGGTGTACATATTATAACAAACTATGCCAGACTCATTTAAATTACTTGGGCTACTCTAAATCATCACCAACTAACCCTTACCACAACAAACTAAACCCAATCACTTTTAAATTACAAAAAAATGCTAGTAGCCATAGCAAACTATGCCAAACTCACCTAAATTACTTCGGCTACCATAAATCATCACCAACTAACCCTTACCACAACAAACTAAACCCAATCACTTTTAAATTTCAAACAAATGCTACTAACCATAGCAAACTATGCCAAACTCACCTAAATTACTTCGGCTATCAAAAATCACCCCCAACTACACTTTACAGCAAGAAACTAAGCCCAATCACTTTAAAATTTCAAAAAAATGCTAAAAATTATAACAAACTATACCAGAATCACCTAAATTACTTCGGCTACCGTAAATCACCCCCAACTACCTCTTACCACAACAAACCAAACCATATTATCTTAAAATTACAAAAAAAGGTGTACAAATCATAACAAACTATGCCAGACTCACCTAAATTACTTCGGCTAATCTAAATCATCACCAACTAACCCTTACCGCAACAAACTAAACCCAATCACTTTTAAATTACAAAAAATGCTAGTAACCATAGCAAACTATGCCAAACTTACCTAAATTACTTCGGCTACAATAAATCATCACCAACTAACCCTTACCACAACAAACTAAACCCAATCACTTTTAAATTACAAAAAAATGCTACTAACCATCGCAAACTATGCCAAACTCACCTAAATTACTTCGTCTATCAAAAATCACCCCCAACTACACTTTACAGCAACAAACTAAGCCCAATCACTTTAAAATTACAAAAAAATGCTAAAAATCATAACAAACTATACCAGAATCACCTAAATTACTTCGGCTACCGTAAATCACCCCCAACTATACCTTACCACAACAAACCAAACCATATCATCTTAAAATTACAAAAAAAGGTGTACAAATTATAACAAACTATGCCAGACTCATTTAAATTACTTGGGCTACTCTAAATCATCACCAACTAACCCTTACCACAACAAACTAAACCCAATCACTTTTAAATTACAAAAAAATGCTAGTAGCCATAGCAAACTATGCCAAACTCACCTAAATTACTTCGGCTACCATAAATCATCACCAACTAACCCTTACCACAACAAACTAAACCCAATCACTTTTAAATTTCAAACAAATGCTACTAACCATAGCAAACTATGCCAAACTCACCTAAATTACTTCGGCTATCAAAAATCACCCCCAACTACACTTTACAGCAAGAAACTAAGCCCAATCACTTTAAAATTTCAAAAAAATGCTAAAAATTATAACAAACTATACCAGAATCACTTAAATTACTTCGGCTACCGTAAATCACCCCCAACTACCTCTTACCACAACAAACCAAACCATATTATCTTAAAATTACAAAAAAAGGTGTACAAATCATAACAAACTATGCCAGACTCACCTAAATTACTTCGGCTAATCTAAATCATCACCAACTAACCCTTACCGCAACAAACTAAACCCAATCACTTTTAAATTACAAAAAATGCTAGTAACCATAGCAAACTATGCCAAACTTACCTAAATTACTTCGGCTACAATAAATCATCACCAACTAACCCTTACCACAACAAACTAAACCCAATCACTTTTAAATTACAAAAAAATGCTACTAACCATAGCAAACTATGCCAAACTCACCTAAATTACTTGGGCTACTCTAAATCATCACCAACTAACCCTTACCACAACAAACTAAACCCAATCACTTTTAAATTACAAAAAAATTCTACTACCCATAGCAAACTATGCCAAACTCACCTAAATTACTTCCGCTATCAAAAATCACCCCCAACTACACTTTACAGCAACAAACTAAGCCCAATCACTTTAAAATTACAAAAAAATGCTAAAAATCATAACAAACTATACCAGAATCACCTAAATTACTTCGGCTACCGTAAATCACCCCCAACTATACCTTACCACAACAAACCAAACCATATCATCTTAAAATTACAAAAAAAGGTGTACAAATTATAACAAACTATGCCAGACTCACCTAAATTACTTGGGCTACTCTAAATCATCACCAACTAACCCTTACCACAACAAACTAAACCCAATCACTTTTAAATTACAAAAAAATGCTAGTAACCATAGCAAACTATGCCAAACTCACCTAAATTACTTCGGCTACCATAAATCATCACCAACTAAGCCTTACCACAACAAACTAAACCCAATCACTTTTAAATTACAAAAAAATGCTACTAACCATAGCAAACTATGCCAAACTCACCTAAATTACTTCGGCTATCAAAAATCACCCCCAACTACACTTTACAGCAACAAACTAAGCCCAATTACTTTAAAATTACAAAAAAATGCTAAAAATCATAACAAACTATACCAGAATCACCTAAATTACTTCGGCTACCGTAAATCACCCCCAACTATCCCTTACCACAACAAACCAAACCATATCATCTTAAAATTACAAAAAAAGGTGTACAAATCATAACAAACTATGCCAGACTTACCTAAATTACTTCGGCTACTCTAAATCATCACCAACTAACTCTTACCACAACAAACTAAACCCAATCACTTTTAAATTACAAAAAAATGCTAGTAACCATAGCAAACTACGCCAAACTCACCTAAATTACTTCGGCTACCATAAATCATCACCAACTAACCCTTACCACAACAAACTAAACCCAATCACTTTTAAATTACAAAAAAATGCTACTAACCATCGCAAACTATGCCAAACTCACCTAAATTACTTCGTCTATCAAAAATCACCCCCAACTACACTTTACAGCAACAAACTAAGCCCAATCACTTTAAAATTACAAAAAAATGCTAAAAATCATAACAAACTATACCAGAATCACCTAAATTACTTCGGCTACCGTAAATCACCCCCAACTATACCTTACCACAACAAACCAAACCATATCATCTTAAAATTACAAAAAAAGGTGTACAAATTATAACAAACTATGCCAGACTCATTTAAATTACTTGGGCTACTCTAAATCATCACCAACTAACCCTTACCACAACAAACTAAACCCAATCACTTTTAAATTACAAAAAAATGCTAGTAGCCATAGCAAACTATGCCAAACTCACCTAAATTACTTCGGCTACCATAAATCATCACCAACTAACCCTTACCACAACAAACTAAACCCAATCACTTTTAAATTTCAAACAAATGCTACTAACCATAGCAAACTATGCCAAACTCACCTAAATTACTTCGGCTATCAAAAATCACCCCCAACTACACTTTACAGCAAGAAACTAAGCCCAATCACTTTAAAATTTCAAAAAAATGCTAAAAATTATAACAAACTATACCAGAATCACCTAAATTACTTCGGCTACCGTAAATCACCCCCAACTACCTCTTACCACAACAAACCAAACCATATTATCTTAAAATTACAAAAAAAGGTGTACAAATCATAACAAACTATGCCAGACTCACCTAAATTACTTCGGCTAATCTAAATCATCACCAACTAACCCTTACCGCAACAAACTAAACCCAATCACTTTTAAATTACAAAAAATGCTAGTAACCATAGCAAACTATGCCAAACTTACCTAAATTACTTCGGCTACAATAAATCATCACCAACTAACCCTTACCAACACAAACTAAACCCAATCACTTTTAAATTACAAAAAAATGCTACTAACCATAGCAAACTATGCCAAACTCACCTAAATTACTTGGGCTACTCTAAATCATCACCAACTAACCCTTACCACAACAAACTAAACCCAATCACTTTTAAATTACAAAAAAATGCTACTACCCATAGCAAACTATGCCAAACTCACCTAAATTACTTCCGCTATCAAAAATCACCCCCAACTACACTTTACAGCAACAAACTAAGCCCAATCACTTTAAAATTACAAAAAAATGCTAAAAATCATAACAAACTATACCAGAATCACCTAAATTACTTCGGCTACCGTAAATCACCCCCAACTATACCTTACCACAACAAACCAAACCATATCATCTTAAAATTACAAAAAAAGGTGTACAAATTATAACAAACTATGCCAGACTCACCTAAATTACTTGGGCTACTCTAAATCATCACCAACTAACCCTTACCACAACAAACTAAACCCAATCACTTTTAAATTACAAAAAAATGCTAGTAACCATAGCAAACTATGCCAAACTCACCTAAATTACTTCGGCTACCATAAATCATCACCAACTAAGCCTTACCACAACAAACTAAACCCAATCACTTTTAAATTACAAAAAAATGCTACTAACCATAGCAAACTATGTCAAACTCACCTAAATTACTTCGGCTATCAAAAATCACCCCCAACTACACTTTACAGCAACAAACTAAGCCCAATTACTTTAATTTACAAAAAAATGCTAAAAATGATAACAAACTATACCAGAATCACCTAAATTACTTCGGCTACCGTAAATCACCCCCAACTATCCCTTACCACAACAAACCAAACCATATCATCTTAAAATTACAAAAAAAGGTGTACAAATCATAACAAACTATGCCAGACTTACCTAAATTACTTCGGCTACTCTAAATCATCACCAACTAACTCTTACCACAACAAACTAAACCCAATCACTTTTAAATTACAAAAAAATGCTAGTAACCATAGCAAACTACGCCAAACTCACCTAAATTACTTCGGCTACCATAAATCATCACCAACTAACCCTTACCACAACAAACTAAACCCAATCACTTTTAAATTACAAAAAAATGCTACTAACCATCGCAAACTATGCCAAACTCACCTAAATTACTTCGTCTATCAAAAATCACCCCCAACTACACTTTACAGCAACAAACTAAGCCCAATCACTTTAAAATTACAAAAAAATGCTAAAAATCATAACAAACTATACCAGAATCACCTAAATTACTTCGGCTACCGTAAATCACCCCCAACTATACCTTACCACAACAAACCAAACCATATCATCTTAAAATTACAAAAAAAGGTGTACAAATTATAACAAACTATGCCAGACTCATTTAAATTACTTGGGCTACTCTAAATCATCACCAACTAACCCTTACCACAACAAACTAAACCCAATCACTTTTAAATTACAAAAAAATGCTAGTAGCCATAGCAAACTATGCCAAACTCACCTAAATTACTTCGGCTACCATAAATCATCACCAACTAACCCTTACCACAACAAACTAAACCCAATCACTTTTAAATTTCAAACAAATGCTACTAACCATAGCAAACTATGCCAAACTCACCTAAATTACTTCGGCTATCAAAAATCACCCCCAACTACACTTTACAGCAAGAAACTAAGCCCAATCACTTTAAAATTTCAAAAAAATGCTAAAAATTATAACAAACTATACCAGAATCACCTAAATTACTTCGGCTACCGTAAATCACCCCCAACTACCTCTTACCACAACAAACCAAACCATATTATCTTAAAATTACAAAAAAAGGTGTACAAATCATAACAAACTATGCCAGACTCACCTAAATTACTTCGGCTAATCTAAATCATCACCAACTAACCCTTACCGCAACAAACTAAACCCAATCACTTTTAAATTACAAAAAATGCTAGTAACCATAGCAAACTATGCCAAACTTACCTAAATTACTTCGGCTACAATAAATCATCACCAACTAACCCTTACCACAACAAACTAAACCCAATCACTTTTAAATTACAAAAAAATGCTACTAACCATAGCAAACTATGCCAAACTCACCTAAATTACTTGGGCTACTCTAAATCATCACCAACTAACCCTTACCACAACAAACTAAACCCAATCACTTTTAAATTACAAAAAAATGCTACTACCCATAGCAAACTATGCCAAACTCACCTAAATTACTTCCGCTATCAAAAATCACCCCCAACTACACTTTACAGCAACAAACTAAGCCCAATCACTTTAAAATTACAAAAAAATGCTAAAAATCATAACAAACTATACCAGAATCACCTAAATTACTTCGGCTACCGTAAATCACCCCCAACTATACCTTACCACAACAAACCAAACCATATCATCTTAAAATTACAAAAAAAGGTGTACAAATTATAACAAACTATGCCAGACTCACCTAAATTACTTGGGCTACTCTAAATCATCACCAACTAACCCTTACCACAACAAACTAAACCCAATCACTTTTAAATTACAAAAAAATGCTAGTAACCATAGCAAACTATGTCAAACTCACCTAAATTACTTCGGCTACCATAAATCATCACCAACTAAGCCTTACCACAACAAACTAAACCCAATCACTTTTAAATTACAAAAAAATGCTACTAACCATAGCAAACTATGCCAAACTCACCTAAATTACTTCGGCTATCAAAAATCACCCCCAACTACACTTTACAGCAACAAACTAAGCCCAATTACTTTAAAATTACAAAAAAATGCTAACAATCATAACAAACTATACCAGAATCACCTAAATTACTTCGGCTACCGTAAATCACCCCCAACTATCCCTTACCACAACAAACCAAACCATATCATCTTAAAATTACAAAAAAAGGTGTACAAATCATAACAAACTATGCCAGACTTACCTAAATTACTTCGGCTACTCTAAATCATCACCAACTAACTCTTACCACAACAAACTAAACCCAATCACTTTTAAATTACAAAAAAATGCTAGTAACCATAGCAAACTACGCCAAACTCACCTAAATTACTTCGGCTACCATAAATCATCACCAACTAACCCTTACCACAACAAACTAAACCCAATCACTTTTAAATTACAAAAAAATGCTACTAACCATCGCAAACTATGCCAAACTCACCTAAATTACTTCGTCTATCAAAAATCACCCCCAACTACATTTTACAGCAACAAACTAAGCCCAATCACTTTAAAATTACAAAAAAATGCTAAAAATCATAACAGACTATACCAGAATCACCTAAATTACTTCGGCTACCGTAAATCACCCCCAACTATCCCTTACCACAACAAACCAAACCATATCATCTTAAAATTACAAAAAAAGGTGTACAAATCATAACAAACTATGCCAGACTTACCTAAATTACTTCGGCTACTCTAAATCATCACCAACTAACTCTTACCACAACAAACTAAACCCAATCACTTTTAAATTACAAAAAAATGCTAGTAACCATAGCAAACTATGCCAAACTCACCTAAATTACTTCGGCTACCATAAATCATCACCAACTAACCCTTACCACAACAAACTAAACCCAATCACTTTTAAATTACAAAAAAATGCTACAAACAATACCAGAATTACCTAAATTACTTCGGCTACCGTAAATCACCCGCAACTATCCCTTACCACAACAAACCAAACCATATCATCTTAAAATTACAAAAAAAGGTGTACAAATCATAACAAACTATGCCAGACTCACCTAAATTACTTCGGCTACTCTAAATCATCACCAACTAATCCTTACCACAACAAACTAAACCCAATCAATTTTAAATTACAAAAAAATGCTAGTAACCATAGCAAACTATGCCAAATTCACCTAAATTACTTCGGCTACCATAAATCATCACCAACTAACCCTTACCACAACAAACTAAACCCATACACATTTAAATTACAAAAAAATGCTACTAACCATAGCAAACTATGCCAAACCCACCTAAATTACTTCGGCTATCAAAAATCACCCCCAACTACACTTTACAGCAACAAACCAAGCCCAATCACTTTAAAATTACAAAAAATGCTAAAAATCATAACAAACTATACCAGAATCACCTAAATTACTTCGGCTACCGTAAATCACCCCCAACCATACCTTACCACAACAAACCAAACCATATCATTTTAAAATTACAAAAAAAGGTGTACAAATCATAACAAACTATGCCAGACTCACCTAAATTACTTCGGCTACTCTAAATCATCACCAACTAACCCTTACCACAACAAACTAAACCCAATCACTTTTAAATTACAAGAAAATGCTAGTTACCATAGCAAACTATGCCAAACTCACCTAAATTACTTCGGCTACCATAAATCATCACCAACTAACCCTTACCACAACAAACTAAACCCAATCACTTTTAAATTACAAAAAAATGCTACTAACCATAGCAAACTATGCCAAACCCACCTAAATTACTTCGGCTATCAAAAATCACCCCCAACTACACTTTACAGCAACAAACTAAGCCCAATCACTTTAAAATTACAAAAAAATGCTAAAAATCATAACAAACTATACCAGAATCACCTAAATTACTTCGGCTACCGTAAATCACCCCCAACTATCCCTTACCACAACAAACCAAACCATATCATCTTAAAATTACAAAAAAAAGGTGTACAAATTATAACAAACTATGCCAAACTCACCTAAATTACTTCGGCTACCATAAATCATCACCAACTAACCCTTACCACAACAAACTAAACCCAATCACTTTTAAATTACAAAAAAATGCTACAAACAATACCAGAATTACCTAAATTACTTCGGCTACCGTAAATCTCCCCCAACTATCCCTTACCACAACAAACCAAACCATATCATCTTAAAATTACAAAAAAAGGTGTACAAATCATAACAAACTAAGCCAGACTTACCTAAATTACTTCGGCTACTCTAAATCATCACCAACTAATCCTTACCACAACAAACTAAACCCAATCACTTTTAAATTACAAAAAAATGCTAGTAACCATAGCAAACTATGCCAAACTCACCTAAATTACTTCGGCTACCATAAATCATCACCAACTAACCCTTACCACAACAAACTAAACCCATACACTTTTAAATTACAAAAAAATGCTACTAACCATAGCAAACTATGCCAAACCCACCTAAATTACTTCGGCTATCAAAAATCACCCCCAACTACACTTTACAGCAACAAACTAAGCCCAATCACTTTAAAATTACAAAAAAATGCTAAAAATCATAACAAACTATACCAGAATCACCTAAATTACTTGGGCTACTGTAAATCACCCCCAACCATACCTTACTACAACAAACCAAACCATATCATCTTAAAATTACAAAAAAAGGTGTACAAATCATAACAAACTATGCCAGACTCACCTAAATTACTTCGGCTACTCTAAATCATCACCAACTAACCCTTACCACAACAAACTAAACCCAATCACTTTTAAATTACAAAAAAATGCTAGTAACCATAGCAAACTACGCCAAACTTACCTAAATTACTTCGGCTACCATAAATCATCACCAACTAACCCTTACCACAACAAACTAAACCCAATCACTTTTAAATTACA
Organism: Eledona agricola; assembly: GCA_964023215.1. NCBI lineage: Eukaryota > Metazoa > Arthropoda > Insecta > Coleoptera > Tenebrionidae > Eledona > Eledona agricola. Next base: position 177,497 of record CAXIEJ010000019.1, on the reverse strand, counting down.
AAAAAATGCTACTAACCATCGCAAACTATGCCAAACTCACCTAAATTACTTCGGCTATCAAAAATCACCCCCAACTACACTTTACAGCAACAAACTAAGCCCAATCACTTTAAAATTACAAAAAAATGCTAAAAATCATAACAAACTATACCAGAATCACCTAAATTACTTCGGCTACCGTAAATCACCCCCAACTATCCCTTACCACAACAAACCAAACCATATCATCTTAAAATTACAAAAAAAGGTGTACAAATCATAACAAACTATGCCAGACTCACCTAAATTACTTGGGCTACTCTAAATCATCACCAACTAACCCTTACCACAACAAACTAAACCCAATCACTTTTAAATTACAAAAAAATGCTAGTAACCATAGCAAACTATGCCAAACTCACCTAAATTACTTCGGCTACCATAAATCATCACCAACTAACCCTTACCACAACAAACAATACCCAATCACTTTTAAATTACAAAAAAATGCTACTAACCATAGCAAACTATGCCAAACTCACCTAAATTACTTCGGCTACCATAAATCATCACCAACTAACCCTTACCACAACAAACTAAACCCATACACTTTTAAATTACAAAAAAATGCTACTAACCATAGCAAACTATGCCAAACCCACCTAAATTACTTCGGCTATCAAAAATCACCCCCAACTACACTTTACAGCAACAAACTAAGCCCAATCACTTTAAAATTACAAAAAAATGCTAAAAATCATAACAAACTATACCAGAGTCACCTAAATTACTTCGGCTACCGTAAATCACCCCCAACTATCCCTTACCACAACAAACCAAACCATATCATCTTAATATTACAAAAAAAGGTGTACAAATCATAACAAACTATGCCAGACTCACCTAAATTACTTCGGCTACCATAAATCATCACCAACTAACCCTTACCACAACAAACTAAACCCAATCACTTTTAAATTACAAAAAAATGCTAGTAACCATAGCAAACTATGCCAAACTCACCTAAATTACTTCGGCTACCATAAATCATCACCAACTAACCCTTACCACAACAAACTAAACCCAATCACATTTAAATTACAAAAAAATGCTACTAACCATAGCAAACTATGCCAAACTCACCTAAATTACTTCGGCTATCAAAAATCACCCCCAACTACACTTTACAGAAACAAACTAAGCCCAATCACTTTAAAATTACAAAAAAATGCTAAAAATCATAACAAACTATACCAGAATCACCTAAATTACTTCGGCTACCGTAAATCACCCCCAACTATCCTTTACCACAACAAACCAAACCATATCATCTTAAAATTACAAAAAAAGGTGTACAAATCATAACAAACTATGCCAGACTCACCTAAATTACTTCGGCTACTCTAAATCATCACCAACTAACTCTTACTACAACAAACTAAACCCAATCACTTTTAAATTACAAAAAAATGCTAGTAACCAAAGCAAACTATGCCAAACTCACCTAAATTACTTCGGCAACCATAAATCATCACCAACTAACCCTTACCACAACAAACTAAACCCAATCACTTTTAAATTACAAAAAAATGCTACAAACAATACCAGAATTACCTAAATTACTTCGGCTACCGTAAATCACCCCCAACTATTCCTTACCACAACAAACCAAACCATATCATCTTAAAATTACGAAAAAAGGTGTACAAATCATGACAAACTATGCCAGACTCACCTAAATTACTTCGGCTACTCTAAATCATCACCAACTAATCCTTACCACAACAAACTAAACCCAATCACTTTTAAATTACAAAAAAATGCTAGTAACCATAGCAAACTATGCCAAACTCACCTAAATTACTTCGGCTACCATAAATCATCACCAACTAACCCTTACCACAACAAACTAAACCCATACATTTTTAAATTACAAAAAAATGCTACTATCCATAGCAAACTATGCCAAACCCACCTAAATTACTTCGGCTATCAAAAATCACACCCAACTACACTTTACAGCAACAAACTAAGCCCAATCACTTTAAAATTACAAAAAAATGCTAAAAATCATAACAAACTATACCAGAATCACCTAAATTACTTGGGCTACTGTAAATCACCCCCAACCATACCTTACCACAACAAACCAAACCATATCATCTTAAAATTACAAAAAAAGGTGTACAAATCATAACAAACTATGCCAGACTCACCTAAATTACTTCGGCTACTCTAAATCATCACCAACTAACCCTTACCACAACAAACTAAACCCAATCACTTTTAAATTACAAAAAAATGCTAGTAACCATAGCAAACTACGCCAAACTCACCTAAATTACTTCGGCTACCATAAATCATCACCAACTAACCCTTACCACAACAAACTAAACCCAATCACTTTTAAATTACAAAAAAATGCTACTAACCATCGCAAACTATGCCAAACTCACCTAAATTACTTCGGCTATCAAAAATCACCCCCAACTACACTTTACAGCAACAAACTAAGCCCAATCACTTTAAAATTACAAAAAAATGCTAAGAATCATAACAAACTATACCAGAATCACCTAAATTACTTCGGCTACCGTAAATCACCCCCAACTATCCCTCACCACAACAAACCAAACCATATCATCTTAAAATTACAAAAAAAGGTGTACAAATCATAACAAACTATGCCAGACTCACCTAAATTACTTGGGCTACTCTAAATCATCACCAACTAACCCTTACCACAACAAACTAAACCCAATCACTTTTAAATTACAAAAAAATGCTAGTAACCATAGCAAACTATGCCAAACTCACCTAAATTACTTCGGCTAGCATAAATCATCACCAACTAACCCTTACCACAACAAACAATACCCAATCACTTTTAAATTACAAAAAAATGCTACTAACCATAGCAAACTATGCCAAACTCACCTAAATTACTTCGGCTATCAAAAATCACCCCCAACTACACTTTACAGCAACAAACTAAGCCCAATCTCTTTAAAATTACAAAAAAATGCTAAAAATCATAACAAACTATACCAGAATCACCTAAATTACTTCGGCTACCGTAAATCACCCCCAACTATCCCTTACCACAACAAACCAAACCATATCATCTTAAAATTACAAAAAAAGGTGTACAAATCATAACAAACTATGCCAGACTCACCTAAATTACTTCGGCTACCCTAAATCATCACCAACTAACTCTTACCACAACAAACTAAACCCAATCACTTTTAAATTACAAAAAAATGCTAGTAACCATAGCAAACTATGCCAAACTCACCTAAATTACTTCGGCTACCATAAATCATCACCAACTAACCCTTACCACAACAAACTAAACCCAATCACTTTTAAATTACAAAAAAATGCTACAAACAATACCAGAATTACCTAAATTACTTCGGCTACCGTAAATCACCCCCAACTATCCCTTACCACAACAAACTAAACCATATCATCTTAAAATTACAAAAAAAGGTGTACAAATCATAACAAACTATGCCAGACTCACCTAAATTACTTCGGCTACTCTAAATCATCACCAACTAATCCTTACCACAACAAACTAAACCCAATCACTTTTAAATTACAAAAAAATGCTAGTAACCATAGTAAACTATGCCAAACTCACCTAAATTACTTCGGCTACCATAAATCATCACCAACTAACCCTTAACACAAAAAACTAAACCCATACACTTTTAAATTACAAAAAAATGCTACTAACCATAGCAAACTATGCCAAACCCACCTAAATTACTTCGGCTATCAAAAATCACCCCCAACTACACTTTACAGCAACAAACTAAGCCCAATCACTTTAAAATTACAAAAAAATGCTAAAAATCATAACAAACTATACCAGAAACACCTAAATTACTTGGGCTACTGTAAATCACCCCCAACCATACCTTACCACAAGAAACCAAACCATATCATCTTAAAATTACAAAAAAAGGTGTACAAATCATAACAAACTATGCCAGACTCACCTAAATTACTTCGGCTACTCTAAATCATCACCAACTAACCCTTACCACAACAAACTAAACCCAATCACTTTTAAATTACAAAAAAATGCTAGTAACCATAGCAAACTACGCCAAACTCACCTAAATTACTTCGGCTACCATAAATCATCACCAACTACACTTTACAACAACAAACTAAGCCCAATCACTTTTAAATTACAAAAAAATGGTACTAACCATCGCAAACTATGCCAAACTCACCTAAATTACTTCGGCTATCAAAAATAACCCCCAACTACACTTTACAGCAACAAACTAAGCCCAATCACTTTAAAATTACAAAAAAATGCTAAAAATCATAACAAACTATACCAGAATCACCTAAATTACTTCGGCTACCGTAAATCACCCCCAACTATCCCTTACCACAACAAACCAAACCATATCATCTTAAAATTACAAAAAAAGGTGTACAAATCATAACAAACTATGCCAGACTCACCTAAATTACTTGGGCTACTCTAAATCATCACCAACTAACCCTTACCACAACAAACTAAACCCAATCACTTTTAAATTACAAAAAAATGCTAGTAACCATAGGAAACTATGCCAAACTCACCTAAATTACTTCGGCTACCATAAATCATCACCAACTAACCCTTACCACAACAAACAATACCCAATCACTTTTAAATTACAAAAAAATGCTACTAACCATAGCAAACTATGCCAAACTTACCTAACTTACTTCGGCTATCAAAAATCACCCCCAACTACACTTTACAGCAACAAACTAAGCCCAATCACTTTAAAATTACAAAAAAATGCTAAAAATCATAACAAACTATACCAGAATCACCTAAATTACTTGGGCTACTGTAAATCACCCCCAACCATACCTTACCACAACAAACCAAACCATATCATCTTAAAATTACAAAAAAAGGTGTACAAATCATAACAAACTATGCCAGACTCACCTAAATTACTTCGGCTACTCTAAATCATCACCAACTAACCCTTACCACAACAAACTAAACCCAATCACTTTTAAATTACAAAAAAATGCTAGTAACCATAGCAAACTACGCCAAACTCACCTAAATTACTTCGGCTACCATAAATCATCACCAACTACACTTTACAACAACAAACTAAGCCCAATCACTTTTAAATAACAAAAAAATGGTACTAACCATCGCAAACTATGCCAAACTCACCTAAATTACTTCGGCTATCAAAAATCACCCCCAACTACACTTTACAGCAACAAACTAAGCCCAATCACTTTAAAATTACAAAAAAATGCTAAAAATCATAACAAACTACACCAGAATCACCTAAATTACTTCGGCTACCGTAAATCACCCCCAACTATCCCTTACCACAACAAACCAAACCATATCATCTTAAAATTACAAAAAAAGGTGTACAAATCATAACAAACTATGCCAGACTCACCTAAATTACTTGGGCTACTCTAAATCATCACCAACTAACCCTTACCACAACAAACTAAACCCAATCACTTTTAAATTACAAAAAAATGCTAGTAACCATAGGAAACTATGCCAAACTCACCTAAATTACTTCGGCTACCATAAATCATCACCAACTAACCCTTACCACAACAAACAATACCCAATCCCTTTTAAATTACAAAAAAATGCTACTAACCATAGCAAACTATGCCAAACTTACCTAACTTACTTCGGCTATCAAAAATCACCCCCAACTACACTTTACAGCAACAAATTAAGCGTAATTACTTTATAATTACAAAAAAATGCTAAAAATCATAACAAACTATACCAGAATCACCTAAATTACTTCGGCTACCGTAAATCACCCCCAACTATCCCTTACCACAACAAACCAAACCATATCATCTTAATATTACAAAAAAAGGTGTACAAATCATAACAAACTATGCCAGACTCACCTAAATTACTTCGGCTACTCTAAATCATCACCAACTAACCCTTACCACAACAAACTTAACTCAATCACTTTTAAATTACAAAAAAATGCTAGTAACCACAGCAAACTATGCCAAACTTACCTAAATTACTTCGGCTACCATAAATCATCACCAACTAACCCTTACCACAACAAACTAAACCCGATCACTTTTAAATTACAAAAAAATGCTTCTAACCATAGCAAACTATGCCAAACACACCTAAATTACTTCGGCTATCAAAAATCACCCCCAACTACACTTTACAGTAACAAACTAAGCCCAATCACTTTAAAATTACAAAAAAATGCTAAAAATCATAACAAACTATACCAGAATCACTTAAATGACTTCGGCTACGGTAAATCACCTCCAACTATCCCTTACCACAACAAACCAAACCATATCATCTTAAAATTACAAAAAAGGTGTACAAATTATAACAAACTATGCCAGACTCACTTAAATTACTTCGGCTACTCTAAATAATCGCCAACTAACCCTTACCACAACAAACTAAACCCAATCACTTTTAAATTACAAAAAATGCTAGTAACAACAGCAAACTATGCCAAACTTACCTAAATTACTTCGGCTACCATAAATCATCACCAACTAACCCTTACCACAACAAACTAAACCCAATCATTTTTAAATTATAAAAAAATGCTACTAACCATAGCAAACTATGCCAAATTCACCTAAATTACTTCGGCTATCAAAAATCACCCCCAAATACACTTTACAGCAACAAACTAAGCCCAATCACTTTAAAATTACAAAAAAATGCTAAAAATCATAACAAACTATACCAGAATCACCTAAATTACTTGGGCTACCGTAAATCACCCCCAACTATACCTTACCACAACAAACCAAACCATATCATCTTAAAATTACAAAAAAAGGTGTACAAATCATAACAAACTATGCCAGACTCACCTAAATTATTTCGGCTACTCTAAATCATCACCAACTAACCCTTACCACAACAAACTAAACCCAATCACTTTTAAATTACAAAAAAATGCTACTAACCATAGCAAACTATGCCAAACTCACCTAAATTACTTCGGCTATCAAAAATCACCCCCAACTACACTTTACAGTGTAGTGTAAAAAATGATAAAAATCATAACAAACTATACCAGAATCACCTAAATTACTTCGGGTACCGTAAATCACCCCCAACTATCCCTTACCACAACAAACCAAACCATATCATCTTAAAATTACAAAAAAAGGTGTACAAATCATAACAAACTATGCCAGACTCACCTAAATTACTTGGGCTACTCTAAATCATCACCAACTAACCCTTACCACAACAAACTAAACCCAATCACTTTTAAATTACAAAAAAATGCTAGTAACCATAGCAAACTATGCCAAACTCACCTAAATTACTTCGGCTAAAATAAATCTTCACCAACTAACCCTTACCACAACAAACAATACCCAATCACTTTTAAATTACAAAAAAATGCTACTAACCATAGCAAACTATGCCAAACTCACCTAAATTACTTCGGCTACCATAAATCATCACCAACTAACCCTTACCACAACAAACTAAACCCAATCACTTTTAAATTACAAAAAAATGCTACTAACCATAGCAAACTATGCCAAACTCACCTAAATTATTTCGGCTATCAAAAATCACACCCAACTACACTTTACAGCAACAAACTAAGCCCAATCACTTTAAACTTACAAAAAAATGATAAAAATCATAACAAACTATACCAGAATCACCTAAATTACTTCGGCTACCGTAAATCACCCCCAACTATCCCTTACCACAACAAACCAAACCATATCATCTTAAAATTACAAAAAAAGGTGTACAAATCATAACAAACTATGCCAGACTCACCTAAATTACTTGGGCTACTCTAAATCATCACCAACTAACCCTTACCACAACAAACTTAACCCAATCACTTTTAAATTACAAAAAAATGCTAGTAACCATAGCAAACTATGCCAAACTCACCTAAATTACTTCGGCTAAAATAAATCTTCACCAACTAACCCTTACCACAACAAACAATACCCAATCACTTTTAAATTACAAAAAAATGCTACTAACCATAGCAAACTATGCCAAACTCACCTAAATTACTTCGGCTATCAAAAATCACCCCCAACTACACTTTACAGCAACAAACTAAGCCCAATCACTTTAAAATTACAAGAAAATTCTAAAAATCATAACAAACTATACCAGAATTACCTAAATTACTTCGGCTACCGTAAATCACCCCCAACTATCCCTTACCACAACAAACCAAACCATATTATCTTAAAATTACAAAAAAAGGTGTACAAATCATAACAAACTATGCCAGACTCACCTAAATTACTTCGGCTACTCTAAATCATCACCAAATAACCCTTACCACAACAAACTAAACTCAATCAGTTTTAAATTACAAAAAAATGATAGTAACCACAGCAAACTATGCCAAACTCACCTAAATTACTTCGGCTACCATAAATCATCACCAACTAACCCTTACCACAACAAACTAAACCCAATCACTTTTAAATTACAAAAAAATGCTTCTAACCATAGCAAACTATGCCAAACTCACCTAAATTACTTCGGCTATCAAAAATCAACCCCAACTACACTTTACAGCAACAAACTAAGCCCAATCACTTTAAAATTACAAGAAAATTCTAAAAATCATAACAAACTATACCAGAATCACCTAAATTACTTCGGCTACCGTAAATCACCCCCAACTATCCCTTACCACAACAAACCAAACCATATCATCTTAAAATTACAAAAAAAGGTGTACAAATCATAACAAACTATGCCAGACTCACCTAAATTACTTCGGCTACTCTAAATCATCACCAACTAACCCTTACCATAACAAACTAAACCCAATCACTTTTAAATTACAAAAAAATGCTAGTAACCATAGCAAACTATGCCAAACTCACCTAAATTACTTCGGCTACCATAAATCATCACCAACTAACCCTTACCACAACAAACAAAACCCAATCACTTTTAAATTACGAAAAAATGCTTCTAACCATAGCAAATTATGCCAAACTCACCTAAATTACTTCGGCTATCAAAATCACCCCCAACTACACTTTACAGCAACAAACTAAGCCCAATCACTTTAAAATTACAAAAAAATGCTAAAAATCATAACAAACTATACCAGAATCTCCTAAATTACTTCGGCTACCGTAAATCACCCCCAACTATCCCTTACTACAACAAACCAAACCATATCATCTTAAAATTACAAAAAAAGGTGTACAAATCATAACAAACTATGACAGACTCACCTAAATTACTTCGGCTACTCTAAATCATCACCAACTAACCCTTAACAACAAACTAAACCCAATGAATTTTAAATTACAAAAAAATGCTAGTAACCATAGCAAATTATGCCAAACTCACCTAAATTACTTCGGCTACCATAAATCATCACCAACTAACCCTTACCACAACAAACTAAACCCAATCACTTTTAAATTACAAAAAAATGCTAAAAATCATAACAAACTATACCAGAATCACCTAAATTACTTCGGCTACCGTAAATCACCCCCAACTATCCCTTACCACAACAAACCAAACCATATCATCTTAAAATTACAAAAAAAGGTGTACAAATCATAACAAACTATGCCAGACTCACCTAAATTACTTCGGCTACTCTAAATCATCACCAACTAACCCTTACCACAACAAACTAAACCCAATCACTTTTAAATTACAAAAAAATGCTACTAACCATAGCAAACTATGCCAAACTCACCTAAATTACTTCGGCTATCAAAAATCACCCCCAACTACACTTTACAGTGTAGTGTAAAAAATGATAAAAATCATAACAAACTATACCAGAATCACCTAAATTACTTCGGGTACCGTAAATCACCCCCAACTATCCCTTACCACAACAAACCAAACCATATCATCTTAAAATTACAAAAAAAGGTGTACAAATCATAACAAACTATGCCAGACTCACCTAAATTACTTGGGCTACTCTAAATCATCACCAACTAACCCTTACCACAACAAACTAAACCCAATCACTTTTAAATTACAAAAAAATGCTAGTAACCATAGCAAACTATGCCAAACTCACCTAAATTACTTCGGCTAAAATAAATCTTCACCAACTAACCCTTACCACAACAAACAATACCCAATCACTTTTAAATTACAAAAAAATGCTACTAACCATAGCAAACTATGCCAAACTCACCTAAATTACTTCGGCTACCATAAATCATCACCAACTAACCCTTACCACAACAAACTAAACCCAATCACTTTTAAATTACAAAAAAATGCTACTAACCATAGCAAACTATGCCAAACTCACCTAAATTATTTCGGCTATCAAAAATCACACCCAACTACACTTTACAGCAACAAACTAAGCCCAATCACATTAAACTTACAAAAAAATGATAAAAATCATAACAAACTATACCAGAATCACCTAAATTACTTCGGCTACCGTAAATCACCCCCAACTATCCCTTACCACAACAAACCAAACCATATCATCTTAAAATTACAAAAAAAGGTGTACAAATCATAACAAACTATGCCAGACTCACCTAAATTACTTGGGCTACTCTAAATCATCACCAACTAACCCTTACCACAACAAACTAAACCCAATCACTTTTAAATTACAAAAAAATGCTAGTAACCATAGCAAACTATGCCAAACTCACCTAAATTACTTCGGCTAAAATAAATCTTCACCAACTAACCCTTACCACAACAAACAATACCCAATCACTTTTAAATTACAAAAAAATGCTACTAACCATAGCAAACTATGCCAAACTCACCTAAATTACTTCGGCTATCAAAAATCACCCCCAACTACACTTTACAGCAACAAACTAAGCCCAATCACTTTAAAATTACAAGAAAATTCTAAAAATCATAACAAACTATACCAGAATTACCTAAATTACTTCGGCTACCGTAAATCACCCCCAACTATCCCTTACCACAACAAACCAAACCATATTATCTTAAAATTACAAAAAAAGGTGTACAAATCATAACAAACTATGCCAGACTCACCTAAATTACTTCGGCTACTCTAAATCATCACCAAATAACCCTTACCACAACAAACTAAACTCAATCAGTTTTAAATTACAAAAAAATGATAGTAACCACAGCAAACTATGCCAAACTCACCTAAATTACTTCGGCTACCATAAATCATCACCAACTAACCCTTACCACAACAAACTAAACCCAATCACTTTTAAATTACAAAAAAATGCTTCTAACCATAGCAAACTATGCCAAACTCACCTAAATTACTTCGGCTATCAAAAATCAACCCCAACTACACTTTACAGCAACAAACTAAGCCCAATCACTTTAAAATTACAAGAAAATTCTAAAAATCATAACAAACTATACCAGAATCACCTAAATTACTTCGGCTACCGTAAATCACCCCCAACTATCCCTTACCACAACAAACCAAACCATATCATCTTAAAATTACAAAAAAAGGTGTACAAATCATAACAAACTATGCCAGACTCACCTAAATTACTTCGGCTACTCTAAATCATCACCAACTAACCCTTACCATAACAAACTAAACCCAATCACTTTTAAATTACAAAAAAATGCTAGTAACCATAGCAAACTATGCCAAACTCACCTAAATTACTTCGGCTACCATAAATCATCACCAACTAACCCTTACCACAACAAACAAAACCCAATCACTTTTAAATTACGAAAAAATGCTTCTAACCATAGCAAATTATGCCAAACTCACCTAAATTACTTCGGCTATCAAAATCACCCCCAACTACACTTTACAGCAACAAACTAAGCCCAATCACTTTAAAATTACAAAAAAATGCTAAAAATCATAACAAACTATACCAGAATCTCCTAAATTACTTCGGCTACCGTAAATCACCCCCAACTATCCCTTACTACAACAAACCAAACCATATCATCTTAAAATTACAAAAAAAGGTGTACAAATCATAACAAACTATGACAGACTCACCTAAATTACTTCGGCTACTCTAAATCATCACCAACTAACCCTTAACAACAAACTAAACCCAATGAATTTTAAATTACAAAAAAATGCTAGTAACCATAGCAAATTATGCCAAACTCACCTAAATTACTTCGGCTACCATAAATCATCACCAACTAACCCTTACCACAACAAACTAAACCCAATCACTTTTAAATTACAAAAAAATGCTAAAAATCATAACAAACTATACCAGAATCACCTAAATTACTTCGGCTACCGTAAATCACCCCCAACTATCCCTTACCACAACAAACCAAACCATATCATCTTAAAATTACAAAAAAAGGTGTACAAATCATAACAAACTATGCCAGACTCACCTAAATTACTTCGGCTACTCTAAATCATCACCAACTAACCCTTACCACAACAAACTAAACCCAATCACTTTTAAATTACAAAAAAATGCTACTAACCATAGCAAACTATGCCAAACTCACCTAAATTACTTCGGCTATCAAAAATCACCCCCAACTACACTTTACAGCAACAAACTAAGCGTAATTACTTTATAATTACAAAAAAATGCTAAAAATCATAACAAACTATACCAGAATCTCCTAAATTACTTCGGCTACCGTAAATCACCCCCAACTATCCCTTACTACAACAAACCAAACCATATCATCTTAAAATTACAAAAAAAGGTGTACAAATCATAACAAACTATGACAGACTCACCTAAATTACTTCGGCTACTCTAAATCATCACCAACTAACCCTTACCACAACAAACTTAACTCAATCACTTTTAAATTACAAAAAAATGCTAGTAACCACAGCAAACTATGCCAAACTCACCTAAATTACTTCGGCTACCATAAATCATCACCAACTAACCCTTACCACAACAAACTAAACCCGATCACTTTTAAATTACAAAAAAATGCTTCTAACCATAGCAAACTATGCCAAACACACCTAAATTACTTCGGCTATCAAAAATCACCCCCAACTACACTTTACAGTAACAAACTAAGCCCAATCACTTTAAAATTACAAAAAAATGCTAAAAATCATAACAAACTATACCAGAATCACCTAAATGACTTCGGCTACGGTAAATCACCTCCAACTATCCCTTACCACAACAAACCAAACCATATCATCTTAAAATTACAAAAAAGGTGTACAAATTATAACAAACTATGCCAGACTCACTTAAATTACTTCGGCTACTCTAAATAATCACCAACTAACCCTTACCACAACAAACTAAACCCAATCACTTTTAAATTACAAAAAATGCTAGTAACCATAGCAAACTATGCCAAACTTACCTAAATTACTTCGGCTACCATAAATCATCACCAACTAACCCTTACCACAACAAACTAAACCCAATCATTTTTAAATTACAAAAAAATGCTACTAACCATAGCAAACTATGCCAATTTCACCTAAATTACTTCGGCTATCAAAAATCACCCCCAACTACACTTTACAGCAACAAACTAAGCCCAATCACTTTAAAATTACAAAAAAATACTAAAAATCATAACAAACTATACCAAAATCACCTAAATTACTTCGGCTACCGTAAATCACCCCCAACTATCCCTTACCACACCAAACCAAACCATATCATCTTAAAATTAGAAAAAAAGGTGTACAAATCATAACAAACTATGCCAGACTCACCTAAATTACTTCGGCTACTCTAAATCATCACCAACTAACCCTTACCACAACAAACTAAACCCAATCACTTTTAAATTACAAAAAAATGCTAGTAACCATAGCAAACTATGCCAAACTCACCTAAATTACTTCGGCTAGCATAAATCATCACCAACTATCCCTTACTACAACAAACTAAACCCATACACTTTTAAATTACAAAAAAATGCTACTAACCATAGCAAACTATGCCAAACTCACTTAAATTACTTCGGCTATCAAAAATCACCCCCAAATACACTTTACAGCAACAAACTAAGCCCAATCACTTTAAAATTACAAAAAAATGCTAAAAATCATAACAAACTATACCAGAATCACCTAAATTACTTGGGCTACCGTAAATCACCCCCAACTATACCTTACCACAACAAACCAAACCATATCATCTTAAAATTACAAAAAAAGGTGTACAAATCATAACAAACTATGCCAGACTCACCTAAATTACTTCGGCTACTCTAAATCATCACCAACTAACCCTTACCACAACAAACTAAACCCAATCACTTTTAAATTACAAAAAAATGCTACTAACCATAGCAAACTATGCCAAACTCACCTAAATTACTTCGGCTATCAAAAATCACCCCCAACTACACTTTACAGCAACAAACTAAGCCCAATCACTTTAAACTTACAAAAAAATGATAAAAATCATAACAAACTATACCAGAATCACCTAAATTACTTCGGGTACCGTAAATCACCCCCAACTATCCCTTACCACAGCAAACCAAACCATATCATCTTAAAATTTAAAAAAAGGTGTACAAATCATAACAAACTATGCCAGACTCACCTAAATTACTTCGGCAACTCTAAATCATCACCAACTAACCCTTACCACAACAAACTAAACCCAATCACTTTTAAATTACAAAAAAATGCTACTAACCATAGCAAACTATGCCAAACTCACCTAAATTACTTCGGCTATTAAAAATCACCGTCAACTACACTTTACAGCAACAAACTAAACCCAATCACTTTAAAATTACAAAAAAATGTTAAAATCATAACAAACTATACCAGAATTACCTAAATTACTTCGGCTACCGTAAATCACCCCCAACTATCCCTTTCCACAACAAACCAAACCATATCATCTTAAAATTACAAAAAAAGGTGTACAAATCATAACAAACTATGCCAGACTCACCTAAATTACTTCGGCTACTCTAAATCATCACCAACTAACCCTTACCACAACAAACTAAACCCAATCACTTTTAAATTACATAAAAATGCTAGTAACCATAGCAAACTATGCCAAACTCACCTAAATTACTTCGGCTACCATAAATCATCACCAACTAACCCTTACCACAACAAACTAAACCCAATCACTTTTAAATTACAAAAAAATGCTACTAACCATAGCAAACTATGCCAAACTCACCTAAATTACTTCGGCTATCAAAAATCACCCCCAACTACACTTTACAGCATCAAACTAAGCCCAAACACTTTAAAATTACAAAAAAATGCTAAAAATCATAACAAACTATACCAGAATCACCTAAATTACTTCGGCTACCGTAAATCACCCCCAACTATCCCCTTCCACAACAAACCAAACCATATCATCTTAAAATTACAAAAAAAGGTGTACAAATCATATCAAACTATGCCAGACTCACCTAAATTACTTCGGCTACTCTAAATCATCACCAACTAACCCTTACCACAACAAACTAAACCCAATCAATTTTAAATTACAAAAAAATGCTAGTAACCATAGCAAACTATGCCAAACTCACCTAAATTACTTCGGCTACCATAAATCATCACCAACTAACCCTTACCACAACAAACTAAACCCAATCACTTTTAAATTACAAAAAAATGCTACTAACCATAGCAAACTATGCCAGACTCACCTAAATTACTTCGGCTACTCTAAATCATCACCAACTAACCCTTACCACAACAAACAAAACCCAATCACTTATAAATTACAAAAAAATGCTAGTAACCATAGCAAACTATGCCAAACTCACCTAAATTACTTCAGCTACCATAAATCATCACCAACTAACCCTTACCACAACAAACTAAACCCAATCACTTTTAAATTACAAAAAAATGCTACTAATCGTAGCAAACTATGCCAAACTCACCTAAATTACTTTGGCTATCAAAAATCACCCCCAAATACACTTTACACCAACAAACAAAGCCCAATCACCTTAAAATTACAAAAAAATGCTAAGAATCATAACAAACTATACCAGAATCACCTAAATTACTTCGGCTACCGTAAATCACCCCTAACTATCCCTTACTACAACAAACCAAACCATATCATCTTAAAATTACAACAAAAGGTGTACAAATCATAACAAACTATGCCAGACTCACCTAAATTACTTCGGCTACTCTAAATCATCACCAACTAACCCTTACCACAACAAACTAAACCCAATCACTTTTAAATTACAAAAAAATGCTAGTAACCATAGCAAACTATGCCAAACTCACCTAAATTACTTCGGCTACCATAAATCATCACCAACTAACCCTTACCACAACAAACTAAACCCAATCACTTTTAAATTACAAAAAAATGCTAGTAACCATAGCAAACTATGCCAAACTCACCTAAATTACTTCGGCTACCATAAATCATCACCAACTAACCCTTTCCACAACAAACAAAACCCAATCACTTTTAAATTACAAAAAAATGCTTCTAACCATAGCAAAATATGCCAAACTCACCTAAATTACTTCGGCTATCAAAAATCACCCCCAACTACACTTTACAGCAACAAACTAAGCCCAATCACTTTAAAATTACAAAAAATGCTAAAAATTATAACAAACTATACCAGAATCACCTAAATTACTTCGGCTACCGTAAATCACCCACAACTATCCCTTACCACAAACCAATCCATATCATCTTAAAATTACAAAAAAAAGGTGAACAAATTATATCAAACTATGGCAGACTCACCAAAATTACTTCGGCTACTCTAAATCATCACCAACTAACCCTTACCACAACAAACTAAACCCAATCACTTTTAAATTTCAAAAAAATGCTAGTAACCATAGCAAACTATGCCAAACTCACCTAAATTGCTTCGGCTACTATAAATCATCACCAACTAAACCTTACCACAACAAACTAAACCCAATCACTTTTAAATTACAAAAAAATGCTACTAAACAAAGCAAACTATGCCAAACTCACCTAAATTACCTCGGCTATCAAAAATCACCCCCAACTTCACTTTACAGCAACAAACTAAGCCTAATCACTTTAAAATTATAAAAAAATGCTTAAAATCATAACAAACTATACCAGAATCACCTAAATTACTTCGGCTATCGTAAATCACCCCCAACTATCCCTTACCACAACAAACCAAACCATATCATCTTAAAATTACAAAAAAAGGTGTACAAATCATAACAAACTATGCCAGACTCACCTAAATTACTTCGGCTACTCTAAATCATCACCAACTAACCCTTACCACAACCAACTAAACCCAATCACTATTAAATTACAAAAAAATGCTAGTAACCACAGCAAACTATGCCAAACTCACCTAAATTACTTCGGCTACCATAAATCATCACCAACTAACCCTTACCACAACAAACTAAACCCAATCACTTTTAAATTACAAAAAAATGATACTAACCATAGCAAACTATGCCAAACTCACCTAAATTACTTCGGCTATTAAAAATCACCCCCAACTACACTTTACAGCAACAAACTAAACCCAATCACTTTAAAATTACAAAAAAATGCTAAAAATCATAACAAACTAAACCAGAATTACCTAAATTACTTTGGCTACCGTAAATCACCCCCAACTATCCCTTTCCACAACAAACCAAACCATATCATCTAAAAATTACAAAAAAAGGTGTACAAATCATAACAAACTATGCCAGACTCACCTAAATTACTTCGGCTACTCTAAATCATCACCAACTAACCCTTACCACAACAAACTAAACCCAATCACTTTTAAATTACATAAAAATGCTAGTAACCATAGCAAACTATGCCAAACTCACCTAAATTACTTCGGCTACCATAAATCATCACCAACTAACCCTTACCACAACAAACTAAACCCAATCACTTTTAAATTACAAAAAAATGCTACTAACCATAGCAAACTATGCCAAACTCACCTAAATTACTTCGGCTATCAAAAATCACCCCCAACTACACTTTACAGGATCAAACTAAGCCCAAACACTTTAAAATTACAAAAAAATGCTAAAAATCATAACAAACTATAACAGAATCACCTAAATTACTTCGGCTACCGTAAATCATCACCAACTAACCCTTACCACAACAAACTAAACCCAATCACTTTTAAATTACAAAAAAATGCTACTAACCATAGCAAACTATGCCAGACTCACCTAAATTACTTCGGCTACTCTAAATCATCACCAACTAACCCTTACCACCACTTATAACCCAATCACTTATAAATTACAAAAAAATGCTAGTAACCATAGCAAACTATGCCAAACTCACCTAAATTACTTCGGCTACCATAAATCATCACCAACTAACCCTTACCACAACAAACTAAACCCAATCACTTTTAAATTACAAAAAAATGCTACTAACCATAGCAAACTATGCCAAACTCACCTAAATTACTTCGGCTACTCTAAATCATCACCAACTAACCCTTACCACAACAAACAAAACCCAATCACTTATAAATTACAAAAAAATGCTAGTAACCATAGCAAACTATGCCAAACTTACCTAAATTACTTCGGCTACCATAAATCATCACCAACTAACCCTTACCACAACAAACTAAACCCAATCACTTTTAAATTACAAAAAAATGCTACTATCCATAGCAAACTATGCCAAACTCACCTAAATTACTTCGGCTATCAAAAATCACCCCCAACTACACTTTAAAGCAACAAACTAAGCCCAATCACCTTAAAATTACAAAAAAATGCTAAGAATCATAACAAACTATACCAGAAACACCTAAATTACTTCGGCTACCGTAAATCACCCCCAACTATCCCTTACCGCAACAAACCAAACCATATCATCTTAAAATTACAAAAAAAGGTGTACAAATCATAACAAACTATGCCAGACTCACCTAGATTACTTCGGCTAATTTAAATCATCACCAACTAACCCTTACCACAACAAACTAAACCCAATCACTTTTAAATTACAAAAAAATGCTAGTAACCATAGCAAACTATGCCAAACTCACCTAAATTACTTCGGCTACCATAAATCATCAGCAACTAACCCTTACGACAACAAACTAAACCCAATCACTTTTAAATTACAAAAAAATGCTACAAACCATAGCAAACTATGCCAAACTCACCTAAATTTCTTCGGCTATCAAAAATCACCCCCAACTACACTTTACAGCAACAAACTAAGCCAAATCACTTTAAAATTACAAAAAAATGCTAAAAATCATAACAAACTATACCAGAATCACCTAAATTACTTCGGCTACCGTAAATCAACCCCAACTATCCCTTACCACAACAAAACAAACCATATTATGTTAAAATTACAAAAAAAGGTGTACAAATCATAACAAATTATGCCAGACTCACCTAAATTACTTCGGCTACTCTAAATCATCACCAACTAACCCTTACCACAACAAACTATTGTATTGTATTGTATTGTAGGGGGGTCGTTTGGCTACTGAAGCCCTTCGTCACTGCGACCATTGTTGGTCTATTGTGAATAACCCTGTTTCCTATTGGAATCCCAGGGAGTCTAGCCCCCTGATGAAGTGGGCCAGATCCTTGGGAGTTGATTTACGTATCTGGGCGGCCGTAAGTGCAGCCGCACCCAGATGTTGTAACCTACTATGAGCGATGGTGATGCACTCACAGAGAATGTGTTCGGCCGTTTCTACCGCCGATCCACAGAGTCGACATGTAGCGACTTCTGCTTTCCCCATTTTTTGGAGATGGTATCTGACTGGACCGTGTCCTGTCAGGAGGCCAGTTACTTGCCTCAGATCATTTTTTTCAGTTTGAGAAGCATCTTAGTCTTCTTTGACGAATAGTGTATGAACTTTTTCGCCTGGCGTTGGCCTGGAGTATATCTCCAGTAGGATTCTGTTCCTTTTCCCATTTATGGATGTCGGACATTCTCTGGGCTTTGGTTAGCCCGCAGAATGGTTCTGGTCCAATAAATGGAGCTGTCGCACCTTTCTTGGCGAGGGCGTCTGCCATTTCATTTCCTTCAATCCCCTCATGCCCTGGAATCCACAACAGAGTGATTCTGTTGCCTATCGCCAGTTGCTTCAGGGATTGTTTGCATTCCCAGACAGTCCTCTGTACACAGCGGTAGGCTCTCAGGGCCTTTAAGGCTGCTTGACTGTCTGACAGTATGTAGATATTTGCACCCTTTATGCGCCTTTCGAGGCATTTCCGAGCACAAACGTCTATGGCACATATTTCGGCTTGATGAATCGAGGAGGTACTTCCTAAGGGCTGATGGATCCTGGTCTGCGGACCATAGACTCCTATTCCAGTCCCCTGCTGCGATTTTGACCCGTCTGTGTACCAGACGAGTTAGTTCTTTGGAAGTCGAGTCGTATCGAATGTTCCACATTGGCGGCCTAAAATGGCCACTTCGAATGGAACATCGAAGTCGAGTTCGGCTGGCATTACGTCCGTTGGTTGGTTCCAGGACTCTGCTCTTATCAGATTCATAATCCTGCAGTGACCAACCATGACCCCTAGTTTTAGATTTTTTGTCTGTGTTGACCTCAAGGCACTCAGTGCTGCCTCCTTCCTCACAAGTAGATGTAAAGGAAGAAGATCAAGCAGCGCCTCTAAGGCGGCCGTAGGGGTGGAGCGCATTGAGCCCGTCACGCCTAGACAAGCAAGCCTTTGCAATTTCTGCATTTTGCTTTGCGTTGTTGTTTCTTCAGTTTTTGGCCACCACAGCAGGGATGCATAGGTTACCACGGTTCTTACCACCGTCAGGTATGACCAATAGATCATCTCCGGTTTGAGTCCCCAAGTTCTCCCAAAGAGCCTGCGGCAACACCAGAGTGCCGCTGTGCCTTTTGTAAGAGTTTTGTCAACATGCGTTTTCCAGTTGAGTTTCGCGTCTAGATTTACACCTAGATATTTGACCTCTCTGGAGAACTGCAGCTTTTTCTCGTGCAGAGTTGGAGCTGTTAAATTCAGCTTCCTTCTCTTCGTAAAGGGAACTAGAACAGTTTTGCTCGGATTAACATTGAGCTGTTCGTCCGAGCACCATCTTGAGATGATGTTTAGGGCATTTTGCGCTAGGCCAGAGATCGTGCCTTCGTGTTTGCCCCTGATGAGTACAACCAGGTCATCTGCGTAACCTTGGGTATAGATTCCCGAGTCATTGAGCTTGCTCAGTAGGTCGTCGACAACAATCGACCACAGTAGGGGCGATAGAACTCCGCCTTGCGGACACCCTTTTACTGTGGTGACCATCGTCTCCTCTCCACCGACGCTTGCCGTTATGACTCGGCTCCTCAGCATGGATTTTATCCATTCTACGGTTGAGGTTTCGACGCCTCTTAGTAAAGTAGCTCTTTCGATGGATTCATAGGAGGTATTGTCGAAGGCTCCCTCTACGTCAATGAATATTCCCAGAGCTACTTGTTTAGCCATCAGCGTCCTTTCAATGCCCTTGATGAGGCAATGTAGAGCGTCTACTGTGGATTTGCCTGCTTGATAAGCAAATTGATTAGTATAAAGTGGAGTTTGCTTTAGGATAGCTCCTCTAATGTAGTTATCAATTATTTTCTCCATGGTTTTGAGGAGAAAGGAAGTGAGGCTTATGGGGCGGTAAGATTTAGCCTCTTCAGGAGGCCTTCTACCGCTTTTTGGTATGAATACCACTTTAGCCTCTGTCCAGGTCTCGGGTATATATCCGAGGATGTAGCTAGCTTTGAATATTCTCATTAAGCTGGGTATCAGGTAGTCTGTTCCCCTTTGGAGCAGGGCTGGAAAGATTCCGTCTCTGCCCGGCGATTTGAACGGCTTGAAGCTGTTGATCGCCCATTGTATTTTGTTAGCAGTAAACATTTTTCCTGCTAGGCTTTTGGTTTGCCGGGTTGGGCGTGTTATCGGCCCTTAAGTCACGTCTCTGATCTCTATGTCTGTTAGCGCCTTTGACCCAGGAAAATGGGTCTCTAAAAGTACCCTTAAGCTTTCCTTTAGATCGCCGGTGTATTCGCCGTTAGTTTTTTTTATTAAGCCTATTCCGTTTGAGTGGTCTTTTGAGAGCACTTTTTGGAGCCTTACTGCTGAGATCAATTGCTCAATCCCTTCGCAGAAAGTACTCCATGAGCGCCTCTTTGACTTCCTCAATTCTTTGTTGTATTCTGTGAGAGCTTTTTTGTAGTCGATCCACATTCCTAAACTTTTAGCTCTATTGAATAGCTTCCTTACTTCGGCCCTACGTCGGCCGAGTTCTTTGTTCCACCAAGGAACGTTCCTCGAAGTCACTCTTTGTTTCAGAGGACAACTTTTCTCATAGGACGAGACTATGAGATCGCGAAGATGCACCAAGGCCGCATCGAGGTCCTCTCTTGTGTCGATCTGGTAACGGAGTCCGTCGGTTTCGGCTCTGATGTGCTCCGTGTAGAGACACCAGTCCGTCTCCTTCGGCACTCTGTACGTTTCGAGGCTGTGGGGGGATGCCTCCGTGTGGAATCGGATTGTGCAATGGTCCGACATGGAGGCCTCGTCCGCCACGTGCCAATTTTCAATAAAATTTGCAATAAATGGACTCGCCAGGGTTAGATCTAAAACCTCTTTCCTAATTGCATTTATGAAGGTGGCTTTGTTCCCCCGGTTGATAATGTCCACGTCGTTCGCGGACAAATATTCAAAAAGGGACTCACCTCTTTTGTTTGTGTCCGTGCTGCCCCACATGAGATGGTGTGCGATGGCGTCGCAGCCCAGAATGTAGTGTTTGTTCCTCCTTTTGCACCAGCTTATGAGGCGTATAACTTCCTCTGGAATGGAGTTATTTTCGTCGCCTGGGAAGTAGGCAGAGGCCATTACAATTGGCCTTTT
Source organism: Eledona agricola (assembly GCA_964023215.1). NCBI lineage: Eukaryota > Metazoa > Arthropoda > Insecta > Coleoptera > Tenebrionidae > Eledona > Eledona agricola. The sequence continues at coordinate 154,713 of CAXIEJ010000019.1, read as the reverse complement.
GCCACCTTCCGTGGGTACCTCTACAGCTACTGCAACTAAGTCCCTGGAGATGAACTCTGGACTCGGAACAAATTTGATATGTTTTTTGAGCAGAATTGCTGCTCTTGGATGTTTATGGTGGTCACTTATTACCTTACATGATCTGGTTGGAAGTCCCTTTATGTTTCCCCCATTTATCCAGGGCTCTTGGATTAGCCCCACGTCTGCGGACCCTCTGACAAACCCCCAATAAAGCACACTGGATGCGGCTTTTGAGTGTTGGAGGTTTATCTGGGTGAAGTTTATCCTGCCTGCCATTGTTGCAGTTACTTCTTTTTGCCGCAGCCTTTGTTTTGCGCTACCTTAGGCAATTTCCTGCCTTTAGGCTTTGCTCCAGAGTTGACTGCAGCAGACGTTGAGGCGGGCAATCTCCTTTCACTAGCAACACCAGTGCTAGCTGGCTTGGTTGCAGAGCTAATAGAGGTGCTCGCCCCTTTGTCTTGGGCTTTGTTGGCGCCAGCGGTCCTTGGCCTAAGTTGAACTTGGCCGAACTTATAGCTTACCTTAAAGCCCATGGTTTTCAATATCTCCGTCGACTGATGGTCGACAGAAAGCGTTGTTTCGAGTGTGGGGCCTATCGGATTTCTCCTAAGCACCCTCCAGCTCTTTGCACTGAGGCCTTCGTTTTGGGCCTCTATTAGATTCAGGATTTTCTCGTTCGAGTAGTCCTGACTTCCGGAAAGATACGCCACCAGGACGACAGTGTGAGGCATTTCTGCCTCTTTTAGCATCCTGAGCGACGCACCCTCCTACGGTCTGATTTCATCGGCGATGCTTCGTAGCCACTGTGCGGTGTCTTTGTCGGCACACACCAATGAAAGCCAACCTGGCCTGTAATGGAGGCCGTGGAACTTGGGTCTTATTCTGTCCCCTGCTCCCATGGCCGCCATTTTCTCCACAACAGCCTCCTGCACGGCTTCCTGTTGTGCCGCTGTCAGGAGTGACTGTGGATAGTCTGAGGGTATAATTCCAACCCTCACTTCAGTCACAGCTTGGCTAAATGAGGGCTTGGCAGAACTGCTCTCCTGCTTCTTCGCTCTCTTAGCGTTTGCTGTTTCAGGGGTACTGCCGTCAGATCGGATCCTTTTGGCTCCTTTTTCTGGCGGCGTTGCCCTTTCGATTGGCTTCAGCGCCTTCTCAAGGGCCTCTTCCTTGGAGAGTCCTTTGGCGAGAAGATACTTCAGCCTATTTCTGGCAGCTCCTCCTAATCGGACCTTTTGCTCTTTCACATTGAGAGCCTTAAGGTTTTCTCCGATGTTGGTGACGCTGTCAGTTAACTTATCCTCCTCCGGGTGGGGAAGTTCTTCCCTTACCGTTGGAGGATATGTTTCGAGGTCTTTGATAACCTCTTGTGTTTTTGTACTTGGTTCCATAAATGTTCCCACGAGTAGCAAGGGAAAAGAGGTCGCGTGTGGCAGAGCCCCGCATTACCACACGAAGGCTAATTGAAACACAGGTGCGCCAGGTTCCTGTGAGTTCGCATATTTATGACCAATCCTACCTCATTGGCCAGGCGAGCCTTTGGCATATGCTGTTCCACCGTGACTCTGAGGGTTTTTTATAGAGGGTTGTCTCCTCGCGGACCGGGCGGTGAAGCCAGGTCCCCCGACTGTCCTCTTAGTGCAACGTACAACTGCCACGCCCCGCAGCGGTCTTTGAAGCACCAGGTTCAGCTTCCGGTTTTAAGCAGATATCTGGCGTTCAGACATCTCTAGCTCGGGTACCCCGGGTTAGCCATACCCGTCCTCTGGCATTTCTGCCAAAGTCCCTGGAGGAACACAACAAACTAGACCCAATCACTTTTAAATTACACAAAAATGCTAGTAACCATAGCAAACTATGCCAAACTTACCTAAATTACTTCGGCTACCATAAATCATCACCAACTAACCCTTACCACAACAAACTAAACCCAATCACTTTTAAATTACAAAAAAATGCTACTAACCCTAGCAAACCATGCCAAACTCACCTAAATTACTTCGGTTATCAAAAATCATCCCCAACTACACTTTACAGCAACAAACTAAGCCCAATCACTTTAAAATTACAAAAAAATGCTAACAATCATAACAAACTATACCAGAAACACCTAAATTACTTCGGCTACCGTAAATCACCTCCAACTATCCCTTACCACAACAAACCAAACCATATCATCTTAAATTTACAAAAAAAGGTGTACAAATCATAACAAACTATTCCAGACTCACCTAAATTACTTCGGCTACTCTAAATCATCACCAACTAACCCTTACCACAACAAACTAAACCCAATCACTTTTAAATTACAAAAAAATGCTAGTAACCATAGCAAACTATGCCAAACTCACCTAAATTACTTCGGCTACCATAAATCATCACCAACTAACCCTTACCACAATAAACTAAACCCAATCACTTATAAATTACATAAAAATGCTACTAACCATAGCAAACTATGCCAAACTCACCTAAATTACTTCGGCCATCAAAAATCACCCCCAACTACACTTTACAGCAACAAACTAAGCCCAATCACTTTAAAATTACAAAACAATGCTAAAAATCATAACAAACTATACCAGAATCACCTAAATTACTTCGGCTACCGTAAATCACCCCCAACTATCCCTTACCACAACAAACCAAACCATATCATCTTAAAATTACAAAAAAAGGTGTACAAATCATAACAAACTATGCCAGACTCACCTAAATTACTTCGGCTACTCTAAATCATCACCAACTAACCCTTACCACAACAAACTAAACCCAATCACTTTTAAATTACAAAAAAATGCTAGTAACAATAGCAAACTATGCCAAACTTACCTAAATTACTTCGGCTACCATAAATCATCACCAACTAACCCTTACCACAACAAACTAAACCCAATCACTTTTAAATTACAAAAAATGCTACTAATCATAGCAAACTATGCCAAACTCACCTAAATTACTTCGTCTATCATAAATCATCACCAACTAACCCTTACCACAACAAACTAAACCCAATCACTTTTATATTATAAAAAAATGCTACTAACCATAGCAAACTATGCCAAACTCACCTAAATTACTTCGGCTATCAAAAATCACCCCCAACTACACTTTACAGCAACAAACTAAGCCCAATCACTTTTAAATTACAAAAAAATGCTAAAAATCATAGCAAACTATACCAGAATCACCTAAATTACTTCGGCTACCGTAAATCACCCCCAACTATCCTTTACCACAACAAACCAAACCATATCATCTTAAAATTACAAAAAAAGGTGTACAAATCATAACAAGCTATGCCCGACTCACCTAAATTACTTTGGCTACTCTAAATCATCACCAACTAACCCTTACCACAACAAACTAAACCCAATCACTTTTAAATTACAAAAAAATGCTAGTAACCATAACAAACTATGCCAAACTCACCTAAATTACTTTGGCTACCATAAATCATCACCAACTAACCCTTACCACAACAAACTAAACCCTATCACTTTTAAATTACAAAAAAAGCTAGTAGCCATAGCAAACTATGCCAAACTCACCTAAATTACTTCGGCTATCAAAAATCACTCCCAACTACACTTTACAGCAACAATCTCGGCCCAATCATTTTAAAATTACAAAAAAATGCTAAAAATCATAACAAGCTATACCAGAATCACTTAAATTACTTCGGCTACCGTAAATCACCCCCAACTAACCCTTACCACAACAAACCAAACCATATCATCTTAAAATTACAAAAAAAGGTGTACAAATCATAACAAACTATGCCAGACTCACCTAAATTACTTCGGCTACTCTAAATCATCACCAACTAACCCATACCACAACAAACTAAACCCAATCACTTTTAAATTACAAAAAAATGCTAGTAACCATAGCAAACTATGCCAAACTCACCTAAATTACTTCGGCTACCATAAATCATCACCAACTAACCCTTACCACAACAAACTAAACCCAATCACTTTTAAATTACAAAAAAATGCTACTAACCATAGCAAACTATGCCAAACTCACCTAAATTACTTCGGCTACCGTAAATCACCCCCAACTATCCCTTACCACAACAAGCCAAACCATATCATCTTAAAATTACAAAAAAAGGTGTACAAATCATAACAAACTATGCCAGACTCACCTAAATTACTTCGGCTACTCTAAATCATCACCAACTAACCCTTACCACAACAAACTAAACCCAATCACTTTTAAATTACAAAAAAATGCTAATAACCATAGTAAACTATGCCAAACTCACCTAAATTACTTCGCCTACCATAAATCATCACCAACTATCCCTTACCACAACAAACTAAACCCTATCACTTTTAAATTACAAAAAAATGCTATTATCCATAGCAAACTATGCCAAACTCACCTAAATTACTTCGGCTATCAAAAATCACTCCCAACTACACTTTACAGCAACAATCTAAGCCCAATCATTTTAAAATTACAAAAAAATGCTAAAAATCATAACAAGCTATACCAGAATCACTTAAATTACTTCGGCTACCGTAAATCACCCCCAACCATCCCTTACCACAACAAACCAAACCATATCATCTTAAAATTACAAAAAATGGTGTACAAATCATAACAAACTATGCCAGTCTCACTTAAATTACTTCGGCTACTCTAAATCATCACCAACTAACCCATACCACAACAAACTTAACCCAATCAATTTTAAATTACAAAAAAATGCTAGTAACCATAGCAAACTATGCCAAACTCACCTAAATTACTTCGGCTACCATAAATCATCACCAACTAACCCTTACCACAACAAACTAAACGCAATCACTTTTAAATTACAAAAAAATGCTACTAACCATAGCAAACTATGCCAAACTCACCTAAATTACTTCGGCTACCGTAAATCACCCCCAACTATCCCTTACCACAACAAACCAAACCATATCATCTTAAAATTACAAAAAAGGTGTACAAATCATAACAAACTATGCCAGACTCACCTAAATTACTTCGGCTACTCTAAATCATCACCAACTAACCCTTACCACAACAAACTAAACCCAATCACTTTTAAATTACAAAAAAATGCTAGTAACCATAGCAAACTATGCCAAACTCACCTAAATTACTTCGGCTACCATAAATCATCACCAACTAACCCTTACCACAACAAACTAAACCCAATCACTTTTAAATTACAAAAAAATGCTACTAACCATAGCAAACTATGCCAGACTCACCTAAATAACTTCGGCTACTCTAAGTCATTACCAACTAACCCTTATCACAACAAACTAAACCCAATCACTTTTAAATTACAAAAAAATGCTAGTAACCATAGCAAACTATGCCAAACTCACCTAAATTACTTCGGCTACCATAAATCATCACCAACTAACTCTTACCACAACAAACTAAACCCAATCACTTTTAAATTACAAAAAAATGCTACTAACCATAGCAAACTATGCCAAACTCACCTAAATTACTTCGGCTATCAAAAATCACCCCCAACAACACTTTACAGCAACAAACTAAGCCCAATCACTTTAAAATTACCAGAATCACCTAAATTACTTCGGCTACCGTAAATCACCCCGAACTATCCCTTACCACAAACCAAACCATACATCTTAAAATTACAAAAAAAGGTGTTCAAATCATAACAAACTATGCCAGACTCTCCTAAATTACTTCGGCTACTCTAAATCATCACCAACTATCCCTTACCACAACAAACCAAACCATATCATCTAAAAATTACAAAAAAAGGTGTACAAATCATAACAAACTATGCCAGACTCACCTAAATTACTTCGGCTACTTTAAATCATCACCAACTAACCCTTACCACAACAAACTAAACCCAATCACTTTTAAATTACAAAAAAATACTAGTAACCATAGCAAACTATGCCAAACTCACATAAATTATTTCGGCTAACATAAATCATCACCAACTCACCCTTACCACAACAAACTAAACCCAATCACTTTTAAATTACAAAAAAATGCTACTAACCATAGCAAACTATGCCAAACTCACCTAAATTACTTCGGCTTTCAAAAATCACCCCAACTACACTTTACAGCAACAAACTAAGCCCAATCACTTTAAAATTACAAAAAAATGCTAAAAATCATAACAAACTATACCAGAATCACCTAAATTACTTCGGCTACCGTAAATCACCCCCAACTATCCCTTACCACAACAAACCAAACCATATCATTTTAAAATTACAAAAAAAGGTGTACAAATCATAACAAACTATGCCAGACTCACCTAAATTACTTCGGCTACTCTAAATCATCACCAACTAACCCTTACCACAACAAACTAAACCCAATCACTTTTCAATTACAAAAAAATGCTAGTAACCATAGCAAACTATACCAGACTCACCTAAAATACTTCGGCTACTCTAAATCATCACCAACTAACCCTTACCACAACAAACTAAACCCAATCACTTTTAAATTACAAAAAAATGCTAGTAACCATAGCAAACTATGCCAAACTCACCTAAATTACTTCGGCTATCAAAAATCACCCCCAACTACACTTTACAGCAACAAACTAAGCCCAATCACTTTAAAATTACAAAAAAATGCTAAAAATCATAACAAACTATACCAGAATCACCTAAATTACTTCGGCTACCGTAAATCACTCCCAACTATCCCTTACCACAACAAACCAAACCATATCATCTTAAAATTACAAAAAAAGGTGTACAAATCAGAACAAACTATGCCAGACTTACCTAAATTACTTCGGCTACTCTAAATCATCACCAACTAACCCTTACCACAACAAACTAAACCCAATCACTTTTAAATTACAAAAAAATGCTAGTAACCATAGCAAACTATGCCAAACTCACCTAAATTACTTCGGCTACCATAAATCATCACCAACTAACCCTTACCACATCAAACTAAACCCAATCACATTTAAAATACAAAAAAATGCTACTAACCATAGCAAACTATGCCAAACTCACCTAAATTACTTCGGCTATCAAAAATCACCCCCAACTACACTTTACAGCAACAAACTAAGCCCAATCACTTTAAAATTACAAAAAAATGCCATAAATCATAACTAACTATACCAGAATCACCTAAATTACTTCGGCTACCGTAAATCACCCCCAACTCTATCTTACCACAACAAACCAAACCATATCATCTTTAAATTACAAAAAAAGGTGTACAAATCATAACAAACTCTGCCAGACACACCTAAATTACTTCGGCTACTCTAAATCATCACCAACTAACCCTTACCACAACAAACTAAACCCAATCACTTTTAAATTACAAAAAAATGCTAGTAACCATAGCAAACTATGCCAAACTCACCTAAATTACTTCGGCTACCAAAAATCATCACCAACTAACCCTTACCACAACAAACTAAAAGCAATCACTTTTAAATTACAAAAAAATGCTACTAACCATAGCAAACTATGCCAAACTCACCTAAATTACTTCGACTATCAAAAATCACCCCCAACTACACTTTACAGCAACAAACTAATCCCAATCACTTTAAAATTACAAAAAAATTCTAAAAATCATAACAAACTATACCAGAATCACCTAAATTACTTCGGCTACCGTAAATCACCCCCAACTATCCCTTACCACAACAAACCAAACCATATCATCTTAAAATTACAAAAAAAGGTGTACAAATCATAACAAACTATGCCAGACTCACCTAAATTACTTCGGCTACTCTAAATCAGCACCAACTAACCCTTACCACAACAAACTAAACTCAATAACTTTTAAATTACAAAAAAATGCTACTAACCATAGTAAACTATGCCAAACTTACCTAAATTACTTCGGCTATCAAAAATCACCCCCAACTACACTTTACAGCAACAAACTAAGCCCAATCACTTTAAAATTAAAAAAAATGCTAAAAATCATAACAAACTATACCAGAATCACCGAAATTACTTCGGCTACCGTAAATCACCCCCAACTATTCCTTACCACAACAAACCAAACCATATCATCTTAAAATTACAAAAAAAGGTGTACAAATCATAACAAACTATGCCAGACTCACCTAAATTACTTCGGCTACTCTAAATCATCACCAACTAACCCTTACCACAACAAACTAAACCCAATCAATTTTAAATTACAAAAAAATGCTACTAACCATAGCAAACTATGCCAAACTCACCTAAATTACTTCTGCTATCAAAAATCACCCCCAACTACATTTTACAGCAACAAACTAAGCCCAATCACTTTAAAATTACAAAAAATGCTAAAAATCATAACAAACTATACCAGAATCACCTAAATTACTTCAGCTACCGTAAATCACCCCCAACTATCCCTTATCACAACAAACCAAACCATATCATCTTAAAATTACAATAAAAGGTGTACAAATCATAACAAACTATGCCAGACTTACCTAAATTACTTCGGCTACTCTAAATCATCACCAACTAACCCTTACCACAACAAACTAAACCCAATCACTTTTAAATTACACAAAAATGCTAGTAACCATAGCAAACTATGCCAAACTCACCTAAATTACTTCGGCTACCATAAATCATCACCAACTAACCCTTACCACAACAAACTAAACCCAATCTCTTTTAAATTACAAAAAAATGCTAATAACCATAGCAAACTATGCCAAACTCACCTAAATTACTTCGACTATCAAAAATCACCCCCAACTACACTTTACAGCAACAAACTAAGCCCAATCACTTTAAAATTACAAAAAAATTCTAAAAATCATAACAAACTATACCAGAATCACCTAAATTACTTCAGCTACCGTAAATCACCCCCAACTATCCCTTACCACAACAAACCAAACCATATCATCTTAAAATTACATAAAAAGGTGTACAAATCATAACAAACTATGCCAGACTCACCTAAATTACTTCGGCTACTCTAAATCATCACCAACTAACCCTTACCACATCAAACTAAACCCAATCAAATTTAAATTACAAAAAAATGCTAGTAACCATAGCAAACTATGCCAGACTCACCTAAATTACTTCGGCTACTCTAAATCATCACCAACTAACCCTTACCACAACAAACTAAACCCAATCAATTTTAAATTACAAAAAAATGCTTCTAACCATAGCAAACTATGCCAAACTCACCTAAATTACTTCGGCTATCAAAAATCACCCCCAACTACATTTTACAGCAACAAACTAAGCCCAATCACTTTAAAATAACAAAAAAATGCTAAAAATCATAACAAACTATACCAGAATCACCTAAATTACTTCAGCTACCGTAAATCACCCCCAACTATCCCTTATCACAACAAAACAAACCATATCATCTTAAAATTACAATAAAAGGTGTACAAATCATAACAAACTATGCCAGACTTACCTAAATTACTTCGGCTACTCTAAATCATCACCAACTAACCCTTACCACAACAAACTAAACCCAATCACTTTTAAATTACACAAAAATGCTAGTAACCATAGCAAACTATGCCAAACTCACCTAAATTACTTCGGCTACCAAAAATCATCACCAACTAACCCTTACCACAACAAACTAAACGCAATCACTTTTAAATTACAAAAAAATGCTACTAACCATAGCAAACTATGCCAAACTCACCTAAATTACTTCGACTATCAAAAATCACCCCCAACTACACTTTACAGCAACAAACTAAGCCCAATCACTTTAAATTTACAAAAAAATTCTAAAAATCATAACAAACTATACCAGAATCACCTAAATTACTTCGGCTACCGTAAATCACCCCCAACTATCCCTTACCACAACAAACCAAACCATATCATCTTAAAATTACAAAAAAAGGTGTACAAATCATAACAAACTATGCCAGACTCACCTAAATTACTTCGGCTACTCTAAATCATCACCAACTAACCCTTACCACATCAAACTAAACCCAATCAAATTTAAATTACAAAAAAATGCTAGTAACCATAGCAAACTATGCCAAACTCACCTAAATTACTTCGGCTACCATAAATCATCACCAACTAACCCTTACCACAACAAACTAAACCCAATCTCTTTTAAATTACAAAAAAATGCTACTAACCATAGCAAACTATGCCAAACTCACCTAAATTACTTCGACTATCAAAAATCACCCCCAACTACACTTTACAGCAACAAACTAAGCCCAATCACTTTAAAATTACAAAAAAATTCTAAAAATCATAACAAACTATACCAGAATCACCTAAATTACTTCGGCTAACGTAAATAACCCCCAACTATCCCTTACCACAACAAACCAAACCATATCATCTTAAAATTACAAAAAAAGGTGTACAAATCATAACAAACTATGCTAGACTCACCTAAATTACTTCGGCTACTCTAAATCATCACCAACTAACCCTTACCACAACAAACTAAACCCAATCACTTTTAAATTACAAAAAAATGCTACTAACCATAGCAAACTATGCCAAACTCACTTAAATTACTTCGGCTACCATAAATCATCACCAACTAACCCTTACCACAACATACAAAAAAATGCTACTAACCATAGCAAACTATGCCAAACTCACCTAAATTACTTCGGCTATCAAAAATCACCCCCAACTACACTTTACAGCAACAAACTAAGCCCAATCACTTTAAAATTACAAAAAAATGCTAAAAATCATAACTAACTATACCAGAATCACCTAAATTACTTCGGCTACCGTAAATCACCCCCAACTATATCTTACCACAACAAACCAAACCATATCATCTTAAAATTACAAAAAAAGGTGTACAAATCATAACAAACTCTGCCAGACTCACCTAAACTACTTCGGCTACTCTAAATCATCACCAACTAACCCTTACCACAACAAACTAAACCCAATCACTTTTAAATTACAAAAAAATGCTAGTAACCATAGCAAACTATGCCAAACTCACCTAAATTACTTCGGCTACCAAAAATCACCCCCAACTACACTTTTCAGCAACAAACTAAGCCCAATCACTTTAAAATTACAAAAAAATTCTAAAAATCATAACAAACTATACCAGAATCACCTAAATTACTTCGGCTACCGTAAATCACCCTCAACTATCCCTTACCACAACAAACCAAACCATATCATCTTAAAATTACAAAAAAAGGTGTACAAATCATAACAAACTATGCCAGACTCACCTAAATTACTTCGGCTACTCTAAATCATCACCAACTAACCCTTACCACAACAAACCAAACCATATCATCTTAAAATTACAAAAAAAGGTGTACAAATCATAACAAACTATGCCAGACTCACCTAAATTACTTCGGCTACTCTAAATCATCACCAACTAACCCTTACCACAACAAACTAAACCCAATCAATTTTAAATTACAAAAAAATGCTACTAACCATAGCAAACTATGCCAAACTCACCTAAATTACTTCGGCTATCAAAAATCACCCCCAACTACATTTTACAGCAACAGACTATCACTTAGACAGATCACTTTAAAATTACAAAAAAATGCTAAAAATCATAACAAACTATACCAGAATCACCGAAATTACTTCGGCTACCGTAAATCACCCCCAACTATCCCTTATCACAACAAACCAAACCATATCATCTTAAAATTACAATAAAAGGTGTACAAATCATAACAAACTATGCCAGACTTACCTAAATTACTTCGGCTACTCTAAATCATCACCAACTAACCCTTACCACAACAAACTAAACCCAATCACTTTTAAATTACACAAAAATGCTAGTAACCATAGCAAACTATGCCAAACTCACCTAAATTACTTCGGCTACCAAAAATCATCACCAACTAACCCTTACCACAACAAACTAAACGCAATCACTTTTAAATTACAAAAAAATGCTACTAACCATAGCAAACTATGCCAAACTCACCTAAATTACTTCGACTATCAAAAATCACCCCCAACTACACTTTACAGCAACAAACTAAGCCCAATAACTTTAAAATTACAAAAAAATTCTAAAAATCATAACAAACTATACCAGAATCACCTAAATTACTTCGGCTACCGTAAATCACCCCCAACTATCCCTTACCACAACAAACCAAACCATATCATCTTTAAATTACAAAAAAAGGTGTACAAATCATAACAAACTATGCCAGACTCACCTAAATTACTTCGGCTACTCTAAATCATCACCAACTAACCCTTACCACATCAAACTAAACCCAATCAAATTTAAATTACAAAAAATGCTAGTAACCATAGCAAACTATGCCAAACTCACCTAAATTACTTCGGCTACCATAAATCATCACCAACTAACCCTTACCACAACAAACTAAACCCAATCTCTTTTAAATTACAAAAAAATGCTACTAGCCATAGCAAACTATGCCAAACTCACCTAAATTACTTCGGCTATCAAAAATCACCCCCAACTACACTTTACAGCAACAAACTAAGCCCAATCACTTTAAAATTACAAAAAAATGCTAAAAATCATAACAAACTATACCAGAATCACCTAAATTACTTCGGCTACCGTAAATCACCCCCAACTATCCCTTACCACAACAAACCAAACCATATCATTTTAAAATTACAAAAAAAGGTGTACAAATCATAACAAACTATGCCAGACTCACCTAAATTACTTCGGCTACTCTAAATCATCACCAACTAACCCTTACCACAACAAACTAAACCCAATCACTTTTCAATTACAAAAAAATGCTAGTAACCATAGCAAACTATACCAGACTCACCTAAAATACTTCGGCTACTCTAAATCATCACCAACTAACCCTTACCACAACAAACTAAACCCAATCACTTTTAAATTACAAAAAAATGCTAGTAACCATAGCAAACTATGCCAAACTCACCTAAATTACTTCGGCTATCAAAAATCACCCCCAACTACACTTTACAGCAACAAACTAAGCCCAATCACTTTAAAATTACAAAAAAATGCTAAAAATCATAACAAACTATACCAGAATCACCTAAATTACTTCGGCTACCGTAAATCACTCCCAACTATCCCTTACCACAACAAACCAAACCATATCATCTTAAAATTACAAAAAAAGGTGTACAAATCAGAACAAACTATGCCAGACTTACCTAAATTACTTCGGCTACTCTAAATCATCACCAACTAACCCTTACCACAACAAACTAAACCCAATCACTTTTAAATTACAAAAAAATGCTTGTAACTATAGCAAACTATGCCAAACTCACCTAAATTACTTCGGCTACCATAAATCATCACCAACTAACCCTTACCACAACAAACTAAACCCAATCACATTTAAAATACAAAAAAATGCTACTAACCATAGCAAACTATGCCAAACTCACCTAAATTATTTCGGCTATCAAAAATCACCCCCAACTACACTTTACAGCAACAAACTAAGCCCAATCACTTTAAAATTACAAAAAAATGCCATAAATCATAACTAACTATACCAGAATCACCTAAATTACTTCGGCTACCGTAAATCACCCCCAACTCTATCTTACCACAACAAACCAAACCATATCATCTTAAAATTACAAAAAAAGGTGTACAAATCATAACAAACTATGCCAGACTCACCTAAATTACTTCGGCTACTCTAAATCATCACCAACTAACCCTTACCACAACAAACTAAACCCAATCAATTTTAAATTACAAAAAAATGCTACTAACCATAGCAAACTATGCCAAACTCACCTAAATTACTTCGGCTACCAGAAATCATCACCAACTAACCCTTACCTCAACAAACTAAACCCAATCTCTTTTAAATTACAAAAAAATGCTAATAACCATAGCAAACTATGCCAAACTCACCTAAATTACTTCGACTATCAAAAATCACCCCCAACTACACTTTACAGCAACAAACTAAGCCCAATCACTTTAAAATTACAAAAAAATTCTAAAAATCATAACAAACTATACCAGAATCACCTAAATTACTTCAGCTACCGTAAATCACCCCCAACTATCCCTTACCACAACAAACCAAACCATATCATCTTAAAATTACAAAAAAAGGTGTACAAATCATAACAAACTATGCCAGACTCACCTAAATTACTTCGGCTACTCTAAATCATCACCAACTAACCCTTACCACATCAAACTAAACCCAATCAAATTTAAATTACAAAAAAATGCTAGTAACCATAGCAAACTATGCCAAACTCACCTAAATTACTTCGGCTACCATAAATCATCACCAACTAACCCTTACCACAACAAACTAAACCCAATCTCTTTTAAATTACAAAAAAATGCTACTAACCATAGCAAACTATGCCAAACTCACCTAAATTACTTCGACTATCAAAAATCACCCCCAACTACACTTTACAGCAACAAACTAATCCCAATCACTTTAAAATTACAAAAAAATTCTAAAAATCATAACAAACTATACCAGAATCACCTAAATTACTTCGGCTACCGTAAATCACCCCCAACTATCCCTTACCACAACAAACCAAACCATATCATCTTAAAATTACAAAAAAAGGTGTACAAATCATAACAAACTATGCCAGACTCACCTAAATTACTTCGGCTACTCTAAATCATCACGAACTAACCCTTACCACAACAAACTAAACCCAATCAATTTTAAATTACAAAAAAATGCTACTAACCATAGCAAACTATGCCAAACTCACCTAAATTACTTCGGCTATCAAAAATCACCCCCAACTACATTTTACAGCAACAAACTAAGCCCAATCACTTTAAAATAACAAAAAAATGCTAAAAATCATAACAAACTATACCAGAATCACCTAAATTACTTCAGCTACCGTAAATCACCCCCAACTATCCCTTATCACAACAAACCAAACCATATCATCTTAAAATTACAATAAAAGGTGTACAAATCATAACAAACTATGCCAGACTTACCTAAATTACTTCGGCTACTCTAAATCATCACCAACTAACCCTTACCACAACAAACTAAACCCAATCACTTTTAAATTACACAAAAATGCTAGTAACCATAGCAAACTATGCCAAACTCACCTAAATTACTTCGGCTACCAAAAATCATCACCAACTAACCCTTACCACAACAAACTAAACGCAATCACTTTTAAATTACAAAAAAATGCTACTAACCATAGCAAACTATGCCAAACTCACCTAAATTACTTCGACTATCAAAAATCACCCCCAACTACACTTTACAGCAACAAACTAAGCCCAATCACTTTAAAATTACAAAAAAATTCTAAAAATCATAACAAACTATACCAGAATTACCTAAATTACTTCGGCTACCGTAAATCACCCCCAACTATCCCTTACCACAACAAACCAAACCATATCATCTTAAAATTACAAAAAAAGGTGTACAAATCATAACAAACTATTCCAGACTCACCTAAATTACTTCGGCTACTCTAAATCATCACCAACTAACCCTTACCACATCAAACTAAACCCAATCAAATTTAAATTACAAAAAATGCTAGTAACCATAGCAAACTATGCCAAACTCACCTAAATTACTTCGGCTACCATAAATCATCACCAACTAACCCTTACCACAACAAACTAAACCCAATCTCTTTTAAATTACAAAAAAATGCTACTAACCATAGCAAACTATGCCAAACTCACCTAAATTACTTCGACTATCAAAAATCACCCCCAACTACACTTTACAGCAACAAACTAAGCCCAATCACTTTAAAATAACAAAAAAATGCTAAAAATCATAACAAACTATACCAGAATCACCTAAATTACTTCAGCTACCGTAAATCACCCCCAACTATCCCTTATCACAACAAACCAAACCATATCATCTTAAAATTACAAAAAAAGGTGTACAAATCATAACAAACTATGCTAGACTCACCTAAATTACTTCGGCTACTCTAAATCATCACCAACTAACCCTTACCACAACAAACTAAACCCAATCACTTTTAAATTACAAAAAAATGCTACTAACCATAGCAAACTATGCCAAACTCACCTAAATTACTTCGGCTATCAAAAATCACCCCCAACTACACTTTACAGCAACAAACTAAGCCCAATCACTTTAAAATTACAAAAAAATGCTAAAAATCATAACAAACTATACCAGAATCACCTAAATTACTTCGGCTACCGTAAATCACTCCCAACTATCCCTTACCACAACAAACCAAACCATATCATCTTAAAATTACAGAAAAAGGTGTACAAATCAGAACAAACTATGCCAGACTTACCTAAATTACTTCGGCTACTCAAAATCATCACCAACTAACCCTTACCACAACAAACTAAACCCAATCACTTTTAAATTACAAAAAAATGCTAGTAACCATAGCAAACTATGCCAAACTCACCTAAATTACTTCGGCTACCATAAATCATCACCAACTAACCCTTACCACAACAAACTAAACCCAATCACATTTAAAATACAAAAAAATGCTACTAACCATAGCAAACTATGCCAAACTCACCTAAATTACTTCGGCTATCAAAAATCACTCCCAACTACACTGTACAGCAACAAACTAAGCCCAATCACTTTAAAATTACAAAAAAATGCTAAAAATCATAACTAACTATACCAGAATCACCTAAATTACTTCGGCTACCGTAAATCACCCCCAACTATATCTTACCACAACAAACCAAACCATATCATCTTAAAATTACAAAAAAATGTGTACAAATCATAACAAACTCTGCCAGACTCACCTAAACTACTTCGGCTACTCTAAATCATCACCAACTAACCCTTACCACAACAAACTAAACCCAATCACTTTTAAATTACAAAAAAATGCTAGTAACCATAGCAAACTATGCCAAACTCACCTAAATTACTTCGGCTACCAAAAATCATCACCAACTAACCCTTACCACAACAAACTAAAAGCAATCACTTTTAAATTACAAAAAAATGCTACTAACCATAGCAAACTATGCCAAACTCACCTAAATTAGTTCGACTATCAAAAATCACCCCCAACTACACTTTACAGCAACAAACTAATCCCAATCACTTTAAAATTACAAAAAAATTCTAAAAATCATCACAAACTAGACCAGAATCACCTAAATTACTTCGGCTACCGTAAATCACCCCCAACTATCCCTTACCACAACAAACCAAACCATATCATCTTAAAATTACAAAAAAAGGTGTACAAATCATAACAAACTATGCCAGACTCACCTAAATTACTTCGGCTACTCTAAATCATCACCAACTAACTCTTACCACAACAAACTAAACTCAATCACTTTTAAATTACAAAAAATGCTACTAAGCATAGCAAACTATGCCAAACTCACCTAAATTAGTTCGACTATCAAAAATCACCCCCAACTACACTTTACAGCAACAAACTAATCCCAATCACTTTAAAATTACAAAAAAATTCTAAAAATCATAACAAACTTTACCAGAATCACCTAAATTACTTCGGCTACCGTAAATCACCCCCAACTATCCCTTACCACAACAAACCAAACCATATCATCTTAAAATTACAAAAAAAGGTGTACAAATCATAACAAACTATGCCAGACTCACCTAAATTACTTCGGCTACTCTAAATCATCACCAACTAACCCTTACCACAACAAACTAAACCCAATCAATTTTAAATTACAAAAAAATGCTACTAACCATAGCAAACTATGCCAAACTCACCTAAATTACTTCGGCTATCAAAAATCACCCCCAACTACATTTTACAGCAACAGACTAAGCCCAATCACTTTAAAATTACAAAAAAATGCTAAAAATCATAACAAACTATACCAGAATCACCGAAATTACTTCGGCTACCGTAAATCACCCCCAACTATCCCTTACCACAACAAACCAAACCATATCATCTTAAAATTACAAAAAAAGGTGTACAAATCATAACAAACTATGCCAGACTCACCTAAATTACTTCGGCTTCTCTAAATCATCACCAACTAACCCTTACCACAACAAACTAAACCCAATCAATTTTAAATTACAAAAAAATGCTACTAACCATAGCAAACTATGCCAAACTCACCTAAATTACTTCGGCTATCAAAAATTACCCCCAACTACATTTTACAGCAACAGACTAAGCCCAATCACTTTAAAATTACAAAAAAATGCTAAAAATCATAACAAACTATACCAGAATCACCTAAATTACTTCAGCTACCGTAAATCACCTCCAACTATCCCTTATCACAACAAACCAAACCATATCATCTTAAAATTACAATAAAAGGTGTACAAATCATAACAAACTATGCCAGACTTACCTAAATTACTTCGGCTACTCTAAATCATCACCAACTAACCCTTACCACAACAAACTAAACCCAATCACTTTTAAATTACACAAAAATGCTAGTAACCATAGCAAACTATGCCAAACTCACCTAAATTACTTCGGCTACCAAAAATCATCACCAACTAACCCTTACCACAACAAACTAAACGCAATCACTTTTAAATTACAAAAAAATGCTACTAACCATAGCAAACTATGCCAAACTCACCTAAATTACTTCGAGTATCAAAAATCACCCCCAACTACACTTTACAGCAACAAACTAAGCCCAATCACTTTAAAATTACAAAAAAATGCTAAAAATCATAACAAACTATACCAGAATCACCTAAATTACTTCGGCTACCGTAAATCACCCCCAACTATCCCTTACCGCAACAAACCAAACCATATCATCTTTAAATTACAAAAAAAGGTGTACAAATCATAACAAACTATGCCAGACTCACCTAAATTACTTCGGCTACTCTAAATCATCACCAACTAACCCTTACCACATCAAACTAAACCCAATCAAATTTAAATTACAAAAAAATGCTAGTAACCATAGCAAACTATGCCAAACTCACCTAAATTACTTCGACTATCAAAAATCACCCCCAACTACACTTTACAGCAACAAACTAAGCCCAATCACTTTAAAATTACAAAAAAATGCTAAAAATCATAACAAACTATACCAGAATCACCTAAATTACTTCGGCTACCGTAAATCACCCCCAACTATCCCTTACCGCAACAAACCAAACCATATCATCTTTAAATTACAAAAAAAGGTGTACAAATCATAACAAACTATGCCAGACTCACCTAAATTACTTCGGCTACTCTAAATCATCACCAACTAACCCTTACCACATCAAACTAAACCCAATCAAATTTAAATTACAAAAAAATGCTAGTAACCATAGCAAACTATGCCAAACTCACCTAGATTACTTCGGCTACCATAAATCATCACCAACTAACCCTTACCACAACAAACTAAACCCAATCTCTTTTAAATTACAAAAAAATGCTACTAACCATAGCAAACTATGCCAAACTCACCTAAATTACTTCGACTATCAAAAATCACCCCCAACTACACTTTACAGCAACAAACTAAGCCCAATCACTTTAAAATTACAAAAAAATTCTAAAAATCATAACAAACTATACCAGAATCACCTAAATTACTTCGGCTACCGTAAATCACCCCCAACTATCCCTTACCACAACAAACCAAACCATATCATCTTAAAATTACAAAAAAAGGTGTACAAATCATAACAAACTATGCCAGACTCACCTAAATTACTTCGGCTACCGTAAATCACCCCCAACTATCCCTTACCACAACAAACCAAACCATATCATCTTAAAATTACAAAAAAAGGTGTACAAATCATAACAAACTATGCTAGACTCACCTAAATTACTTCGACTACTCTAAATCATCACCAACTAACCCTTACCACAACAAACTAAACCCAATCAATTTTAAATTACAAAAAAATGCTACTAACCATAGCAAACTATGCCAAACTCACCTAAATTACTTCGGCTATCAAAAATCACCCCCAACTACATTTTACAGCAACAGACTAAGCCCAATCACTTTAAAATTACAAAAAAATGCTAAAAATCATAACAAACTATACCAGAACCACCGAAATTACTTCGGCTACCGTAAATCACCCCCAACTATCCCTTACCACAACAAACCAAACCATATCATCTTAAAATTAAAAAAAAGGTGTACAAATCATAACAAACTATGCCAGACTCACCTAAATTACTTCGGCTACTCTAAATCATCACCAACTAACCCTTACCACAACAAACTAAACCCAATCAATTTTAAATTACAAAAAAATGCTACTAACCATAGCAAACTATGCCAAACTCACCTAAATTACTTCGGCTATCAAAAATCACCCCCAACTACATTTTACAGCAACAGACTAAGCCCAATCACTTTAAAATTACAAAAAAATGCTAAAAATCATAACAAACTATACCAAATCACCTAAATTACTTCAGCTACCGTAAATCACCCCCAACTATCCCTTATCACAACAAACCAAACCATATCATCTTAAAATTACAATAAAAGGTGTACAAATCATAACAAACTATGCTAGACTTACCTAAATTACTTCGGCTACTCTAAATCATCACCAACTAACCCTTACCACAACAAACTAAACCCAATCACTTTTAAATTACACAAAAATGCTAGTAACCATAGCAAATTATGCCAAACTCACCTAAATTACTTCGGCTACCAAAAATCATCACCAACTAACCCTTACCACAACAAACTAAACGCAATCACTTTTAAATTACAAAAAAATGCTACTAACCATAGCAAACGATGCCAAACTCACCTAAATTACTTCGACTATCAAAAATCACCCCCAACTACACTTTACAGCAACAAACTAAGCCCAATCACTTTAAAATTACAAAAAAATTCTAAAAATCATAACAAACTATACCAGAATCACCTAAATTACTTCGGCTACCGTAAATCACCCCCAACTATCCCTTACCACAACAAACCACACCATATCATCTTAAAATTACAAAAAAAGGTGTACAAATCATAACAAACTACGCCAGACTCACCTAAATTACTTCGGCTACTCTAAATCATCACCAACTAACCCTTACCACATCAAACAAAACCCAATCAAATTTAAATTACAAAAAAATGCTAGTAACCATAGCAAACTATGCCAAACTCACCTAAATTACTTCACATACCATAAATCGTCACCAACTAACCCTTACCACAACAAACTAAACCCAATCTCTTTTAAATTACAAAAAAATGCTACTAACCATAGCAAACTATGCCAAACTCACCTAAATTACTTCGACTATCAAAAATCACCCCCAACTACACTTTACAGCAACAAACTAAGCCCAATCACTTTAAAATTACAAAAAAATTCTAAAAATCATAACAAACTATACCAGAATCACCTAAATTACTTCGGCTACCGTAAATCACCCCCAACTATCCCTTACCACAACAAACCAAACCATATCATCTTAAAATTACAAAAAAGGTGTACAAATCATAACAAACTATGCCAGACTCACCTAAATTACTTCGGCTACTCTAAATCATCACCAACTAACTTTTACCACATCAAACTAAACCCAAACAAATTTAAATTACAAAAAAATGCTAGTAACCATAGCAAACTATGCCAAACTCACCTAAATTACTTCGGCTACCATAAATCATCACCAACTAACCCTTACCACAACAAACTAAACCCAATCTCTTTTAAATTACAAAAAAATGCTACTAACCATAGCAAACTATGCCAAACTCACCTAAATTACTTCGACTATCAAAAATCACCCCCAACTACACTTTACAGCAACAAACTAAGCCCAATCACTTTAAAATTACAAAAAAATTCTAAAAATCATAACAAACTATACCAGAATCACCTAAATTACTTCGGCTACCGTAAATCACCCCCAACTATCCCTTACCACAACAAACCAAACCATATCATCTTAAAATTACAAAAAAAGGTGTACAAATCATAACAAACTATGCCAGACTTACCTAAATTACTTCGGCTACTCTAAATCATCACCAACTAACCCTTACCACAACAAACTAAACCCAATCACTTTTAAATTACACAAAAATGCTAGTAACCATAGCAAACTATGCCAAACTCACCTAAATTACTTCGGCTACCAAAAATCATCACCAACTAACCCTTACCACAACAAACTAAACGCAATCACTTTTAAATTACAAAAAAATGCTACTAACCATAGCAAACTATGCCAAACTCACCTAAATTACTTCGACTATCAAAAATCACCCCCAACTACACTTTACAGCAACAAACTAAGCCCAATCACTTTAAAATTACAAAAAAATTCTAAAAATCATAACAAACTATACCAGAATCACCTAAATTACTTCGGCTACCGTAAATCACCCCCAACTATCCCTTACCGCAACAAACCAAACCATATCATCTTTAAATTACAAAAAAAGGTGTACAAATCATAACAAACTATGCCAGACTCACCTAAATTACTTCGGCTACTCTAAATCATCACCAACTAACCCTTACCACATCAAACTAAACCCAATCAAATTTAAATTACAAAAAAATGCTAGTAACCATAGCAAACTATGCCAAACTCACCTAGATTACTTCGGCTACCATAAATCATCACCAACTAACCCTTACCACAACAAACTAAACCCAATCTCTTTTAAATTACAAAAAAATGCTACTAACCATAGCAAACTATGCCAAACTCACCTAAATTACTTCGATTATCAAAAATCACCCCCAACTACACTTTACAGCAACAAACGAAGCCCAATCACTTTAAAATTACAAAAAAATTCTAAAAATCATAACAAACTATACCAGAATCACCTAAATTACTTCGGCTACCGTAAATCACCCCCAACTATCCCTTACCACAACAAACCAAACCATATCATCTTAAAATGACAAAAAAAGGTGTACAAATCATAACAAACTATGCCAGACTCACCTAAATTACTTCGGCTACCGTAAATCACCCCCAACTATCCCTTACCACAACAAACCAAACCATATCATCTTAAAATTACAAAAAAAGGTGTACAAATCATAACAAACTATGCTAGACTCACCTAAATTACTTCGACTACTCTAAATCATCACCAACTAACCCTTACCACAACAAACTAAACCCAATCAATTTTAAATTACAAAAAAATGCTACTAACCATAGCAAACTATGCCAAACTCACCTAAATTACTTCGGCTATCAAAAATCACCCCCAACTACATTTTACAGCAACAGACTAAGCCCAATCACTTTAAAATTAAAAAAAAATGCTAAAAATCATAACAAACTATACCAGAATCACCGAAATTACTTCGGCTACCGTAAATCACCCCCAACTATCCCTTACCACAACAAACCAAACCATATCATCTTAAAATTAAAAAAAAGGTGTACAAATCATAACAAACTATGCCAGACTCACCTAAATTACTTCGGCTACTCTAAATCATCACCAACTAACCCTTACCACAACAAACTAAACCCAATCAATTTTAAATTACAAAAAAATGCTACTAACCATAGAAAACTATGCCAAACTCACCTAAATTACTTCGGCTATCAAAAATCACCCCCAACTACATTTTACAGCAACAGACTAAGCCCAATCACTTTAAAATTACAAAAAAATGCTAAAAATCATAACAAACTATACCAGAATCACCTAAATTACTTCAGCTACCGTAAATCACCCCCAACTATCCCTTACCACAACAAACCAAACCATATCATCTTAAAATTACAAAAAAGGTGTACAAATCATAACAAACTATGCCAGACTCACCTAAATTACTTCGGCTACTCTAAATCATCACCAACTAACTTTTACCACATCAAACTAAACCCAAACAAATTTAAATTACAAAAAAATGCTAGTAACCATAGCAAACTATGCCAAACTCACCTAAATTACTTCGGCTACCATAAATCATCACCAACTAACCCTTACCACAACAAACTAAACCCAATCTCTTTTAAATTACAAAAAAATGCTACTAACCATAGCAAACTATGCCAAACTCACCTAAATTACTTCGACTATCAAAAATCACCCCCAACTACACTTTACAGCAACAAACTAAGCCCAATCACTTTAAAATTACAAAAAAATTCTAAAAATCATAACAAACTATACCAGAATCACCTAAATTACTTCGGCTACCGTAAATCACCCCCAACTATCCCTTACCACAACAAACCAAACCATATCATCTTAAAATTACAAAAAAAGGTGTACAAATCATAACAAACTATGCCAGACTCACCTAAATTACTTCGGCTACTTTAAATCATCACCAACTAACCCTTACCACATCAAACTAAACCCAATCAAATTTAAATTACAAAAAAATGCTAGTAACCATAGCAAACTATGCCAAACTCACCTAAATTACTTCGGCTACCATAAATCATCACCAACTAACCCTTACCACAACTAACTAAACCCAATCTCTTTTAAATTACAAAAAAATGCTACTAACCATAGCAAACTATGCCAAACTCACCTAAATTACTTCGACTATCAAAAACCACCCCCAACTATACTTTACAGCAACAAACTAATCCCAATCACTTTAAAATTACAAAAAAATTCTAAAAATCATAACAAACTATACCATAATCACCTAAGTTACTTCGGCTACCGTAAATCACCCCCAACTATCCCTTACCACAACAAACCAAACCATATCATCTTAAAATTACAAAAAAAGGTGTACAAATTATAACAAACTATGCCAGACTCACCTAAATTACTTCGGCTACTCTAAATCATCACCAACTAACCCTTACCACAACAAACTAAACCCAATCACTTTTAAATTACAAAAAAATGCTACTAACCATAGCAAACTATGCCAAACTCACCTAAATTACTTCGGCTATCAAAAATCACCCCCAACTACACTTTACAGCAACAAACTAAGCCCAATCACTTTAAAATTAAAAAAAAATGCTAAAAATCATAACAAACTATACCAGAATCACCGAAATTACTTCGGCTACCGTAAATCACCCCCAACTATCCCTTACCACAACAAACGAAACCATATCATCTTAAAATTACAAAAAAAGGTGTACAAATCATAACAAACTATGCCAGACTCACCTAAATTACTTCGGCTACTCTAAATCATCACCAACTAACCCTTACCACAACAAACTAAACCCAATCAATTTTAAATTACAAAAAAATGCTACCAACCATAGCAAACTATGCCAAACTCACCTAAATTACTTCGGCTATCAAAAATCACCCCCAACTAAATTTTACAGTAACAAACCAAGCCCAATCACTTTAAAATTACAAAAAAATGCTAAAAATCATAACAAACTATACCAGTATCACCTAAATTACTTCAG
Source organism: Eledona agricola (assembly GCA_964023215.1). Lineage (NCBI taxonomy): Eukaryota > Metazoa > Arthropoda > Insecta > Coleoptera > Tenebrionidae > Eledona > Eledona agricola. Next base: position 129,421 of record CAXIEJ010000019.1, on the reverse strand, counting down.
CTACCGTAAATCACCCCCAACTATCCCTTATCACAACAAACCAAACCATATCATCTTAAAATTACAATAAAAGGTGTACAAATCATAACAAACTATGCCAGACTTACCTTAATTACTTCGGCTACTCTAAATCATCACCAACTAACCCTTACCACAACAAACTAAACCCAATCAGTTTTAAATTACACAAAAATGCTAGTAACCATAGCAAACTATGCCAAACTCACCTAAATTACTTCGGCTACCAAAAATCATCACCAACTAACCCTTACCACAACAAACTAAACGCAATCACTTTTAAATTACAAAAAAATGCAACTAACCATAGCAAACTATGCCAAACTCACCTAAATTACTTCGACTATCAAAAATCACTCCCAACTACACTTTACAGCAACAAACTAAGCCCGATCACTTTAAAATTACAAAAAATTTTTAAAAATTATAACAAACTATACCAGAATCACCTAAATTACTTCGGCTACCGTAAATCACCCCCAACTATTCCTTATCACAACAAACCAAACCATATCATCTTAAAATTACAAAAAAAGGTGTACAAATCATAACAAACTATGCCAGACTCACCTAAATTACTTCGGCTACTCTAAATCATCACCAACTAACCCTTACCACATCAAACTAAACCCAATCAAATTTAAATTACAAAAAAATGCTAGTAACCATAGCAAACTATGCCAAACTCACCTAAATTACTTCGGCTACCATAAATCATCACCAACTAACCCTTACCACAACAAACTAAACCCAATCTCTTTTAAATTACAAAAAAATGCTACTAACCATAGCAAACTATGCCAAACTCACCTAAATTACTTCGACTATCAAAAATCACCCCCAACTACACTTTACAGCAACAAACTAAGCCCAATCACTTTAAAATTACAAAAAAATTCTAAAAATCATAACAAACTATACCAGAATCACCTAAATTACTTCGGCTAACGTAAATAACCCCCAACTATCCCTTACCACAACAAACCAAACCATATCATCTTAAAATTACAAAAAAAGGTGTACAAATCATAACAAACTATGCTAGACTCACCTAAATTACTTCGGCTACTCTAAATCATCACCAACTAACCCTTACCACAACAAACTAAACCCAATCACTTTTAAATTACAAAAAAATGCTACTAACCATAGTAAACTATGCCAAACTCACCTAAATTACTTCGGCTATCAAAAATCACCCCCAACTACATTTTACAGTAACAAACTAAGCCCAATCACTTTAAAATTACAAAAAAATGCTAAAAATCATAACAAACAATACCAGTATCACCTAAATTACTTCAGCTACCGTAAATCACCCCCAACTATCCCTTATCACAACAAACCAAACCATATCATCTTAAAATTACAAAAAAAGGTGTACAAATCATAACAAACTATGCCAGACTCACCTAAATTACTTCGGCTACTCTAAATCATCACCAACTAACCCTTACCACAACAAACTAAACCCAATCACTTTTAAATTACACAAAAATGCTAGTAACCATAGCAAACTATGCCAAACTTACCTAAATTACTTCGGCTACCAAAAATCATCACCAACTAACCCTTACCACAACAAACTAAACGCAATCACTTTTAAATTACAAAAAAATGCAACTAACCATAGCAAACTATGCCAAACTCACCTAAATTACTTCGACTATCAAAAATCACTCCCAACTACACTTTACAGCAACAAACTAAGCCCGATCACTTTAAAATTACAAAAAAATTCTAAAAATTATAACAAACTATACCAGAATCACCTAAATTACTTCGGCTACCGTAAATCACCCCCAACTATTCCTTATCACAACAAACCAAACCATATCATCTTAAAATTACAAAAAAAGGTGTACAAATCATAACAAACTATGCCAGACTCACCTAAATTACTTCGGCTACTCTAAATCATCACCAACTAACCCTTACCACATCAAACTAAACCCAATCAAATTTAAATTACAAAAAAATGCTAGTAACCATAGCAAACTATGCCAAACTCACCTAAATTACTTCGGCTACCATAAATCATCACCAACTAACCCTTACCACAACAAACTAAACCCAATCTCTTTTAAATTACAAAAAAATGCTACTAACCATAGCAAACTATGCCAAACTCACCTAAATTACTTTGACTATCAAAAATCACCCCCAACTACACTTTACAGCAACAAACTAAGCCCAATCACTTTAAAATTACAAAAAAATTCTAAAAATCATAACAAACTATACCAGAATCACCTAAATTACTTCGGCTAACGTAAATAACCCCCAACTATCCCTTACCACAACAAACCAAACCATATCATCTTAAAATTACAAAAAAAGGTGTACAAATCATAACAAACTATGCTAGACTCACCTAAATTACTTCGGCTACTCTAAATCATCACCAACTAACCCTTACCACAACAAACTAAACCCAATCACTTTTAAATTACAAAAAAATGCTACTAACCATAGTAAACTATGCCAAACTCACCTAAATTACTTCGGCTATCAAAAATCACCCCCAACTACACTTTACAGCAACAAACTAAGCCCAATCACTTTAAAATTACAAAAAAATGCTAAAAATCATAACAAACTATACCAGAATCACCTAAATTACTTCGGCTACCGTAAATCACGCCCAACTTTCCCTTACCACAACAAACCAAACCATATCATCTTAAAATTACAAAAAAAGGTGTACAAATCTGAACAAACTATGCCAGACTTACCTAAATTACTTCGGCTACTCTAAATCATCACCAACTAACCCTTACCACAACAAACTAAACCCAATCACTTTTAAATTACAAAAAAATGCTAGTAACCATAGCAAACTATGCCAAACTCACCTAAATTACTTCGGCTACCATAAATCATCACCAACTAACCCTTACCACAACAAACTAAACCCAATCACTTTTAAAATACAACAAAATGCTACTAACCATAGCAAACTATGCCAAACTCACCTAAATTACTTCGGCTATCAAAAATCACCCCCAACTACACTTTACAGCAACAAACTAAGCCCAATCACTTTAAAATTACAAAAAAAATGCTAAAAATCATAACTAACTATACCAGAATCACCTAAATTACTTCGGCTAGCGTAAATCACCCCCAACTATATCTTACCACAACAAACCAAACCATATCATCTTAAAATTACAAAAAAAGGTGTACAAATCATAACAAACTCTGCCAGACTCACCTAAATTACTTCGGCTACTCTAAGTCATCACCAACTAACCCTTACCTCAACAAACTAAACCCAATCACTTTTAAATTACAAAAAAATGCTAGTAACCATAGCAAACTATGCCAAACTCACCTAAATTACTTCGGTTACCAAAAATCATCACCAACTAACCCTTACCACAACAAACTAAAAGCAATCACTTTTAAATTACAAAAAAATGCTACTAACCATAGCAAACTATGCCAAACTCACCTAAATTACTTCGGCTATCAAAAATCACCCCAACTACATTTTACAGCAACAAACTAAGCCCAATCACTTTAAAATTACAAAAAAATGCTAAAAATCATAACAAACTATACCAGAATCACCTAAATTACTTCAGCTACCGTAAATCACCCCCAACTATCCCTTTTCACAACAAACCAAACCATATCATCTTAAAATTACAATAAAAGGTGTACAAATCATAACAAACTCTGCCAGACTCACCTAAATTACTTCGGCTACTCTAAATCATCACCAACTAACCCTTACCACAACAAACTAAACCCAATCACTTTTATATTACAAAAAAATGCTAGTAACCATAGCAAACTATGCCAAACTCACCTAAATTACTTCGGCTACCAAAAATCATCACCAACTAACCCTTACCACAACAAACTAAAAGCAATCACTTTTAAATTACAAAAAAATGCTACTAACCATAGCAAACTATGCCAAACTCACCTAAATTACTTCGGCTATCAAAAATCACCCCCAACTACACTTTACAGCAACAAACTAAGCCCAATCACTTTAAAATTACAAAAAAATTCTAAAAATCATAACAAACTACCAGAATCACCTAAATTACTTCGGCTACCGTAAATCACCCCCAACTATCCCTTACCACAACAAACCAAACCATATCATCTTAAAATTACAAAAAAAGGTGTACAAATCATAACAAACTATGCCAGACTCACCTAAATTACTTCGGCTACTCTAAATCATCACCAACTAACCCTTACCACATCAAACTATACCCAATCAAATTTAAATTACAAAAAAATGCTAGTAACCATAGCAAACTATGCCAAACTCACCTAAATTACTTCGGCTACCATAAATCATCACCAACTAACCCTTACCACAACAAACTAAACCCAATCTCTTTTAAATTACAAAAAAATGCTACTAACCATAGCAAACTATGTCAAACTCACCTAAATTACTTCGACTATCAAAAATCACCCCCAACTACACTTTACAGCAACAAACTAAGCCCAATCACTTTAAAATTACAAAAAAATTCTAAAAATCATAACAAACTATACCAGAATTACCTAAATTACTTCGGCTAACGTAAATAACCCCCAACTATCCCTTACCACAACAAACCAAACCATATCATCTTAAAATTACAAAAAAAGGTGTACAAATCATAACAAACTATGCTAGACTCACCTAAATTACTTCGGCTACTCTAAATCATCACCAACTAACCCTTACCACAACAAACTAAACCCAATCACTTTTAAATTACAAAAAAATGCTACTAACCATAGCAAACTATGCCAAACTCACCTAAATTACTTCGGCTATCAAAAATCACGCCCAACTACACTTTACAGCAACAAACTAAGCCCAATCGCTTTAAAATTAAAAAAAAATGCTAAAAATCATAACAAACTATACCAGAATCACCGAAATTACTTCGGCTACCGTAAATCACCCCCAACTATCCCTTACCACAACAAACCAAACCATATCATCTTAAAATTACAAAAAAAGGTGTACAAATCATAACAAACTAAGCCAGACTCACCTAAATTACTTCGGCTACTCTAAATCATCACCAACTAACCCTTACCACAACAAACTAAACCCAATCAATTTTAAGTTACAAAAAAATGCTACTAACCATAGCAAACTATGCCAAACTCACCTAAATTACTTCGGCTATCAAAAATCACCCCCAACTACATTTTACAGCAACAAACTAATCCCAATCACTTTAAAATTACAAAAAAATGCTAAAAATCATAACAAACTATACCAGAATCACCTAAATTACTTCAGCTACCGTAAATCACCCCCAACTATCCCTTATCACAACAAACCAAACCATATCATCTTAAAATTACAATAAAAGGTGTACAAATCATAACAAACTATGCCAGACTCACCTAAATTACTTCGGCTACTCTAAATCATCACCAACTAACCCTTACCACAACAAACTAAACCCAATCACTTTTAAATTACAAAAAATGCTAGTAACCATAGCAAACTATGCCAAACTCACCTAAATTACTTCGGCTATCAAAAATCACCCCCAACTACACTTTACAGCAACAAACTAAGCCCAATCACTTTAAAATTAAAAAAAAATGCTAAAAATCATAACAAACTATACCAGAATCACCGAAATTACTTCGGCTACCGTAAATCACCCCCAACTATCTTTTACCACAACAAACCAAACCATATCATCTTAAAATTACAAAAAAAGGTGTACAAATCATAACAAACTATGCCAGACTCACCTAAATTACTTCGGCTACTCTAAATCATCACCAACTAACCCTTACCACAACAAACTTTACCCAATCAATTTTAAATTACAAAAAAATGCTACTAACCATAGCAAACTATGCCAAACTCAACTAAATTACTTCGGCTATCAAAAATCACCCCCAACTACATTTTACAGCAACAAACTAAGCCCTATCACTTTAAAATTACAAAAAAATGCTAAAAATCATAACAAGCTATACCAGAATCACCTAAATTACTTCAGCTACCATAAATCACCCCCAGCTATCCCTTACCACAACAAACCAAACCATATCATCTTAAAATTACAATAAAAGGTGTACAAATCATAACAAACTATGCCAGACTTACCTAAATTACTTCGGCTACTCTAAGTCATCACCAGCTAACCCTTACCACAACAAACTAAACCCAATCACTTTTAAATTACAAAAAAATGCTAGTAACCATAGCAAACTATGCCAAACTCACCTAAATTACTTCGGTTACCAAAAATCATCACCAACTAACCCTTACCACAACAAACTAAAAGCAATCACTTTTAAATTACAAAAAAATGCTACTAACCATAGCAAACTATGCCAAACTCACCTAAATTACTTCGGCTATCAAAAATCACCCCAACTACATTTTACAGCAACAAACTAAGCCCAATCACTTTAAAATTACAAAAAAATGCTAAAAATCATAACAAACTATACCAGAATCACCTAAATTACTTCAGCTACCGTAAATCACCCCCAACTATCCCTTTTCACAACAAACCAAACCATATCATCTTAAAATTACAATAAAAGGTGTACAAATCATAACAAACTCTGCCAGACTCACCTAAATTACTTCGGCTACTCTAAATCATCACCAACTAACCCTTACCACAACAAACTAAACCCAATCACTTTTAAATTACAAAAAAATGCTAGTAACCATAGCAAACTATGCCAAACTCACCTAAATTACTTCGGCTACCAAAAATCATCACCAACTAACCCTTACCACAACAAACTAAAAGCAATCACTTTTAAATTACAAAAAAATGCTACTAACCATAGCAAACTATGCCAAACTCACCTAAATTACTTCGGCTATCAAAAATCACCCCCAACTACACTTTACAGCAACAAACTAAGCCCAATCACTTTAAAATTACAAAAAAATTCTAAAAATCATAACAAACTACCAGAATCACCTAAATTACTTCGGCTACCGTAAATCACCCCCAACTATCCCTTACCACAACAAACCAAACCATATCATCTTAAAATTACAAAAAAAGGTGTACAAATCATAACAAACTATGCCAGACTCACCTAAATTACTTCGGCTACTCTAAATCATCACCAACTAACCCTTACCACATCAAACTATACCCAATCAAATTTAAATTACAAAAAAATGCTAGTAACCATAGCAAACTATGCCAAACTCACCTAAATTACTTCGGCTACCATAAATCATCACCAACTAACCCTTACCACAACAAACTAAACCCAATCTCTTTTAAATTACAAAAAAATGCTACTAACCATAGCAAACTATGTCAAACTCACCTAAATTACTTCGACTATCAAAAATCACCCCCAACTACACTTTACAGCAACAAACTAAGCCCAATCACTTTAAAATTACAAAAAAATTCTAAAAATCATAACAAACTATACCAGAATTACCTAAATTACTTCGGCTAACGTAAATAACCCCCAACTATCCCTTACCACAACAAACCAAACCATATCATCTTAAAATTACAAAAAAAGGTGTACAAATCATAACAAACTATGCTAGACTCACCTAAATTACTTCGGCTACTCTAAATCATCACCAACTAACCCTTACCACAACAAACTAAACCCAATCACTTTTAAATTACAAAAAAATGCTACTAACCATAGCAAACTATGCCAAACTCACCTAAATTACTTCGGCTATCAAAAATCACGCCCAACTACACTTTACAGCAACAAACTAAGCCCAATCGCTTTAAAATTAAAAAAAAATGCTAAAAATCATAACAAACTATACCAGAATCACCGAAATTACTTCGGCTACCGTAAATCACCCCCAACTATCCCTTACCACAACAAACCAAACCATATCATCTTAAAATTACAAAAAAAGGTGTACAAATCATAACAAACTAAGCCAGACTCACCTAAATTACTTCGGCTACTCTAAATCATCACCAACTAACCCTTACCACAACAAACTAAACCCAATCAATTTTAAGTTACAAAAAAATGCTACTAACCATAGCAAACTATGCCAAACTCACCTAAATTACTTCGGCTATCAAAAATCACCCCCAACTACACTTTACAGCAACAAACTAAGCCCAATCACTTTAAAATTACAAAAAAATTCTAAAAATCATAACAAACTATACCAGAATTACCTAAATTACTTCGGCTAACGTAAATAACCCCCAACTATCCCTTACCACAACAAACCAAACCATATCATCTTAAAATTACAAAAAAAGGTGTACAAATCATAACAAACTATGCTAGACTCACCTAAATTACTTCGGCTACTCTAAATCATCACCAACTAACCCTTACCACAACAAACTAAACCCAATCACTTTTAAATTACAAAAAAATGCTACTAACCATAGCAAACTATGCCAAACTCACCTAAATTACTTCGGCTATCAAAAATCACGCCCAACTACACTTTACAGCAACAAACTAAGCCCAATCGCTTTAAAATTAAAAAAAAATGCTAAAAATCATAACAAACTATACCAGAATCACCTAAATTACTTCAGCTACTCTAAATCATCACCAACTAACCCTTACCACAACAAACTAAACCCAATCACTTTTAAATTACAAAAAATGCTAGTAACCATAGCAAACTATGCCAAACTCACCTAAATTACTTCGGCTATCAAAAATCACCCCCAACTACACTTTACAGCAACAAACTAAGCCCAATCACTTTAAAATTAAAAAAAAATGCTAAAAATCATAACAAACTATACCAGAATCACCGAAATTACTTCGGCTACCGTAAATCACCCCCAACTATCTTTTACCACAACAAACCAAACCATATCATCTTAAAATTACAAAAAAAGGTGTACAAATCATAACAAACTATGCCAGACTCACCTAAATTACTTCGGCTACTCTAAATCATCACCAACTAACCCTTACCACAACAAACTTTACCCAATCAATTTTAAATTACAAAAAAATGCTACTAACCATAGCAAACTATGCCAAACTCAACTAAATTACTTCGGCTATCAAAAATCACCCCCAACTACATTTTACAGCAACAAACTAAGCCCTATCACTTTAAAATTACAAAAAAATGCTAAAAATCATAACAAGCTATACCAGAATCACCTAAATTACTTCAGCTACCATAAATCACCCCCAGCTATCCCTTACCACAACAAACCAAACCATATCATCTTAAAATTACAATAAAAGGTGTACAAATCATAACAAACTATGCCAGACTTACCTAAATTACTTCGGCTACTCTAAGTCATCACCAGCTAACCCTTACCACAACAAACTAAACCCAATCACTTTTAAATTACAAAAAAATGCTAGTAACCATAGCAAACTATGCCAAACTCACCTAAATTACTTCGGTTACCAAAAATCATCACCAACTAACCCTTACCACAACAAACTAAAAGCAATCACTTTTAAATTACAAAAAAATGCTACTAACCATAGCAAACTATGCCAAACTCACCTAAATTACTTCGGCTATCAAAAATCACCCCAACTACATTTTACAGCAACAAACTAAGCCCAATCACTTTAAAATTACAAAAAAATGCTAAAAATCATAACAAACTATACCAGAATCACCTAAATTACTTCAGCTACCGTAAATCACCCCCAACTATCCCTTTTCACAACAAACCAAACCATATCATCTTAAAATTACAATAAAAGGTGTACAAATCATAACAAACTCTGCCAGACTCACCTAAATTACTTCGGCTACTCTAAATCATCACCAACTAACCCTTACCACAACAAACTAAACCCAATCACTTTTAAATTACAAAAAAATGCTAGTAACCATAGCAAACTATGCCAAACTCACCTAAATTACTTCGGCTACCAAAAATCATCACCAACTAACCCTTACCACAACAAACTAAAAGCAATCACTTTTAAATTACAAAAAAATGCTACTAACCATAGCAAACTATGCCAAACTCACCTAAATTACTTCGGCTATCAAAAATCACCCCCAACTACACTTTACAGCAACAAACTAAGCCCAATCACTTTAAAATTACAAAAAAATTCTAAAAATCATAACAAACTACCAGAATCACCTAAATTACTTCGGCTACCGTAAATCACCCCCAACTATCCCTTACCACAACAAACCAAACCATATCATCTTAAAATTACAAAAAAAGGTGTACAAATCATAACAAACTATGCCAGACTCACCTAAATTACTTCGGCTACTCTAAATCATCACCAACTAACCCTTACCACATCAAACTATACCCAATCAAATTTAAATTACAAAAAAATGCTAGTAACCATAGCAAACTATGCCAAACTCACCTAAATTACTTCGGCTACCATAAATCATCACCAACTAACCCTTACCACAACAAACTAAACCCAATCTCTTTTAAATTACAAAAAAATGCTACTAACCATAGCAAACTATGTCAAACTCACCTAAATTACTTCGACTATCAAAAATCACCCCCAACTACACTTTACAGCAACAAACTAAGCCCAATCACTTTAAAATTACAAAAAAATTCTAAAAATCATAACAAACTATACCAGAATTACCTAAATTACTTCGGCTAACGTAAATAACCCCCAACTATCCCTTACCACAACAAACCAAACCATATCATCTTAAAATTACAAAAAAAGGTGTACAAATCATAACAAACTATGCTAGACTCACCTAAATTACTTCGGCTACTCTAAATCATCACCAACTAACCCTTACCACAACAAACTAAACCCAATCACTTTTAAATTACAAAAAAATGCTACTAACCATAGCAAACTATGCCAAACTCACCTAAATTACTTCGGCTATCAAAAATCACGCCCAACTACACTTTACAGCAACAAACTAAGCCCAATCGCTTTAAAATTAAAAAAAAATGCTAAAAATCATAACAAACTATACCAGAATCACCGAAATTACTTCGGCTACCGTAAATCACCCCCAACTATCCCTTACCACAACAAACCAAACCATATCATCTTAAAATTACAAAAAAAGGTGTACAAATCATAACAAACTAAGCCAGACTCACCTAAATTACTTCGGCTACTCTAAATCATCACCAACTAACCCTTACCACAACAAACTAAACCCAATCAATTTTAAGTTACAAAAAAATGCTACTAACCATAGCAAACTATGCCAAACTCACCTAAATTACTTCGGCTATCAAAAATCACCCCCAACTACATTTTACAGCAACAAACTAATCCCAATCACTTTAAAATTACAAAAAAATGCTAAAAATCATAACAAACTATACCAGAATCACCTAAATTACTTCAGCTACCGTAAATCACCCCCAACTATCCCTTATCACAACAAACCAAACCATATCATCTTAAAATTACAATAAAAGGTTTACAAATCATAACAAACTATGCCAGACTCACCTAAATTACTTCGGCTACTCTAAATCATCACCAACTAACCCTTACCACAACAAACTAAACCCAATCACTTTTAAATTACAAAAAATGCTAGTAACCATAGCAAACTATGCCAAACTCACCTAAATTACTTCGGCTATCAAAAATCACCCCCAACTACACTTTACAGCAACAAACTAAGCCCAATCACTTTAAAATTAAAAAAAAATGCTAAAAATCATAACAAACTATACCAGAATCACCGAAATTACTTCGGCTACCGTAAATCACCCCCAACTATCTTTTACCACAACAAACCAAACCATATCATCTTAAAATTACAAAAAAAGGTGTACAAATCATAACAAACTATGCCAGACTCACCTAAATTACTTCGGCTACTCTAAATCATCACCAACTAACCCTTACCACAACAAACTATACCCAATCAATTTTAAATTACAAAAAAATGCTACTAACCATAGCAAACTATGCCAAACTCAACTAAATTACTTCGGCTATCAAAAATCACCCCCAACTACATTTTACAGCAACAAACTAAGCCCTATCACTTTAAAATTACAAAAAAATGCTAAAAATCATAACAAGCTATACCAGAATCACCTAAATTACTTCAGCTACCATAAATCACCCCCAGCTATCCCTTACCACAACAAACCAAACCATATCATCTTAAAATTACAATAAAAGGTGTACAAATCATAACAAACTATGCCAGACTTACCTAAATTACTTCGGCTACTCTAAATCATCACCAACTAACCCTTACCACAACAAACTAAACCCAATCACTTTTAAATTACACAAAAATGCTAGTAACCATAGCAAACTATGCCAAACTCACCTAAATTACTTCGGCTACCAAAAATCATCACCAACTAACCCTTACCACAACAAACTAAACGCAATCACTTTTAAATTACAAAAAAATGCTACTAACCATAGCAAACTATGCCAAACTCACCTAAATTACTTCGACTATCAAAAATCACCCCCAACTACACTTTACAGCAACAAACTAAGCCCAATCACTTTAAAATTACAAAAAAAGGTGTACAAATCATAACAAACTATGCCAGACTCACCTAAATTACTTCGGCTACTCTAAATCATCACCAACTAACCCTTACCACAACAAACTAAACCCAATCAATTTTAAATTACAAAAAAATGCTAGTAACCATAGCAAACTATGCCAAACTCACCTAAATTACTTCGGCTACCATAAATCATCACCAACTAACCTTTACCACAACAAACTAAACCCAATCTTTTTTAAATTACAAAAAAATGCTACTAACCATTGCAAACTATGCCAAACTCACCTAAATTACTTCGGCTACTCTAAATCATCACCAACTAACCCTTACCACAACAAACTAAACCCAATCACTTTTATATTACAACAAAATGCTAGTAACCATAGCAAACTATGCCAAACTAACCTAAATTACTTCGGCTACCATAAATCATCATCAACTAACCCTTACCACAACAAACTAAACCCAATCACTTTTAAATTACAAAAAAATGCTACTAACCATAGCAAACTATGCCAAACTCACCTAAATTACTTCGGCTATCAAAAATCACCCCCAACTACACTTTACATCAACAAACTAAGCCCAATCACTTTAAAATTACAAAAAAATGCTAAAAAACATAACAAACTATACGAGAATCACTTAAATTACTTCGTCTACCTAAAATCACCCCCAACTATCCCCTACCACAACAAACCAAACCATATCATCTTAAAATTACAAAAAAAGGTGTACAAATCATAACAAACTATGCTAGACTCACCTAAATTACTTCGGCTACTCTAAATCATCACCAACTAACCCTTACCACAACAAACTAAACCCAATCACTTTTAAATTACAAAAAAATACCAGTAACCATAGCAAACTATGCCAAACTCACCTAAATTACTTCGACTATCAAAAATCACCCCCAACTACACTTTACAGCAACAAACTAAGCCCAATCACTTTAAAATTACAAAAAAATTCTAAAAATCTTAACAAACTATACCAGAATCACCTAAATTACTTCGGCTAACGTAAATAACCCCCAACTATCCCTTACCACAACAAACCAAACCATATCATCTTAAAATTACAAAAAAAGGTGTACAAATCAGAACAAACTATGCCAGACTTACCTAAATTACTTCGGCTACTCTAAATCATCACCAACTAACCCTTACCACAACAAACTAAACCCAATCACTTTTAAATTACAAAAAAATGCTAGTAACCATAGCAAACTATGCCAAACTCACCTAAATTACTTCGGCTACCATAAATCATCACCAACTAACCCTTACCACAACAAACTAAACCCAATCACTTTTAAAATACAAAAAAATGCTACTAACCATAGCAAACTATGCCAAACTCACCTAAATTACTTCGGCTATCAAAAATCAATCCCAACTACACTTTACAGCAACAAACTAAGCCCAATCACTTTAAAATTACAAAAAAAATGCTAAAAATCATAACTAACTATACCAGAATCACCTAAATTACTTCGGCTACCGTAAATCACCCCCAACTATCCCTTATCACAACAAACCAAACCATATCATCTTAAAATTACAATAAAAGGTGTTGTAACGGAACTCGACCCCCCCATTGGCGCCGCCGCTGATTTCCCCGACGCCACTGATCGGCACGCCCTACGTCCGAGAGAGAGTCGACGCAAGAACGCACAACAAGAAAGTTGCAACAAGTGTCCGGTGTGCACATAATTGTTCTTGTCCTCTGTGTTTAAAGTTTTTCTTGTAACTTTTATCTTTTAAATACATCGAGTCGAAAACCAAAGAAAGTTATTACAACTGGCGCCTAACTTGCGGCTCGAAAATCCACAAAAGTAAAAGTGAAACGATAGTAGTGCTGTGCGCTGTTCCCACGCCACCGACTATTCTGCAATTGATGCGCTGCAACCACGCCATCAAAAGCCAAGTTTCCCCGTGCATTCGTATTGCTGCTGTCCAGTACGAATATAACACGTGGTGCTCCTCCGTTTTGTTTCCGTCCCAAAACGGCATTTTCCCGCGTTCGTCTCCAACAACCATCGTTCGTGTGTCTACGCGTGCGCAAGTTTGAACAAACAACCAATCGTGAACGAATTTACCACCTAGCGTGCCGTTCCTGCTACGTGATTGGCGCATTCTTTTTCCCATCACTGCAATCAACGTTTTCTTAAACGGCGACAAAAAAAAGTGAAAACACTTTTCAACACGAGTTCCCAACGAGACTTCTGTGAAAAGAACCGCGAACTAGTTCTCAGATCGCGCACGATCCACGTCAAAAGTACGAAGAAAGGACCAGCCGAGACTCTCACCGAGGAAGCAATGGCAGCCCCCGTGCTAATGACACCGGAACTCCTCCAACAACTTGTCCAAGGCATCCGCGACTCCCTCAATGGTTCCGAAAATGCTACGCAGGCAACGCCTCCGTCGACCTCTGGGAATTTTTCGACATGCCATACCAGATTTTCTGGAAATCGAGAAGAAGAAGTTGAAGCCTTCATCGACGCCATTGTCGTGTACAAATCGTGTGTCAACATGTCCGACGATAATGCGCTAAAAGGACTTCCGATCCTCCTCGACGGACCAGCGCTCACTTGGTATCATGGAGTCAAATGCGACCTCTCCAACTGGGACGAAGCCCTGGTCGCCATGAGACACGCGTTTGGGCAGAATAAACCCCCCTACAGGGTATACAGAGAGCTCTTCGCGTCGGAGCAGAGAGAGGGTGAACCCATAGACATCTTCATAAATAAATGTCGCGCCCTTCTTTCCAAACTGCCACCAAGACCCGTCCTGGACGAAGTCCACAAACTGAACATGGTTTACGGACTGCTGAATCGGAGAATTCGTCGACAGGTCCCGATAGATGGCATCACTGACTTCCAAGACCTCATTAACAAGGCGCGCTCTGTAGAGGAAAACTTCGCAGACACCAGAGAAAAGCCTGTGAAGCATGAGAACGAGAAACCGCTGAACAAAACGCGAACTCGTTGCGATTTTTGCAAGAACTTTGGACACGACATTACTGTATGCAGGAAATACGCCTCATCAACCAGCGACCACCCCAGAGTGTCGGAAACACAGCGAGTGTCCGACCAGAACAACAAACGACAGATTGCTTGCTACGGCTGTGGACAAATTGGCGTCATCCGATCACAATGCTCAACCTGCAAACGATCCAGCAAGCCCAACACAAATGCTAGCTCCTCCAGCTCAACATTTGAAATCCTCGTCAATGATTGTGGTTCATCAACACCTCGCCCCATGCTGCACATCACGGTTCATGGCAAGACTGGCCTCGCCTATGTGGATACTGGCGCAAAGTGCACTATGGCTGGCAGCAAGTTGTACGAACACTTCCTAGAGGAGGGAATTCCACATACATTCACCACCCTGCCGATGACTCTAGCAGATGGCCTTACCAAGACTGTGAGAGCCGCCGTCTTTAACGTCCTGGTGCACCTGAATGACAAAGCGATATCAACAAAGTTCATCTCAATCCCGGAACACATCTCCAGCAAGACGCTATTGGGCATCGACTTCCTAAGAGATGCTGAGATAACCCTGGACATCCCAAGCATGCGTTATCACTTTGCCGATTTACCCAAAGTTCAGTTTCAGATTACTCCTGAACCTGCAGATCAACCTCATCAGGTTGCCGCCGTTGATATTCAGCTCGGTGTTGTAGCATCTCTCCGCCTAGACGAAGGTACAGGCCTGAAGGATCAGGAACGCCAAGTGGTCAACGACCTTTTGGAGAAAAATTCTTCCGCGTTTGAAACCAAGAGCGATGCCAGTTCTTATGCCCTAGGCGCATGTCTACTCCAAGGGGAGGGCACCGACGAGCGCCCAGTGGAGTACGCCAGCCGCCTACTGCTCCCAGCTGAGAAAAACTACACGACGACTGAAAGAGAAGCTCTCGCTCTAGTCTTTGCAGTCCAGCGTTTTCGCGGATACCTAGATGGAGCCACGGTCGTCATCAAGACAGATCACCAGCCGCTACGATGGCTCATGTCATTGAGATCTCCTACGGGTCGTCTCGCTCGATGGGCTCTTCTGTTGCAGTCGTATGATATCCGCATCGAATATCTACCAGGCAAGCAGAACGTTCTCGCCGACATGCTTTCCCGGCCAACGCTCTCTCATACGGAATCTCACCCAAACATCGATGTTTGTAGCGTCTCAGTGACACTGCCCACGATAAACCCAAACGAGATGCGCCACAGGCAACTCAGCGATCCTTATGTTGCCGAAATCATAAATTGTTTAGAGGACACTGGAACTGTGACTTCAAACACTCTCCGTTGGACTGACCGCGGCTACTTAATGGGTAGAGGTTTGCTGTACCATTACTCAACCGAAGCCGATACAGAAGAGGCACAACTAGTGATACCCCGCTCGATGGTACCGGAAATCCTGGCCGAATGCCATGATTCACCACTCGCAGGACACAACGGTCGAGAAAAGACATCTAAACGAATCGTCAACTTGTACCATTGGCCCACCATTCGTAAAGACGTTGCCAAACATATCACACAGTGTGTCGTTTGTCAAAAATACAAACCCAGCAATTCGAAACCCGCCGGTTTGTTCAGGACGCCGGTGATGTCCCAACGTTTCGAAACTTTGGCTATGGACCTGGTTGGACCCCTCCCACCAGCGGATCCGACTAGTGACCGTTGGATACTCGAAATTGAAGATACAGCCACCCGTTGGATCGAGCTGTTCCCCCTAGTACAAGCTACTACGAAAGCCTGTGCACGATGTCTAATTGATGAGATTATTCTACGCTACGGCACGCCCCGCCGAATAATCAGTGACAATGGTGTACAGTTTGTTGCTGATGTCATGCAGCAGGTTGCACATTGCATGGGCATCAAGCAAAATCTCATTCCTCTGTATCATCCCGCATCAAATCCAGAAGAACGAAGGAATAGAGACATCAAAATTCAACTTTCCATTATTCTTGGAAACGAGCATCACAAATGGAAAGAAGCGTTGCCGACCGTTCGGTTTGCCTTAAATTCAGCCACAAACGCCTCTACCGGCTACAGTCCAGCATACCTGTGCTTTGGAAGAGAGTTACGTACTCCGCAAGAAGCTACTCGAGATTTCAGAACAGTGGTAGACAATGAGAATGTAATTCCTGAGATCACCCCGTATCTGAAGACCATTACCACCGTCCTGGCCAACGCCAAAGAAAATCACGAGAAAGCCCAAGACCGAAACAAAAAGTTCACAGATCAACGCCGACGAGATGGTGAGATCTATGAAAACGGTTCAAAGGTGCTAGTCGACGTCCACGTTCTGAGTCAAAGTGCTAAACACTTCACAAGCAAGTTCGCACCGCGCCGCGATGGTCCCTACATCATTACCCACCAGGTGTCACCGACTACCTATCAAGTCGCCAGTCCAGGAGAACCAAATCGACCCCTTGGAACATACCATGTCTCGGCCCTGCGCCCCTTTGTCGAATCCGACCAAACCAATGACACCACTCCCGTGTGTCCCATCCGGAAACGTGGTCGCCCAAAGAAAGAGATCATGCTTCAGACGGCATCATCAATCCAGAACGACCCATCTCTTGCAACACCCTCGTCTCCACCGACTACGAGTGATGCAAAAGGGGAGGATGTAACGGAACTCGACCCCCCCATTGGCGCCGCCGCTGATTTCCCCAACGCCACTGATCGGCACGCCCTACGTCCGAGAGAGAGTCGACGCAAGAACGCACAACAAGAAAGTTGCAACAAGTGTCCGGTGTGCACATAATTGTTCTTGTCCTCTGTGTTTAAAGTTTTTCTTGTAACTTTTATCTTTTAAATACATCGAGTCGAAAACCAAAGAAAGTTATTACAGTGTACAAATCATAACAAACTCTGCCAGACTCACCTAAATTACTTCGGCTACTCTAAATCATCACCAACTAACCCTTACCACAACAAACTAAACCCAATCACTTCTAAATTACAAAAAAATGCTAGTAACCATAGCAAACTAATCCAAACTCACCTAAATTACTTCGTCTACCAAAAATCATCACCAACTAACCCTTACCACAACAAACTAAAAGCAATCACTTTTAAATTACAAAAAAATGCTACTAACCATAGCAAACTATGCCAAACTCACCTAAATTACTTCGGCTATCAAAAATCACCCCCAACTACACTTTCCAGCAACAAACTAAGCCCAATCACTTTAAAATTACAAAAAAATTCTAAAAATCATATCAAACTACCAGAATCACCTAAATTACTTCGGCTACCGTAAATCACCCCCAACTATCCCTTACCACAACAAACCAAACCATATCATCTTAAAATTACAAAAAAAGGTGTACAAATCATAACAAACTATGCCAGACTCACCTAAATTACTTCGGCTACACTAAATCATCACCAACTAACCCTTACCACATCAAACTAAACCCAATCAAATTTAAATTACAAAAAAATGCTAGTAACCATAGCAAACTATGCCAAACTCACCTAAATTACTTCGGCTACCATAAATCATCACCAACTAACCCTTACCACAACAAACTAAACCCAATCTCTTTTAAATTACAAAAAAATGCTACTAACCATAGCAAACTATGCCAAACTCACCTAAATTACTTCGACTATCAAAAATCACCCCTAACTACACTTTACAGCAACAAACTAAGCCCAATCACTTTAAAATTACAAAAAAATTCTAAAAATCATAACAAACTATACCAGAATCACCTAAATTACTTCGGCTAACGTAAATAACCCCCAAGTATCCCTTACCACAACAAACCAAACCATATCATCTTAAAATTACAAAAAAAGGTGTACAAATCATAACAAACTATGCTAGACTCACCTAAATTACTTCGGCTACTCTAAATCATCACCAACTAACCCTTACCACAACAAACTAAACCCAATCACTTTTAAATTACAACAAAATGCTAGTAACCATAGCAAACTATGCCAAACTAACCTAAATTACTTCGGCTACCATAAATCATCATCAACTAACCCTTACCACAACAAACTAAACCCAATCACTTTTAAATTACAAAAAAATGCTACTAACCATAACAAACTATGCCAAACTCACCTAAATTACTTCGGCTATCAAAAATCACCCCCAACTACACTTTACATCAACAAACTAAGCCCAATCACTTTAAAATTACAAAAAAATGCTAAAAAACATAACAAACTATACCAGAATCACTTAAATTACTTCGTCTACCTAAAATCACCCCCAACTATCCCTTACCACAACAAACCAAACCATATCATCTTAAAATTACAAAAAAAGGTGTACAAATCATAACAAACTATGCTAGACTCACCTAAATTACTTCGGCTACTCTAAATCATCACCAACTAACCCTTACCACAACAAACTAAACCCAATCACTTTTAAATTACAAAAAAATACCAGTAACCATAGCAAACTATGCCAAACTCACCTAAATTACTTCGACTATCAAAAATCACCCCCAACTACACTTTACAGCAACAAACTAAGCCCAATCACTTTAAAATTACAAAAAAATTCTAAAAATCTTAACAAACTATACCAGAATCACCTAAATTACTTCGGCTAACGTAAATAACCCCCAACTATCCCTTACCACAACAAACCAAACCATATCACCTTAAAATTACAAAAAAAGGTGTACAAATCATAACAAACTCTGCTAGACTCACCTAAATTACTTCGGCTACTCTAAATCATCACCAACTAACCCTTACCACAACAAACTAAACCCAATCACTTTTAAATTACAAAAAAATGCTACTAACCATAGCAAACTATGCCAAACTCACCTAAATTACTTCGGCTATCAAAAATCACCCCCAACTACACTTTACAGCAACAAACTAAGCCCAATCACTTTAAAATTACAAAAAAATGCTAAAAATCATAACAAACTATACCAGAATCACCTAAATTACTTCGGCTACCGTAAATCACGCCCAACTATCCCTTACAACAACAAACCAAACCATATCATCTTAAAATTACAAAAAAAGGTGTACAAATCAGAACAAACTATGCCAGACTTACCTAAATTACTTCGGCTACTCTAAATCATCACCAACTAACCCTTACCACAACAAACTAAACCCAATCACTTTTAAATTACAAAAAAATGCTAGTAACCATAGCAAACTATGCCAAACTCACCTAAATTACTTCGGCTACCATAAATCATCACCAACTAACCCTTACCACAACAAACTATACCCAATCACTTTTAAAATACAAAAAAATGCTACTAACCATAGCAAACTATGCCAAACTCACCTAAATTACTTCGGCTATCAAAAATCACCCCCAACTACACTTTACAGCAACAAACTAAGCCCAATCACTTTAAAATTACAAAAAAAATGCTAAAAATCATAACTAACTATACCAGAATCACCTTAATTACTTCGGCTACCGTAAATCACCCCCAACTATATCTTACCACAACAAACCAAACCATATCATCTTAAAATTACAAAAAAAGGTGTACAAATCATAACAAACTCTGCCAGACTCACCTAAATTACTTCGGCTACTCTAAATCATCACCAACTAACCCTTACCACAACAAACTAAACCCAATCACTTTTAAATTACAAAAAAATGCTAGTAACCATAGCAAACTATGCCAAACTCACCTAAATTACTTCGGCTACCAAAAATCATCAACAACTAACCCTTACCACAACAAACTAAAAGCAATCACTTTTAAATTACAAAAAAATACTACTAACCATAGCAAACTATGCCAAACTCACCTAAATTACTTCGGCTATCAAAAATCACCCCCAACTACATTTTACAGCAACAAACTAAGCCCAATCACTTTAAAATTACAAAAAAATGCTAAAAATCATAACAAACTATACCAGAATCACCTAAATTACTTCAGCTACCGTAAATCACCCCCAACTATCCCTTATCACAACAAACCAAACCATATCATCTTAAAATTACAATAAAAGGTGTACAAATCATAACAAACTCTGCCAGACTCACCTAAATTACTTCGGCTACTCTAAATCATCACCAACTAACCCTTACCACAACAAACTAAACCCAATCACTTTTAAATTACAAAAAAATGCTACTAACCATAGCAAACTATGCCAAACTCACCTAAATTACTTCGGCTATCAAAAATCACCCCCAACTACACTTTCCAGCAACAAACTAAGCCCAATCACTTTAAAATTACAAAAAAATTCTAAAAATCATAACAAACTACCAGAATCACCTAAATTACTTCGGCTACCGTAAATCACCCCCAACTATCCCTTACCACAACAAACCAAACCATATCATCTTAAAATTACAAAAAAAAGTGTACAAATCATAACAAACTATGCCAGACTCACCTAAATTACTTCGGCTACTCTAAATCATCACCAACTAACCCTTACCACATCAAACTAAACCCAATCAAATTTAAATTACAAAAAAATGCTAGTAACCATAGCAAACTATGCCAAACTCACCTAAATTACTTCGGCTACCATAAATCATCACCAACTAACCCTTACCACAACAAACTAAACCCAATCTCTTTTAAATTACAAAAAAATGCTACTAACCATAGCAAACTATGCCAAACTCACCTAAATTACTTCGACTATCAAAAATCACCCCTAACTACACTTTACAGCAACAAACTAAGCCCAATCAGTTTAAAATTACAAAAAAATTCTAAAAATCATAACAAACTATACCAGAATCACCTAAATTACTTCGGCTAACGTAAATAACCCCCAACTATCCCTTACCACAACAAACCAAACCATATCATCTTAAAATTACAAAAAAAGGTGTACAAATCATAACAAACTATGCTAGACTCACCTAAATTACTTCGGCTACTCTAAATCATCACCAACTAACCCTTACCACAACAAACTAAACCCAATCACTTTTAAATTACAAAAAAATGCTACTAACCATAGCAAACTATGCCAAACTCACCTAAATTACTTCGGCTATCAAAAATCACGCCCAACTACACTTTACAGCAACAAACTAAGCCCAATCACTTTAAAATTAAAAAAAAATGCTAAAAATCATAACAAACTATACCAGAATCACCGAAATTACTTCGGCTACCGTAAATCACCCCCAACTATCCCTTACTACAACAAACCAAACCATATCATCTTAAAATTACAAAAAAAGGTGTACAAATCAGAACAAACTATGCCAGACTTACCTAAATTACTTCGGCTACTCTAAATCATCACCAACTAACCCTTACCACAACAAACTAAACCCAATCACTTTTAAATTACAAAAAAATGCTAGTAACCATAGCAAACTATGCCAAACTCACCTAAATTACTTCGGCTACCATAAATCATCACCAACTAACCCTTACCACAACAAACTAAACCCAATCAGTTTTAAAATACAAAAAAATGCTACTAACCATAGCAAACTATGCCAAACTCACCAAAATTACTTCGGCTATCAAAAATCACCCCCAACTACACTTTACAGCAACAAACTAAGCCCAATCACTTTAAAATTACAAAAAAAATGCTAAAAATCATAACTAACTATACCAGAATCACCTAAATTACTTCGGCTACCGTAAATCACCCCCAACTATATCTTACCACAACAAACCAAACCATATCATCTTAAAATTACAAAAAAAGGTGTACAAATCATATCAAACTCTGCCAGACTCACCTAAATTACTTCGGCTACTCTAAATCATCACCAACTAACCCTTACCACAACAAACTAAACCCAATCACTTTTAAATTACAAAAAAATGCTAGTAACCATAGCAAACTATGCCAAACTCACCTAAATTACTTCGGCTACCAAAAATCATCACCAACTAACCCTTACCACAACAAACTAAAAGCAATCAATTTTAAATTACAAAAAAATGCTACTAACCATAGCAAACTATGCCAAACTCACCTAAATTACTTCGGCTATCAAAAATCACCCCCAACTACATTTTACAGCAACAAACTAAGCCCAATTACTTTAAAATTACAAAAAAATGCTAAAAATCATAACAAACTATACCAGAATCACCTAAATTATTTCAGCTACCGTAAATCACCCCCAACTATCCCTTATCACAACAAACCAAACCATATCATCTTAAAATTACAATAAAAGGTGTACAAATCTTAACAAACTATGCCAGACTCACCTAAATTACTTCGGCTACTTTAAATCATCACCAACTAACCCTTACCACAACAAACTAAACCCAATCACTTTTAAATTACAAAAAATGCTAGTAACCATAGCAAACTATGCCAAACTCACCTAAATTACTTCGGCTATCAAAAATCACCCCCAACTACACTTTACAGCAACAAACTAAGCCCAATCACTTTAAAATTTAAAAAAAAATGCTAAAAATCATAACAAACTATACCAGAATCACCGAAATTACTTCGGCTACCGTAAATCACCCCCAACTATCCCTTACCACAACAAACCAAACCATATCATCTTAAAATTACAAAAAAAGGTGTACAAATCATAACAAACTATGCCAGACTCACCTAAATTACTTCGGCTAATCTAAATCATCACCAACTAACCCTTACCACAACAAACTATACCCAATCAATTTTAAATTACAAAAAAATGCTACTAACCATAGCAAACTATGCCAAACTCACCTAAATTACTTCGGCTATCAAAAATCACCCCCAACTACATTTTACAGCAACAAACTAAGCCCTATCACTTTAAAATTACAAAAAAATGCTAAAAAACATAACAAACTATACCAGAATCACCTAAATTACTTCAGCTACCATAAATCACCCCCAACTATCCCCTACCACAACAAACCAAACCATATCATTTTAAAATTACAATAAAAGGTGTACAAATCATAACAAACTATGCCAGACTTACCTAAATTACTTCGGCTACTCTAAATCATCACCAACTAACCCTTACCACAACAAACTAAACCCAATCACTTTTAAATTACACAAAAATGGTAGTAACCATAGCAAACTATGCCAAACTCACCTAAATTACTTCGGCTACCAAAAATCATCACCAACTAACCCTTACCACAACAAACTAAACGCAATCACTTTTAAATTACAAAAAAATGCTACTAACCATAGCAAACTATGCCAAACTAACCTAAATTACTTCGACTATCAAAAATCACCCCCAACTACACTTTACAGCAACAAACTAAGCCCAATCACTTTAAAATTACAAAAAAAAATATACAAATCATAACAAACTATGCCAGACTCACCTAAATTACTTCGGCTACTCTAAATCATCACCAACTAACCCTTACCACAACAAACTAAACCCAATCAATTTTAAATTACAAAAAAATGCTAGTAACCATAGCAAACTATGCCAAACTCACCTAAATTACTTCGGCTACCATAAATCATCACCAACTAACCCTTACCACAACAAACTAAACCCAATCTTTTTTAAATTACAAAAAAATGCTACTAACCATAGCAAACTATGCCAAACTCACCTAAATTACTTCGACTATCAAAAATCACTCCCAACTACACTTTACAGCAACAAACTAAGCCCAATCACTTTAAAATTACAAAAAAATGCTAAAAATCATAACAAACTATACCAGAATCACCTAAATTACTTCGGCTACCGTAAATCACCCCCAACTATCCCTTACCACAACAAACCAAACCATATCATTTTAAAATTACAAAAAAAGGTATACAAATCATAACAAACTATGCCAGACTCACCTAAATCACTTCGGCTACTCTAAATCATCACCAACTAACCCTTACCACAACAAACTAAACCCAATCACTTTTAAATTACAAAAAAATGATAGTAACCATAGCAAACTATGCCAAACTCACCTAAATTACTTCGGCTACCATAAATCATCACCAACTATCCCTTACCACAACAAACTAAACCCAATCACTTTTAAATTACAAAAAAATGCTACTAACCATAGCAAACTATGCCAAACTCACCTAAATTACTTCGGCTATCAAAAATCACCCCCAACTACACTTTACAGCAACAAACTAAGCCCAATCACTTTAAAATTACAAAAAAATGCTAAAAATCATAACAAACTATGCCAGACTCACCTAAATTACTTCGGCTACTTTAAATCATCACCAACTAACCCTTACCACAACAAACTAAACCCAATCACTTTTAAATTACAAAAAATGCTAGTAACCATAGCAAACTATGCCAAACTCACCTAAATTACTTCGGCTATCAAAAATCACCCCCAACTACACTTTACAGCAACAATCTAATCCCAATCACTTTAAAATTACAAAAAAATTCTAAAAATCATAACAAACTATACCAGAATCACCTAAATTACTTCGGCTACCGTAAATCACCCCCAACTATCCCTTACCACAACAAACCAAACCATATCATCTTAAAATTACAATAAAAGGTGTACAAATCTTAACAAACTATGCCAGACTCACCTAAATTACTTCGGCTACTTTAAATCATCACCAACTAACCCTTACCACAACAAACTAAACCCAATCACTTTTAAATTACAAAAAATGCTAGTAACCATAGCAAACTATGCCAAACTCACCTAAATTACTTCGGCTATCAAAAATCACCCCCAACTACACTTTACAGCAACAAACTAAGCCCAATCACTTTAAAATTTAAAAAAAAATGCTAAAAATCATAACAAACTATACCAGAATCACCGAAATTACTTCGGCTACCGTAAATCACCCCCAACTATCCCTTACCACAACAAACCAAACCATATCATCTTAAAATTACAAAAAAAGGTGTACAAATCATAACAAACTATGCCAGACTCACCTAAATTACTTCGGCTAATCTAAATCATCACCAACTAACCCTTACCACAACAAACTATACCCAATCAATTTTAAATTACAAAAAAATGCTACTAACCATAGCAAACTATGCCAAACTCACCTAAATTACTTCGGCTATCAAAAATCACCCCCAACTACATTTTACAGCAACAAACTAAGCCCTATCACTTTAAAATTACAAAAAAATGCTAAAAAACATAACAAACTATACCAGAATCACCTAAATTACTTCAGCTACCATAAATCACCCCCAACTATCCCCTACCACAACAAACCAAACCATATCATTTTAAAATTACAATAAAAGGTGTACAAATCATAACAAACTATGCCAGACTTACCTAAATTACTTCGGCTACTCTAAATCATCACCAACTAACCCTTACCACAACAAACTAAACCCAATCACTTTTAAATTACACAAAAATGGTAGTAACCATAGCAAACTATGCCAAACTCACCTAAATTACTTCGGCTACCAAAAATCATCACCAACTAACCCTTACCACAACAAACTAAACGCAATCACTTTTAAATTACAAAAAAATGCTACTAACCATAGCAAACTATGCCAAACTAACCTAAATTACTTCGACTATCAAAAATCACCCCCAACTACACTTTACAGCAACAAACTAAGCCCAATCACTTTAAAATTACAAAAAAAAATATACAAATCATAACAAACTATGCCAGACTCACCTAAATTACTTCGGCTACTCTAAATCATCACCAACTAACCCTTACCACAACAAACTAAACCCAATCAATTTTAAATTACAAAAAAATGCTAGTAACCATAGCAAACTATGCCAAACTCACCTAAATTACTTCGGCTACCATAAATCATCACCAACTAACCCTTACCACAACAAACTAAACCCAATCTTTTTTAAATTACAAAAAAATGCTACTAACCATAGCAAACTATGCCAAACTCACCTAAATTACTTCGACTATCAAAAATCACTCCCAACTACACTTTACAGCAACAAACTAAGCCCAATCACTTTAAAATTACAAAAAAATGCTAAAAATCATAACAAACTATACCAGAATCACCTAAATTACTTCGGCTACCGTAAATCACCCCCAACTATCCCTTACCACAACAAACCAAACCATATCATTTTAAAATTACAAAAAAAGGTATACAAATCATAACAAACTATGCCAGACTCACCTAAATTACTTCGGCTACCATAAATCATCACCAACTATCCCTTACCACAACAAACTAAACCCAATCACTTTTAAATTACAAAAAAATGCTACTAACCATAGCAAACTATGCCAAACTCACCTAAATTACTTCGGCTATCAAAAATCACCCCCAACTACACTTTACAGCAACAAACTAAGCCCAATCACTTTAAAATTACAAAAAAATGCTAAAAATCATAACAAACTATACCAGAATCACCTAAATTACTTCGGCTACCGTAAATCACCCCCAACTATCCCTTACCACAACAAAAAAAAACCATATTATCTTAAAATTACAAAGAAAGATGTACAAATCATAACAAACTATGCCAAACTCACCTAAATTACTTCGGCTACCAAAAATCATCACCAACTAACCCTTACCACAACAAACTAAAAGCAATCACTTTGAAATTACAAAAAAATGCTACTAACCATAGCAAACTATGCCAAACTCACCTAAATTACTTCGACTATCAAAAATCACCCCCAACTACACTTTACAGCAACAATCTAATCCCAATCACTTTAAAATTACAAAAAAATTCTAAAAATCATAACAAACTATACCAGAATCACCTAAATTACTTCGGCTACCGTAAATCACCCCCAACTATCCCTTACCACAACAAACCAAACCATATCATCTTAAAATTACAAAAAAAGGTGTACAAATCATAACAAACTATGCCAGACTCACCTAAATTACTTCGGCTACTCTAAATCATCACCAACTAACCCTTACCACAACAAACTAAACCCAATCACTTTTAAATTACAAAAAAATGCTAGTAACCATAGCAAACTATGCCAAACTCACCTAAATTACTTCGGCTATCATAAATCATCACCAAATAACCCTTACTACAACAAACTTAACCCAATCACTTTTAAATTACAAAAAAATGCTACTAACCATAGCAAATTATGCCAAACTCACCTAAATTACTTCGGCTATCAAAAATCACCCCCAACTACACTTTACAACAACAAACTAAGCCCAATCACTTTAAAATAAAAAAAATGCTAAAAATCATAACAAACTATACCAGAATCACCTAAATTACTTCGGCTACCGTAAATCACCCCCAACTATCCCTTACCACAACAAACCAAACCATATCATCTTAAAATTACAAAAAAAGGTGTACAAATCATAACAAACTATGCCAGACTCACCTAAATTACTTCGGCTACCATAAATCATCACCAACTAACCCTTACCACAACAAACTAAACCCAATCACTTTTAAATTACAAAAAAATGCTACTAACCATAGCAAACTATGCCAAACTCACCTAAATTACTTCGGCTATCAAAAATCACCCCCAACTACACTTTACAGCAACAAACTAAGCCCAATCACTATAAAATTACAAAAATATGCTAAAAATCATAACAAACTATACCAGAATCACCTAAATTACTTCGGCTACCGTATATCACCCCCAACTATTCCTT
The DNA here is from genome assembly GCA_964023215.1 of Eledona agricola. Classification (NCBI taxonomy): domain Eukaryota; kingdom Metazoa; phylum Arthropoda; class Insecta; order Coleoptera; family Tenebrionidae; genus Eledona; species Eledona agricola. Next base: position 100,464 of record CAXIEJ010000019.1, on the reverse strand, counting down.
ACCACAACAAACTAAACCCAATCACTTTTAAATTACAAAAAACTGCTACTAACCATAGCAAACTAGGCCAAACTAATCTAAATTACTTCGGCTATCAAAAATCACCCCCAACTACACTTTACAGCAACAAACTAAGCCCAATCACTTTAAAATTACAAAAAAATGCTAAAAATTATAAAAAACTATACCAGAATCACCTAAATTACTTGGGCTACCGTAAATCACCCCCCAACTATCCCTTACCACAACAAACCAAACCATATCATCTTAAAATTACAAAAAAAGGTGTACAAATCATAACAAACTATGCCAGACTCACCTAAATTACTTAGGCTACTCTAAATCATCACCAACTAACCCTTACCACAACAAACTAAACCCAATCACTTTTAAATTACATAAAAATGCTAGTAACCATAGCAAACTATGCCAAACTCACCTAAACTACATCGGCTACCATAAATCATCCCCAACTAACCCTTACCACAACAAACTAAACTCAATCACTTTTAAATTACAAAAAAATGCTACTAACCATAGCAAACTATGCCAAACTCACCTAAATTACTTCGGCTATCAAAAATCACCCCCAACTACACTTTACAGCAACAAACTAAGCCCAATCACTTTAAAATTACAAAAAAAATGCTAAAAATCATAACAAACTATACCAGAATCACCTAAATTACTTCGGCTACCGTAAATGACCCCCAACTATCCCTTACGACAACAAACCAAATCATATCATTTTTATATAACAAAAAAGGTGTACAAATCATAACAAACTATGCCAGACAAACCAAACTCAATCACTTTTAAATTACAAAAAAATGCTACTAACCATAGCAAACTATGCCAAACTCACCTAAATTACTTCGGCTATCAAAAATCACCCCCAACTACACTTTACAGCAACAAACTAAGCCCAATCACTTTAAAATTACAAAAAAATGCTAAAAATCATAACAAACTATACCAGAATAACCTAAATTACTTCGGCTACCGTAAATCACCCCCAACTATCCCTTACCACAACAAACCAAACCATATCATCTTAAAATTACAAAAAAAGGTGTACAAATCTTAACAAACTATGCCAGACTCACCTAAATTACTTCGGCTACTCTAAATCATCACCAACTAACCCTTACCACAACAAACTAAACCCAATTACTTTTAAATTACAAAAAAATGCTAGTAACCATAGCAAACTATGCCAAACTCACCTAAATTTCTTCGGCTACCATAAATCATCACCAACTAACCCTTACCACAACAAACAAAACCCAATTACTTTAAAATTACAAAAAAATGCTACTAACCATAGCAAACTATGCCATACTCACCAAAATTACTTCGGCTATCAAAAATCATAACAAACTATACCAGAATTACCTAAATTACTTCGGGTACCGTAAATCACCCCCAACTATCCCTTACCACAACAAACCAAACCATATCATCTTAAAATTACAAAAAAAGGTGTACAAATCATAACAAACTATGCCAGACTCACCTAAATTACTTCGGCTACACTAAATCATCACCAACTAACCCTTACCACATCAAACTAAACCCAATCAAATTTAAATTACAAAAAAATGCTAGTAACCATAGCAAACTATGCCAAACTCACCTAAATTACTTCGGCTACCATAAATCATCACCAACTAACCCTTACCACAACAAACTAAACCCAATCTCTTTTAAATTACAAAAAAATGCTACTAACCATAGCAAACTATGCCAAACTCACCTAAATTACTTCGACTATCAAAAATCACCCCTAACTACACTTTACAGCAACAAACTAAGCCCAATCACTTTAAAATTACAAAAAAATTCTAAAAATCATAACAAACTATACCAGTATCACCTAAATTACTTCGGCTAACGTAAATAACCCCCAAGTATCCCTTACCACAACAAACCAAACCATATCATCTTAAAATTACAAAAAAAGGTGTACAAATCATAACAAACTATGCTAGACTCACCTAAATTACTTCGGCTACTCTAAATCATCACCAACTAACCCTTACCACAACAAACTAAACCCAATCACTTTTAAATTACAACAAAATGCTAGTAACCATGGCAAACTATGCCAAACTAACCTAAATTACTTCGGCTACCATAAATCATCATCAACTAACCCTTACCACAACAAACTATACCCAATCACTTTTAAATTACAAAAAAATGCTACTAACCATAACAAACTATGCCAAACTCACCTAAATTACTTCGGCTATCAAAAATCACCCCCAACTACACTTTACATCAACAAACTAAGCCCAATCACTTTAAAATTACAAAAAAATGCTAAAAAACATAACAAACTATACCAGAATCACTTAAATTACTTCGTCTACCTAAAATCACCCCCAACTATCCCTTACCACAACAAACCAAACCATATCATCTTAAAATTACAAAAAAAGGTGTACAAATCATAACAAACTATGCTAGACTCACCTAAATTACTTCGGCTACTCTAAATCATCACCAACTAACCCTTACCACAACAAACTAAACCCAATCACTTTTAAATTACAAAAAAATACCAGTAACCATAGCAAACTATGCCAAACTCACCTAAATTACTTCGACTATCAAAAATCACCCCCAACTACACTTTACAGCAACAAACTAAGCCCAATCACTTTAAAATTACAAAAAAATTCTAAAAATCTTAACAAACTATACCAGAATCACCTAAATTACTTCGGCTAACGTAAATAACCCCCAACTATCCCTTACCACAACAAACCAAACCATATCACCTTAAAATTACAAAAAAAGGTGTACAAATCATAACAAACTCTGCTAGACTCACCTAAATTACTTCGGCTACTCTAAATCATCACCAACTAACCCTTACCACAACAAACTAAACCCAATCACTTTTAAATTACAAAAAAATGCTACTAACCATAGCAAACTATGCCAAACTCACCTAAATTACTTCGGCTATCAAAAATCACCCCCAACTACACTTTACAGCAACAAACTAAGCCCAATCACTTTAAAATTACAAAAAAATGCTAAAAATCATAACAAACTATACCAGAATCACCTAAATTACTTCGGCTACCGTAAATCACGCCCAACTATCCCTTACAACAACAAACCAAACCATATCATCTTAAAATTACAAAAAAAGGTGTACAAATCAGAACAAACTATGCCAGACTTACCTAAATTACTTCGGCTACTCTAAATCATCACCAACTAACCCTTACCACAACAAACTAAACCCAATCACTTTTAAATTACAAAAAAATGCTAGTAACCATAGCAAACTATGCCAAACTCACCTAAATTACTTCGGCTACCATAAATCATCACCAACTAACCCTTACCACAACAAACTAAACCCAATCACTTTTAAAATACAAAAAAATGCTACTAACCATAGCAAACTATGCCAAACTCACCTAAATTACTTCGGCTATCAAAAATCACCCCCAACTACACTTTACAGCAACAAACTAAGCCCAATCACTTTAAAATTACAAAAAAAATGCTAAAAATCATAACTAACTATACCAGAATCACCTTAATTACTTCGGCTAACGTAAATCACCCCCAACTATATCTTACCACAACAAACCAAACCATATCATCTTAAAATTACAAAAAAAGGTGTACAAATCATAACAAACTCTGCCAGACTCACCTAAATTACTTCGGCTACTCTAAATCATCACCAACTAACCCTTACCACAACAAACTAAACCCAATCACTTTTAAATTACAAAAAAATGCTAGTAACCATAGCAAACTATGCCAAACTCACCTAAATTACTTCGGCTACCATAAATCATCACCAACTAACCCTTACCACAACAAACTAAACCCAATCACTTTTAAAATACAAAAAAATGCTACTAACCATAGCAAACTATGCCAAACTCACCTAAATTACTTCGGCTATCAAAAATCACCCCCAACTACACTTTACAGCAACAAACTAAGCCCAATCACTTTAAAATTACAAAAAAAATGCTAAAAATCATAACTAACTATACCAGAATCACCTTAATTACTTCGGCTACCGTAAATCACCCCCAACTATATCTTACCACAACAAACCAAACCATATCATCTTAAAATTACAAAAAAAGGTGTACAAATCATAACAAACTCTGCCAGACTCACCTAAATTACTTCGGCTACTCTAAATCATCACCAACTAACCCTTACCACAACAAACTAAACCCAATCACTTTTAAATTACAAAAAAATGCTAGTAACCATAGCAAACTATGCCAAACTCACCTAAATTACTTCGGCTACCAAAAATCATCAACAACTAACCCTTACCACAACAAACTAAAAGCAATCACTTTTAAATTACAAAAAAATACTACTAACCATAGCAAACTATGCCAAACTCACCTAAATTACTTCGGCTATCAAAAATCACCCCCAACTACACTTTCCAGCAACAAACTAAGCCCAATCACTTTAAAATTACAAAAAAATTCTAAAAATCATAACAAACTACCAGAATCACCTAAATTACTTCGGCTACCGTAAATCACCCCCAACTATCCCTTACCACAACAAACCAAACCATATCATCTTAAAATTACAAAAAAAAGTGTACAAATCATAACAAACTATGCCAGACTTACCTAAATTACTTCGGCTACTCTAAATCATCACCAACTAACCCTTACCACATCAAACTAAACCCAATCAAATTTAAATTACAAAAAAATGCTAGTAACCATAGCAAACTATGCCAAACTCACCTAAATTACTTCGGCTACCATAAATCATCACCAACTAACCCTTACCACAACAAACTAAACCCAATCTCTTTTAAATTACAAAAAAATGCTACTAACCATAGCAAACTATGCCAAACTCACCTAAATTACTTCGACTATCAAAAATCACCCCTAACTACACTTTACAGCAACAAACTAAGCCCAATCACTTTAAAATTACAAAAAAATTCTAAAAATCATAACAAACTATACCAGAATCACCTAAATTACTTCGGCTAACGTAAATAACCCCCAACTATCCCTTACCACAACAAACCAAACCATATCATCTTAAAATTACAAAAAAAGGTGTACAAATCATAACAAACTATGCTAGACTCACCTAAATTACTTCGGCTACTCTAAATCATCACCAACTAACCCTTACCACAACAAACTAAACCCAATCACTTTTAAATTACAAAAAAATGCTACTAACCATAGCAAACTATGCCAAACTCACCTAAATTACTTCGGCTATCAAAAATCACGCCCAACTACACTTTACAGCAACAAACTAAGCCCAATCACTTTAAAATTAAAAAAAAATGCTAAAAATCATAACAAACTATACCAGAATCACCGAAATTACTTCGGCTACCGTAAATCACCCCCAACTATCCCTTACCACAACAAACCAAACCATATCATCTTAAAATTACAAAAAAAGGTGTACAAATCATAACAAACTATGCCAGACTCACCTAAATTACTTCGGCTACTCTAAATCATCACCAACTAACCCTTACCACAACAAACTAAACCCAATCAATTTTAAATTACAAAAAAATGCTAGTAACCATAGCAAACTATGCCAAACTCACCTAAATTACTTCGGCTACCATAAATCATCACCAACTAACCCTTACCACAACAAACTAAACCCAATCACTTTTAAATTACAAAAAAAAGGCTACTAACCATAGCAAACTATGCCAAACTCACCTAAATTACTTCGACTATCAAAAATCACTCCCAACTACACTTTACAGCAACAAACTAAGCCCAATCACTTTAAAATTACAAAAAAATGCTAAAAATCATAACAAACTATACCAGAATCACCTAAATTACTTCGGCTACCGTAAATCACCCCCAACTATCCCTTACCACAACAAACCAAACCATATCATTTTAAAATTACAAAAAAAGGTATACAAATCATAACAAACTATGCCAGACTCACCTAAATCACTTCGGCTACTCTAAATCATCACCAACTAACCCTTACCACAACAAACTAAACCCAATCACTTTTAAATTACAAAAAAATGATAGTAACCATAGCAAACTATGCCAAACTCACCTAAATTACTTCGGCTACCATAAATCATCACCAACTATCCCTTACCACAACAAACTAAACCCAATCACTTTTAAATTACAAAAAAATGCTACTAACCATAGCAAACTATGCCAAACTAACCTAAATTACTTCGGCTATCAAAAATCACCCCCAACTACACTTTACAGCAACAAACTAAGCCCAATCACTTTAAAATTACAAAAAAATGCTAAAAATCATAACAAACTATACCAGAATCACCTAAATTACTTCGGCTACCGTAAATCACCCCCAACTATCCCTTACCACAACAAAAAAAAACCATATTATCTTAAAATTACAAAGAAAGATGTACAAATCATAACAAACTATGCCAAACTCACCTAAATTACTTCGGCTACCAAAAATCATCACCAACTAACCCTTACCACAACAAACTAAAAGCAATCACTTTGAAATTACAAAAAAATGCTACTAACCATAGCAAACTATGCCAAACTCACCTAAATTACTTCGACTATCAAAAATCACCCCCAACTACACTTTACAGCAACAATCTAATCCCAATCACTTTAAAATTACAAAAAAATTCTAAAAATCATAACAAACTATACCAGAATCACCTAAATTACTTCGGCTACCGTAAATCACCCCCAACTATCCCTTACCACAACAAACCAAACCATATCATCTTAAAATTACAAAAAAAGGTGTACAAATCATAACAAACTATGCCAGACTCACCTAAATTACTTCGGCTACTCTAAATCATCACCAACTAACCCTTACCACAACAAACTAAACCCAATCACTTTTAAATTACAAAAAAATGCTAGTAACCATAGCAAACTATGCCAAACTCACCTAAATTACTTCGGCTATCAAAAATCACCCCCAACTACACTTTACAGCAATAAACTAAGCCCAATCACTTTAAAATTAAAAAAAAATGCTAAAAATCATAACAAACTATACCAGAATCACCGAAATTACTTCGGCTACCGTAAATCACCCCCAACTATCCCTTACCACAACAAACCAAACCATATCATCTTAAAATTACAAAAAAAGGTGTACAAATCATAACAAACTATGCCAGACTCACCTAAATTACTTCGGCTACTCTAAATCATCACCAACTAACCCTTACCACAACAAACTAAACCCAATCAATTTTAAATTACAAAAAAATGGTACAAACCATAGCAAACTATGCCAAACTCACCTAAATTACTTCGGCTATCAAAAATCACCCCCAACTACACTTTACAGCAACAAACTAAGCCCAATCACTTTAAAATTACAAAAAAATGCTAAAAATCATAACAAACTATACCAGAATCACCTAAATTACTTCGGCTACCGTAAATCACCCCCAACTATCCCTTACCACAACAAAATAAACCATATTATCTTAAAATTACAAAAAAAGGTGTACAAATCATAACAAACTATGCCAAACTCACCTAAATTACTTCGGCTACTCTAAATCATCACCAACTAACCCTTACCACAACAAACTAAACCCAATCACTTTTAAATTACAAAAAAATGCTAGTAACCATAGCAAACTATGCCAAACTCACCTAAATTACTTCGGCTATCAAAAATCACCCCCAACTACATTTTACAGCAACAAACTAAGCCCAATCACTTTAAAATTACAAAAAAATGCTAAAAATCATAACAAACTATACCAGAATCACCTAAATTACTTCGGCTACCATAAATCATCACCAACTATCCCTTACCACAACAAACTAAACCCAATCACTTTTAAATTACAAAAAAATGCTACTAACCATAGCAAACTATGCCAAACTCACCTAAATTACTTCGGCTATCAAAAATCACCCCCAACTACACTTTACAGCAACAAACTAAGCCCAATCATTTTAAAATTACAAAAAAATGCTAAAAATCATAACAAACTATACCAGAATCACCTAAATTACTTCGGCTACCGTAAATCACCCCCAACTATCCCTTACCACAACAAAAAAAACCATATTATCTTAAAATTACAAAGAAAGATGTACAAATCATAACAAACTATGCCAAACTCACGTAAATTACTTCGGCTACCAAAAATCTTCACCAACTAACCCTTACCACAACAAACTAAAAGCAATCACTTTGAAATTACAAAAAAATGCTACTAACCATAGCAAACTATGCCAAACTCACCTAAATTACTTCGACTATCAAAAATCACCCCCAACTACACTTTACAGCAACAATCTAATCCCAATCACTTTAAAATTACAAAAAAATTCTAAAAATCATAACAAACTATACCAGAATCACCTAAATTACTTCGGCTACCGTAAATCACCCCCAACTATCCCTTACCACAACAAACCAAACCATATCATCTTAAAATTACAAAAAAAGGTGTACAAATCATAACAAACTATGCCAGACTCACCTAAATTACTTCGGCTACTCTAAATCATCACCAACTAACCCTTACCACAACAAACTAAACCCAATCAATTTTAAATTACAAAAAAATGGTACAAACCATAGCAAACTATGCCAAACTCACCTAAGTTACTTCGGCTATCAAAAATCACCCCCAACTACACTTTACAGCAACAAACTAAGCCCAATCACTTTAAAATTACAAAAAAATGCTAAAAATCATAACAAACTATACCAGAATCACCTAAATTACTTCGCCTACCGTAAATCACCCCCAACTATCCCTTACCACAACAAAATAAACCATATTATCTTAAAATTACAAAAAAAGGTGTACAAATCATAACAAACTATGCCAAACTCACCTAAATTACTTCGGCTACTCTAAATCATCACCAACTAACCCTTACCACAACAAACTAAACCCAATCACTTTTAAATTACAAAAAAATGCTAGTAACCATAGCAAACTATGCCAAACTCACCTAAATTACTTCGGCTATCAAAAATCACCCCCAACTACATTTTACAGCAACAAACTAAGCCCAATCACTTTAAAATTACAAAAAAATGCTAAAAATCATAACAAACTATACCAGAATCACCTAAATTACTTCAGATACCGTAAATCACCCCCAACTATCCCTTACCACAACAAACCAAACCATATCATCTTAAAATTACAATAAAAGGTGTACAAATTATAACAAACTATGCCAGACTTACCTAAATTACTTCGGCTACTCTAAATCATCACCAACTAACCCTTACCACAACAAACTAAACCCAATCAATTTTAAATTACACAAAAATGCTAGTAACCATAGCAAACTATGCCAAACTCACCTAAATTACTTCGGCTACCAAAAATCATCACCAACTAACCCTTACCACAACAAACTAAACGCAATCACTTTTAAATTACAAAAAAATGCTACTAACCATAGCAAACTATGCCAAACTCACCTAAATTACTTCGACTATCAAAAATCACCCCCAACTACACTTTACAGCAACAAACTAAGCCCAATCATTTTAAATTTACAAAAAAATTCTAAAAATCATAACAAACTATACCAGAATCACCTAAATTACTTCGGCTACCGTAAATCATCCCCAACTATCCCTTACCACAACAAACCAAACCATATTATCTTAAAATTACAAAAAAAGGTGTACATATCATAACAAACTATGCCAGACTCACCTAAATTACTTCGGCTACTCTAAATCAACACCAACTAACCCTTACCACAACAAACTAAACCCAATCACGTTTAAATTACAAAAAAAAGCTAGTAACCATAGCAAACTATGCCAAACTCACCTAAATTACTTCAGCTACCATAAATCATCACCATTTAACCCTTACCACAACAAACTAAACCCAATCTCTTTTAAATTACAAAAAAATGCTACTAACCATAGCAAACTATGCCAAACTCACCTAAATTACTTCGACTATCAAAAATCACCCCCAACTACACTTTACAGCAACAAACTAAGCCCAATCACTTTAAAATTACAAAAAAATTCTAAAAATCATAACTAACTATACCAGAATCACCTAAATTACTTCGGCTACCGTAAATAACCCCCAACTATCCCTTACCACAACAAACCAAACCATGTCATCTTAAAATTACAAAAAAAAGTGTACAAATCATTAAAAACTATGCCAGACTCACCTAAATTACTTCGGCTACTCTAAATCATCACCAACTAACCCTTACCACAACAAACTAAACCCAATCACTTTTAAATTACAAAAAAATGCTAGTAACCATAGCAAACTTTGCCAAACTCACCTAAATTACTTCGGCTATCAAAAATCACCCCCAACTACACTTTACAGCAACAAACTAACCCCAATCACTTCAAAATTACAAAAAAATGCTAAAAATCATAACAAACTATACCAGAATCATATAAATTACTTCGGCTACCGTAAATCACCCCCAACTATCCCTTACCACAACAAACCAAACCATATCATTTTAAGATTATAAAAAAAGGTGTACAAATCATAACCAACTATGCCAGACTCACCTAAATTACTTCGGCTACTCTAAATCATCACCAACTAACCCTTACCACAACAAACTAAACCCAATCACTTTTAAATTACAAAAAAATGCTACTAACCATAGCAAACTATGCCAAACTCACCTAAATTACTTCGACTATCAAAAATCACCCCCAACTACACTTTACAGCAACAAACTAAGCCCAATCATTTTAAAATTACAAAAAAATTCTAAAAATCATAACAAACTATACCAGAATCACCTAAATTACTTCGGCTACCGTAAATAACCCCCAACTATCCCTTACCACAATAAACCAAACCATATCATCTTAAAATTACAAAAAAAGTTGTAAAAATCATAAAAAAATATGCCGTAAATAACCCCCAACTATCCCTTACCACAATAAACCAAACCATATCATCTTAAAATTACAAAAAAAGTTGTAAAAATCATAAAAAAATATGCCAGACTCACCTAAATTACTTTGGATACTCTTAATCATCACCAACTAACCCTTACCACAACAAACTAAACCCAATCACTTTTAAATTACAAAAAAATGCTAGTAACCATAGCAAACTTTGCCAAACTCACCTAAATTACTTCGGCTATCAAAAATCACCCCCAACTACACTTTACAGCAACAAACTAACCCCAATCACTTCAAAATTACAAAAAAATGCTAAAAATCATAACAAACTATACCAGAATCACCTAAATTACTTCGGCTACCGTAAATCACCCCCAACTATACCTTACCACAACAAACCAAACCATATCATCTTAAGATTATAAAAAAAGGTGTACAAATCATAACCAACTATGCCAGACTCACCTAAATTACTTCGGCTACTCTAAATCATCACCAACTAACCCTTACCACAACAAACTAAACCCAATCAGTTTTAAATTACAAAAAAATACCAGTAACCATAGCAAACTATGCCAAACTCACCTAAATTACTTCGGCTACCATAAATCATCACCAACTAACCCTTACCACAACAAACTAAACCCAATCACTTTTAAATTACAATAAAATGCTACTAACCATAGCAAACTATGCCAAACTTTCCTAAATTACTTCGGCTATCAAAAATCACACCCAACTACACTTTACAGCTACAAACTAAGCTTAATCACTTTAAAATTACAAAAAAATGCTAAAAAACATAACAAACTATACCAGAATCACCTAAATTACTTCGGCTACCGTAAACCACCCCCAACTATCCCTTACCACAACAAACCAAACCATATCATCTTAAAATTACAAAAAAGGGTGTACAAATCATAACAAATTATGCCAGATTCACCTAAATTACTTCGGCTACTCTAAATCATCACCAACTAACCCTTACCACAACAAACTAAACCCAATCACTTTTAAATAACAAAAAAATGCTAGTAACTATAGCAAACTATGCCAAACTCACCTAAATTACTTTGGCTACCATAAATCATCACCAACTAACCCTTAACACAACAAACTAAACCCAATCACTTTTAAATTACAAAAAAATGCTACTAACCATAGCAAGCTATGCCAGACTCACCTAAATTACTTCGGCTATCAAAAATCACCCCCAACTACACTTTACAGCAACAAACAAAGACCAATCACTTTAAAATTACAAAAAAATGCTAAAAATCATAACAAACTATACCAGAATCACCTAAATTACTTCGGCTACCGTAAATAACCCCCAACTATCCCTTACCACAATAAACCAAACCATATCATCTTAAAATTACAAAAAAAGTTGTAAAAATCATAAAAAAATATGCCAGACTCACCTAAATTACTTTGGATACTCTTAATCATCACCAACTAACCCTTACCACAACAAACTAAACCCAATCAATTTTAAATTACAAAAAAATGCTACTAACCATAGCAAACTATGCCAAACTCACCTAAATTACTTCGGCTATCAAAAATCACCCCCAACTACATTTTACAGCAACAAACTAAGCCCAACCACTTTAAAATTACAAAAAAATGCTAAAAAGCATAACAAACTATACCAGAATCACCTAAATTACTTCGGTTACCGTAAATCATCCCCAACTATCCCTTACCACAACAAACCAAACCATATTATCTTAAAATTACAAAAAAAGGTGTACAATTCATAACAAACTATGCCAGACTCACCTAAATTACTTCGGCTACTCTAAATCATCACCAACTAACCCTTACCACAACAAACTAAACCCAATCAATTTTAAATTACAAAAAAATGCTAGTAACCATAGCAAACTATGCCAAACTCACCTAAATTACTTCGGCTACCATAAATCATCACCAACTAACCCTTACCACAACAAACTAAACCCAATCTCTTTTAAATTACAAAAAAATGCTACTAACCATAGCAAACTATGCCAAACTCACCTAAATTACTTCGACTATCAAAAATCACCCCCAACTACACTTTACAGCAACAAACTAAGCCCAATCACTTTAAAAATACAAAAAAATTCTAAAAATCATAACAAACTATACCAGAATCACCTAAATTACTTCGGCTACCGTAAATCACCCCCAACTATCCCTTACCACAACAAACCAAACCATATCATCTTAAGATTATAAAAAAAGGTGTACAAATCATAACCAACTATGCCAGACTCACCTAAATTACTTCGGCTACTCTAAATCATCACCAACTAACCCTTACCACAACAAACTAAACCCAATCACTTTTAAATTACAAAAAAATGCTAGTAACCATAGCAAACTATGCCAAACTCACCTAAATTACTTCGGCTACCATAAATCATCACCAACTAACCCTTACCACAACAAACTAAACCCAATCACTTTTAAATTACAAAAAAATGCTACTAACCATAGCAAACTATGCCAAACTCACCTAAATTACTTCGACTATCAAAAATCACCCCCAACTACACTTTACAGCAACAAACTAAGCCCAATCACTTTAAAATTACAAAAAAATTCTAAAAATCATAACAAACTATACCAGAATCACCTAAATTACTTCGGCTACCGTAAATCACCCCCAACTATCCCTTACCACAACAAACCAAACCATATCATCTTAAAATTACAAAAAAAGCTGTACAAATCATAAAAAAATATGCCAGACTCACCTAAATTACTTCGGCTACTCTAAATCATCACCAACTAACCCTTACCACAACAAACTAAACCCAATCAGTTTTAAATTACAAAAAAATACCCCAGTAACCATAGCAAACTATGCCAAACTCACCTAAATTACTTCGGCTACCATAAATCATCACCAACTAACCCTTACCACAACAAACTAAACCCAATCACTTTTAAATTACAAAAAAATGCTACTAACCATAGCAAACTATGCCAAACTTTCCTAAATTACTTCGGCTATCAAAAATCACACCCAACTACACTTTACAGCTACAAACTAAGCTTAATCACTTTAAAATTACAAAAATATGCTAAAAAACATAACAAACTATACCAGAATCACCTAAATTACTTCGGCTACCGTAAATCACCCCCAACTATCCCTTACCACAACAAACCAAACCATATCATCTTAAAATTACAAAAAAAGGTGTACAAATCATAACAAATTATGCCAGATTCACCTAAATTACTTCGGCTACTCTAAATCATCACCAACTAACCCTTACCACAACAAACTAAACCCAATCACTTTTAAATAACAAAAAAATGCTAGTAACCATAGCAAACTATGCCAAACTCACCTAAATTACTTCGGCTACCATAAATCATCACCAACTAACCCTTACCACAACAAACTAAACCCAATCACTTTTAAATTACAAAAAAATGCTACTAACCATAGCAAGCTATTCCAGACTCACCTAAATTACTTCGGCTATCAAAAATCACCCCCAACTACACTTTACAGCAACAAACAAAGACCAATCACTTTAAAATTACAAAAAAATGCTAAAAATCATAACAAACTATACCAGAATCACCTAAATTACTTCGGCTACCGTAAATCACCCCCAACTATCCCTTACCACAACAAACCAAACCATATCATCTTAAGATTATAAAAAAAGGTGTACAAATCATAACCAACTATGCCAGACTCACCTAAATTACTTCGGCTACTCTAAATCATCACCAACTAACCCTTACCACAACAAACTAAACCCAATCACTTTTAAATTACAAAAAAATGCTAGTAACCATAGCAAACTATGCCAAACTCACCTAAATTACTTCGGCTACCATAAATCATCACCAACTAACCCTTACCACAACAAACTAAAGCCAATCACTTTTAAATTACAAAAAAATGCTACTAACCATTGCAAACTATGCCAAACTCACCTAAATTACTTCGACTATCAAAAATCACCCCCAACTACACTTTACAGCAACAAACTAAGCCCAATCACTTTAAAATTACAAAAAAATTCTAAAAATCATAACAAACTATACCAGAATCACCTAAATTACTTCGGCTACCGTAAATCATCCCCAACTATCCCTTACCACAACAAACCAAACCATATCATCTTAAAATTACAAAAAAAGGTGTACAAATCATAACAAACTATGCCACACTCACCTAAATTACTTCGGCTACTCTAAATCATCACCAACTAACCCTTACCACAACAAACTAAACCCAATCAATTTTAAATTACAAAAAAATGCTAGTAAGCATAGCAAACTATGCCAAACTCACCTAAATTACTTCAGCTACCATAAATCATCACCAACTAACCCTTACCACAACAAACTAAACCCAATCTCTTTTAAATTACAAAAAAATGCTACTAACCATAGCAAACTATGCCAAACTCACCTAAATTACTTCGACTATCAAAAATCACCCCCAACTACACTTTACAGCAACAAACTAAGCCCAATCACTTTAAATTTACAAAAAAATTCTAAAAATCATTACAAACTATACCAGAATCACCTAAATTACTTCGGCTACCGTAAATCATCACCAACTATCCCTTACCACAACAAACCAAACCATATTATCTTAAAATTACAAAAAAAGGTGTACAAATCATAACAAACTATGCCAGACTCACCTAAATTACTTCGGCTACTCTAAATCATCACCAACTAACCCTTACCACAACAAACTAAACCCAATCAATTTTAAATTACAAAAAAATGCTAGTAAGCATAGCAAACTATGCCAAACTCACCTAAATTACTTCAGCTACCATAAATCATCACCAACTAACCCTTACCACAACAAACTAAACCCAATCTCTTTTAAATTACAAAAAAATGCTACTAACCATAGCAAACTATGCCAAACTCACCTAAATTACTTCGACTATCAAAAATCACCCCCAACTACACTTTACAGCAACAAACTAAGCCCAATCACTTTAAAATTACAAAAAAATTCTAAAAATCATAACAAACTATACCAGAATCACCTAAATTACTTCGGCTACCGTAAATAACCCCCAACTATCCCTTACCACAACAAACCAAACCATGTCATCTTAAAATTACAAAAAAAGGTGTACAAATCATAAAAAACTATGCCAGACTCACCTAAATTACTTCGGCTACTCTAAATCATCACCAACTAACCCTTACCACAACAAACTAAACCCAATCACTTTTAAATTACAAAAAAATGCTAGTAACCATAGCAAACTATGCCAAACTAACCTAAATTACTTCGGCTACCATAAATCATCACCAATTAACCCTTACCACAACAAACTAAACCCAATCACTTTTAAATTACAAAAAAATGCTACTAACCATAGCAAACTAGGCCAAGCTCACCTAAATTACTTCGGCTATCAAAAATCACCCCCAACTACACTTTACAGCAACAAACTAAACCCAATCACTTTAAAATTACAAAAAAATGCTAAAAATCATAACAAACTATACCAGAATCACCTAAATTACTTCGGCTATCGTATATAACCCCCAACTATCCCTTACCACAACAAACCAAACCATATCATCTTAAAATTACAAAAAAAGCTGTACAAATCATAAAAAAATATGCCAGACTCACCTAAATTACTTCGGCTACTCTAAATCATCACCAACTAACCCTTACCACAACAAACTAAACCCAATCAGTTTTAAATTACAAAAAAATACCAGTAACCATAGCAAACTATGCCAAACTCACCTAAATTACTTCGGCTACCATAAATCATCACCAACTAACCCTTACCACAACAAACTAAACCCAATCACTTTTAAATTACAATAAAATGCTACTAACCATAGCAAACTATGCCAAACTTTCCTAAATTACTTCGGCTATCAAAAATCACACCCAACTACACTTTACAGCTACAAACTAAGCTTAATCACTTTAAAATTACAAAAAAATGCTAAAAAACATAACAAACTATACCAGAATCACCTAAATTACTTCGGCTACCGTAAACCACCCCCAACTATCCCTTACCACAACAAACCAAACCATATCATCTTAAAATTACAAAAAAGGCTGTACAAATCATAACAAATTATGCCAGATTCACCTAAATTACTTCGGCTACTCTAAATCATCACCCACTAACCCTTACCACAACAAACTAAACCCAATCACTTTTAAATAACAAAAAAATGCTAGTAACTATAGCAAACTATGCCAAACTCACCTAAATTACTTTGGCTACCATAAATCATCACCAACTAACCCTTAACACAACGAACTAAACCCAATCACTTTTAAATTACAAAAAAATGCTACTAACCATAGCAAGCTATGCCAGACTCACCTAAATTACTTCGGCTATCAAAAATCACCCCCAACTACACTTTACAGCAACAAACAAAGACCAATCACTTTAAAATTACAAAAAAATGCTAAAAATCATAACAAACTATACCAGAATCACCTAAATTACTTCGGCTACCGTAAATCACCCCCAACTATACCTTACCACAACAAACCAAACCATATCATCTTAAGATTATAAAAAAAGGTGTACAAATCATAACCAACTATGCCAGACTCACCTAAATTACTTCGGCTACTCTAAATCATCACCAACTAACCCTTACCACAACAAACTAAACCCAATCAGTTTTAAATTACAAAAAAATACCAGTAACCATAGCAAACTATGCCAAACTCACCTAAATTACTTCGGCTACCATAAATCGTCACCAACTAACCCTTACCACAACAAACTAAACCCAATCACTTTTAAATTACAATAAAATGCTACTAACCATAGCAAACTATGCCAAACTTTCCTAAATTACTTCGGCTATCAAAAATCACACCCAACTACACTTTACAGCTACAAACTAAGCTTAATCACTTTAAAATTACAAAAAAATGCTAAAAAACATAACAAACTATACCAGAATCACCTAAATTACTTCGGCTACCGTAAACCACCCCCAACTATCCCTTACCACAACAAACCAAACCATATCATCTTAAAATTACAAAAAAGGGTGTACAAATCATAACAAATTATGCCAAACTCACCTAAATTACTTCGACTATCAAAAATCACCCCCAACTACACTTTACAGCAACAAACTAAGCCCAATCACTTTAAAATTACAAAAAAATTCTAAAAATCATAACAAACTATACCAGAATCACCTAAATTACTTCGGCTACCGTAAATAACCCCCAACTATCCCTTACCACAACAAACCAAACCATGTCGTCTTAAAATTACAAAAAAAGGTGTACAAATCATAAAAAACTATGCCAGACTCACCTAAATTACTTCGGCTACTCTAAATCATCACCAACTAACCCTTACCACAACAAACTAAACCCAATCACTTTTAAATTGCAAAAAAATGCTAGTAACCATAGCAAACTATGCCAAACTAACCTAAATTACTTCGGCTACCATAAATCATCACCAATTAACCCTTACCACAACAAACTAAACCCAATCACTTTTAAATTACAAAAAAATGCTACTAACCATAGCAAACTAGGCCAAGCTCACCTAAATTACTTCGGCTATCAAAAATCACCCCCAACTACACTTTACAGCAACAAACTAAACCCAATCACTTTAAAATTACAAAAAAATGCTAAAAATCATAACAAACTATACCAGAATCACCTAAATTACTTCGGCTATCGTATATAACCCCCAACTATCCCTTACCACAACAAACCAAACCATATCATCTTAAAATTACAAAAAAAGCTGTACAAATCATAAAAAAATATGCCAGACTCACCTAAATTACTTCGGCTACTCTAAATCATCACCAACTAACCCTTACCACAACAAACTAAACCCAATCAGTTTTAAATTACAAAAAAATACCAGTAACCATAGCAAACTATGCCAAACTCACCTAAATTACTTCGGCTACCATAAATCATCACCAACTAACCCTTACCACAACAAACTAAACCCAATCACTTTTAAATTACAATAAAATGCTACTAACCATAGCAAACTATGCCAAACTTTCCTAAATTACTTCGGCTATCAAAAATCACACCCAACTACACTTTACAGCTACAAACTAAGCTTAATCACTTTAAAATTACAAAAAAATGCTAAAAAACATAACAAACTATACCAGAATCACCTAAATTACTTCGGCTACCGTAAACCACCCCCAACTATCCCTTACCACAACAAACCAAACCATATCATCTTAAAATTACAAAAAAGGGTGTACAAATCATAACAAATTATGCCAGATTCACCTAAATTACTTCGGCTACTCTAAATCATCACCAACTAACCCTTACCACAACAAACTAAACCCAATCACTTTTAAATAACAAAAAAATGCTAGTAACTATAGCAAACTATGCCAAACTCACCTAAATTACTTTGGCTACCATAAATCATCACCAACTAACCCTTAACACAACAAACTAAACCCAATCACTTTTAAATTACAAAAAAATGCTACTAACCATAGCAAGCTATGCCAGACTCACCTAAATTACTTCGGCTATCAAAAATCACCCCCAACTACACTTTACAGCAACAAACAAAGACCAATCACTTTAAAATTACAAAAAAATGCTAAAAATCATAACAAACTATACCAGAATCACCTAAATTACTTCGGCTACCGTAAATCACCCCCAACTATACCTTACCACAACAAACCAAACCATATCATCTTAAGATTATAAAAAAAGGTGTACAAATCATAACCAACTATGCCAGACTCACCTAAATTACTTCGGCTACTCTAAATCATCACCAACTAACCCTTACCACAACAAACTAAACCCAATCACTTTTAAATTACAAAAAAATGCTAGTAACCATAGCAAACTATGCCAAACTCACCTAAATTACTTCGGCTATCAAAAATCACCCCCAACTACACTTTACAGCAACAAACTAAGCCCAATCATTTTAAA
Organism: Eledona agricola; assembly: GCA_964023215.1. Classification (NCBI taxonomy): domain Eukaryota; kingdom Metazoa; phylum Arthropoda; class Insecta; order Coleoptera; family Tenebrionidae; genus Eledona; species Eledona agricola. The sequence goes on along the minus strand of CAXIEJ010000019.1, from coordinate 80,615 downwards.
ATTACAAAAAAATGCTAAAAATCATAACAAACTATACCAGAATCACCTAAATTACTTCGGCTACCGTAAATCACCCCCAACTATCCCTTACCACAACAAAAAAAACCATATTATCTTAAAATTACAAAGAAAGATGTACAAATCATAACAAACTATGCCAAACTCACCTAAATTATTTCGGCTACCAAAAATCATCACCAACTAACCATTACCACAACAAACTAAAAGCAATCACTTTGAAATTACAAAAAAATGCTACTAACCATAGCAAACTATGCCAAACTCACCTAAATTACTTCGACTATCAAAAATCACCCCCAACTACACTTTACAGCAACAATCTAATCCCAATCACTTTAAAATTAAAAAAAAATGCTAAAAATCATAACAAACTATACCAGAATCACCGAAATTACTTCGGCTACCGTAAATCACCCCCAACTATCCCTTACCACAACAAACCAAACCATATCATCTTAAAATTACAAAAAAAGGTGTACAAATCATAACAAACTATGCCAGACTCACCTAAATTACTTCGGCTACTCTAAATCATCACCAACTAACCCTTACCACAACAAACTAAACCCAATCAATTTTAAATTACAAAAAAATGGTACAAACCATAGCAAACTATGCCAAACTCACCTAAATTACTTCGGCTATCAAAAATCACCCCCAACTACACTTTACAGCAACAAACTAAGCCCAATCACTTTAAAATTACAAAAAAATGCTAAAAATCATAACAAACTATACCAGAATCACCTAAATTACTTCGGCTACCGTAAATCACCCCCAACTATCCCTTACCACAACAAAATAAACCATATTATCTTAAAATTACAAAAAAAGGTGTACAAATCATAACAAACTATGCCAAACTCACCTAAATTACTTCGGCTACTCTAAATCATCACCAACTAACCCTTACCACAACAAACTAAACCCAATCACTTTTAAATTACAAAAAAATGCTAGTAACCATAGCAAACTATGCCAAACTCACCTAAATTACTTCGGCTATCAAAAATCACCCCCAACTACATTTTACAGCAACAAACTAAGCCCAATCACTTTAAAATTACAAAAAAATGCTAAAAATCATAACAAACTATACCAGAATCACCTAAATTACTTCAGATACCGTAAATCACCCCCAACTATCCCTTACCACAACAAACCAAACCATATTATCTTAAAATTACAATAAAAGGTGTACAAATTATAACAAACTATGCCAGACTTACCTAAATTACTTCGGCTACTCTAAATCATCACCAACTAACCCTTACCACAACAAACTAAACCCAATCACTTTTAAATTACACAAAAATGCTAGTAACCATAGCAAACTATGCCAAACTCACCTAAATTACTTCGGCTACCAAAAATCATCACCAACTAACCCTTACCACAACAAACTAAACGCAATCACTTTTAAATTACAAAAAAATGCTACTAACCATAGCAAACTATGCCAAACTCACCTAAATTACTTCGACTATCAAAAATCACCCCCAACTACACTTTACAGCAACAAACTAAGCCCAATCATTTTAAATTTACAAAAAAATTCTAAAAATCATAACAAACTAAACCAGAATCACCTAAATTACTTCGGCTACCGTAAATCATCCCCAACTATCCCTTACCACAACAAACCAAACCATATTATCTTAAAATTACAAAAAAAGGTGTACATATCATAACAAACTATGCCAGACTCACCTAAATTTCTTCGGCTACTCTAAATCATCACCAACTAACCCTTACCACAACAAACTAAACCCAATCAATTTTAAATTACAAAAAAATGCTAGTAAGCATAGCAAACTATGCCAAACTCACCTAAATTACTTCAGCTACCATAAATCATCACCATTTAACCCTTACCACAACAAACTAAACCCAATCTCTTTTAAATTACAAAAAAATGCTACTAACCATAGCAAACTATGCCAAACTCACCTAAATTACTTCGGCTATCAAAAATCACACCCAACTACACTTTACAGCTACAAACTAAGCTTAATCACTTTAAAATTACAAAAAAATGCTAAAAAGCATAACAAACTATACCAGAATCACCTAAATTACTTCGGCTACCGTAAATCACCCCCAACTATCCCTTACCACAACAAACCAAACCATATCATATTAAAATTACAAAAAAAGGTGTACAAATCATAACAAATTATGCCAGATTCACCTAAATTACTTCGGCTACTCTAAATCAACACCAACTAACCCTTACCACAACAAACTAAACCCAATCACGTTTAAATTACAAAAAAATGCTAGTAACCATAGCAAACTATGCCAAACTCACCTAAATTACTTCAGCTACCATAAATCATCACCATTTAACCCTTACCACAACAAACTAAACCCAATCTCTTTTAAATTACAAAAAAATGCTACTAACCATAGCAAACTATGCCAAACTCACCTAAATTACTTCGACTATCAAAAATCACCCCCAACTACACTTTTCAGCAACAAACTAAGCCCAATCACTTTAAAATTACAAAAAAATTCTAAAAATCATAACTAACTATACCAGAATCACCTAAATTACTTCGGCTACCGTAAATAACCCCCAACTATCCCTTACCACAACAAACCAAACCATGTCATCTTAAAATTACAAAAAAAGGTGTACAAATCATTAAAAACTATGCCAGACTCACCTAAATTACTTCGGCTACTCTAAATCATCACCAACTAACCCTTACCACAACAAACTAAACCCAATCACTTTTAAATTACAAAAAAATGCTAGTAACCATAGCAAACTATGCCAAACTAACCTAAATTACTTCGGCTACCATAAATCATCACCAATTAACCCTTACCACAACAAACTAAACCCAATCACTTTTAAATTAAAAAAAAATGCTACTAACCATATCAAACTATGCCAAGCTCACCTAAATTACTTCGGCTATCAAAAATCACCCCCAACTACACTTTACAGCAACAAACTAAGCCCAATCACTTTAAAATTACAAAAAAATGCTAAAAAACATAACAAACTATACCAGAATCACTTAAATTACTTTGTCTACCGTAAATCACCCCCAACTATCCCTTACCACAACAAACCAAACCATATCATCTTAAAATTACAAAAAAATGTGTACAAATCATAACAAACTATGCTAGACTCACCTAAATTACTTCGGCTACTCTAAATCATCACCAACTAACCCTTACCACAACAAACTAAACCCAATCACTTTTAAATTACAAAAAAATACCAGTAGCCATAGCAAACTATGCCAAACTCACCTAAATTACTTCGGCTACCATAAATCATCACCAACTAACCCTTACCACAACAAACTAAACCCAATCACTTTTAAATTACAAAAAAATGCTACTAACCATAGCAAACTATGCCAAACTCACCTAAATTACTTCGGCTATCAAAAATCACACCCAACTACACTTTACAGCTACAAACTAAGCTTAATCACTTTAAAATTACAAAAAAATGCTAAAAAGCATAACAAACTATACCAGAATCACCTAAATTACTTCGGCTACCGTAAATCATCCCCAACTATCCCTTACCACAACAAACCAAACCATATTATCTTAAAATTACAAAAAAAGGTGTACATATCATAACAAACTATGCCAGACTCACCTAAATTACTTCGGCTACTCTAAATCATCACCAACTAACCCTTACCACAACAAACTAAACCCAATCAATTTTAAATTACAAAAAAATGCTAGTAAGCATAGCAAACTATGCCAAACTCACCTAAATTACTTCAGCTACCATAAATCATCACCATTTAACCCTTACCACAACAAACTAAACCCAATCTCTTTTAAATTACAAAAAAATGCTACTAACCATAGCAAACTATGCCAAACTCACCTAAATTACTTCGGCTATCAAAAATCACACCCAACTACACTTTACAGCTACAAACTAAGCTTAATCACTTTAAAATTACAAAAAAATGCTAAAAAGCATAACAAACTATACCAGAATCACCTAAATTACTTCGGCTACCGTAAATCACCCCCAACTATCCCTTACCACAACAAACCAAACCATATCATATTAAAATTACAAAAAAAGGTGTACAAATCATAACAAATTATGCCAGATTCACCTAAATTACTTCGGCTACTCTAAATCAACACCAACTAACCCTTACCACAACAAACTAAACCCAATCACGTTTAAATTACAAAAAAATGCTAGTAACCATAGCAAACTATGCCAAACTCACCTAAATTACTTCAGCTACCATAAATCATCACCATTTAACCCTTACCACAACAAACTAAACCCAATCACTTTTAAATTACAAAAAAATGCTACTAACCATAGCAAACTATGCCAAACTCACCTAAATTACTTCGGCTATCAAAAATCACACCCAACTACACTTTACAGCTACAAACTAAGCTTAATCACTTTAAAATTACAAAAAAATGCTAAAAAGCATAACAAACTATACCAGAATCACCTAAATTACTTCGGCTACCGTAAATCACCCCCAACTATCCCTTACCACAACAAACCAAACCATATCATCTTAAAATTACAAAAAAAGGTGTACAAATCATAACAAATTATGCCAGATTCACCTAAATTACTTCGGCTACTCTAAATCATCACCAACTAACCCTTACCACAACAAACTAAACCCAATCACTTTTAAATTACAAAAAAATGCTAGTAACCATAGCAAACTATGCCAAACTCACCTAAATTACTTCGGCTACCATAAATCATCACCAACTAATCCTTACCACAACAAACTAAACCCAATCTCTTTTAAATTACAAAAAAATGCTATTAACCATAGCAAACTATGCCAAACTCACCTAAATTACTTCGGCTATCAAAAATCACCCCCAACTACACTTTACAGCAACAAACTATGCCCAATCACTTTAAAATTACAAAAAAATGCTAAAAATCATAACAAACTATACCAGAATCATATAAATTACTTCGGCTACCGTAAATCACCCCCAACTATCCCTTACCACAACAAACCAAACCATATCATTTTAAGATTATAAAAAAAGGTGTACAAATCATAACCAACTATGCCAGACTCACCTAAATTACTTCGGCTACTCTAAATCATCACCAACTAACCCTTACCACAACAAACTAAACCCAATCACTTTTAAATTACAAAAAAATGCTAGTAACCATAGCAAACTATGCCAAACTCACCTAAATTACTTCGGCTACCATAAATCATCACCAACTAACCCTTACCACAACAAACTAAACCCAATCACTTTTAAATTACAAAAAAATGCTACTAACCATAGCAAACTATGCCAAACTCACCTAAATTACTTCGACTATCAAAAATCACCCCCAACTACACTTTACAGCAACAAACTAAGCCCAATCACTTTAAAATTACAAAAAAATTCTAAAAATCATAACAAACTATACCAGAATCACCTAAATTACTTCGGCTACCGTAAATCATCCCCAACTATCCCTTACCAAACAAACCAAACCATATCATCTTAAAATTACAAAAAAAGGTGTACAAATCATAACAAACTATGCCAGACTCACCTAAATTACTTCGGCTACTCTAAATCATCACCAACTAACCCTTACCACAACAAACTAAACCCAATCAATCTTAAATTACAAAAAAATGCTAGTAAGCATAGCAAACTATGCCAAACTCACCTAAATTACTTCGGCTACCATAAATCATCACCAACTATCCCTTACCAAAACAAACTAAACCCAATCTCTTTTAAATTACAAAAAAATGCTACTAACCATAGCAAACTATGCCAAACTCACCTAAATTACTTCGACTATCAAAAATCACCCCCAACTACACTTTACAGCAACAAACTAAGCCCAATCACTTTAAAATTACAAAAAAATTCTAAAAATCATAACAAACTATACCAGAATCACCTAAATTACTTCGGCTACCGTAAATAACCCCCAACTATCCCTTACCACAATAAACCAAACCATATCATCTTAAAATTACAAAAAAAGTTGTAAAAATCATAAAAAAATATGCCGTAAATAACCCCCAACTATCCCTTACCACAATAAACCAAACCATATCATCTTAAAATTACAAAAAAAGTTGTAAAAATCATAAAAAAATATGCCAGACTCACCTAAATTACTTTGGATACTCTTAATCATCACCAACTAACCCTTACCACAACAAACTAAACCCAATCACTTTTAAATTACAAAAAAATGCTAGTAACCATAGCAAACTATGCCAAACTCACCTAAATTACTTCGGCTACCATAAATCATCACCAACTAATCCTTACCACAACAAACTAAACCCAATCTCTTTTAAATTACAAAAAAATGCTATTAACCATAGCAAACTATGCCAAACTCACCTAAATTACTTCGACTATCAAAAATCACCCCCAACTACACTTTACAGCAACAATCTAATCCCAATCACTTTAAAATTAAAAAAAAATGCTAAAAATCATAACAAACTATACCAGAATCACCGAAATTACTTCGGCTACCGTAAATCACCCCCAACTATCCCTTACCACAACAAACCAAACCATATCATCTTAAAATTACAAAAAAAGGTGTACAAATCATAACAAACTATGCCAGACTCACCTAAATTACTTCGGCTACTCTAAATCATCACCAACTAACCCTTACCACAACAAACTAAACCCAATCAATTTTAAATTACAAAAAAATGGTACAAACCATAGCAAACTATGCCAAACTCACCTAAATTACTTCGGCTATCAAAAATCACCCCCAACTACACTTTACAGCAACAAACTAAGCCCAATCACTTTAAAATTACAAAAAAATGCTAAAAATCATAACAAACTATACCAGAATCACCTAAATTACTTCGGCTACCGTAAATCACCCCCAACTATCCCTTACCACAACAAAATAAACCATATTATCTTAAAATTACAAAAAAAGGTGTACAAATCATAACAAACTATGCCAAACTCACCTAAATTACTTCGGCTACTCTAAATCATCACCAACTAACCCTTACCACAACAAACTAAACCCAATCACTTTTAAATTACAAAAAAATGCTAGTAACCATAGCAAACTATGCCAAACTCACCTAAATTACTTCGGCTATCAAAAATCACCCCCAACTACATTTTACAGCAACAAACTAAGCCCAATCACTTTAAAATTACAAAAAAATGCTAAAAATCATAACAAACTATACCAGAATCACCTAAATTACTTCAGATACCGTAAATCACCCCCAACTATCCCTTACCACAACAAACCAAACCATATTATCTTAAAATTACAATAAAAGGTGTACAAATTATAACAAACTATGCCAGACTTACCTAAATTACTTCGGCTACTCTAAATCATCACCAACTAACCCTTACCACAACAAACTAAACCCAATCACTTTTAAATTACACAAAAATGCTAGTAACCATAGCAAACTATGCCAAACTCACCTAAATTACTTCGGCTACCAAAAATCATCACCAACTAACCCTTACCACAACAAACTAAACGCAATCACTTTTAAATTACAAAAAAATGCTACTAACCATAGCAAACTATGCCAAACTCACCTAAATTACTTCGACTATCAAAAATCACCCCCAACTACACTTTACAGCAACAAACTAAGCCCAATCATTTTAAATTTACAAAAAAATTCTAAAAATCATAACAAACTATACCAGAATCACCTAAATTACTTCGGCTACCGTAAATCATCCCCAACTATCCCTTACCACAACAAACCAAACCATATTATCTTAAAATTACAAAAAAAGGTGTACATATCATAACAAACTATGCCAGACTCACCTAAATTTCTTCGGCTACTCTAAATCATCACCAACTAACCCTTACCACAACAAACTAAACCCAATCAATTTTAAATTACAAAAAAATGCTAGTAAGCATAGCAAACTATGCCAAACTCACCTAAATTACTTCAGCTACCATAAATCATCACCATTTAACCCTTACCACAACAAACTAAACCCAATCTCTTTTAAATTACAAAAAAATGCTACTAACCATAGCAAACTATGCCAAACTCACCTAAATTACTTCGGCTATCAAAAATCACACCCAACTACACTTTACAGCTACAAACTAAGCTTAATCACTTTAAAATTACAAAAAAATGCTAAAAAGCATAACAAACTATACCAGAATCACCTAAATTACTTCGGCTACCGTAAATCACCCCCAACTATCCCTTACCACAACAAACCAAACCATATCATATTAAAATTACAAAAAAAGGTGTACAAATCATAACAAATTATGCCAGATTCACCTAAATTACTTCGGCTACTCTAAATCAACACCAACTAACCCTTACCACAACAAACTAAACCCAATCACGTTTAAATTACAAAAAAATGCTAGTAACCATAGCAAACTATGCCAAACTCACCTAAATTACTTCAGCTACCATAAATCATCACCATTTAACCCTTACCACAACAAACTAAACCCAATCTCTTTTAAATTACAAAAAAATGCTACTAACCATAGCAAACTATGCCAAACTCACCTAAATTACTTCGACTATCAAAAATCACCCCCAACTACACTTTTCAGCAACAAACTAAGCCCAATCACTTTAAAATTACAAAAAAATTCTAAAAATCATAACTAACTATACCAGAATCACCTAAATTACTTCGGCTACCGTAAATAACCCCCAACTATCCCTTACCACAACAAACCAAACCATGTCATCTTAAAATTACAAAAAAAGGTGTACAAATCATTAAAAACTATGCCAGACTCACCTAAATTACTTCGGCTACTCTAAATCATCACCAACTAACCCTTACCACAACAAACTAAACCCAATCACTTTTAAATTACAAAAAAATGCTAGTAACCATAGCAAACTATGCCAAACTAACCTAAATTACTTCGGCTACCATAAATCATCACCAATTAACCCTTACCACAACAAACTAAACCCAATCACTTTTAAATTAAAAAAAAATGCTACTAACCATATCAAACTATGCCAAGCTCACCTAAATTACTTCGGCTATCAAAAATCACCCCCAACTACACTTTACAGCAACAAACTAAGCCCAATCACTTTAAAATTACAAAAAAATGCTAAAAAACATAACAAACTATACCAGAATCACTTAAATTACTTTGTCTACCGTAAATCACCCCCAACTATCCCTTACCACAACAAACCAAACCATATCATCTTAAAATTACAAAAAAATGTGTACAAATCATAACAAACTATGCTAGACTCACCTAAATTACTTCGGCTACTCTAAATCATCACCAACTAACCCTTACCACAACAAACTAAACCCAATCACTTTTAAATTACAAAAAAATACCAGTAGCCATAGCAAACTATGCCAAACTCACCTAAATTACTTCGGCTACCATAAATCATCACCAACTAACCCTTACCACAACAAACTAAACCCAATCACTTTTAAATTACAAAAAAATGCTACTAACCATAGCAAACTATGCCAAACTCACCTAAATTACTTCGGCTATCAAAAATCACACCCAACTACACTTTACAGCTACAAACTAAGCTTAATCACTTTAAAATTACAAAAAAATGCTAAAAAGCATAACAAACTATACCAGAATCACCTAAATTACTTCGGCTACCGTAAATCATCCCCAACTATCCCTTACCACAACAAACCAAACCATATTATCTTAAAATTACAAAAAAAGGTGTACATATCATAACAAACTATGCCAGACTCACCTAAATTACTTCGGCTACTCTAAATCATCACCAACTAACCCTTACCACAACAAACTAAACCCAATCAATTTTAAATTACAAAAAAATGCTAGTAAGCATAGCAAACTATGCCAAACTCACCTAAATTACTTCAGCTACCATAAATCATCACCATTTAACCCTTACCACAACAAACTAAACCCAATCTCTTTTAAATTACAAAAAAATGCTACTAACCATAGCAAACTATGCCAAACTCACCTAAATTACTTCGGCTATCAAAAATCACACCCAACTACACTTTACAGCTACAAACTAAGCTTAATCACTTTAAAATTACAAAAAAATGCTAAAAAGCATAACAAACTATACCAGAATCACCTAAATTACTTCGGCTACCGTAAATCACCCCCAACTATCCCTTACCACAACAAACCAAACCATATCATATTAAAATTACAAAAAAAGGTGTACAAATCATAACAAATTATGCCAGATTCACCTAAATTACTTCGGCTACTCTAAATCAACACCAACTAACCCTTACCACAACAAACTAAACCCAATCACATTTAAATTACAAAAAAATGCTAGTAACCATAGCAAACTATGCCAAACTCACCTAAATTACTTCAGCTACCATAAATCATCACCATTTAACCCTTACCACAACAAACTAAACCCAATCACTTTTAAATTACAAAAAAATGCTACTAACCATAGCAAACTATGCCAAACTCACCTAAATTACTTCGGCTATCAAAAATCACACCCAACTACACTTTACAGCTACAAACTAAGCTTAATCACTTTAAAATTACAAAAAAATGCTAAAAAGCATAACAAACTATACCAGAATCACCTAAATTACTTCGGCTACCGTAAATCACCCCCAACTATCCCTTACCACAACAAACCAAACCATATCATCTTAAAATTACAAAAAAAGGTGTACAAATCATAACAAATTATGCCAGATTCACCTAAATTACTTCGGCTACTCTAAATCATCACCAACTAACCCTTACCACAACAAACTAAACCCAATCACTTTTAAATTACAAAAAAATGCTAGTAACCATAGCAAACTATGCCAAACTCACCTAAATTACTTCGGCTACCATAAATCATCACCAACTAATCCTTACCACAACAAACTAAACCCAATCTCTTTTAAATTACAAAAAAATGCTATTAACCATAGCAAACTATGCCAAACTCACCTAAATTACTTCGGCTATCAAAAATCACCCCCAACTACACTTTACAGCAACAAACTATGCCCAATCACTTTAAAATTACAAAAAAATGCTAAAAATCATAACAAACTATACCAGAATCATATAAATTACTTCGGCTACCGTAAATCACCCCCAACTATCCCTTACCACAACAAACCAAACCATATCATTTTAAGATTATAAAAAAAGGTGTACAAATCATAACCAACTATGCCAGACTCACCTAAATTACTTCGGCTACTCTAAATCATCACCAACTAACCCTTACCACAACAAACTAAACCCAATCACTTTTAAATTACAAAAAAATGCTAGTAACCATAGCAAACTATGCCAAACTCACCTAAATTACTTCGGCTACCATAAATCATCACCAACTAACCCTTACCACAACAAACTAAACCCAATCACTTTTAAATTACAAAAAAATGCTACTAACCATAGCAAACTATGCCAAACTCACCTAAATTACTTCGACTATCAAAAATCACCCCCAACTACACTTTACAGCAACAAACTAAGCCCAATCACTTTAAAATTACAAAAAAATTCTAAAAATCATAACAAACTATACCAGAATAACCTAAATTACTTCGGCTACCGTAAATCATCCCCAACTATCCCTTACCAAACAAACCAAACCATATCATCTTAAAATTACAAAAAAAGGTGTACAAATCATAACAAACTATGCCAGACTCACCTAAATTACTTCGGCTACTCTAAATCATCACCAACTAACCCTTACCACAACAAACTAAACCCAATCAATCTTAAATTACAAAAAAATGCTAGTAAGCATAGCAAACTATGCCAAACTCACCTAAATTACTTCGGCTACCATAAATCATCACCAACTATCCCTTACCACAACAAACTAAACCCAATCTCTTTTAAATTACAAAAAAATGCTACTAACCATAGCAAACTATGCCAAACTCACCTAAATTACTTCGACTATCAAAAATCACCCCCAACTACACTTTACAGCAACAAACTAAGCCCAATCACTTTAAAATTACAAAAAAATTCTAAAAATCATAACAAACTATACCAGAATCACCTAAATTACTTCGGCTACCGTAAATAACCCCCAACTATCCCTTACCACAATAAACCAAACCATATCATCTTAAAATTACAAAAAAAGTTGTAAAAATCATAAAAAAATATGCCGTAAATAACCCCCAACTATCCCTTACCACAATAAACCAAACCATATCATCTTAAAATTACAAAAAAAGTTGTAAAAATCATAAAAAAATATGCCAGACTCACCTAAATTACTTTGGATACTCTTAATCATCACCAACTAACCCTTACCACAACAAACTAAACCCAATCACTTTTAAATTACAAAAAAATGCTAGTAACCATAGCAAACTATGCCAAACTCACCTAAATTACTTCGGCTACCATAAATCATCACCAACTAATCCTTACCACAACAAACTAAACCCAATCTCTTTTAAATTACAAAAAAATGCTATTAACCATAGCAAACTATGCCAAACTCACCTAAATTACTTCGGCTATCAAAAATCACCCCCAACTACACTTTACAGCAACAAACTATGCCCAATCACTTTAAAATTACAAAAAAATGCTAAAAATCATAACAAACTATACCAGAATCATATAAATTACTTCGGCTACCGTAAATCACCCCCAACTATCCCTTACCACAACAAACCAAACCATATCATTTTAAGATTATAAAAAAAGGTGTACAAATCATAACCAACTATGCCAGACTCACCTAAATTACTTCGGCTACTCTAAATCATCACCAACTAACCCTTACCACAACAAACTAAACCCAATCACTTTTAAATTACAAAAAAATGCTAGTAACCATAGCAAACTATGCCAAACTCACCTAAATTACTTCGGCTACCATAAATCATCACCAACTAACCCTTACCACAACAAACTAAACCCAATCACTTTTAAATTACAAAAAAATGCTACTAACCATAGCAAACTATGCCAAACTCACCTAAATTACTTCGAATATCAAAAATCACCCCCAACTACACTTTACAGCAACAAACTAAGCCCAATCACTTTAAAATTACAAAAAAATTCTAAAAATCATAACAAACTATACCAGAATCACCTAAATTACTTCGGCTACCGTAAATAACCCCCAACTATCCCTTACCACAATAAACCAAACCATATCATCTTAAAATTACAAAAAAAGTTGTAAAAATCATAAAAAAATATGCCAGACTCACCTAAATTACATTGGATACTCTTAATCATCACCAACTAACCCTTACCACAACAAACTAAACCCAATCAATTTTAAATTACAAAAAAATGCTACTAACCATAGCAAACTATGCCAAACTCACCTAAATTACTTCGGCTATCAAAAATCACCCCCAACTACATTTTACAGCAACAAACTAAGCCCAACCACTTTAAAATTACAAAAAAATGCTAAAAAGCATAACAAACTATACCAGAATCACCTAAATTACTTCGGTTACCGTAAATCATCCCCAACTATCCCTTACCACAACAAACCAAACCATATTATCTTAAAATTACAAAAAAAGGTGTACAATTCATAACAAACCATGCCAGACTCACCTAAATTACTTCGGCTACTCTAAATCATCACCAACTAACCCTTACCACAACAAACTAAACCCAATCAATTTTAAATTACAAAAAAATGCTAGTAAGCATAGCAAACTATGCCAAACTCACCTAAATTACTTCGGCTACCATAAATCATCACCAACTAACCCTTACCACAACAAACTAAACCCAATCTCTTTTAAATTACAAAAAAATGCTACTAACCATAGCAAACTATGCCAAACTCACCTAAATTACTTCGACTATCAAAAATCACCCCCAACTACACTTTACAGCAACAAACTAAGCCCAATCACTTTAAAAATACAAAAAAATTCTAAAAATCATAACAAACTATACCAGAATCACCTAAATTACTTCGGCTACCGTAAATCACCCCCAACTATCCCTTACCACAACAAACCAAACCATATCATCTTAAGATTATAAAAAAAGGTGTACAAATCATAACCAACTATGCCAGACTCACCTAAATTACTTCGGCTACTCTAAATCATCACCAACTAACCCTTACCACAACAAACTAAACCCAATCACTTTAAATTACAAAAAAATGCTAGTAACCATAGCAAACTATGCCAAACTCACCTAAATTACTTCGGCTATCAAAAATCACACCCAACTACACTTTACAGCTACAAACTAAGCTTAATCACTTTAAAATTACAAAAAAATGCTAAAAAGCATAACAAACTATACCAGAATCACCTAAATTACTTCGGCTACCGTAAATCATCCCCAACTATCCCTTACCACAACAAACCAAACCATATTATCTTAAAATTACAAAAAAAGGTGTACATATCATAACAAACTATGCCAGACTCACCTAAATTACTTCGGCTACTCTAAATCATCACCAACTAACCCTTACCACAACAAACTAAACCCAATCAATTTTAAATTACAAAAAAATGCTAGTAAGCATAGCAAACTATGCCAAACTCACCTAAATTACTTCAGCTACCATAAATCATCACCATTTAACCCTTACCACAACAAACTAAACCCAATCTCTTTTAAATTACAAAAAAATGCTACTAACCATAGCAAACTATGCCAAACTCACCTAAATTACTTCGGCTATCAAAAATCACACCCAACTACACTTTACAGCTACAAACTAAGCTTAATCACTTTAAAATTACAAAAAAATGCTAAAAAGCATAACAAACTATACCAGAATCACCTAAATTACTTCGGCTACCGTAAATCACCCCCAACTATCCCTTACCACAACAAACCAAACCATATCATATTAAAATTACAAAAAAAGGTGTACAAATCATAACAAATTATGCCAGATTCACCTAAATTACTTCGGCTACTCTAAATCAACACCAACTAACCCTTACCACAACAAACTAAACCCAATCACGTTTAAATTACAAAAAAATGCTAGTAACCATAGCAAACTATGCCAAACTCACCTAAATTACTTCGGCTACCATAAATCATCACCATTTAACCCTTACCACAACAAACTAAACCCAATCACTTTTAAATTACAAAAAAATGCTACTAACCATAGCAAACTATGCCAAACTCACCTAAATTACTTCGGCTATCAAAAATCACACCCAACTACACTTTACAGCTACAAACTAAGCTTAATCACTTTAAAATTACAAAAAAATGCTAAAAAGCATAACAAACTATACCAGAATCACCTAAATTACTTCGGCTACCGTAAATCACCCCCAACTATCCCTTACCACAACAAACCAAACCATATCATCTTAAAATTACAAAAAAAGGTGTACAAATCATAACAAATTATGCCAGATTCACCTAAATTACTTCGGCTACTCTAAATCATCACCAACTAACCCTTACCACAACAAACTAAACCCAATCACTTTTAAATTACAAAAAAATGCTAGTAACCATAGCAAACTATGCCAAACTCACCTAAATTACTTCGGCTACCATAAATCATCACCAACTAATCCTTACCACAACAAACTAAACCCAATCTCTTTTAAATTACAAAAAAATGCTATTAACCATAGCAAACTATGCCAAACTCACCTAAATTACTTCGGCTATCAAAAATCACCCCCAACTACACTTTACAGCAACAAACTATGCCCAATCACTTTAAAATTACAAAAAAATGCTAAAAATCATAACAAACTATACCAGAATCATATAAATTACTTCGGCTACCGTAAATCACCCCCAACTATCCCTTACCACAACAAACCAAACCATATCATTTTAAGATTATAAAAAAAGGTATACAAATCATAACCAACTATGCCAGACTCACCTAAATTACTTCGGCTACTCTAAATCATCACCAACTAACCCTTACCACAACAAACTAAACCCAATCACTTTTAAATTACAAAAAAATGCTAGTAACCATAGCAAACTATGCCAAACTCACCTAAATTACTTCGGCTACCATAAATCATCACCAACTAACCCTTACCACAACAAACTAAACCCAATCACTTTTAAATTACAAAAAAATGCTACTAACCATAGCAAACTATGCCAAACTCACCTAAATTACTTCGACTATCAAAAATCACCCCCAACTACACTTTACAGCAACAAACTAAGCCCAATCACTTTAAAATTACAAAAAAATTCTAAAAATCATAACAAACTATACCAGAATCACCTAAATTACTTCGGCTACCGTAAATCATCCCCAACTATCCCTTACCAAACAAACCAAACCATATCATCTTAAAATTACAAAAAAAGGTGTACAAATCATAACAAACTATGCCAGACTCACCTAAATTACTTCGGCTACTCTAAATCATCACCAACTAACCCTTACCACAACAAACTAAACCCAATCAATCTTAAATTACAAAACAATGCTAGTAAGCATAGCAAACTATGCCAAACTCACCTAAATTACTTCGGCTACCATAAATCATCACCAACTATCCCTTACCACAACAAACTAAACCCAATCTCTTTTAAATTACAAAAAAATGCTACTAACCATAGCAAACTATGCCAAACTCACCTAAATTACTTCGACTATCAAAAATCACCCCCAACTACACTTTACAGCAACAAACTAAGCCCAATCACTTTAAAATTACAAAAAAATTCTAAAAATCATAACAAACTATACCAGAATCACCTAAATTACTTCGGCTACCGTAAATAACCCACAACTATCCCTTACCACAATAAACCAAACCATATCATCTTAAAATTACAAAAAAAGTTGTAAAAATCATAAAAAAATATGCCGTAAATAACCCCCAACTATCCCTTACCACAATAAACCAAACCATATCATCTTAAAATTACAAAAAAAGTTGTAAAAATCATAAAAAAATATGCCAGACTCACCTAAATTACTTTGGATACTCTTAATCATCACCAACTAACCCTTACCACAACAAACTAAACCCAATCACTTTTAAATTACAAAAAAATGCTAGTAACCATAGCAAACTTTGCCAAACTCACCTAAATTACTTCGGCTATCAAAAATCACCCCCAACTACACTTTACAGCAACAAACTAACCCCAATCACTTCAAAATTACAAAAAAATGCTAAAAATCATAACAAACTATACCAGAATCATATAAATTACTTCGGCTACCGTAAATCACCCCCAACTATCCCTTACCACAACAAACCAAACCATATCATTTTAAGATTATAAAAAAAGGTGTACAAATCATAACCAACTATGCCAGACTCACCTAAATTACTTCGGCTACTCTAAATCATCACCAACTAACCCTTACCACAACAAACTGAACCCAATCAGTTTTAAATTACAAAAAAATACCAGTAACCATAGCAAACTATGCCAAACTCACCTAAATTACTTCGGCTACCATAAATCATCACCAACTAACCCTTACCACAACAAACTAAACCCAATAACTTTTAAATTACAAAAAAATGCTACTAACCATAGCAAACTATGCCAAACTCACCTAAATTACTTCGACTATCAAAAATCACCCCCAACTACACTTTACAGCAACAAACTAAGCCCAATCACTTTAAAATTACAAAAAAATTCTAAAAATCATAACAAACTATACCAGAATCACCTAAATTACTTCGGCTACCGTAAATCATCCCCAACTATCCCTTACCACAACAAACCAAACCATATCATCTTAAAATTACAAAAAAAGGTGTACAAATCATAACAAACTATGCCAGACTCACCTAAATTACTTCGGCTACTCTAAATCATCACCAACTAACCCTTACCACAACAAACTAAACCCAATCAATCTTAAATTACAAAAAAATGCTAGTAAGCATAGCAAACTATGCCAAACTCACCTAAATTACTTCGGCTACCATAAATCATCACCAACTAACCCTTACCACAACAAACTAAACCCAATCTCTTTTAAATTACAAAAAAATGCTACTAACCATAGCAAACTATGCCAAACTCACCTAAATTACTTCGACTATCAAAAATCACCCCCAACTACACTTTACAGCAACAAACTAAGCCCAATCACTTTAAAATTACAAAAAAATTCTAAAAATCATAACAAACTATACCAGAATCACCTAAATTACTTCGGCTACCGTAAATAACCCCCAACTATCCCTTACCACAATAAACCAAACCATATCATCTTAAAATTACAAAAAAAGTTGTAAAAATCATAAAAAAATATGCCAGACTCACCTAAATTACATTGGATACTCTTAATCATCACCAACTAACCCTTACCACAACAAACTAAACCCAATCAATTTTAAATTACAAAAAAATGCTACTAACCATAGCAAACTATGCCAAACTCACCTAAATTACTTCGGCTATCAAAAATCACCCCCAACTACATTTTACAGCAACAAACTAAGCCCAACCACTTTAAAATTACAAAAAAATGCTAAAAAGCATAACAAACTATACCAGAATCACCTAAATTACTTCGGTTACCGTAAATCATCCCCAACTATCCCTTACCACAACAAACCAAACCATATTATCTTAAAATTACAAAAAAAGGTGTACAATTCATAACAAACCATGCCAGACTCACCTAAATTACTTCGGCTACTCTAAATCATCACCAACTAACCCTTACCACAACAAACTAAACCCAATCAATTTTAAATTACAAAAAAATGCTAGTAAGCATAGCAAACTATGCCAAACTCACCTAAATTACTTCGGCTACCATAAATCATCACCAACTAACCCTTACCACAACAAACTAAACCCAATCTCTTTTAAATTACAAAAAAATGCTACTAACCATAGCAAACTATGCCAAACTCACCTAAATTACTTCGACTATCAAAAATCACCCCCAACTACACTTTACAGCAACAAACTAAGCCCAATCACTTTAAAAATACAAAAAAATTCTAAAAATCATAACAAACTATACCAGAATCACCTAAATTACTTCGGCTACCGTAAATCACCCCCAACTATCCCTTACCACAACAAACCAAACCATATCATCTTAAGATTATAAAAAAAGGTGTACAAATCATAACCAACTATGCCAGACTCACCTAAATTACTTCGGCTACTCTAAATCATCACCAACTAACCCTTACCACAACAAACTAAACCCAATCACTTTTAAATTACAAAAAAATGCTAGTAACCATAGCAAACTATGCCAAACTCACCTAAATTACTTCGGCTACCATAAATCATCACCAACTAACCCTTACCACAACAAACTAAACCCAATCACTTTTAAATTACAAAAAAATGCTACTAACCATAGCAAACTATGCCAAACTCACCTAAATTACTTCGACTATCAAAAATCACCCCCAACTACACTTTACAGCAACAAACTAAGCCCAATCACTTTAAAATTACAAAAAAATTCTAAAAATCATAACAAACTAAACCAGAATCACCTAAATTACTTCGGCTACCGTAAATCACCCCCAACTATCCCTTACCACAACAAACCAAACCATATCATCTTAAAATTACAAAAAAAGCTGTACAAATCATAAAAAAATATGCCAGACTCACCTAAATTACTTCGGCTATTCTAAATCATCACCAACTAACCCTTACCACAACAAACTAAACCCAATCAGTTTTAAATTACAAAAAAATACCCCAGTAACCATAGCAAACTATGCCAAACTCACCTAAATTACTTCGGCTACCATAAATCATCACCAACTAACCCTTACCACAACAAACTAAACCCAATCACTTTTAAATTACAAAAAAATGCTACTAACCATAGCAAACTATGCCAAACTTTCCTAAATTACTTCGGCTATCAAAAATCACACCCAACTACACTTTACAGCTACAAACTAAGCTTAATCACTTTAAAATTACAAAAATATGCTAAAAAACATAACAAACTATACCAGAATCACCTAAATTACTTCGGCTACCGTAAATCACCCCCAACTATCCCTTACCACATTGTATTGTATTGTATTGTAGGGGGATCGTTTGGCTACTGAAGCCCTTCGTCACTGCGACCATTGTTGGTCTATTGTGAATAACCCTGCTTCCTATTGGAATCCCAGGGAGTCTAGCCCCCTGATGAAGTGGGCCAGATCCTTGGGAGTTGATTTACGTATCTGGGCGGCCGTGAGTGCAGCCGCACCCAGATGTTGTAACCTATTATGAGCGATGGTGTTGCACTCACAGAGAATGTGTTCGGCCGTTTCTACCGCCGATCCACAGAGTCGACATGTAGCGACTTCTGCTTTCCCCATTTTCTGGAGATGGTATCTGACTGGACCGTGTCCTGTCAGGAGGCCAGTTACTTGCCTCAGATCATTCTTTTCCAGTTTGAGAAGCATCTTAGTCTTCTTTGACGAATAGTGTATGAACTTTTTCGCCTGGCGTTGGCCTGGAGTATTTCTCCAGTAGGATTCTTTCTGTTCCTTTTCCCATTTATGGATGTCGGACATTCTCTGGGCTTTGGTTAGCCCGCAGAATGGTTCTGGTCCAATAAATGGAGCTGTCGCACCTTTCTTGGCGAGGGCGTCTGCCATTTCATTTCCTTCAATCCCCTCATGCCCTGGGATCCACAACAGAGTGATTCTGTTGCCCATCGCCAGTTGCTTCAGGGATTGTTTGCATTCCCAGACAGTCCTCTGTACACAGCGGTAGGCTCTCAGGGCCTTTAAGGCTGCTTGACTGTCTGACAGTATGTAGATATTTGCACCCTTTATGCGCCTTTCGAGGCATTTCCGAGCACAAACATCTATGGCACATATTTCGGCCTGATGAATCGAGGGGGTACTTCCTAAGGGCTGATGGATCCTGGTCTGCGGACCATAGACTCCTATTCCAGTCCCCTGCTGCGATTTTGACCCGTCTGTGTACCAGACGAGTGAGTTCTTTGGAAGTCGAGTCGTATCGAATGTTCCACATTGGCGGCCTAAAATGGCCACTTCGAATGGAACATCGAAGTCGAGTTCGGCTGGCATTACGTCCGTTGGTTGGTTCCAGGACTCTGCTCTTATCAGATTCATAATCCTGCAGTGACCAACCATGTCCCCTAGTTTTAGATTTTTTGTCTGTGTTGACCTCAAGGCACTCAGTGCTGCCTCCTTCCTCACATGTAGATGTAAAGGAAGAAGATCAAGCAGCGCCTCTAAGGCGGCCGTAGGGGTGGAGCGCATTGAGCCCGTCACGCCTAGACAAGCAAGCCTTTGCAATTTCTGCATTTTGCTTTGCGTTGTTGTTTCTTCAGTTTTTGGCCACCACAGCAGGGATGCATAGGTTACCACGGGTCTTACCACCGTCAGGTATGACCAGTAGATCATCTCCGGTTTGAGTCCCCAAGTTCTCCCAAAGAGCCTGCGGCAACACCAGAGTGCCGCTGTGCCTTTTGTAAGAGTTTTGTCAACATGCGTTTTCCAGTTGAGTTTCGCGTCTAGATTTACACCTAGATATTTGACCTCTCTGGAGAACTGCAGCTTTTTCCCGTGCAGAGTTGGAGCTGTTAAATTTAGCTTCCTTCTCTTCGTAAAGGGAACTAGAACAGTTTTGCTCGGATTAACATTGAGCTGTTCGTCCGAGCACCATCTTGAGATGATGTTTAGGGCATTTTGCGCTAGGCCAGAGATCGTGCCTTCGTGTTTGCCCCTGATGAGTACAACCAGGTCATCTGCGTAACCTTGGGTATAGATTCCCGAGTCATTGAGCTTGCTCAGTAGGTCGTCGACAACAATCGACCACAGTAGGGGCGATAGAACTCCGCCTTGCGGACACCCTTTTACTGTGGTGACCATCGTCTCCTCTCCACCGACGCTTGCCGTTATGACTCGGCTCCTCAGCATGGATTTTATCCATTCTACGGTTGAGGTTTCGACGCCTCTTAGTAAACCAGCTCTTTCGATGGATTCATAGGAGGTATTGTCGAAGGCTCCCTCTACGTCAATGAATATTCCCAGAGCTACTTGTTTAGCCATCAGCGTCCTTTCAATGCCCTTGATGAGGCAATGTAGGGCGTCTACTGTGGATTTGCCTGCTTGATAAGCAAATTGATTATTATGAAGCGGAGTTTGCTTTAGGATAGCTCCTCTGATGTAGTTATCAATTATTTTCTCCATGGTTTTGAGGAGAAAGGAAGTGAGGCTTATGGGGCGGTAAGATTTAGCCTCTTCAGGAGGCCTTCTACCGCTTTTTGGTATGAATACCACTTTAGCCTCTCTCCAGGTCTCGGGTATATATCCGAGAATGTAGCTAGCTTTGAATATTCTCATTAAGCTGGGTATCAGGTAGTCTGTTCCCCTTTGGAGCAGGGCTGGAAAGATTCCGTCTCTGCCCGGCGATTTGAACGGCTTGAAGCTGTTGATCGCCCATTGTATTTTGTTAGCAGTAAACATTTTTCCTGCTAGGCTCTTGGTTTGCCGGGTTGGGCGTGTTATCGGCCCTTGAGTCACGTCTCTGATCTCTATGTCTGTTAGCGCCTTTGACCCAGGAAAATGGGTCTCTAGAAGTACCCTTAAGCTTTCCTTTAGATCGCCGGTGTATTCGCCGTTAGGTTTTTTTATTAAGCCTATTCCGTTTGAGTGGTCTTTTGAGAGCACTTTTTGGAGCCTTACTGCTGGGATCAATTGCTCGATCCCTTCGCAGAAAGTGCTCCATGAGCGCCTCTTTGACTTCCTCAATTCTTTGTTGTATTCTGTGAGAGCTTTTTTGTAGTCGATCCACGTTCCTAAACTTTTAGCTCTATTGAATAGCTTCCTTACTTCGGCCCTACGTCGGCCGAGTTCTTTGTTCCACCAAGGAACGTTCCTCGAAGTCACTCTTTGTTTCAGAGGACAACTTTTCTCATAGGACGAGACTATGAGATCGCGAAGATGTACCGAGGCCGCATCGAGGTCCTCTCTTGTGTCGATTTGGTAACGGAGTCCGTCGGTTTCGGCTCTGATGTGCTCCGTGTAGAGACACCAGTCCGTCTCCTTCGGCACTCTGCACGTTTCGAGGCTGTGGGGGGATGCCTCCATATGGAATCGGATTGTGCAATGGTCCGACATGGAGGCCTCGTCCGCCACGTGCCAATTTTTAATAAAATTTGCAATAAATGGACTCGCCAGGGTTAGATCTAAAACCTCTTTCCTAATCGCATTTATGAAGGTGGCTTTGTTCCCCCGGTTGATAATGTCCACGTCGTTCGCGGACAAATATTCAAAAAGGGACTCACCTCTTTTGTTTGTGTCCGTGCTGCCCCACATGAGATGGTGTGCGTTGGCGTCGCAGCCCAGAATGTAGTGTTTGTTCCTCCTTTTGCACCAGCTTATGAGGCGTATAACTTCCTCTGGAATGGAGTTATTTTCGTCGCCTGGGAAGTAGGCAGAGGCCATTACAATTGGCCTTTTGCCACCTTCCGTGGGTACCTCTACAGCTACTGCAACTAAGTCCCTGGAGATGAACTCTGGAATCGGAACAAATTTGATATGTTTTTTGAGCAGTATTGCTGCTCTTGGATGTTCATGGTGGTCACTTATTACCTTACATGATCTGGTTGGAAGTCCCTTTATGTTTCCCCCATTTATCCAGGGCTCTTGGATTAGCCCCACGTCTGCGGACCCTCTGACAAACCCCCAATAAAGCACACTGGATGCGGCTTTTGAGTGTTGGAGGTTTATCTGGGTGAAGTTTATCCTGCCTGCCATTGTTGCAGTTACTTCTTTTTGCCGCAGCCTTTCTTTTGCGCTACCTTAGGCAATTTCCTGCCTTTAGGCTTTGCTCCAGAGTTGGCTGCAGCAGACGTTGAGGCGGGCAATCTCCTTTCACTAGCAACACCAGTGCTAGCTGGCTTGGTTGCAGAGCTAATAGAGGTGCTCGCCCCTTTGTCTTGGGCTTTGTTGGCGCCAGCGGTCCTTGGCCTAAGTTGAACTTGGCCGAACTTATAGCTTACCTTAAAGCCCATGGTTTTCAATATCTCCGTCGACTGATGGTCGACAGAGAGCGTTGTTTCGAGTGTGGGGCCTATCGGATTACTCCTAAGCACCCTCCAGCTCTTTGCACTGAGGCCTTCGTTTTGGGCCTCTATTAGATTCAGGATTTTCTCGTTCGAGTAGTCCTGACTTCCGGGAAGATACGCCACCAGGACGACAGTGTGAGGCATTTCTGCCTCTTCTACCATCCTGAGCGACGCACCCTCCCACGGTCTGATTTCATCGGCGATGCTTCCTAGCCACTGCGCGGTGTCTTTGTCGGCACACACCAATGAAAGCCAACCTGGCCTGTAATGGAGGCCGTGGAACTTGGGTCTTATTTTGTCCCCTGCTCCCATGGCTGCCATTTTCTCCACAACAGCCTCCTGCACGGCTTCCTGTTGTGCCGCTGTCAGGAGTGACTGTGGATAGTCTGAGGGTATAATTCCAACCCTCACTCCAGTCACAGCTTGGCTAAATGAGGGCTTGGCAGAACTGCTCTCCTGCTTCTTCGCTCTCTTAGCGTTTGCTGTTTCAGGGGTACTGCCGTCAGATCGGATCCTTTTGGCTCCTTTTCCTGGCGGCGTTGCCCTTTCGATTGGCTTCAGCGCCTTCTCAAGGGCCTCTTCCTTGGAGAGTCCTTTGGCGAGAAGATACTTCAGCCTTTTTCTGGCAGCTCCTCCTAATCGGACCTTTTGCTCTTTCACATTGAGAGCCTTAAGGTTTTCTCCGATTTTGGTGACGCTGTCAGTTAACTTATCCTCCTCCGGGTGGGGAAGTTCTTCCCTTACCGTTGGAGGATATGTTTCGAGGTCTTTGATAACCTCTTGTGTTTTTGTACTTGGTTCCATAAATGTTCCCACGAGTAGCAAGGGAAAAGAGGTCGCGTGTGGCAGAGCCCCGCATTACCACACGAAGGCTAATTGAAACACAGGTGCGCCAGGTTCCTGTGAGTTCGCATATTTATGACCAATCCTACCTCATTGGCCAGGCGAGCCTTTGGCATATGCTGTTCCACCGTGACTCTGAGGGTTTTTTATAGAGATTGTCTCCTCGCGGACCGGGCGGTGAAGCCAGGTCCCCCGACTGTCCTCTTAGTGCAACGTAACACTGCCACGCCCCGCAGCGGTCTTTGAAGCACCAGGTTCAGCTTCCGGTTTTAAGCAGATATCTGGCGTTCAGACATCTCTAGCTCGGGTACCCCGGGTTAGCCATACCCGTCCTCTGGCATTTCTGCCAAAGTCCCTGGGGGACCCTTACCACAACAAACCAAACCATATCATCTTAAAATTACAAAAAAAGGTGTACAAATCATAACAAATTATGCCAGATTCACCTAAATTACTTCGGCTACTCTAAATCATCACCAACTAACCCTTACCACAACAAACTAAACCCAATCACTTTTAAATAACAAAAAAATGCTAGTAACCATAGCAAACTATGCCAAACTCACCTAAATTACTTCGGCTACCATAAATCATCACCAACTAACCCTTACCACAACAAACTAAACCCAATCACTTTTAAATTACAAAAAAATGCTACTAACCATAGCAAGCTATTCCAGACTCACCTAAATTACTTCGGCTATCAAAAATCACCCCCAACTACACTTTACAGCAACAAACAAAGACCAATCACTTTAAAATTACAAAAAAATGCTAAAAATCATAACAAACTATTCCAGAATCACCTAAATTACTTCGGCTACCGTAAATCACCCCCAACTATCCCTTACCACAACAAACCAAACCATATCATCTTAAGATTATAAAAAAAGGTGTTCAAATCATAACCAACTATGCCAGACTCACCTAAATTACTTCGGCTACTCTAAATCATCACCAACTAACCCTTACCACAACAAACTAAACCCAATCACTTTTAAATTACAAAAAAATGCTAGTAACCATAGCAAACTATGCCAAACTCACCTAAATTACTTCGGCTACCATAAATCATCACCAACTAACCCTTACCACAACAAACTAAACCCAATCACTTTTAAATTACAAAAAAATGCTACTAACCATTGCAAACTATGCCAAACTCACCTAAATTACTTCGACTATCAAAAATCACCCCCAACTACACTTTACAGCAACAAACTAAGCCCAATCACTTTAAAATTACAAAAAAATTCTAAAAATCATAACAAACTATACCAGAATCACCTAAATTACTTCGGCTACCGTAAATCATCCCCAACTATCCCTTACCACAACAAACCAAACCATATCATCTTAAAATTACAAAAAAAGGTGTACAAATCATAACAAACTATGCCACACTCACCTAAATTACTTCGGCTACTCTAAATCATCACCAACTAACCCTTACCACAACAAACTAAACCCAATCAATTTTAAATTACAAAAAAATGCTAGTAAGCATAGCAAACTATGCCAAACTCACCTAAATTACTTCAGCTACCATAAATCATCACCAACTAACCCTTACCACAACAAACTAAACCCAATCTCTTTTAAATTACAAAAAAATGCTACTAACCATAGCAAACTATGCCAAACTCACCTAAATTACTTCGACTATCAAAAATCACCCCCAACTACACTTTACAGCAACAAACTAAGCCCAATCACTTTAAATTTACAAAAAAATTCTAAAAATCATTACAAACTATACCAGAATCACCTAAATTACTTCGGCTACCGTAAATCATCACCAACTATCCCTTACCACAACAAACCAAACCATATTATCTTAAAATTACAAAAAAAGGTGTACAAATCATAACAAACTATGCCAGACTCACCTAAATTACTTCGGCTACTCTAAATCATCACCAACTAACCCTTACCACAACAAACTAAACCCAATCAATTTTAAATTACAAAAAAATGCTAGTAAGCATAGCAAACTATGCCAAACTCACCTAAATTACTTCGACTATCAAAAATCACCCCCAACTAAACTTTACAGCAACAAACTAAGCCCAATCACTTTAAATTTACAAAAAAATTCTAAAAATCATTACAAACTATACCAGAATCACCTAAATTACTTCGGCTACCGTAAATCATCACCAACTATCCCTTACCACAACAAACCAAACCATATTATCTTAAAATTACAAAAAAAGGTGTACAAATCATAACAAACTATGCCAGACTCACCTAAATTACTTCGGCTACTCTAAATCATCACCAACTAACCCTTACCACAACAAACTAAACCCAATCAATTTTAAATTACAAAAAAATGCTAGTAAGCATAGCAAACTATGCCAAACTCACCTAAATTACTTCAGCTACCATAAATCATCACCAACTAACCCTTACCACAACAAACTAAACCCAATCTCTTTTAAATTACAAAAAAATGCTACTAACCATAGCAAACTATGCCAAACTCACCTAAATTACTTCGACTATCAAAAATCACCCCCAACTACACTTTACAGCAACAAACTAAGCCCAATCACTTTAAAATTACAAAAAAATTCTAAAAATCATAACAAACTATACCAGAATCACCTAAATTACTTCGGCTACCGTAAATAACCCCCAACTATCCCTTACCACAACAAACCAAACCATGTCATCTTAAAATTACAAAAAAAGGTGTACAAATCATAAAAAACTATGCCAGACTCACCTAAATTACTTCGGCTACTCTAAATCATCACCAACTAACCCTTACCACAACAAACTAAACCCAATCACTTTTAAATTACAAAAAAATGCTAGTAACCATAGCAAACTATGCCAAACTAACCTAAATTACTTCGGCTACCATAAATCATCACCAATTAACCCTTACCACAACAAACTAAACCCAATCACTTTTAAATTACAAAAAAATGCTACTAACCATAGCAAACTAGGCCAAGCTCACCTAAATTACTTCGGCTATCAAAAATCACCCCCAACTACACTTTACAGCAACAAACTAAACCCAATCACTTTAAAATTACAAAAAAATGCTAAAAATCATAACAAACTATACCAGAATCACCTAAATTACTTCGGCTATCGTATATAACCCCCAACTATCCCTTACCACAACAAACCAAACCATATCATCTTAAAATTACAAAAAAAGCTGTACAAATCATAAAAAAATATGCCAGACTCACCTAAATTACTTCGGCTACTCTAAATCATCACCAACTAACCCTTACCACAACAAACTAAACCCAATCACTTTTAAATTACAAAAAAATGCTAGTAACCATAGCAAACTATGCCAAACTAACCTAAATTACTTCGGCTACCATAAATCATCACCAATTAACCCTTACCACAACAAACTAAACCCAATCACTTTTAAATTACAAAAAAATGCTACTAACCATAGCAAACTAGGCCAAGCTCACCTAAATTACTTCGGCTATCAAAAATCACCCCCAACTACACTTTACAGCAACAAACTAACCCCAATCACTTCAAAATTACAAAAAAATGCTAAAAATCATAACAAACTATACCAGAATCATATAAATTACTTCGGCTACCGTAAATCACCCCCAACTATCCCTTACCACAACAAACCAAACCATATCATTTTAAGATTATAAAAAAAGGTGTACAAATCATAACCAACTATGCCAGACTCACCTAAATTACTTCGGCTACTCTAAATCATCACCAACTAACCCTTACCACAACAAACTGAACCCAATCAGTTTTAAATTACAAAAAAATACCAGTAACCATAGCAAACTATGCCAAACTCACCTAAATTACTTCGGCTACCATAAATCATCACCAACTAACCCTTACCACAACAAACTAAACCCAATCACTTTTAAATTACAAAAAAATGCTACTAACCATAGCAAACTATGCCAAACTCACCTAAATTACTTCGACTATCAAAAATCACCCCCAACTACACTTTACAGCAACAAACTAAGCCCAATCACTTTAAAATTACAAAAAAATTCTAAAAATCATAACAAACTATACCAGAATCACCTAAATTACTTCGGCTACCGTAAATCATCCCCAACTATCCCTTACCACAACAAACCAAACCATATCATCTTAAAATTACAAAAAAAGGTGTACAAATCATAACAAACTATGCCAGACTCACCTAAATTACTTCGGCTACTCTAAATCATCACCAACTAACCCTTACCACAACAAACTAAACCCAATCAATCTTAAATTACAAAAAAATGCTAGTAAGCATAGCAAACTATGCCAAACTCACCTAAATTACTTCGGCTACCATAAATCATCACCAACTAACCCTTACCACAACAAACTAAACCCAATCTCTTTTAAATTACAAAAAAATGCTACTAACCATAGCAAACTATGCCAAACTCACCTAAATTACTTCGACTATCAAAAATCACCCCCAACTACACTTTACAGCAACAAACTAAGCCCAATCACTTTAAAATTACAAAAAAATTCTAAAAATCATAACAAACTATACCAGAATCACCTAAATTACTTCGGCTACCGTAAATAACCCCCAACTATCCCTTACCACAATAAACCAAACCATATCATCTTAAAATTACAAAAAAAGTTGTAAAAATCATAAAAAAATATGCCAGACTCACCTAAATTACATTGGATACTCTTAATCATCACCAACTAACCCTTACCACAACAAACTAAACCCAATCAATTTTAAATTACAAAAAAATGCTACTAACCATAGCAAACTATGCCAAACTCACCTAAATTACTTCGGCTATCAAAAATCACCCCCAACTACATTTTACAGCAACAAACTAAGCCCAACCACTTTAAAATTACAAAAAAATGCTAAAAAGCATAACAAACTATACCAGAATCACCTAAATTACTTCGGTTACCGTAAATCATCCCCAACTATCCCTTACCACAACAAACCAAACCATATTATCTTAAAATTACAAAAAAAGGTGTACAATTCATAACAAACCATGCCAGACTCACCTAAATTACTTCGGCTACTCTAAATCATCACCAACTAACCCTTACCACAACAAACTAAACCCAATCAATTTTAAATTACAAAAAAATGCTAGTAAGCATAGCAAACTATGCCAAACTCACCTAAATTACTTCGGCTACCATAAATCATCACCAACTAACCCTTACCACAACAAACTAAACCCAATCTCTTTTAAATTACAAAAAAATGCTACTAACCATAGCAAACTATGCCAAACTCACCTAAATTACTTCGACTATCAAAAATCACCCCCAACTACACTTTACAGCAACAAACTAAGCCCAATCACTTTAAAAATACAAAAAAATTCTAAAAATCATAACAAACTATACCAGAATCACCTAAATTACTTCGGCTACCGTAAATCACCCCCAACTATCCCTTACCACAACAAACCAAACCATATCATCTTAAGATTATAAAAAAAGGTGTACAAATCATAACCAACTATGCCAGACTCACCTAAATTACTTCGGCTACTCTAAATCATCACCAACTAACCCTTACCACAACAAACTAAACCCAATCACTTTTAAATTACAAAAAAATGCTAGTAACCATAGCAAACTATGCCAAACTCACCTAAATTACTTCGGCTACCATAAATCATCACCAACTAACCCTTACCACAACAAACTAAACCCAATCACTTTTAAATTACAAAAAAATGCTACTAACCATAGCAAACTATGCCAAACTCACCTAAATTACTTCGACTATCAAAAATCACCCCCAACTACACTTTACAGCAACAAACTAAGCCCAATCACTTTAAAATTACAAAAAAATTCTAAAAATCATAACAAACTATACCAGAATCACCTAAATTACTTCGGCTACCGTAAATCACCCCCAACTATCCCTTACCACAACAAACCAAACCATATCATCTTAAAATTACAAAAAAAGCTGTACAAATCATAAAAAAATATGCCAGACTCACCTAAATTACTTCGGCTATTCTAAATCATCACCAACTAACCCTTACCACAACAAACTAAACCCAATCAGTTTTAAATTACAAAAAAATACCCCAGTAACCATAGCAAACTATGCCAAACTCACCTAAATTACTTCGGCTACCATAAATCATCACCAACTAACCCTTACCACAACAAACTAAACCCAATCACTTTTAAATTACAAAAAAATGCTACTAACCATAGCAAACTATGCCAAACTTTCCTAAATTACTTCGGCTATCAAAAATCACACCCAACTACACTTTACAGCTACAAACTAAGCTTAATCACTTTAAAATTACAAAAATATGCTAAAAAACATAACAAACTATACCAGAATCACCTAAATTACTTCGGCTACCGTAAATCACCCCCAACTATCCCTTACCACAACAAACCAAACCATATCATCTTAAAATTACAAAAAAAGGTGTACAAATCATAACAAATTATGCCAGATTCACCTAAATTACTTCGGCTACTCTAAATCATCACCAACTAACCCTTACCACAACAAACTAAACCCAATCACTTTTAAATAACAAAAAAATGCTAGTAACCATAGCAAACTATGCCAAACTCACCTAAATTACTTCGGCTACCATAAATCATCACCAACTAACCCTTACCACAACAAACTAAACCCAATCACTTTTAAATTACAAAAAAATGCTACTAACCATAGCAAGCTATTCCAGACTCACCTAAATTACTTCGGCTATCAAAAATCACCCCCAACTACACTTTACAGCAACAAACAAAGACCAATCACTTTAAAATTACAAAAAAATGCTAAAAATCATAACAAACTATTCCAGAATCACCTAAATTACTTCGGCTACCGTAAATCACCCCCAACTATCCCTTACCACAACAAACCAAACCATATCATCTTAAGATTATAAAAAAAGGTGTACAAATCATAACCAACTATGCCAGACTCACCTAAATTACTTCGGCTACTCTAAATCATCACCAACTAACCCTTACCACAACAAACTAAACCCAATCACTTTTAAATTACAAAAAAATGCTAGTAACCATAGCAAACTATGCCAAACTCACCTAAATTACTTCGGCTACCATAAATCATCACCAACTAACCCTTACCACAACAAACTAAACCCAATCACTTTTAAATTACAAAAAAATGCTACTAACCATTGCAAACTATGCCAAACTCACCTAAATTACTTCGACTATCAAAAATCACCCCCAACTACACTTTACAGCAACAAACTAAGCCCAATTACTTTAAAATTACAAAAAAATTCTAAAAATCATAACAAACTATACCAGAATCACCTAAATTACTTCGGCTACCGTAAATCATCCCCAACTATCCCTTACCACAACAAACCAAACCATATCATCTTAAAATTACAAAAAAAGGTGTACAAATCATAACAAACTATGCCACACTCACCTAAATTACTTCGGCTACTCTAAATCATCACCAACTAACCCTTACCACAACAAACTAAACCCAATCAATTTTAAATTACAAAAAAATGCTAGTAAGCATAGCAAACTATGCCAAACTCACCTAAATTACTTCAGCTACCATAAATCATCACCAACTAACCCTTACCACAACAAACTAAACCCAATCTCTTTTAAATTACAAAAAAATGCTACTAACCATAGCAAACTATGCCAAACTCACCTAAATTACTTCGACTATCAAAAATCACCCCCAACTACACTTTACAGCAACAAACTAAGCCCAATCACTTTAAATTTACAAAAAAATTCTAAAAATCATTACAAACTATACCAGAATCACCTAAATTACTTCGGCTACCGTAAATCATCACCAACTATCCCTTACCACAACAAACCAAACCATATTATCTTAAAATTACAAAAAAAGGTGTACAAATCATAACAAACTATGCCAGACTCACCTAAATTACTTCGGCTACTCTAAATCATCACCAACTAACCCTTACCACAACAAACTAAACCCAATCAATTTTAAATTACAAAAAAATGCTAGTAAGCATAGCAAACTATGCCAAACTCACCTAAATTACTTCGACTATCAAAAATCACCCCCAACTAAACTTTACAGCAACAAACTAAGCCCAATCACTTTAAATTTACAAAAAAATTCTAAAAATCATTACAAACTATACCAGAATCACCTAAATTACTTCGGCTACCGTAAATCATCACCAACTATCCCTTACCACAACAAGCCAAACCATATTATCTTAAAATTACAAAAAAAGGTGTACAAATCATAACAAACTATGCCAGACTCACCTAAATTACTTCGGCTACTCTAAATCATCACCAACTAACCCTTACCACAACAAACTAAACCCAATCAATTTTAAATTACAAAAAAATGCTAGTAAGCATAGCAAACTATGCCAAACTCACCTAAATTACTTCAGCTACCATAAATCATCACCAACTAACCCTTACCACAACAAACTAAACCCAATCTCTTTTAAATTACAAAAAAATGCTACTAACCATAGCAAACTATGCCAAACTCAC
Organism: Eledona agricola; assembly: GCA_964023215.1. Classification (NCBI taxonomy): domain Eukaryota; kingdom Metazoa; phylum Arthropoda; class Insecta; order Coleoptera; family Tenebrionidae; genus Eledona; species Eledona agricola. The sequence goes on along the minus strand of CAXIEJ010000019.1, from coordinate 47,262 downwards.
CTAAATTACTTCGACTATCAAAAATCACCCCCAACTACACTTTACAGCAACAAACTAAGCCCAATCACTTTAAAATTACAAAAAAATTCTAAAAATCATAACAAACTATACCAGAATCACCTAAATTACTTCGGCTACCGTAAATAACCCCCAACTATCCCTTACCACAACAAACCAAACCATGTCATCTTAAAATTACAAAAAAAGGTGTACAAATCATAAAAAACTATGCCAGACTCACCTAAATTACTTCGGCTACTCTAAATCATCACCAACTAACCCTTACCACAACAAACTAAACCCAATCACTTTTAAATTACAAAAAAATGCTAGTAACCATAGCAAACTATGCCAAACTAACCTAAATTACTTCGGCTACCATAAATCATCACCAATTAACCCTTACCACAACAAACTAAACCCAATCACTTTTAAATTACAAAAAAATGCTACTAACCATAGCAAACTAGGCCAAGCTCACCTAAATTACTTCGGCTATCAAAAATCACCCCCAACTACACTTTACAGCAACAAACTAAACCCAATCACTTTAAAATTACAAAAAAATGCTAAAAATCATAACAAACTATACCAGAATCACCTAAATTACTTCGGCTATCGTATATAACCCCCAACTATCCCTTACCACAACAAACAAACCATATCATCTTAAAATTACAAAAAAAGCTGTACAAATCATAAAAAAATATGCCAGACTCACCTAAATTACTTCGGCTACTCTAAATCATCACCAACTAACCCTTACCACAACAAACTAAACCCAATCAGTTTTAAATTACAAAAAAATACCAGTAACCATAGCAAACTATGCCAAACTCACCTAAATTACTTCGGCTACCATAAATCATCACCAACTAACCCTTACCACAACAAACTAAACCCAATCACTTTTAAATTACAATAAAATGCTACTAACCATAGCAAACTATGCCAAACTTTCCTAAATTACTTCGGCTATCAAAAATCACACCCAACTACACTTTACAGCTACAAACTAAGCTTAATCACTTTAAAATTACAAAAAAATGCTAAAAAACATAACAAACTATACCAGAATCACCTAAATTACTTCGGCTACCGTAAACCACCCCCAACTATCCCTTACCACAACAAACCAAACCATATCATCTTAAAATTACAAAAAAGGGTGTACAAATCATAACAAATTATGCCAGATTCACCTAAATTACTTCGGCTAATCTAAATCATCACCAACTAACCTTTACCACAACAAACTAAACCCAATCACTTTTAAATAACAAAAAAATGCTAGTAACTATAGCAAACTATGCCAAACTCACCTAAATTACTTTGGCTACCATAAATCATCACCAACTAACCCTTAACACAACAAACTAAACCCAATCACTTTTAAATTACAAAAAAATGCTACTAACCATAGCAAGCTATGCCAGACTCACCTAAATTACTTCGGCTATCAAAAATCACCCCCAACTACACTTTACGGCAACAAACAAAGACCAATCACTTTAAAATTACAAAAAAATGCTAAAAATCATAACAAACTATACCAGAATCACCTAAATTACTTCGGCTACCGTAAATCACCCCCAACTATACCTTACCACAACAAACCAAACAATATCATCTTAAGATTATAAAAAAGGTGTACAAATCATAACCAACTATGCCAGACTCACCTAAATTACTTCGGCTACTCTAAATCATCACCAACTAACCCTTACCACAACAAACTAAACCCAATCACTTTTAAATTACAAAAAAATGCTAGTAACCATAGCAAACTATGCCAAACTCACCTAAATTACTTCGGCTATCAAAAATCACCCCCAACTACACTTTACAGCAACAAACTAAGCCCAATCATTTTAAAATTACAAAAAAATGCTAAAAATCATAACAAACTATACCAGAATCACCTAAATTACTTCGGCTACCGTAAATCACCCCCAACTATCCCTTACCACAACAAAAAAAACCATATTATCTTAAAATTACAAAGAAAGATGTACAAATCATAACAAACTATGCCAAACTCACCTAAATTACTTCGGCTACCAAAAATCATCACCAACTAACCCTTACCACAACAAACTAAAAGCAATCACTTTGAAATTACAAAAAAATGCTACTAACCATAGCAAACTATGCCAAACTCACCTAAATTACTTCGACTATCAAAAATCACCCCCAACTACACTTTACAGCAACAATCTAATCCCAATCACTTTAAAATTACAAAAAAATTCTAAAAATCATAACAAACTATACCAGAATCACCTAAATTACTTCGGCTACCGTAAATCACCCCCAACTATCCCTTACCACAACAAACCAAACCATATCATCTTAAAATTACAAAAAAAGGTGTACAAATCATAACAAACTATGCCAGACTCACCTAAATTACTTCGGCTACTCTAAATCATCACCAACTAACCCTTACCACAACAAACTAAACCCAATCACTTTTAAATTACAAAAAAATGCTAGTAACCATGGCAAACTATGCCAAACTCACCTAAATTACTTCGGCTATCAAAAATCACCCCCAACTACACTTTACAGCAACAAACTAAGCCCAATCACTTTAAAATTAAAAAAAAATGCTAAAAATCATAACAAACTATACCAGAATCACCGAAATTACTTCGGCTACCGTAAATCACCCCCAACTATCCCTTACCACAACAAACCAAACCATATCATCTTAAAATTACAAAAAAAGGTGTACAAATCATAACAAACTATGCCAGACTCACCTAAATTACTTCGGCTACTCTAAATCATCACCAACTAACCCTTACCACAACAAACTAAACCCAATCACTTTTAAATTACAAAAAAATGCTAGTAACCATAGCAAACTATGCCAAACTCACCTAAATTACTTCGGCTATCAAAAATCACCCCCAACTACATTTTACAGCAACAAACTAAGCCCAATCACTTTAAAATTACAAAAAAATGCTAAAAATCATAACAAACTATACCAGAATCACCTAAATTACTTCAGATACCGTAAATCACCCCCAACTATCCCTTACCACAACAAACCAAACCATATCATCTTAAAATTACAATAAAAGGTGTACAAATTATAACAAACTATGCCAGAATTACCTAAATTACTTCGGCTACTCTAAATCATCACCAACTAACCCTTACCACAACAAACTAAACCCAATCACTTTTAAATTACACAAAAATGCTAGTAACCATAGCAAACTATGCCAAACTCACCTAAATTACTTCGGCTACCAAAAATCATCACCAACTAACCCTTACCACAACAAACTAAACGCAATCACTTTTAAATTACAAAAAAATGCTACTAACCATAGCAAACTATGCCAAACTCACCTAAATTACTTCGACTATCAAAAATCACCCCCAACTACACTTTACAGCAACAAACTAAGCCCAATCATTTTAAATTTACAAAAAAATTCTAAAAATCATAACAAACTATACCAGAATCACCTAAATTACTTCGGCTACCGTAAATCATCCCCAACTATCCCTTACCACAACAAACCAAACCATATTATCTTAAAATTACAAAAAAAGGTGTACATATCATAACAAACTATGCCAGACTCACCTAAATTACTTCGGCTACTCTAAATCATCACCAACTAACCCTTACCACAACAAACTAAACCCAATCAATTTTAAATTACAAAAAAATGCTAGTAAGCATAGCAAACTATGCCAAACTCACCTAAATTACTTCAGCTACCATAAATCATCACCATTTAACCCTTACCACAACAAACTAAACCCAATCTCTTTTAAATTACAAAAAAATGCTACTAACCATAGCAAACTATGCCAAACTCACCTAAATTACTTCGGCTATCAAAAATCACACCCAACTACACTTTACAGCTACAAACTAAGCTTAATCACTTTAAAATTACAAAAAAATGCTAAAAAGCATAACAAACTATACCAAAATCACCTAAATTACTTCGGCTACCGTAAATCACCCCCAACTATCCCTTACCACAACAAACCAAACCATATCATATTAAAATTACAAAAAAAGGTGTACAAATCATAACAAATTATGCCAGATTCACCTAAATTACTTCGGCTACTCTAAATCAACACCAACTAACCCTTACCACAACAAACTAAACCCAATCACGTTTAAATTACAAAAAAATGCTAGTAACCATAGCAAACTATGCCAAACTCACCTAAATTACTTCAGCTACCATAAATCATCACCATTTAACCCTTACCACAACAAACTAAACCCAATCTCTTTTAAATTACAAAAAAATGCTACTAACCATAGCAAACTATGCCAAACTCACCTAAATTACTTCGACTATCAAAAATCACCCCCAACTACACTTTACAGCAACAAACTAAGCCCAATCACTTTAAAATTACAAAAAAATTCTAAAAATCATAACTAACTATACCAGAATCACCTAAATTACTTCGGCTACCGTAAATAACCCCCAACTATCCCTTACCACAACAAACCAAACCATGTCATCTTAAAATTACAAAAAAAGGTGTACAAATCATTAAAAACTATGCCAGACTCACCTAAATTACTTCGGCTACTCTAAATCATCACCAACTAACCCTTACCACAACAAACTAAACCCAATCACTTTTAAATTACAAAAAAATGCTAGTAACCATAGCAAACTATGCCAAACTAACCTAAATTACTTCGGCTACCATAAATCATCACCAATTAACCCTTACCACAACAAACTAAACCCAATCACTTTTAAATTACAAAAAAATGCTACTAACCATATCAAACTATGCCAAGCTCACCTAAATTACTTCGGCTATCAAAAATCACCACCAACTACACTTTACAGCAACAAACTAAGCCCAATCACTTTAAAATTACAAAAAAATGCTAAAAAACATAACAAACTATACCAGAATCACTTAAATTACTTTGTCTACCGTAAATCACCCCCAACTATTCCTTACCACAACAAACCAAACCATATCATCTTAAAATTACAAAAAAATGTGTACAAATCATAACAAACTATGCTAGACTCACCTAAATTACTTCGGCTACTCTAAATCATCACCAACTAACCCTTACCACAACAAACTAAACCCAATCACTTTTAAATTACAAAAAAATACCAGTAACCATAGCAAACTATGCCAAACTCACCTAAATTACTTCGGCTACCATAAATCATCACCAACTAACCCTTACCACAACAAACTAAACCCAATCACTTTTAAATTACAAAAAAATGCTACTAACCATAGCAAACTATGCCAAACTCACCTAAATTACTTCGGCTATCAAAAATTACCCCCAACTACACTTTACAGCAACAAACTAAGCCCAATCACTTTAAAATTACAAAAAAATGCTAAAAAACATAACAAACTATACCAGAATCACTTAAATTACTTTGTCTACCGTAAATCACCCCCAACTATCCCTTACCACAACAAACCAAACCATATCATCTTAAAATTACAAAAAAAGGTGTACAAATCATAACAAATTATGCCAGATTCACCTAAATTACTTCGGCTACTCTAAATCATCACCAACTAACCCTTACCACAACAAACTAAACCCAATCACTTTTAAATTACAAAAAAATGCTAGTAACCATAGCAAACTATGCCAAACTCACCTAAATTACTTCGGCTACCATAAATCATCACCAACTAATCCTTACCACAACAAACTAAACCCAATCTCTTTTAAATTACAAAAAAATGCTATTAACCATAGCAAACTATGCCAAACTCACCTAAATTACTTCGGCTATCAAAAATCACCCCCAACTACACTTTACAGCAACAAACTATGCCCAATCACTTTAAAATTACAAAAAAATGCTAAAAATCATAACAAACTATACCAGAATCATATAAATTACTTCGGCTACCGTAAATCACCCCCAACTATCCCTTACCACAACAAACCAAACCATATCATTTTAAGATTATAAAAAAAGGTGTACAAATCATAACCAACTATGCCAGACTCACCTAAATTACTTCGGCTACTCTAAATCATCACCAACTAACCCTTACCACAACAAACTAAACCCAATCACTTTTAAATTACAAAAAAATGCTAGTAACCATAGCAAACTATGCCAAACTCACCTAAATTACTTCGGCTACCATAAATCATCACCAACTAACCCTTACCACAACAAACTAAACCCAATCACTTTTAAATTACAAAAAAATGCTACTAACCATAGCAAACTATGCCAAACTCACCTAAATTACTTCGACTATCAAAAATCACCCCCAACTACACTTTACAGCAACAAACTAAGCCCAATCACTTTAAAATTACAAAAAAATTCTAAAAATCATAACAAACTATACCAGAATCACCTAAATTACTTCGGCTACCGTAAATCATCCCCAACTATCCCTTACCACAACAAACCAAACCATATCATCTTAAAATTACAAAAAAAGGTGTACAAATCATAACAAACTATGCCAGACTCACCTAAATTACTTCGGCTACTCTAAATCATCACCAACTAACCCTTACCACAACAAACTAAACCCAATCAATCTTAAATTACAAAAAAATGCTAGTAATCATAGCAAACTATGCCAAACTCACCTAAATTACTTCGGCTACCATAAATCATCACCAACTAACCCTTACCACAACAAACTAAACCCAATCTCTTTTAAATTACAAAAAAATGCTACTAACCATAGCAAACTATGCCAAACTCACCTAAATTACTTCGACTATCAAAAATCACCCCCAACTACACTTTACAGCAACAAACTAAGCCCAATCACTTTAAAATTACAAAAAAATTCTAAAAATCATAACAAACTATACCAGAATCACCTAAATTACTTCGGCTACCGTAAATAACCCCCAACTATCCCTTACCACAATAAACCAAACCATATCATCTTAAAATTACAAAAAAAGTTGTAAAAATCATAAAAAAATATGCCAGACTCACCTAAATTACTTTGGATACTCTTAATCATCACCGACTAACCCTTACCACAACAAACTAAACCCAATCAATTTTAAATTACAAAAAAATGCTACTAACCATAGCAAACTATGCCAAACTCACCTAAATTACTTCGGCTATCAAAAATCACCCCCAACTACATTTTACAGCAACAAACTAAGCCCAACCACTTTAAAATTACAAAAAAATGCTAAAAAGCATAACAAACTATACCAGAATCACCTAAATTACTTCGGTTACCGTAAATCATCCCCAACTATCCCTTACCACAACAAACCAAACCATATTATCTTAAAATTACAAAAAAAGGTGTACAATTCATAACAAACTATGCCAGACTCACCTAAATTACTTCGGCTACTCTAAATCATCACCAACTAACCCTTACCACAACAAACTAAACCCAATCAATTTTAAATTACAAAAAAATGCTAGTAAGCATAGCAAACTATGCCAAACTCACCTAAATTACTTCGGCTACCATAAATCATCACCAACTAACCCTTACCACAACAAACTAAACCCAATCTCTTTTAAATTACAAAAAAATGCTACTAACCATAGCAAACTATGCCAAACTCACCTAAATTACTTCGACTATCAAAAATCACCCCCAACTACACTTTACAGCAACAAACTAAGCCCAATCACTTTAAAAATACAAAAAAATTCTAAAAATCATAACAAACTATACCAGAATCACCTAAATTACTTCGGCTACCGTAAATCACCCCCAACTATCCCTTACCACAACAAACCAAACCATATCATCTTAAGATTATAAAAAAAGGTGTACAAATCATAACCAACTATGCCAGACTCACCTAAATTACTTCGGCTACTCTAAATCATCACCAACTAACCCTTACCACAACAAACTAAACCCAATCACTTTTAAATTACAAAAAAATGCTAGTAACCATAGCAAACTATGCCAAACTCACCTAAATTACTTCGGCTACCATAAATCATCACCAACTAACCCTTACCACAACAAACTAAACCCAATCACATTTAAATTACAAAAAAATGCTACTAACCATAGCAAACTATGCCAAACTCACCTAAATTACTTCGACTATCAAAAATCACCCCCAACTACACTTTACAGCAACAAACTAAGCCCAATCACTTTAAAATTACAAAAAAATTCTAAAAATCATAACAAACTATACCAGAATCACCTAAATTACTTCGGCTACCGTAAATCACCCCCAACTATCCCTTACCACAACAAACCAAACCATATCATCTTAAAATTACAAAAAAAGCTGTACAAATCATAAAAAAATATGCCAGACTCACCTAAATTACTTCGGCTACTCTAAATCATCACCAACTAACCCTTACCACAACAAACTAAACCCAATCAGTTTTAAATTACAAAAAAATACCCCAGTAACCATAGCAAACTATGCCAAACTCACCTAAATTACTTCGGCTACCATAAATCATCACCAACTAACCCTTACCACAACAAACTAAACCCAATCACTTTTAAATTACAAAAAAATGCTACTAACCATAGCAAACTATGCCAAACTTTCCTAAATTACTTCGGCTATCAAAAATCACACCCAACTACACTTTACAGCTACAAACTAAGCTTAATCACTTTAAAATTACAAAAATATGCTAAAAAACATAACAAACTATACCAGAATCACCTAAATTACTTCGGCTACCGTAAATCACCCCCAACTATCCCTTACCACAACAAACCAAACCATATCATCTTAAAATTACAAAAAAAGGTGTACAAATCATAACAAATTATGCCAGATTCACCTAAATTACTTCGGCTACTCTAAATCATCACCAACTAACCCTTACCACAACAAACTAAACCCAATCACTTTTAAATAACAAAAAAATGCTAGTAACCATAGCAAACTATGCCAAACTCACCTAAATTACTTCGGCTACCATAAATCATCACCAACTAACCCTTACCACAACAAACTAAACCCAATCACTTTTAAATTACAAAAAAATGCTACTAACCATAGCAAGCTATTCCAGACTCACCTAAATTACTTCGGCTATCAAAAATCACCCCCAACTACACTTTACAGCAACAAACAAAGACCAATCACTTTAAAATTACAAAAAAATGCTAAAAATCATAACAAACTATACCAGAATCACCTAAATTACTTCGGCTACCGTAAATCACCCCCAACTATCCCTTACCACAACAAACCAAACCATATCATCTTAAGATTATAAAAAAAGGTGTACAAATCATAACCAACTATGCCAGACTCACCTAAATTACTTCGGCTACTCTAAATCATCACCAACTAACCCTTACCACAACAAACTAAACCCAATCACTTTTAAATTACAAAAAAATGCTAGTAACCATAGCAAACTATGCCAAACTCACCTAAATTACTTCGGCTACCATAAATCATCACCAACTAACCCTTACCACAACAAACTAAACCCAATCACTTTTAAATTACAAAAAAATGCTACTAACCATTGCAAACTATGCCAAACTCACCTAAATTACTTCGACTATCAAAAATCACCCCCAACTACACTTTACAGCAACAAACTAAGCCCAATCACTTTAAAATTACAAAAAAATTCTAAAAATCATAACAAACTATACCAGAATCACCTAAATTACTTCGGCTACCGTAAATCATCCCCAACTATCCCTTACCACAACAAACCAAACCATATCATCTTAAAATTACAAAAAAAGGTGTACAAATCATAACAAACTATGCCACACTCACCTAAATTACTTCGGCTACTCTAAATCATCACCAACTAACCCTTACCACAACAAACTAAACCCAATCAATTTTAAATTACAAAAAAATGCTAGTAAGCATAGCAAACTATGCCAAACTCACCTAAATTACTTCAGCTACCATAAATCATCACCAACTAACCCTTACCACAACAAACTAAACCCAATCTCTTTTAAATTACAAAAAAATGCTACTAACCATAGCAAACTATGCCAAACTCACCTAAATTACTTCGACTATCAAAAATCACCCCCAACTACACTTTACAGCAACAAACTAAGCCCAATCACTTTAAATTTACAAAAAAATTCTAAAAATCATTACAAACTATACCAGAATCACCTAAATTACTTCGGCTACCGTAAATCATCACCAACTATCCCTTACCACAACAAACCAAACCATATTATCTTAAAATTACAAAAAAAGGTGTACAAATCATAACAAACTATGCCAGACTCACCTAAATTACTTCGGCTACTCTAAATCATCACCAACTAACCCTTACCACAACAAACTAAACCCAATCAATTTTAAATTACAAAAAAATGCTAGTAAGCATAGCAAACTATGCCAAACTCACCTAAATTACTTCAGCTACCATAAATCATCACCAACTAACCCTTACCACAACAAACTAAACCCAATCTCTTTTAAATTACAAAAAAATGCTACTAACCATAGCAAACTATGCCAAACTCACCTAAATTACTTCGACTATCAAAAATCACCCCCAACTACACTTTACAGCAACAAACTAAGCCCAATCACTTTAAAATTACAAAAAAATTCTAAAAATTATAACAAACTATACCAGAATCACCTAAATTACTTCGGCTACCGTAAATAACCCCCAACTATCCCTTACCACAACAAACCAAACCATGTCATCTTAAAATTACAAAAAAAGGTGTACAAATCATAAAAAACTATGCCAGACTCACCTAAATTACTTCGGCTACTCTAAATCATCACCAACTAACCCTTACCACAACAAACTAAACCCAATCACTTTTAAATTACAAAAAAATGCTAGTAACCATAGCAAACTATGCCAAACTAACCTAAATTACTTCGGCTACCATAAATCATCACCAATTAACCCTTACCACAACAAACTAAACCCAATCACTTTTAAATTACAAAAAAATGCTACTAACCATAGCAAACTAGGCCAAGCTCACCTAAATTACTTCGGCTATCAAAAATCACCCCCAACTACACTTTACAGCAACAAACTAAACCCAATCACTTTAAAATTACAAAAAAATGCTAAAAATCATAACAAACTATACCAGAATCACCTAAATTACTTCGGCTATCGTATATAACCCCCAACTATCCCTTACCACAACAAACCAAACCATATCATCTTAAAATTACAAAAAAAGCTGTACAAATCATAAAAAAATATGCCAGACTCACCTAAATTACTTCGGCTACTCTAAATCATCACCAACTAACCCTTACCACAACAAACTAAACCCAATCAGTTTTAAATTACAAAAAAATACCAGTAACCATAGCAAACTATGCCAAACTCACCTAAATTACTTCGGCTACCATAAATCATAACCAACTAACCCTTACCACAACAAACTAAACCCAATCACTTTTAAATTACAATAAAATGCTACTAACCATAGCAAACTATGCCAAACTTTCCTAAATTACTTCGGCTATCAAAAATCACACCCAACTACACTTTACAGCTACAAACTAAGCTTAATCACTTTAAAATTACAAAAATATGTTAAAAAACATAACAAACTATACCAGAATCACCTAAATTACTTCGGCTACCGTAAATCACCCCCAACTATCCCTTACCACAACAAACCAAACCATATCATCTTAAAATTACAAAAAAGGGTGTACAAATCATAACAAATTATGCCAGATTCACCTAAATTACTTCAGCTACTCTAAATCATCACCAACTAACCCTTACCACAACAAACTAAACCCAATCAATTTTAAATAACAAAAAAATGCTAGTAACTATAGCAAACTATGCCAAACTCACCTAAATTACTTTGGCTACCATAAATCATCACCAACTAACCCTTAACACAACAAACTAAACCCAATCACTTTTAAATTACAAAAAAATGCTACTAACCATAGCAAGCTATGCCAGACTCACCTAAATTACTTCGGCTATCAAAAATCACCCCCAACTACACTTTACAGCAACAAACAAAGACCAATCACTTTAAAATTACAAAAAAATGCTAAAAATCATAACAAACTATACCAGAATCACCTAAATTACTTCGGCTACCGTAAATCACCCCCAACTATACCTTACCACAACAAACCAAACCATATCATCTTAAGATTATAAAAAAAGGTGTACAAATCATAACCAACTATGCCAGACTCACCTAAATTACTTCGGCTACTCTAAATCATCACCAACTAACCCTTACCACAACAAACTAAACCCAATCACTTTTAAATTACAAAAAAATGCTAGTAACCATAGCAAACTATGCCAAACTCACCTAAATTACTTCGGCTACCATAAATCATCACCAACTAACCCTTACCACAACAAACTAAACCTAATCACTTTTAAATTACAAAAAAATGCTACTAACCATAGCAAACTATGCCAAACTCACCTAAATTACTTCGACTATCAAAAATCACCCCCAACTACACTTTACAGCAACAAACTAAGCCCAATCACTTTAAAATTACAAAAAAATTCTAAAAATCATAACAAACTATACCAGAATCACCTAAATTACTTCGGCTACCGTAAATCATCCCCAACTATATCTTACCACAACAAACCAAACCATATCATCTTAAAATTACAAAAAAAGGTGTACAAATCATAACAAACTATGCCACACTCACCTAAATTACTTCGGCTACTCTAAATCATCACCAACTAACCCTTACCAGAACAAACTAAACCCAATCAATTTTAAATTACAAAAAAATGCTAGTAAGCATAGCAAACTATGCCAAACTCACCTAAATTACTTCGGCTACCATAAATCATCACCAACTAACCCTTATCACAACAAACTAAACCCAATCTCTTTTAAATTACAAAAAAATGCTACTAACCATAGCAAACTATGCCAAACTCACCTAAATTACTTCGACTATCAAAAATCACCCCCAACTACACTTTACAGCAACAAACTAAGCCCAATCACTTTAAAATTACAAAAAAATTCTAAAAATCATAACAAACTATACCAGAATCACCTAAATTACTTCGGCTACCGTAAATCATCCCCAACTATCCCTTACCACAACAAACCAAACCATATCATCTTAAAATTACAAAAAAAGTTGTACAAATCATAACAAACTATGCCAGACTCACCTAAATTACTTCGGCTACTCTAAATCATCACCAACTAACCCTTACCACAACAAACTAAACCCAATCAATTTTAAATTACAAAAAAATGCTAGTAAGCATAGCAAACTATGCCAAACTCACCTAAATTACTTCGGCTACCATAAATCATCACCAAATAACCCTTACCACAACAAACTAAACCCAATCTCTTTTAAATTACAAAAAAATGCTACTAACCATAGCAAACTATGCCAAACTCACCTAAATTACTTCGACTATCAAAAATCACCCCCAACTACACTTTACAGCAACAAACTAAGCCCAATCACTTTAAAATTACAAAAAAATTCTAAAAATCATAACAAACTATACCAGAATCACCTAAATTACTTCGGCTATCGTAAATAACCCCCAACTATCCCTTACCACAACAAACCAAACCATATCATTCTAAAATTACAAAAAAAGGTGTACAAATCATAAAAAAATATGCCAGACTCACCTAAATTACTTCGGCTACTCTAAATCATCACCAACTAACCCTTACCACAACAAACTAAACCCAATCACTTTTAAATTACAAAAAAATGCTAGTAACCATAGCAAACTATGCCAAACTAACCTAAATTACTTCGGCTACCATAAATCATCACCAACTAACCCTTACCACAACAAACTAAACCCAATCACTTTTAAATTACAAAAAAATGCTACTAACCATAGCAAACTATGCCAAACTCACCTAAATTACTTCGGCTATCAAAAATCACCCCCAACTACACTTTACAGCAACAAACTAAGCCCAATCACTTTAAAATTACAAAAAAATTCTAAAAATCATAACAAACTATACCAGAATCACCTAAATTACTTCGGCTACCGTAAATCATCCCCAACTATCCCTTACCACAACAAACCAAACCATATCATCTTAAAATTACAAAAAAAGTTGTACAAATCATAACAAACTATGCCAGACTCACCTAAATTACTTCGGCTACTCTAAATCATCACCAACTAACCCTTACCACAACAAACTAAACCCAATCAATTTTAAATTACAAAAAAATGCTAGTAAGCATAGCAAACTATGCCAAACTCACCTAAATTACTTCGGCTACCATAAATCATCACCAACTAACCCTTACAACAACAAACTAAACCCAATCTCTTTTAAATTACAAAAAAATGCTACTAACCATAGCAAACTATGCCAAACTCACCTAAATTACTTCGACTATCAAAAATCACCCCCAACTACACTTTACAGCAACAAACTAAGCCCAATCACTTTAAAATTACAAAAAAATTCTAAAAATCATAACAAACTATACCAGAATCACCTAAATTACTTCGGCTATCGTAAATAACCCCCAACTATCCCTTACCACAACAAACCAAACCATATCATTCTAAAATTACAAAAAAAGGTGTACAAATCATAAAAAAATATGCCAGACTCACCTAAATTACTTCGGCTACTCTAAATCATCACCAACTAACCCTTACCACAACAAACTAAACCCAATCACTTTTAAATTACAAAAAAATGCTAGTAACCATAGCAAACTATGCCAAACTAACCTAAATTACTTCGGCTACCATAAATCATCACCAACTAACCCTTACCACAACAAACTAAACCCAATCACTTTTAAATTACAAAAAAATGCTACTAACCATAGCAAACTATGCCAAACTCACCTAAATTACTTCGGCTATCAAAAATCACCCCCAACTACACTTTACAGCAACAAACTAAGCCCAATCACTTTAAAATTACAAAAAAATGCTAAAAAACATAACAAACTATACCAGAATCACTTAAATTACTTCGTCTACCGTAAATCACCCCCAACTATCCCTTACCACAACAAACCAAACCATATCATCTTAAAATTACAAAAAAAGGTGTACAAATCATAACAAACTATGCTAGACTCACCTAAATTACTTCGGCTACTCTAAATCATCACCAACTAACCCTTACCACAACAAACTAAACCCAATCACTTTTAAATAACAAAAAAATGCTAGTAACTATAGCAAACTATGCCAAACTCACCTAAATTACTTCGGCTACCATAAATCATCACCAACTAACCCTTACCACAACAAACTAAACCCAATCACTTTTAAATTACAAAAAAATGCTACTAACCATAGCAAGCTATGCCAGACTCACCTAAATTACTTCGGCTATCAAAAATCACCCCCAACTACACTTTACAGCAACAAACAAAGACCAATCACTTTAAAATTACAAAAAAATGCTAAAAATCATAACAAACTATACCAGAATCACCTAAATTACTTCGGCTACCGTAAATCATCCCCAACTATCCCTTACCACAACAAACCAAACCATATCATCTTAAAATTACAAAAAAAGTTGTACAAATCATAACAAACTATGCCAGACTCACCTAAATTACTTCGGCTACTCTAAATCATCACCAACTAACCCTTACCACAACAAACTAAACCCAATCAATTTTAAATTACAAAAAAATGCTAGTAAGCATAGCAAACTATGCCAAACTCACCTAAATTACTTCGGCTACCATAAATCATCACCAACTAACCCTTACAACAACAAACTAAACCCAATCTCTTTTAAATTACAAAAAAATGCTACTAACCATAGCAAACTATGCCAAACTCACCTAAATTACTTCGACTATCAAAAATCACCCCCAACTACACTTTACAGCAACAAACTAAGCCCAATCACTTTAAAATTACAAAAAAATTCTAAAAATCATAACAAACTATACCAGAATCACCTAAATTACTTCGGCTATCGTAAATAACCCCCAACTATCCCTTACCACAACAAACCAAACCATATCATTCTAAAATTACAAAAAAAGGTGTACAAATCATAAAAAAATATGCCAGACTCACCTAAATTACTTCGGCTACTCTAAATCATCACCAACTAACCCTTACCACAACAAACTAAACCCAATCACTTTTAAATTACAAAAAAATGCTAGTAACCATAGCAAACTATGCCAAACTAACCTAAATTACTTCGGCTACCATAAATCATCACCAACTAACCCTTACCACAACAAACTAAACCCAATCACTTTTAAATTACAAAAAAATGCTACTAACCATAGCAAACTATGCCAAACTCACCTAAATTACTTCGGCTATCAAAAATCACCCCCAACTACACTTTACAGCAACAAACTAAGCCCAATCACTTTAAAATTACAAAAAAATGCTAAAAAACATAACAAACTATACCAGAATCACTTAAATTACTTCGTCTACCGTAAATCACCCCCAACTATCCCTTACCACAACAAACCAAACCATATCATCTTAAAATTACAAAAAAAGGTGTACAAATCATAACAAACTATGCTAGACTCACCTAAATTACTTCGGCTACTCTAAATCATCACCAACTAACCCTTACCACAACAAACTAAACCCAATCACTTTTAAATAACAAAAAAATGCTAGTAACTATAGCAAACTATGCCAAACTCACCTAAATTACTTCGGCTACCATAAATCATCACCAACTAACCCTTACCACAACAAACTAAACCCAATCACTTTTAAATTACAAAAAAATGCTACTAACCATAGCAAGCTATGCCAGACTCACCTAAATTACTTCGGCTATCAAAAATCACCCCCAACTACACTTTACAGCAACAAACAAAGACCAATCACTTTAAAATTACAAAAAAATGCTAAAAATCATAACAAACTATACCAGAATCTCCTAAATTACTTCGGCTACCGTAAATCACCCCCAACTATCCCTTACCACAACAAACCAAAACATATCATCTTAAGATTATAAAAAAAGGTGTACAAATCATAACCAACTATGCCAGACTCACCTAAATTACTTCGGCTACTCTAAATCATCACCAACTAACCCTTACCACAACAAACTAAACCCAATCACTTTTAAATTACAAAAAAATGCTAGTAACCATAGCAAACTATGCCAAACTCACCTCAATTACTTCGGCTACCATAAATCATCACCAACTAACCCTTACCACAACAAACTAAACCCAATCACTTTTAAATTACAAAAAAATGCTACTAACCATAGCAAACTATGCCAAACTCACCTAAATTACTTCGACTATCAAAAATCACCCCCAACTACACTTTACAGCAACAAACTAAGCCCAATCACTTTAAAATTACAAAAAAATTCTAAAAATCATAACAAACTATACCAGAATCACCTAAATTACTTCGGCTACCGTAAATCATCCCCAACTATCCCTTACCACAACAAACCAAACCATATCATCTTAAAATTACAAAAAAAGGTGTACAAATCATAACAAACTATGCCACACTCACCTAAATTACTTCGGCTACTCTAAATCATCACCAACTAACCCTTACCAGAACAAACTAAACCCAATCAATTTTAAATTACAAAAAAATGCTAGTAAACATAGCAAACTATGCCAAACTCACCTAAATTACTTCGGCTACCATAAATCATCACCAACTAACCCTTACCACAACAAACTAAACCCAATCTCTTTTAAATTACAAAAAAATGCTACTAACCATAGCAAACTATGCCAAACTCACCTAAATTACTTCGACTATCAAAAATCACCCCCAACTACACTTTACAGCAACAAACTAAGCCCAATCACTTTAAAATTACAAAAAAATTCTAAAAATCATAACAAACTATACCAGAATCACCTAAATTACTTCGGCTACCGTAAATCATCCCCAACTATCCCTTACCACAACAAACCAAACCATATCATCTTAAAATTACAAAAAAAGTTGTACAAATCATAACAAACTATGCCAGACTCACCTAAATTACTTCGGCTACTCTAAATCATCACCAACTAACCCTTACCACAACAAACTAAACCCAATCAATTTTAAATTACAAAAAAATGCTAGTAAGCATAGCAAACTATGCCAAACTCACCTAAATTACTTCGGCTACCATAAATCATCACCAACTAACCCTTACCACAACAAACTAAACCCAATCTCTTTTAAATTACAAAAAAATGCTACTAACCATAGCAAACTATGCCAAACTCACCTAAATTACTTCGACTATCAAAAATCACCCCCAACTACACTTTACAGCAACAAACTAAGCCCAATCACTTTAAAATTACAAAAAAATTCTAAAAATCATAACAAACTATACCAGAATCACCTAAATTACTTCGGCTATCGTAAATAACCCCCAACTATCCCTTAGCACAACAAACCAAACCATATCATTCTAAAATTACAAAAAAAGGTGTACAAATCATAAAAAAATATGCCAGACTCACCTAAATTACTTCGGCTACTCTAAATCATCACCAACTAACCCTTACCACAACAAACTAAACCCAACCACTTTTAAATTACAAAAAAATGCTAGTAACCATAGCAAACTATGCCAAACTAACCTAAATTACTTCGGCTACCATAAATCATCACCAACTAACCCTTACCACAACAAACTAAACCCAATCACTTTTAAATTACAAAAAAATGCTACTAACCATAGCAAACTATGCCAAACTCACCTAAATTACTTCGGCTATCAAAAATCACCCCCAACTACACTTTACAGCAACAAACTAAGCCCAATCACTTTAAAATTACAAAAAAATGCTAAAAAACATAACAAACTATACCAGAATCACTTAAATTACTTCGTCTACCGTAAATCACCCCCAACTATCCCTTACCACAACAAACCAAACCATATCATCTTAAAATTACAAAAAAAGGTGTACAAATCATAACAAACTATGCTAGACTCACCTAAATTACTTCGGCTACTCTAAATCATCACCAACTAACCCTTACCACAACAAACTAAACCCAATCAGTTTTAAATTACAAAAAAATACCAGTAACCATAGCAAACTATGCCAAACTCACCTAAATTACTTCGGCTACCATAAATCATCACCAACTAACCCTTACCACAACAAACTAAACCCAATCACATTTAAATTACAAAAAAATGCTACTAACCATAGCAAACTATGCCAAACTTACCTAAATTACTTCGGCTATCAAAAATCACACCCAACTACACTTTACAGCTACAAACTAAGCTTAATCACTTTAAAATTACAAAAAAATGCTAAAAAGCATAACAAACTATACCAGAATCACCTAAATTACTTCGGCTACCGTAAATCACCCCCAGCTATCCCTTACCACAACAAACCAAACCATATCATCTTAAAATTACAAAAAAAGGTGTACAAATCATAACAAATTATGCCAGATTCACCTAAATTTCTTCGGCTACTCTAAATCATTACCAACTAACCCTTACCACAACAAACTAAACCCAATCACTTTTAAATAACAAAAAAATGCTAGTAACCATAGCAAACTATGCCAAACTCACCTAAATTACTTCGGCTACCATAAATCATCACCAACTAATCCTTACCACAACAAACTAAACCCAATCTCTTTTAAATTACAAAAAAATGCTACTAACCATAGCAAACTATGCCAAACTCACCTAAATTACTTCGACTATCAAAAATCACCCCCAACTACACTTTACAGCAACAAACTAAGCCCAATCACATTAAAATTACAAAAAAATTCTAAAAATCATAACAAACTCTACCAGAATCACCTAAATTACTTCGGCTATCGTAAATAACCCCCAACTATCCCTTACCACAACAAACCAAACCATATCATCTTAAAATTACAAAAAAAGGTGTACAAATCATAAAAAAATATGCCAGACTCACCTAAATTACTTCGGCTACTCTAAATCATCACCAACTAACCCTTACCACAACAAACTAAACCCAATCACTTTTAAATTACAAAAAAATGCTAGTAACCATAGCAAACTATGCCAAACTAACCTAAATTACTTCGGCTACCATAAATCATCACCAACTAACCCTTACCACAACAAACTAAACCCAATCACTTTTAAATTACAAAAAAATGCTACTAACCATAGCAAACTATTCCAAACTCACCTAAATTACTTCGGCTATCAAAAATCACCCCCAACTACACTTTACAGCAACAAACAAAGCCCAATCACTTTAAAATTACAAAAAAATGCTAAAAATCATAACAAACTATACCAGAATCACCTAAATTACTTCGGCTATCGTAAATCACCCCCAACTATCCCTTACCACAACAAACCAAACCATATCATCTTAAGATTATAAAAAAAGGTGTACAAATCATAACCAACTATGCCAGACTCACCTAAATTACTTCGGCTACTCTAAATCATCACCAACTAACCCTTACCACAACAAACTAAACCCAATCACTTTTAAATTACAAAAAAATGCTATTAACCATAGCAAACTATGCCAAACTCACCTAAATTACTTCGGCTATCAAAAATCACCCCCAACTACACTTTACAGCAACAAACTAAGCCCAATCACTTTAAAATTACAAAAAAATGCTAACAAACATAACAAACTATACCAGAATCACTTAAATTACTTCGTCTACCGTAAATCACCCCCAACTATCCCTTACCACAACAAACCAAACCATATCATCTTAAAATTACAAAAAAAGGTGTACAAATCATAACAAACTATGCTAGACTTACCTAAATTACTTCGGCTACTCTAAATCATCACCAACTAACCCTTACCACAACAAACTAAACCCAATCAGTTTTAAATTACAAAAAAATACCAGTAACCATAGCAAACTATGCCAAACTCACCTAAATTACTTCGGCTACCATAAATCATCACCAACTAACCCTTACCACAACAAACTAAACCCAATCTCTTTTAAATTACAAAAAAATGCTACTAACCATAGCAAACTATGCCAAAC
Source organism: Eledona agricola (assembly GCA_964023215.1). Taxonomy (NCBI): domain Eukaryota; kingdom Metazoa; phylum Arthropoda; class Insecta; order Coleoptera; family Tenebrionidae; genus Eledona; species Eledona agricola. The sequence continues at coordinate 26,341 of CAXIEJ010000019.1, read as the reverse complement.
TCACCTAAATTACTTCGACTATCAAAAATCACCCCCAACTACACTTTACAGCAACAAACTAAGCCCAATCACTTTAAAATTACAAAAAAATTCTAAAAATCATAACAAACTATACCAGAATCACCTAAATTACTTCGGCTATCGTAAATAACCCCCAACTATCCCTTACCACAACAAACCAAACCATATCATTCTAAAATTACAAAAAAAGGTGTACAAATCATAAAAAAATATGCCAGACTCACCTAAATTACTTCGGCTACTCTAAATCATCACCAACTAACCCTTACCACAACAAACTAAACCCAATCACTTTTAAATTACAAAAAAATGCTAGTAACCATAGCAAACTATGCCAAACTAACCTAAATTACTTCGGCTACCATAAATCATCACCAACTAACCCTTACCACAACAAACTAAACCCAATCACTTTTAAATTACAAAAAAATGCTACTAACCATAGCAAACTATGCCAAACTCACCTAAATTACTTCGGCTATCAAAAATCACCCCCAACTACACTTTACAGCAACAAACTAAGCCCAATCACTTTAAAATTATAAAAAAATGCTAAAAAGCATAACAAACTATACCAGAATCACTTAAATTACTTCGTCTACCGTAAATCACCCCCAACTATCCCTTACCACAACAAACCAAACCATATCATCTTAAAATTACAAAAAAAGGTGTACAAATCATAACAAACTATGCTAGACTCACCTAAATTACTTCGGCTACTCTAAATCATCACCAACTAACCCTTACCACAACAAACTAAACCCAATCACTTTTAAATAACAAAAAAATGCTAGTAACTATAGCAAACTATGCCAAACTCACCTAAATTACTTCGGCTACCATAAATCATCACCAACTAACCCTTACCACAACAAACTAAACCCAATCACTTTTAAATTACAAAAAAATGCTACTAACCATAGCAAGCTATGCCAGACTCACCTAAATTACTTCGGCTATCAAAAATCACCCCCAACTACACTTTACAGCAACAAACAAAGACCAATCACTTTAAAATTACAAAAAAATGCTAAAAATCATAACAAACTATACCAGAATCTCCTAAATTACTTCGGCTACCGTAAATCACCCCCAACTATCCCTTACCACAACAAACCAAACCATATCATCTTAAGATTATAAAAAAAGGTGTACAAATCATAACCAACTATGCCAGACTCACCTAAATTACTTCGGCTACTCTAAATCATCACCAACTAACCCTTACCACAACAAACTAAACCCAATCACTTTTAAATTACAAAAAAATGCTAGTAACCATAGCAAACTATGCCAAACTCACCTCAATTACTTCGGCTACCATAAATCATCACCAACTAACCCTTACCACAACAAACTAAACCCAATCACTTTTAAATTACAAAAAAATGCTACTAACCATAGCAAACTATGCCAAACTCACCTAAATTACTTCGACTATCAAAAATCACCCCCAACTACACTTTACAGCAACAAACTAAGCCCAATCACTTTAAAATTACAAAAAAATTCTAAAAATCATAACAAACTATACCAGAATCACCTAAATTACTTCGGCTACCGTAAATCATCCCCAACTATCCCTTACCACAACAAACCAAACCATATCATCTTAAAATTACAAAAAAAGGTGTACAAATCATAACAAACTATGCCACACTCACCTAAATTACTTCGGCTACTCTAAATCATCACCAACTAACCCTTACCAGAACAAACTAAACCCAATCAATTTTAAATTACAAAAAAATGCTAGTAAACATAGCAAACTATGCCAAACTCACCTAAATTACTTCGGCTACCATAAATCATCACCAACTAACCCTTACCACAACAAACTAAACCCAATCTCTTTTAAATTACAAAAAAATGCTACTAACCATAGCAAACTATGCCAAACTCACCTAAATTACTTCGACTATCAAAAATCACCCCCAACTACACTTTACAGCAACAAACTAAGCCCAATCACTTTAAAATTACAAAAAAATTCTAAAAATCATAACAAACTATACCAGAATCACCTAAATTACTTCGGCTACCGTAAATCATCCCCAACTATCCCTTACCACAACAAACCAAACCATATCATCTTAAAATTACAAAAAAAGTTGTACAAATCATAACAAACTATGCCAGACTCACCTAAATTACTTCGGCTACTCTAAATCATCACCAACTAACCCTTACCACAACAAACTAAACCCAATCAATTTTAAATTACAAAAAAATGCTAGTAAGCATAGCAAACTATGCCAAACTCACCTAAATTACTTCGGCTACCATAAATCATCACCAACTAACCCTTACCACAACAAACTAAACCCAATCTCTTTTAAATTACAAAAAAATGCTACTAACCATAGCAAACTATGCCAAACTCACCTAAATTACTTCGACTATCAAAAATCACCCCCAACTACACTTTACAGCAACAAACTAAGCCCAATCACTTTAAAATTACAAAAAAATTCTAAAAATCATAACAAACTATACCAGAATCACCTAAATTACTTCGGCTATCGTAAATAACCCCCAACTATCCCTTAGCACAACAAACCAAACCATATCATTCTAAAATTACAAAAAAAGGTGTACAAATCATAAAAAAATATGCCAGACTCACCTAAATTACTTCGGCTACTCTAAATCATCACCAACTAACCCTTACCACAACAAACTAAACCCAACCACTTTTAAATTACAAAAAAATGCTAGTAACCATAGCAAACTATGCCAAACTAACCTAAATTACTTCGGCTACCATAAATCATCACCAACTAACCCTTACCACAACAAACTAAACCCAATCACTTTTAAATTACAAAAAAATGCTACTAACCATAGCAAACTATGCCAAACTCACCTAAATTACTTCGGCTATCAAAAATCACCCCCAACTACACTTTACAGCAACAAACTAAGCCCAATCACTTTAAAATTACAAAAAAATGCTAAAAAACATAACAAACTATACCAGAATCACTTAAATTACTTCGTCTACCGTAAATCACCCCCAACTATCCCTTACCACAACAAACCAAACCATATCATCTTAAAATTACAAAAAAAGGTGTACAAATCATAACAAACTATGCTAGACTCACCTAAATTACTTCGGCTACTCTAAATCATCACCAACTAACCCTTACCACAACAAACTAAACCCAATCAGTTTTAAATTACAAAAAAATACCAGTAACCATAGCAAACTATGCCAAACTCACCTAAATTACTTCGGCTACCATAAATCATCACCAACTAACCCTTACCACAACAAACTAAACCCAATCACATTTAAATTACAAAAAAATGCTACTAACCATAGCAAACTATGCCAAACTTACCTAAATTACTTCGGCTATCAAAAATCACACCCAACTACACTTTACAGCTACAAACTAAGCTTAATCACTTTAAAATTACAAAAAAATGCTAAAAAGCATAACAAACTATACCAGAATCACCTAAATTACTTCGGCTACCGTAAATCACCCCCAGCTATCCCTTACCACAACAAACCAAACCATATCATCTTAAAATTACAAAAAAAGGTGTACAAATCATAACAAATTATGCCAGATTCACCTAAATTTCTTCGGCTACTCTAAATCATTACCAACTAACCCTTACCACAACAAACTAAACCCAATCACTTTTAAATAACAAAAAAATGCTAGTAACCATAGCAAACTATGCCAAACTCACCTAAATTACTTCGGCTACCATAAATCATCACCAACTAATCCTTACCACAACAAACTAAACCCAATCTCTTTTAAATTACAAAAAAATGCTACTAACCATAGCAAACTATGCCAAACTCACCTAAATTACTTCGACTATCAAAAATCACCCCCAACTACACTTTACAGCAACAAACTAAGCCCAATCACATTAAAATTACAAAAAAATTCTAAAAATCATAACAAACTCTACCAGAATCACCTAAATTACTTCGGCTATCGTAAATAACCCCCAACTATCCCTTACCACAACAAACCAAACCATATCATCTTAAAATTACAAAAAAAGGTGTACACATCATAAAAAAATATGCCAGACTCACCTAAATTACTTCGGCTACTCTAAATCATCACCAACTAACCCTTACCACAACAAACTAAACCCAATCACTTTTAAATTACAAAAAAATGCTAGTAACCATAGCAAACTATGCCAAACTAACCTAAATTACTTCGGCTACCATAAATCATCACCAACTAACCCTTACCACAACAAACTAAACCCAATCACTTTTAAATTACAAAAAAATGCTACTAACCATAGCAAACTATTCCAAACTCACCTAAATTACTTCGGCTATCAAAAATCACCCCCAACTACACTTTACAGCAACAAACAAAGCCCAATCACTTTAAAATTACAAAAAAATGCTAAAAATCATAACAAACTATACCAGAATCACCTAAATTACTTCGGCTATCGTAAATCACCCCCAACTCTCCCTTACCACAACAAACCAAACCATATCATCTTAAGATTATAAAAAAAGGTGTACAAATCATAACCAACTATGCCAGACTCACCTAAATTACTTCGGCTACTCTAAATCATCACCAACTAACCCTTACCACAACAAACTAAACCCAATCACTTTTAAATTACAAAAAAATGCTATTAACCATAGCAAACTATGCCAAACTCACCTAAATTACTTCGGCTATCAAAAATCACCACCAACTACACTTTACAGCAACAAACTAAGCCCAATCACTTTAAAATTACAAAAAAATGCTAACAAACATAACAAACTATACCAGAATCACTTAAATTACTTCGTCTACCGTAAATCACCCCCAACTATCCCTTACCACAACAAACCAAACCATATCATCTTAAAATTACAAAAAAAGGTGTACAAATCATAACAAACTATGCTAGACTTACCTAAATTACTTCGGCTACTCTAAATCATCACCAACTAACCCTTACCACAACAAACTAAACCCAATCAGTTTTAAATTACAAAAAAATACCAGTAACCATAGCAAACTATGCCAAACTCACCTAAATTACTTCGGCTACCATAAATCATCACCAACTAACCCTTACCACAACAAACTAAACCCAATCACTTTTAAATTACAAAAAAATGCTACTAACCATAGCAAACTATGCCAAAGTTACCTAAATTACTTCGGCTATCAAAAATCACACCCAACTACACTTTACAGCTACAAACTAAGCTTAATCACTTTAAAATTAAAAAAAATGCTAAAAAGCATAACAAACTATACTAGAATCATCTAAATTACTTCGGCTACCGTAAATCACCCCCAACTAAGCCTTACCACAACAAACCAAACCATATCATCTTAAAATTACAAAAAATGGTGTACAAATCATAACAAACTATGCCAAACTCACCTAAATTACTTCGGCTATCAAAAATCACCCCCAACTACACTTTACAGCAACAAACTAAGCCCAATGACTTTAAAATTACAAAAAAATGCTAAAAATCATAACAAACTATACCAGAATAACCTAAATTACTTCGGCTACCGTAAATCACCCCCAACTATTCCTTACCACAACAAACCAAACCATATCATCTTAAAATTACAAAAAAAGGTGTACAAATCATAACAAACTATGCCAAACTCACCTAAATTAATTCCGCTACCATAAATCATCACCAACTAACCCTTACCACAACAAACTAAACCCAATCACTTTTAAATTACAAAAAAATGCTACTAACCATAGAAAACTATGCCAAACTCACCTAAATTACTTCGGCTATCAAAAATCACCTCCAACTACACTTTACAGCAACAAACTAAGCCCAATCACTTTAAAATTACAAAAAAATGCTAAAAATCATAACAAACTATACCAGAAACACGTAAATTACTTCGGCTACCGTAAATCAGTCCCAACTATCCCTTACCACAACAAACCAAACCATATCATCTTAAAATTACAAAAAAAGGTGTACAAATCATAACAAACTATGCCAGACTCACCTAAATTACTTCGGCTACTCTAAATCATCAACAACTAACCCTTACCACAACAAACTAAACCCAATGACTTTTAAATTACAAAAAAATGCTAGTAACCATAGCAAACTATGCCAAACTCACCTAAATTACTTCGGCTATCAAAAATCACCCCCAACTACACTTTACAGCAACAAACTAAGCCCAATCACTTTAAAATTACAAAAAAATGCTAACAAACATAACAAACTATACCAGAATCACTTAAATTACTTCGTCTACCGTAAATCACCCCCAACTATCCCTTACCACAACAAACCAAACCATATCATCTTAAAATTACAAAAAAAGGTGTACAAATCATAACAAACTATGCTAGACTTACCTAAATTACTTCGGCTACTCTAAATCATCACCAACTAACCCTTACCACAACAAACTAAACCCAATCAGTTTTAAATTACAAAAAAATACCAGTAACCATAGCAAACTATGCCAAACTCACCTAAATTACTTCGGCTACCATAAATCATCACCAACTAACCCTTACCACAACAAACTAAACCCAATCACTTTTAAATTACAAAAAAATGCTACTAACCATAGCAAACTATGCCAAAGTTACCTAAATTACTTCGGCTATCAAAAATCACACCCAACTACACTTTACAGCTACAAACTAAGCTTAATCACTTTAAAATTAAAAAAAATGCTAAAAAGCATAACAAACTATACTAGAATCATCTAAATTACTTCGGCTACCGTAAATCACCCCCAACTAAGCCTTACCACAACAAACCAAACCATATCATCTTAAAATTACAAAAAATGGTGTACAAATCATAACAAACTATGCCAAACTCACCTAAATTACTTCGGCTATCAAAAATCACCCCCAACTACACTTTACAGCAACAAACTAAGCCCAATGACTTTAAAATTACAAAAAAATGCTAAAAATCATAACAAACTATACCAGAATAACCTAAATTACTTCGGCTACCGTAAATCACCCCCAACTATTCCTTACCACAACAAACCAAACCATATCATCTTAAAATTACAAAAAAAGGTGTACAAATCATAACAAACTATGCCAAACTCACCTAAATTAATTCCGCTACCATAAATCATCACCAACTAACCCTTACCACAACAAACTAAACCCAATCACTTTTAAATTACAAAAAAATGCTACTAACCATAGAAAACTATGCCAAACTCACCTAAATTACTTCGGCTATCAAAAATCACCTCCAACTACACTTTACAGCAACAAACTAAGCCCAATCACTTTAAAATTACAAAAAAATGCTAAAAATCATAACAAACTATACCAGAAACACGTAAATTACTTCGGCTACCGTAAATCAGTCCCAACTATCCCTTACCACAACAAACCAAACCATATCATCTTAAAATTACAAAAAAAGGTGTACAAATCATAACAAACTATGCCAGACTCACCTAAATTACTTCGGCTACTCTAAATCATCAACAACTAACCCTTACCACAACAAACTAAACCCAATGACTTTTAAATTACAAAAAAATGCTAGTAACCATAGCAAACTATGCCAAACTCACCTAAATTACTTCGGCTATCAAAAATCACACCCAACTACACTTTACAGCAACAAACTAAGCCCAATCACTTTAAAATTACAAAAAAATGCTAAAAATCATAACAAACTATACCAGAAACACGTAAATTACTTCGGCTACCGTAAATCAGTCCCAACTATCCCTTACCACAACAAACCAAACCATATCATCTTAAAATTACAAAAAAAGGTGTACAAATTATAACAAACTATGCCAGACTCACCTAAATTACTTCGGCTACTCTAAATCATCACCAACTAACCCTTACCACAACAAACTACACCCAATCACTTTTAAATTACAAAAAAATGCTAGTAACCATAGCAAACTATGCCAAACTCACCTAAATTACTTTGGCTACCATAAATCATCACCAACTAACCCTTACCACAACAAACTAAACCCAATCATTTTTAAATTACAAAAAAATGCTAGTAACCATAGCAAACTATGCCAAACTCACCTAAATTACTTCGGCTACCGTAAATCACCCCCAACTATCCCTTATCACAACAAACCAAATCATATCATCTTAAAATTACAAATAAGGTGTACAAATCATAACAAACTATGCCAGACTCACCTAAATTACTTCGGCTACTCTAAATCATCACCAACTAGCCCTTACCACAACAAATTAAACCCAATCACTTTTAAATTACAAAAAAATGCTACTAACCATAGCAAACTATGCCAAACTCACCTAAATTACTTCGGCTATCAAAAATCACCCCCAACTACACTTTACAGCAACAAACTAAGCCCAATCACTTTAAAATATCAAAAAAATGCTAAAAATCATAACAAACTATACCAGAATCACCTAAATTACTTCGGCTACCGTAAATCACCCCCAACTATCCCTTACCACAACAAACCAAACCATATCATCTTAAAATTACAAAAAAAGATGTACAAATCATAACAAACTATGCCAGACTCACCTAAATTACTTCGGCTACTCTAAATCATCACCAACTAACCCTTACCACAACAAACTAAACCCAATCACTTTCAAATTACAAAAAAATGCTAGTAACCATAGCAAACTATGCCAAACTCACCTAAATTACTACGGCTACCATAAATCATCACCAACTAACCCTTATCACAACAAACTAAACCCAATCACTTTTAAATTACAAAAAAATGCTACTAACCATAGCAAACTATGCCAAACTCACCTAAATTAGTTCGGCTATCAAAAATCACCCCCAACTACACTTTACTGCAACAAACTAAGCCCAATCAATTTAAAATTACAAAAAAATGCTAAAAATCATAACAAACTATACCAGAATCACCTAAATTAATTAGGCTACCGTAAATCACCCCCAACTATCCCTTATCACAACAAACCAAACCATATCATCTTAAAATTACAAAAAAAGGTGTACAAATCATAACAAACTATGCCAGACTCACCTAAATTACTTCGGCTATCGTAAATCACCCCCAACTATCCCTTACCACAACAAACCAAACCATATCATCTTAAGATTATAAAAAAAGGTGTACAAATCATAACCAACTATGCCAGACTCACCTAAATTACTTCGGCTACTCTAAATCATCACCAACTAACCCTTACCACAACAAACTAAACCCAATCACTTTTAAATTACAAAAAAATGCTATTAACCATAGCAAACTATGCCAAACTCACCTAAATTACTTCGGCTATCAAAAATCACCCCCAACTACACTTTACAGCAACAAACTAAGCCCAATCACTTTAAAATTACAAAAAAATGCTAACAAACATAACAAACTATACCAGAATCACTTAAATTACTTCGTCTACCGTAAATCACCCCCAACTATCCCTTACCACAACAAACCAAACCATATCATCTTAAAATTACAAAAAAAGGTGTACAAATCATAACAAACTATGCTAGACTTACCTAAATTACTTCGGCTACTCTAAATCATCACCAACTAACCCTTACCACAACAAACTAAACCCAATCAGTTTTAAATTACAAAAAAATACCAGTAACCATAGCAAACTATGCCAAACTCACCTAAATTACTTCGGCTACCATAAATCATCACCAACTAACCCTTACCACAACAAACTAAACCCAATCACTTTTAAATTACAAAAAAATGCTACTAACCATAGCAAACTATGCCAAAGTTACCTAAATTACTTCGGCTATCAAAAATCACACCCAACTACACTTTACAGCTACAAACTAAGCTTAATCACTTTAAAATTAAAAAAAAATGCTAAAAAGCATAACAAACTATACTAGAATCATCTAAATTACTTCGGCTACCGTAAATCACCCCCAACTAAGCCTTACCACAACAAACCAAACCATATCATCTTAAAATTACAAAAAATGGTGTACAAATCATAACAAACTATGCCAAACTCACCTAAATTACTTCGGCTATCAAAAATCACCCCCAACTACACTTTACAGCAACAAACTAAGCCCAATGACTTTAAAATTACAAAAAAATGCTAAAAATCATAACAAACTATACCAGAATAACCTAAATTACTTCGGCTACCGTAAATCACCCCCAACTATTCCTTACCACAACAAACCAAACCATATCATCTTAAAATTACAAAAAAAGGTGTACAAATCATAACAAACTATGCCAAACTCACCTAAATTAATTCCGCTACCATAAATCATCACCAACTAACCCTTACCACAACAAACTAAACCCAATCACTTTTAAATTACAAAAAAATGCTACTAACCATAGAAAACTATGCCAAACTCACCTAAATTACTTCGGCTATCAAAAATCACCTCCAACTACACTTTACAGCAACAAACTAAGCCCAATCACTTTAAAATTACAAAAAAATGCTAAAAATCATAACAAACTATACCAGAAACACGTAAATTACTTCGGCTACCGTAAATCAGTCCCAACTATCCCTTACCACAACAAACCAAACCATATCATCTTAAAATTACAAAAAAAGGTGTACAAATCATAACAAACTATGCCAGACTCACCTAAATTACTTCGGCTACTCTAAATCATCAACAACTAACCCTTACCACAACAAACTAAACCCAATGACTTTTAAATTACAAAAAAATGCTAGTAACCATAGCAAACTATGCCAAACTCACCTAAATTACTTCGGCTATCAAAAATCACACCCAACTACACTTTACAGCAACAAACTAAGCCCAATCACTTTAAAATTACAAAAAAATGCTAAAAATCATAACAAACTATACCAGAAACACGTAAATTACTTCGGCTACCGTAAATCAGTCCCAACTATCCCTTACCACAACAAACCAAACCATATCATCTTAAAATTACAAAAAAAGGTGTACAAATTATAACAAACTATGCCAGACTCACCTAAATTACTTCGGCTACTCTAAATCATCACCAACTAACCCTTACCACAACAAACTACACCCAATCACTTTTAAATTACAAAAAAATGCTAGTACCATAGCAAACTATGCCAAACTCACCTAAATTACTTTGGCTACCATAAATCATCACCAACTAACCCTTACCACAACAAACTAAACCCAATCATTTTTAAATTACAAAAAAATGCTAGTAACCATAGCAAACTATGCCAAACTCACCTAAATTACTTCGGCTACCGTAAATCACCCCCAACTATCCCTTATCACAACAAACCAAATCATATCATCTTAAAATTACAAAAAAGGTGTACAAATCATAACAAACTATGCCAGACTCACCTAAATTACTTCGGCTACTCTAAATCATCACCAACTAGCCCTTACCACAACAAATTAAACCCAATCACTTTTAAATTACAAAAAAATGCTACTAACCATAGCAAACTATGCCAAACTCACCTAAATTACTTCGGCTATCAAAAATCACCCCCAACTACACTTTACAGCAACAAACTAAGCCCAATCACTTTAAAATATCAAAAAAATGCTAAAAATCATAACAAACTATACCAGAATCACCTAAATTACTTCGGCTACCGTAAATCACCCCCAACTATCCCTTACCACAACAAACCAAACCATATCATCTTAAAATTACAAAAAAAGATGTACAAATCATAACAAACTATGCCAGACTCACCTAAATTACTTCGGCTACTCTAAATCATCACCAACTAACCCTTACCACAACAAACTAAACCCAATCACTTTCAAATTACAAAAAAATGCTAGTAACCATAGCAAACTATGCCAAACTCACCTAAATTACTACGGCTACCATAAATCATCACCAACTAACCCTTATCACAACAAACTAAACCCAATCACTTTTAAATTACAAAAAAATGCTACTAACCATAGCAAACTATGCCAAACTCACCTAAATTAGTTCGGCTATCAAAAATCACCCCCAACTACACTTTACTGCAACAAACTAAGCCCAATCAATTTAAAATTACAAAAAAATGCTAAAAATCATAACAAACTATACCAGAATCACCTAAATTAATTAGGCTACCGTAGATCACCCCCAACTATCCCTTATCACAACAAACCAAACCATATCATCTTAAAATTACAAAAAAAGGTGTACAAATCATAACAAACTATGCCAGACTCACCTAAATTACTTCGGCTATTCTAAATCACCCCCAACTATCCCTTACCACAACAAACCAAACCATATCATCTTAAAATTACAAAAAAAGGTGTACAAATCATAACAAACTATGCCAGACTCACCTAAATTACTTCGGCTACTCTAAATCATCACCAACTAACCCTTACCACAAGAAACTAAAATCAATCACTTTTAAATTACAAAAAGATGCTAGTAATCATAGCAAACCATGCCAAACTCACCTAAATTACTTCGGCTATCAAAAATCACCCCCAACTACACTTTACAGCAACAAACTAAGCCCAATCAATTTAAAATTACAAAAAAATGCTAAAAATCATAACAAACTATACCAGAATCACCTAAATTACTTCGGCTACCTAAATCATCACCAACTATTCCTTACCACAACAAACTAAACCCAATCACTTTTAAATTACAAAAAAATGCTACTAACCATAGCAAACTATGCCAAACTCACCTAAATTAGTTCGGCTATCAAAAATCACACCCAACTACACTTTACAGCAACAAACTAAGCCCAATCAATTTAAAATTACAAAAAAATGCTAAAAATCATAACAAACTATACCAGAATCACCTAAATTACTTCGGCTACCTAAATCATTACCAACTAATCCTTACCACAACAAACTAAACCCAATCACTTTTAAATTACAAAAAAATGCTACTAACCATAGCAAACTATGCCAAACTCACCTTAATTACTTCGGCTATCAAAAATCACCCCCAACTACACTTTACAGCAACAAACTAAGCCCAATCACTTTAAAATTACAAAAAAATGCTAAATATCATAATCTATATATATAAAGCGAAGTGTCCTCACTGACACACTCATTCATTCACTCATTCATCTACACATCTACACACTGATTCATAATCAACCCACAGCCCAAACCGTGAGGGCTGGAGACTTGAAATTTTAGACACGGGTGTATCATGTGCCGAATCTGAACACTAAGAAGGGATTTTGCGAAATTCGGCCCGGTTCCTTTGTAATTCAATAAAAACCGGCTAAAATAAACAAAAAATGATCGGATCGCGGAGACCGTGTTTATGTTAGAAGCACGTATCTAGCCAAAACAACTTCGACGACGGGCGACCGGTTTACATTAAAAGCACTTATTTAACCTAAACAATTTCAACGTCGAGTTTCTGCTTCCGTGATCATACTTTTGCCGTACCTAGCGAGGCCGCAGATATTTCAATTATAATTTTGATTTCAATTATAATGTCGATCCGTGACTCAATTAAAAATTACCAAACCACTCCAAATTTAATCCGTCAACATTAAACATCCTCAAATATCTCTTACCACTGCAAACTTTACCAAATCAACCCCAAAAAATTCCCGAACTATGCCAAACTGACATAAACTAGATCCGTTATTTTAAATCATCCCTTACCACACCTTAGCAACCCCAAGCAACTCCAATCACTTTAAAATAAAACAAAATGACACAAATCATGGCAGATTAAGTCCAACTCACACATATTATTTCGTCTACCAAAAATCACCCCCAACTACCCCTTACCACCCCAAAATAAGCCCAATCACTTTAAAATTACAAAAAATGTTACAAACCTTACCAAACTATGCCAAACTCATCTAAATTACTTTGGCTTCCATAAATCACCCCCAACTACCCCTTACCACCCCAAAATAAGCCCAATCACTTTAAAATTATCAAAAATGCTACAAACCATAGCAAACTATGCCTAACTCACCTAAATTACTTCGGCTAACATAAATCACCCCCAACAACCCCTTACTACCCCAAAATAAGCCCAATCACTTTAAAATTACAAAAAATGCTACAAACCATAGCAAACTATGCCAAACTCACTTAAATTACTTCGGCTATCATAAATCACCCCCAACTACCCCTTACCACCCCTAACTCATCCCAATCACTTTAAAATTACAAAAAATGCTACAAACCATAGCAAACTATGCCTAACTCACCCAAATTACTTCGGCTAACATAAATCACCCCCAACAACCCCTTACTACCCCAAAATAAGCCCAATCACTTTAAAATTACAAAAAATGCTACAAACCATAGCAAACTATGCCAAACTCACTTAAATTACTTCGGCTATCATAAATCACCCCCAACTACCCCTTACCGCGCCTAACTCATCCCAATCACTTTAAAATTACAAAAAATGCTACAAACCATAGCAAACTATGCCTAACTCACTTAAATTACTTCGGCTAACATAAATCACCCCCAACTACCCCTTACCACCCCTAACTCATCCCAATCACTTTAAAATTACAAAAAATGCTACAAACCATAGCAAACTATGCCTAACTCACCCAAATTACTTCGGCTAACATAAATCACCCCCAACAACCCCTTACTACCCCAAAATAAGCCCAATCACTTTAAAATTACAAAAAATGCTACAAACCATAGCAAACTATGCCAAACTCACCTAAATTACTTCGGCTAACATAAATCACCCCCAACAACCCCTTACTACCCCAAAATAAGCCCAATCACTTTAAAATTACAAAAAAAGCTACAAACCATAGCAAACTATGCCAAACTCATTTAAATTACTTCGGCTATCATAAATCACCCCCAACTACCCCTTACCACCCCAAACTCAGCCCAATCACTTTAAAATTACAAAAAATGTTACAATCCATATCAAACTATGCCAAACTCATCTAAATTACTTTGGCTTCCATAAATCACCCCCTACTACCCCTTACCACCCCAAAATAGGCTCAATCACTTTAAAATTACAAAAAAATTCTACATTCCATAGCAAACTATGCCAAACTCACTTAAATTACTTTGGCTTCTATAAATCACCCCCAACTACCTCTTACCACCCCAAAATAGGCTCAATCACTTTAAAATTACAAAAAAATTCTACAAACCGTAGCAAACTATGCCAAACTCCCCTAAATTACTTCGGCTACCATAAATCACAGCGAACTACCCCTTACAACCCCAAAATAAGCCCAATCACTTTAAAATTACAAAATATTTAACAAATCATAGCAAACTATGCCTAACTCACCTAAATTACTTCGGCTACCATAAATCACCCCCAACTACCCCTTACAACCCCAAAATTAGCCCAATCACTTTAAAATTACGAAAAATGCTACAAACCATGGCAAATTATCTCAAACTCACCTGAATTACTTCGGCTACCATAAATCACCCCCAACAACCCCTTACTACGCCAAAATAAGCCCAATCAGTTTAAAATTACAAAAAATGCTACAAACCATAGCAAACTATGCCAAACTCACTTAAATTACTTCGGCTATCATAAATCACCCCCAACTACCCCTTACCACCCCTAACTCATCCCAATCACTTTAAAATTACAAAAAATGCTACAAACCATAGCAAACTATGCCTAACTCACCTAAATTACTTCGGCTAACATAAATCACCCCCAACAACCCCTTACTACCCCAAAATAAGCCCAATCACTTTAAAATTACAAAAAAATGCTACAAACCATAGCAAACTATGCCTAACTCACCTAAATTACTTCGGCTATCATAAATCACCCCCAACTACCCCTTACCACCCCTAACTCATCCCAATCACTTTAAAATTACAAAAAATACTACAAACCATAGCAAACTATGCCAAACTCATTTAAATTACTTCGGCTATCATAAATCACTTCCAACTACCCCTTACCACCCCTAACTCATCCCAATCACTTTAAAATTACAAAAAATGCTACAAACCATAGCAAACTATGCCAAACTCACTTAAATTACTGCGGCTACCATAAATCACCCCGAACTACCCCTTACAACCCCAAAATAAACCCAATCACTTTAAAATTACAAAATATTCAACAAATCATAGCAAGCTATGCCTAACTCACCTAAATTACTTCGGCTACCATAAATCACCCCCAACTACCCCTTACCACCCCAAAATAAGCCCAATCACTTTAAAATTACAAAAAATGCAACAAACCATAGCAAACTATGCCAAACTCACTTAAATTACTTTGGCTTTTATAAATCACCCCAACTACCCCTTACCAACCACAAACTAAACCCAATCACTTTAAAATTACAAAGAATGCTGCAAACCATAGCAAACTATGCCAAACTCACTTAAATTACTTCGGCTATTATAAATCACCCCCAACTACTCCTTACCACCCCAAACTCAGCCCAATCACTTTAAAATTACAAAAAATGTTACAAGTCATATCAAACTATGCCAAACTCATCTAAATTACTTTGGCTTCCATAAATCACCCCCAACTACCCCTTACCACCCCAAAATAGGCTCAATCACTTTAAAATTACAAAAAAATTCTACAAACCGTAGCAAACTATGCCAAACTCCCCTAAATTACTTCGGCTACCATAAATCACCCCGAACTACCCCTTACAACCCCAAAATAAACCCAATCACTTTAAAATTACAAAATATTCAACAAATCATAGCAAGCTATGCCTAACTCACCTAAATTACTTCGGCTACCATAAATCACCCCCAACTACCCCTTACCACCCCAAAATAGGCTCAATCACTTTAAAATTACAAAAAAATTTTACAAACCCTAGCAAACTATGCCAAACTCCCCTAAATTACTTCGGCTACCATAAATTACCCCGAACTACCTCTTACAACCCCAAAATAAGCCCAATCACTTTAAAATTACAAAATATTCAACAAATCATAGCAAACTATGTCTAACTCACCTAAATTACTTCGGCTACCATAATTCACCCCCAACTACCCCTTACAACCCCAAAATTAGCCCAATCACTTTAAAATTACGAAAAGTGCTACAAACCATAGCAAACTATCTCAAACTCACCTGAATTACTTCGGCTACCATAAATCACCCCTAACTACCCCTTACCACCCCAAACTAAGCCCAATCGCTTTAAAATTACAAAAAATGCTACAAACCATAGCAAACTATGCCAAACTCACTTAAATTACTGCGGCTACCATAAATCACCCCCAACTACCCCTTACCAACCACAAACTAAACCCAATCACTTTAAAATTACAAAAAATTAGACAAACCATATCAAACTATGTCAAAGTCACCTAAATTACTTCGGCTACCATAAATCACCCACAACTACCCCTTACGACCCCAAAATTAGCCCAATCACTTTAAAATTACGAAAAATGCTACAAGCCATAGCAAACTATCTCAAACTCTCCTGAATTACTTCGGCTACCATAAACCACCCCCAACTACCCCTTACCGCCCCAAAATTAGCCTAATAACTTTAAAATTACAAAAATGCTACAAAACATAGCAAGTTATGCCAAACTCACTTAAATTTCTTCGGCTACGATAAATTAATAATCGTTTTCAATCAAAATCTTCTATTTGGTTGTGTTATTTATAAATGCCTTATCGTATTAAATCATAAAATATTAATAAATATCTGCACATAAAATATATTGATCCGACTAATAGTCGTTATTCTGAATATTAAATATGCTGATTCCTATTTTGATTCTCTTCCACCTTCCAATAAATATTTGTTCCAGTTGAGATGCAAACATAAACGTATTTCTGAATTGCAACACGCGGACGGGGCAAGCAGTACCTTTTCAACATGCGTGCATTTGTATAAACAGCTCTATGGTTTTTAACGTTAAAGAGGTATAAAGGCGGTGTAAGCGCTAGAGTTTCGTAAAAATATCTGAAAAATTCGAAATTCTGCAATTGATTCAGAACTATCTTTGTGTTCGATAGTAAATTTATACTTGCAGTGGCACTGCCAACCCTGCCACTCCTGACGAGGCACCTGCTGACTACTCTCCTTTCAGGGAAACTTTATAAATCAACGTCAAAATAATTTAGGGCGCCTGAATGTGAAAATATCACTGTGTAATAAGTTCAGACTGACATGGAACACTTGAAATTTCGATATTTGTTTGTAATTCGTCACAGGTCCATGAAGGAATGCATGTTAATGTAAACAAGTGTTAGTTTGTTGGAGAGACCGAATAAGATTTTTAACATTCCTGTCAAAATATTTATTTACTTTAGAATGTTAATTTTTTAAGTTCATTTCGTGAAAATTATGACGGGCCATACGAGTACACCTGTGCGAGTAATATTTGGTACATACAAATTAATCTTTTTTGTTATCCAAATTGTTTACATACGCACTAGGCACGTGCACCTCATATAATTGTGAAAATTGCTGCTTCAGCGTCTGAAACGCTGGTACTCAACGTCGCCAAGGTCGAGGCGACGCATCGGTATTCGAAGTTCTATCGCTATTAAATAAATTATTTTATTCCCGATATTCCCGATTTGTTCTTGCCGTTAACCAAAACTCTCCCCAATCGATTTTCGAAAAATTTCCAGCGTCGGACCGGACGTCACTTATTATCGTACGCTAATTTTTACGTTCAGTTAATCATAGTGGTGTATTTGTTCTTCACCAAACCTGCTCCGGCCAAAATCCGAAATTTTCACTGACATCATACGCTTAAGTATTGTGTGCTTATACACGATTTACACTATTTATTTTACGTACATTGCGTTCATTATGGTTCTGCATTATTTATAACTAAGATGGAGCAGTTTGAAAATATAATAGTAAGCGGAGAACAAATACCACCATGTATAATTCCCGTGAAAAGTGATGGAAATAGTCTTTCTTACTATCTTTCCTATTGCATTTTTAATACCGGAAATAGAGCTCAAGAGCGAAGAATAACTTCGACTTTTTTTATACATAATTCCTAAATACTTCGTTTTTATGGTGTAAAATTTTGTATTGTGTGGTCTTTAACGTTGTCAGAGAACTAAATGGGAATAATTTGGAATAATTTAGCTTCTATGTCAACGCTCCTTCTCTTGAAACTTTGGAAAACAACGACAAGATTCTTTAGGGCGCCTGGATTTGAAAATATAACTCTGTATAATAAGTTTAGACTGACTAGAGTGAAAAGAAAGGAGCTTGCACCCAGAAACGAAATTAAATGGAACACTTGAAGTTGCAATATTTGTTTGTAATTCGTCAGAAGTCCATGAGGGAATGCGTGTTAATGTAAACAAATGTGAGTTTATTGGAGAGGCCGAATAAGATTTTTACATTATTGATGCAGCTGGAGCCTGCCACGTCAAGGGCAAGGTCACAAACGTGAAAAGGCGATGCTCGATTTAGTTTGATTGAGTATCTATGCAGAAATTCGCACATACCAAGCGTTGGATAAGCCTTTCTTATCGTTTCTTAGAATTCGAGAATTGCTGGTTCAGCGTGTGGAGCAGTACTCGATCGCGGTGTTTAATTTTAACACAACTACAATTGTGAAAATTGCTGCTCCAGCGTCGGAAACTGTTCGCAAAGTCGCCAAATTCGATGAGGCGACGCATCAGTGTTCGAAGGTCTACCGCTATCAAATAAAGTATTTTAATTTAACATTTGATCCTCGCGTTAACCAAATCTGCCCCCAATCAATTTTCGAAAAATTACCAGCGTCGAACCGGATTCCACTTATATTTGTACGCTAATTTTTACTTTCAGTTAATGGTAGTGGTGTATTTGTTTTTCACCAAATTTGCCCCCGCTGAAATCCGAAATTTTCACCGTTGTATGTACCAGAGATCACTGACATTCATACCCTTAATAATTATGTGCTTATACACGTTTTACACTATTTATTTTACGTTCACTGTGTTTATTATTGCTTTACTTCATTTATAACTAAGATGGAGAAGTTTGAAAATCTAGCGATGTACAAATACCACACCGTATTATGAAAGGTGATGGAAATTGTCTTTTTTTATATCTATGGTATTGGTATTGATATTTTAATACTGGAACGGAAGCTCAATAGGTTGGCACTTTAATTGTTCAACAAGTGTGTGATAATGTAAACAGGTGTGAGTCCGTCGGAGAGACCGAATAATATTTTTACATCCACCATATTCCCGTCAATATATTTATTTATTTTAGAATGTTAATTTTGCCGTTAACAAAATTTGTTCCCAATCACCTTCGTCGTACCGGACGACCGTTCAGTTAATGATAATGGTGTATTTATTTTTCACCAAATCTGCCTCGGCTGAAATCCAAAATTTACAGCGTTGGACCAGACATTACTGACATTGATACGCGTTTTACACTGTTTATTTTACGTAAATACATTGTGTTCATTATTGCTTTACATCATTTATAACTAAGATGGACAAGTTTGAAAATCTAGCGATGCACAAATACCATAAAATACCACATTTTACCACATACCAAAATTTTAATACTGGAAAGGGAGCTCAAAAGGTTCGCACTTTAATTGTCCAACCAGTTAGGGCCAGGTTGTAATAATTTTTCTGCAGTTCAGAAGGAGATAAGTGTTTGTTTATTCCAGAGATAAGTCAAAATCATCTACATACTGTTCTGTTTGTGAGTTGACTGCAGCAAGAGGAATTGTTCCATTGTGTTTTCAATTTTATCATAACATGATCAGCTAATTTGTAAACTTCGATTTCCCCTAAAATTATATAAAGTTAATTTCGATTTCCTGGAATCGTTTATAGGACAACTGCCTAAAGAGTCTATTCAAAATTTTTTATCTCAGATATCAACCAAGGTATCCTTTTTGTCCAAATCATATTGAAGTACCCGGTCCTGGCAACGCAGGTTAATTTCAGCATATTTGTTTATTTTGTGATTGGAAAAGTAGAGCATTCCTGTTTAATTGTATTATAATGTCGATTAGTCAACATCACCACTTTAGTCAACACTGAGTTTATTTAATCTACGTCCGGGCAACGCCGGGTACATTCAGCTAGTCTATTATATAAAGCGAAGTGTCCTCACTGACACACTCATCTACACATCTACACATTCACTGATTCACCGACAACCCACAGCCCAAACCGTGAGGGCTGGCGACTTGAAATTTTAGACACGGGTGTATCATGTGCCGAAAGTGAACGCTAAGAAGGGATTTTGCAAAATTCGGCCCGGTTCCTTTGTAATTCAATAAAAACCGGCTAAAATAAACAAAAAATGATCGGATCGCGGAGACCGTGTTTATGTTAGAAGCACGTATCTAGCCAAAACAACTTCGTCGACGGGCGACCTGTTTACATTAAAAGCACTTATTTAACCTAAACAATTTCAACGTCGAGTTTCTGCTTTTGTAATCAAATTTTTACCGTACCTAGCAAGGCCGCGGATATTTTTATTATAATCTTGATTTCAATTATAATGTCGATCCGTGACTCAATTAAAAATTACAAAACCACTGCAAATTTAATCCGTCTACATTAAACATCCTCATATATCTCTTACCATTGCAAACTTTACCAAATCAACCCCAAAAAATCCCCGAACTAAGCCAAACTGACATAAATTAGATCCGTTATCTTAAATCATCCCTTACCACCCTTTAGCAACCCCAAGTAACTCCAATCACTTTAAAATACAACAAAATGACACAAATCATAGCAAACTATCCCTAACTCACCTAAATTACTTCGGCTACCATAAATCACCCCCAACTACCCCTTACCACCCCAAACTCAGCCCAATCACTTTAAAATTACAAAAAATGTTACAAGCAATATCAAACTATGCCAAACTCATCTAAATTACTTCGGCTTCCATTAATCACCCCCAACTACCCCTTACCTCCCCAAAATAGGCTCAATCATTTTAAAATTACAAAAAAATTCTACAAACCGTAGCAAACTGTGCCAAACTCCCCTAAATTACTTCGGCTACCATAAATTACCCCCAACTACCCTTTACAATCCCAAAATAAGACCAATCACATAAAATTACAAAAATGCTACAAATCATAGCAAACTATGCCTAACTCACCTAAATTACTTCGGCTACCATAAATCACCCCCAACTACCCCTTACAACCCCAAAAAAGCCCAATCACTTTAAAATTACAAAAAATGTTACAAGCCATATCAAACTATGCCTAACTCATCTAAATTACTTCGGCTTCCATAAATCATCCCCAACTACACCTTACCACCCCAAAATAGACTCAATAACTTTAAAATTACAAAAAAAGTATACAAACCGTAGCAAACTGTGCCAAACTCCCCTAAATTACTTCGGCTACCATAAATCACCCCCAACTACCCCTTACAACCCCAAAATAAGCCCAATCACTCTAAAATTACAAAATATTCTACAAACCATAGCAAACTATGCCTAACTCACCTAAATTATTTCGGCTACCATAAATCACCCCCAATTACCCCCTACCACCCCAAAATAAGCCCAATCACTTTAAAATTACAAAAAATTCTACAAACCATAGCAAACTATGCCAAACTCCCCTAAATTACTTCGGCTACCATAAATCACCCCCAACTACCCTTTACAATCCCAAAATAAGACCAATCACATAAAATTACAAAAAATGCTACAAATCATAGCAAACTATGCCTAACTCACCTAAATTACTTCGGCTACCATAAATCACCCCCAACTACCCCTTACAACCCCAAAATAAGCCCAATCACTTTAAAATTACAAAAAATGTTACAAGACATATCAAACTATGCCAAACTCATCTAAATTACTTCGGCTTCCATAAATCACCCCCAACTACCCCTTACCACCCCAAAATAGACTCAATCACTTTAAAATTACAAAAAAATTCTACAAACCGTAGCAAACTGTGCCAAACTCCCCTAAATTACTTCGGCTAATTTATTGCTCTGTTTTCAGAGTATTTCGGCAAATGATGTTGGGGGGCCGTCCCCAATAAAAAATTTACACAACCCGAAAATTGGAAAAAAAAAATAAAAGGGGGTCAAGATTATGGCAGCCGGTGTCGACTGCCACGCGGTGGACCGAAACACAAGACAATAAGACTCTAAGGGTCAGTATTGGTGGTTACAGAGTCTAAGTCCACAAGTATATAAGGGTGATATTCAGGACTTTGACTCTGTAACCACCAGTAAAGACAACACAAGATGGAATTATAATGGTAAAGATTGATTGCTTATCTGCGAATCGGTCGACTGTCGCACACAAAATGGACGAGTTTGACACGATTCGCCGAGGAGAATGCATTTCGCGCATGTGTACATTTCGCGCATGTCTGTAAGGTTCGGAAATGTTGTGACGCTTTGATGTTTGTTCGAAACGAAATGCATTCGTAGTTGGTAACATTGGTGAGTATAGGCTAAGTTAAAGTTGTTAGAACTAGTAATTATTACTCAGCCGGTAACGGTGAACTCTGCCGTGTATGGTTGGTAGATTGATCGGGGCGAAAAGGCGGTCATCGATCGTTTTATAAAAGTGAGGTTATGGAAACCAAAACATCACGATGACCTGATTTGAACGGCAAAGTTCCCGATAGACTCGTAACTTCGCACATCCAACCGCACTGACAGGCCATGTATTAATCAAAGCACTTTCACCGGCGGCGGTCCCACACTCCAGTGCTGAACCTTCCGTGACACATACAGCCTCCTTTGATTACATCGCACACCAGGGACTTCAAGCTGTTTTTACCGAGTCCGATGGTGTCGATGAATTGGTTGTTCAGAGGACACCAACCGCCGCGAGCTCCAATTATAGTTGGAAGGACCTGTATATCCTTATCCTTATGGAGGCGTTTTACTCCGGCAAGGAAGGAGTCGCTGCTGTAATGGGCCGCCTTGTTTCTGAATGCCACGTCCAGGTTGTTGGGACCTTCCCAGTGGATTCCTATCTCTCCTATTATAAGTCGGCTTTCTTTGATTAAAATTAAATCCGGTTTGTGAAGCGCCCCGTTAAGATCGTATATCCTCGGTTCCACAGAGACTTCCCAACCTTTCTCTCTGGCCATTGCCGCGATGCGGTTGACGGTGTGGTCGTGCCTCGCTATCCTCTCCACGTGCGTGACTGGACATCTCTGCAATATATGGCAGACCGTCTCTCTCCGTTGACAGCCTGCTCTGCAGAGGACCTCTCCTGATCGATTATGCACACCCCCATGGACCGGTAGAAGGTTACCCCTTAGTTGGATTGCTTTAACGTAGTCGCCTCCATTCCAGTGGCCGGGAGGCCGATCAACCCATCGATAGCAACCCGAACAGCCACCGACCTGCCAAAGCCCGCCTCCTGATACTGAAGCTTCTAGTTGACCTGACCAATAGTGGGCGAGATTGTTGGGGTTGGTGCCTATATCTCGCAGCCAGAGGGAAAGTTTTTCGGTAAATTTCTGTAGGTAGTTGTTGTTATTAAAAAGTTCCAGGAGATCGGAATCATCGGTTGCCGAGAGCTTGTTTAGGCGGCCCAGTAGGATTCCCGGAATTCTGCGAGAGAGATTTAATAGACCGAGACCTCCATCTGATGTTCTAGAATATAGGTAAGCATTAGAGGTGCTGGAGGGTAGGTGGAGGGTTTTTTTTGCGGCAAGGCGTACCAGTCGATCGGCGCTGCGTAGGGCCTTTAGAGTAACATTCGGATTTTGAAGGGTATAGATGTAGCGCGGTACAAGATAAAATTTAATTAGATGAATTTTCTGTTGAGGTTTTAGGGGGGCCTTTTGTATTCGATCCAGTTGGGGTTTGAGGTCCGCCAGAGTGGAGAATTTTGCCTCCGAGAACTCATAGTTGTGACCAAGGTAGCGAAATTGATCACCCACTCCGATGTTTGGTAGTGGGACGCTTCCGATGTAGACGTGGGACCGCCGATCTGTGTTCACGTACAGCTTCTGTTTCATGGGCAGGCGTTTCACAGTTAAGTTGGTGCATTTTTTAGTGTTGATCTGCATCCTGCGCTGTTCCAAGAAACGGGTTACGTCCCTGACCAGAAACTGCATGTCTTCCCGGCTCTCCGATAGTAAAATGAGGTCATCCGCATAGGCAAGGGTGTTTATGCGGGCGTCGCCAAGTTTTAGTCCGGCTGGTCGTGTTTCCAGGATGTAGAGCAACTCGTCAAT
Organism: Eledona agricola; assembly: GCA_964023215.1. Taxonomy (NCBI): domain Eukaryota; kingdom Metazoa; phylum Arthropoda; class Insecta; order Coleoptera; family Tenebrionidae; genus Eledona; species Eledona agricola. The sequence continues at coordinate 1,272 of CAXIEJ010000019.1, read as the reverse complement.
CACCATATTAAATAAGAACGGTGAGATGGGATCTCCCTGCTTAACCCCTTTAGTAATGTGAATCGCTCTTGTTTGATCCCCTCCCACTGATATGTTGGTTGTGCATCCCTCGTAGCTGTTGGTGATCATCTTAATTATTTTGGGGTGCAGACCGAAGCGTTTCATGGCCCTGACGATGGAAGAGTGCGGCACTGTGTCGAACGCTTTCTTGAGGTCGAGGGTGGTTATGGAATGCGGCGTGATCTTTTCCCTGCAGGTCTTAATAAGTGACTGCAACAGCATGGTGTTAGCGAGAGTGCCATCAAGAGATAAAAAACCTCGTTGGGAACGATGGAATGGAAGTTTCGACATCCTCTTTCCTAAAATTTTATTAAGTAGTCGAAGGAATGCAGAAGAGATTGTTATCGGCCTCCAGTTGTCAACATTTTCGGGGTTGTTTCGATCTTTTGGAATAAGGATTGTTCGGTTGCACTTCCAGGAGTTGGGGATGTGAGTGCTGAACAAAATAAAGTTGTAAAGTAGTGATATTTCAGCAGTCGGTAGTCGTTTCAGATCGCTCATTTTTATGTTGTCTGGGCCCTTGGAGTTGGATTGGCGTCTATTTAATGTATCACTCACTTGTTGGATGGTCACAGGTGAGTAGATGTTTGTAGAATTTGTTTTGATGACACCAATTTCGCCCGAGTCAACCCATACGTCGCCCCCGTAAATGTCCCTGTAAGCCTCCTCGACGTCGATGATATTGGGTGATATTTCTTCGCTGTCTTCCAGTTTACCATCGATCAAACTCAGCCCAATCACTTTAAAATTACAAAAAATGTTACAAGCAATATCAAACTATGCCAAACTCATCTAAATTACTTCGGCTTCCATTAATCACCCCCAACTACCCCTTACCTCCCCAAAATAGGCTCAATCACTTTAAAATTACAAAAAAATTCTACAAACCGTAGCAAACTGTGCCAAACTCCCCTAAATTACTTCGGCTACCATAAATTACCCCCAACTACCCTTTACAATCCCAAAATAAGACCAATCACTTAAAATTACAAAAATGCTACAAATCATAGCAAACTATGCCTAACTCACCTAAATTACTTCGGCTACCATAAATCACCCCCAACTACCCCTTACAACCCCAAAAAAGCCCAATCACTTTAAAATTACAAAAAATGTTACAAGCCATATCAAACTATGCCTAACTCATCTAAATTACTTCGGTTTCCATAAATCATCCCGAACTACCCCTTACAACCCCAAAATAAGCCCAAT